>JACYFF010031952.1:84274074-84343952 GCA_017589665.1 Selenicereus undatus | reverse complement strand
AAGAGATGCAAGTCCAATCAAGAAATCTTAGAAAACTTTATCGGCAGTTATCATTGGCATGGAAAAATAGAGAGAAGATGAAAAGATACTCAGCTAAGGATTTTTTGTTTTCTATTTTGGAAAAATATCTGACTAGGAAGGGGAGAAGACAAGATGTGTGTTTATGTCTGAAGGGGATGGAAACATCCCTATTGATAATGGTTACGAGGTAAAGGAGCTCCTTAGGGTCAGCTAAAAACTAAGGATTGTATTCCACAAATCAATTATTAAAGATTCTAAGGTTAGTTTAGCCATCAATATGCCTTGGGGTAAGTAAAGTCTAGTGGCACAAGAGACTATTTCTCCTAGAATTAACTATAGGAAAACAGGGGTCAGCGGGAAGCTGTTAGCTAGGGCAAGCACTAAGCCACTCTATCATAATTTTCCCCTGCAATATCTGATTGGGTCGATTCCTTTTTGGTTGGAAAGCTTATTCCACTCCATGATTTCATAGGCAAATGTGAAATTGAGTCTAATTTTGATGGATCAAGTTTCCTATGATTTAGATTAGTGTGAAGATAGTTATATGCTTAAGAATGAGAAGTTGTCATTTTTCGCACATGTATCACTATCTGAAATATATTTCTTTCATTGCTTACAGGATTTGAGATTATAATATGCTAGTGAAAAGACCTTTCATTGAAAAATGTGGTCACTACTGTTGACCTTAATTGGGTCTTGAATGAGCTATGAGTGGTCGTCAGTTACTAAATGTTCACAAAATGGGCTATTATTTGCCCTTTTTGTAAATTATTTGAATCTTTAATATCTTTTTACAAAACATATTATGAAAATTATTTTTTAGGGGCTAATATCTTTTGGAAGCTTGAAATAAAGTTGTTTTACCATTAGTGAGTTGTATAATTGTTGTCATCAAACCATTAATGCACGTTGGATGAAATATGTGTTCAATCTATGTTTTGAGGACATATATGCATGTCTACTCATACATGAGAAGACCAACAAAATTCATGGAATATATAACATTAAGTCATCAAGCTAACTGTATTCAATTAACATTCAGAAAAGGATTATTCAGTATCTATCAGTATTTATTTCTCATAGGAGTTGTTTATAAAAAATGAAAAGAAGCGCAGGTACAATCAAGATCATGATGTTATTATATGTCTCAAAGTTTTTTAGCAAAAAAAAACCTAACTTACTATTTAAAATGATTGACATAGAAGCCTTTGCATTGTTTCATTAATAGTTAGATCAAGCCATTTCTCAATGTTTAGCTTTATATTTATGAGAATTGATAAATGCTAGCATTAGAAAGATGCAACAATAAGTTCTAGGTGTGTTTGGTCATGAGGGTGTCATACCCAACTAGCATAGCATCACACCAGTAGCAATGTTTGATTGCTTTATCATATGAGGTGGTTTCATTATCAACGAAAGAAGTAGGAGGATTAGCATATTTAGTGGCAATGTGAGCTTTGTGCTTATAGTTAGCCTTAGATCATGTAACTTAGAATGAGAAGAACGTGGAGAAAAATGTAAGGGATAGACTAACCCGCACTCTCTATATCGTATTAAGGAGTTAGAGTAGGATTCTTAGTGGTTGTATATGATTGAGGAATCTCATTGAAAGGATAGAATATGTAGGGGGTATGGGATTCCTGATATAAAAATTTAACGAGCCTTAACATTTGATGCTTGAAAGGAACTACATTTTGTAGATGATAGGATAACATTTAGTAGGCACTTTGGATAAAGCATGGGTGAGAAAGTATCAAAGAGATTGCAAGTAATGGATTTGTGAGGGTTTGATGAACAAAAAGGCAAAGTAGGTAGTTACTGAATAAAGTATCTAGAGTTAGGTTCCTCATCTTAGAGTACATTGGTTCAAAAGAAAGGGATTCCCTCAGCTAACAATTATCTAATGGAATCTTTCATCTTGAGCATACTATCAAAGTTAAGTGTTGTTAAGCAGCAACACTTAATCATTAAGTGTGTTTTGATTTATGTCTACTTCATTTGTATGAGAAATGGACTAGTATAATCATATTAGGCTTAGAAAACTTGCCATATTTGTGCTTACCTAGCTGAAGCAAGTCACATAGTCAAATCATGGTAATTTAACTCATAAATAAATCATGCATTAAGGTCAGGTTAAGTCATTTTGAACAGATAGCAAAGGATCCAATTGATTAGGTCAAAGGACTTTGATATACACTCAGTTTCTCAAAACGTAGAGTTAGACCACCTTTTGAAAGATAGAGAAGCTCAAAGTCATACCACCTTGACCAAAAATCAGAGTAACTCTCAACATTAGAGTCACAACACCCTAACCATAATCTAGATTACACTAAAATAGTTTCAACAATCCATACTTAATTGCGCAAATTATTTAATCGGATCTAAAAAAGTAATAAATGCATAATTTTTACAATTGAATAATCATGAGGAAATTATTAGAATGTAACACTTGAAAATGCAAGAAATTTCCCTTTGTAGACTCATCATAAATTGCACTCAATGCTCATATTACTTATTTCATATGATTGAGTATCATATTAGAATATCTTTATTAAAGCTATTGTATTTATTAATATTCTCATATCAAAATCGACTATTTATTTTACAAGAAATTTAATTTGAATTTATGCCTTCAAGTAAGATGAAAATGTTCAAGGAAAAAGCATCAAGCCAAAAAGCACTTTATGCTTAGCATTAGAAGAGATTGACAACTTAGAAAATGCCTAGATGAAAGATAGAAAAATAGTTTTGTCTAATTCTATAAAGAATGTTGGTAACAAGATTAAAAGTCTTCTAGCTGCCTTTGCCAAAATGAGTTTAAATGGCAAAAATTTATTGCCTTACAAATCAAGCCAATTTAGTTTGTTGAATCATGTGGAGTTAAGGACATTGGTTTCTACACTTTTAGCAAACAGGGTATAAAGATCAAGACCTTAACCAATGCACTACATTTTTAAGACCACAACTACAAGCTACTATGTTTCATTCCAAATGCTAATTGATGCTTCCAACGGTCAAAAAGAGTTGGGAGCTCATTATATAAAAAGTCACAGCTACTGAAGAAGAGGGCAAGCAATACATCAAGTGATTCAACTCATACTCTTTTAAATGTTCTCTTGTACCTAATATTGTATTTGAATTAAATCATATTCATACTTTGTAACACCTACGAGGCAGGAGAGTTGACAAATTCTTTTATAAATGAGTAAGTGTTGCTAGTCTAAGAGAGACTTTAGGCAATCCTAATCATAAGGGGCTCTTGAGTAGATTGACAGTTTAAGAGTGAGGCCTTACCTGTAGACTTGTCAGTTCGAGTGGTTGGTTTAAATATGAGTTGGTGTATTCGAGTTTAGATAACATATGAGTCATGTGTATTTTCGAGTTCAGATGTGATATGGATGTAATTTGGTTTCGCATGTTTCGGATCAATCCACTCGGTTAGAGTTCCTTTTTATAAGTTATTTTTCTTTTATCAAAATGAAAAACTTGGCATATTTGTCACTTAAAAATGTCCATATTTAATGGAAAAACATTGTAATCGTAATTTCTTAAAAGAATATTCAAAATATTCAAACTTTTCATTATGATATATGAACGTCATATATAGGTGGGCAAAGTGTCGAGTCTTCTTTAGGTTGGTGGGTCTACCCATATGTTAAAATAACATTAATGGGTAAGATCATTTAAATGACTCAACTTGCCTAAAGCATGCTAACAGGTTGTAGCAGTTTAACCCACTAATAACCCATTTAATAATTTGATATTTTGTTAATTAATCTAACATTAACTAATCAGATAGAATTTATTAGTAGGTTTATCCTAACACGAACACGGGTCTTCCTATTCCTAGCACCAACATCATAGCCCGAGATCAATTAGAATAAAAACTAAATGAAAAGATATTGGAGAAACACAAGATATTGCAATTTTCTTAATTAGAATATTTAAAATATGATGAGACATGTTCATCTCACCAAAAATATAATTAAATGACTTGATATAATGAATAATTGTTATTGTTTAGAGGGTAAATTAAACAAAAATTAAAAAAAAGAAGGAAATAATATTTGGATCAAACGTATGGTTCGGGTTCAGGTTCGAGTTCGGGTTGGGTTCAACTAGAATTTGCAGGTTTTTTTAGGTAAGCTTTATTTCAGATTCAGGTTAGAAAAGTCATGTTCAAAATTCAAAATTTTCAAGTAGGTTCAAGTCATGTCAATTTTTCTTAGGTCTACTTGTGTGTATTATCAGCGAGCCTAAAAGTGTTCCTAAAGTGTTGTAACTTAAGAGAGTTAATGCAAGTGTTGAAATCCTACATGGAAGTCCTAGGCAGAGATGTAGCCCTATTGGATAGTATGAACTTCGTAACTCTATCGTATGCATTGTCCCTCTTAATTTTCTTTTCAGCTCATATTCTCTAAGCTTCTATTTTTTTTGTTGTTAAGATCTACATTGACATCTTGCTTATTGCTCCTTGTTGTTAGACTTAAAGTTTTTAAGTGCAAAAGTTTTCATTGTCATCCTATTCACCCTCGTAGGATGACCTAACCTTCATTTTCAAAACCATAGTACCTAACTATAATGCATGACTCATGTTCATTACATAACCCGCATACTAAATCTAAAAAGTTGCTTATAGGAGGGTCAAGACTATATTCCTAACATTAAACTAATGTGTAATTGCCTATAAGTACCATAGGCTTAGATAAGGCTTACAAAGGAGTGACACTACGAAAAAAACGCTAAATAACGATGAAAAATAGTGACAAATTCATATCCATAACACTCAGCAACGGACAAACTGGGAGTGAAATTTATCAGAATTGGCGACGAAAATGGCAATGGTTATGGGACCATCGCCATATTTTAGCTCTGGGTGACGGAATTTCCGTCACCAAAATAAATTGAATTTTTTTACTATTTAGCGATGGAATTTCCATTACTGACTAGTAAAAAAATTCAATTTCAAACTGACGATGGAAATTCGTCACCAAGCCTAAATTAAGAACCAGATCTAATTTTTTCTTTCTTATTTTCTTGAGCGTTCGAAAGCCGCAGTGATAGCTAGTGAAAGCCCCCTACCCACAGCGTCACATCGCACCTCCCTATGCCACTGCCGACTGTCATTGGGTGCCACTGCCAACCGTCCACCTGTTGCTGCTGACCAATCCAATTTGCTTCAAGTTCTTCATTAATGTAATTTAGGGTTTAAGTTTGGTAATTTTATTTGAAATGTGATATATTGGTGGAAATGAAATGCATAAGTTTAAATCTATTATTAGTTTTGTGAAATTTTGTGAGAGTAGAAATATATTTATACAAGTTTATAAGTAGTGATATATAAAATTGTTGCAATTTATATGTTAATTGTGAAATTAGTAGAAGTTGAAGTGAACAATATTTGTAAATTGGCATACTTTAAAAGCAGTAATTGCCGACATTGGATGATGTATTTCAATGAGATTTTTAGCCGATGCTATAATATGGCTTGTATGTGAATGTGATTTGATCTTTTTGTTTGCATTTAGTAGTAATTCAGTATAGAATCTTTGGTTAGTAAAATTGGTAGTATGTAGGTTCATATTTTAAGAAAATGTGAGTAGTGGAACATAAATATTTAAAACGTTTCATGTAAGTTAGCATATATGTTTATATATTCAATTATATATCTTATATAATGCATGTTTCTAATGTTATATATATTTTAGTTCATGTACTTATATATATTTTTGTGGATTAGTGAATGCTGCATTTGGCTATTAAAATATATGTAATATATAATTGAGTAATTTATATAGTTATAATTATATCAATTAAATTAATACTAATCCAATAATTTTCATGGATATTGTTGCTTAAGCAAAATATGAATCACCCTCCTCAACGTTGGTGGATGTATAATAGATTATTGCTTGAACAAAATGGTTAGATGCAAGAATTTCTAAGGTCATTCGTAGCCACTGGAATAAGTTCAGTTGGGCCCTCTCAAGTTTCACACGCGAGTTTTTTTGTTGCTGCAACAAGCTTGTTTTATAGAATGATACTCATGGAGGAATGTGGTAAAGTTCCTCCGTGCATTCCATTTCTTCTTTTTTTTTTTGTTTTTGCTTCAAAATCAATTTTTTCTGTTTTTTGGGAAACAAAAAATATATGTATTATAAAGTGCGTCCATAATGAATATTTAATATGGTAATTCAACTTGAAGTTCTATGGGTTAGACAAGTGAAGAAATGTAAGTTCCAAAAAATAAAATTTTTACTAATGTGGCAAGATGGAGTTCTAAAATTTAGAATATGGGTTAGGAATACCCTAAATAGAGTAAATCAATTTGATAACTTTGCACGTAGGCAGGAAGAGTTTCGAAGTGTGCAGAAGTATAGATGTTCATATGCTAAATGCAAAAATAGAGTATACTTAATACCAGATGAGGTAAAGATATACCATATGTATAAAAGTTTTGCATAAGCCATAGAGAAGTGGAACCTGAACAACATGATGTTGGGTATTCTACTAGTGAAACGCCTAAAGTTGACGATTCAAGTCATACTAATCATGACTACAATGAATCGTACATAGATCATATGGTGTTATTAAATTGTGCTGAACAAATGCTCAATATATTGTTGTTCATCTTCACGTGTTATTAAATTGTGATAAAGCTAAACCTTATATTGGGTGAGTGCTACCTTAGCCATTGTAAGTATTAATTGAGTTTATCCTTTAGAACACTAGTTTAATTCTTGCCTTTCAAAATGTGATAGAGTTTCACAGAACAGGTACGAACTACACATCTCGTTAGTGATGTTGTTGTTGACACAATCATTAAAACTCAATTTATAGATTGATTTAGTCAAAGCGTAAGTAATTTAACTTAGTCATGTATAAATACTTTGACACAATTTGGTGTATTGTATCAACTCAAAATGCATATTATGTCACCTTCAGTGCATTACATTCAACTGTTCAACAACTGCAAATATTGGTATTTTACACAATTGGCTATGAAGCCTAGAGGCATGTGTCAATGTGGATGACATATAGAGTCAATGGACTAACATTCCATACAGAAGCTTGCAGTATCAGGAAGAAAACATAAAATTGTGGTGTTGGTGTATGTGGAACTGGAAATGAGACATTGAAAATGATTATTATGGCATATCTAAAGATATAATAGAAATTGAGTATCTAGGTGAACCAGTTAAAAGATATGTGTTATTCAATTGTAAGTGGTTTGATCTCACATTGAATCATGGGACACTAAGCAAATTTATCAAAGTTCATCGCACAAGGAGCTACAGAAAGTACAATCCATTCATCCTCCCAAATACTGCATCACAAGTGTACTTCATTCTACATCTAAATTGGTCAAGGGACAGGGTGAATTAGTTTGTGGTTATACCAACCAGACCAAGGGCAAGAGTAGATAAGAAATACACTTTACTTACTGTTTACCAACAATTAGAAATGACGACATTCGTGGAACCTGTGAATGATGTTATCCCCTCATCAATAGTGGACCAAAGTGCACCACTGGAAGAGGTTAATGACGATAAAGATTTTCTATTTATTCAAGTAAATAATGATATAGATGAGGAACAAGAGGCTGACTGGGATGATGAGAATTAAATAGATGAAGTAGAGGAAGATCTGCATTTATATGATGATCATGATGATCATGATGAGAATGATGATAAGGATGGGAATGATGATGATACAAACAATTAAATGCTTAGAAATTGTTTTATTTCAGTGCTTAGTTTTGTACCCGTTGGATTTGAATTTACTGTTATTATGTGTTAATTGTGAAACTTGCAATTCTCTAACTCTTATGTTGTGTGAATTGACTATTCATACAATTATTATTTGTACTTGTATTTGTTTTCAATTATTTCATGTATAGATTCCAACCATCGTTGAGATAAGTTCTCTATTCGAGATAGAAGGAGAGGGTGTAGGAGCTCCAGTGCACATCTTATGGACATTGACCAACCTTCCCACCAAATACCTCATGCTACATTTCCCATAGGAGCAACCAAGAGTGCTTACACTTCTGGTGTTTCAGGAACAATCCCAATACCTAATCAATTTCGGATAGTTTCTATGGAGTCTTTCCCGAACCAGACTTTAGTGCACCAACAATTTAGATATAACATTTTAAGCTACACTCAATTGCCAACACTGTAAACCCTATGTTGATAAAAAATCACAATAAATATATGTAAGCTATTCTCGATGTTCAATCTTAATTAGCTGTTCAATCTTGATTCATATAATTTCATTAAGTATAATATATTTGATTTTTGCAAATGTTGTGATATCATATGAATTCTTTAAACAAGAATTTCAAAATATCATAAACTCTCAAGGGCCCACAGGTGAAAATTCACAAGATCCATCTCAATAATTTTCAAATCTAAATGAGTTGTGGGTGAAGGCCTACATGAATAAAAAATGTCGTATGTACGTCATTGTAGATGAGGCCGTCAAAATTAGGAAATCATGTAACTTTAGTTCCTCTCAACGAGCCGGTAAAGTTTTAGTATTAAATTTTTGCACAATGTTATCTTAGCAAGTTTAGTTATTATTACTAATGTATACTTCACAAAAAATGGCTTTTAGCAAGTATAGATATGTGTCTTCACAAGAGAAGTTAAATGATCTAAAGGGTGCGGTAACCAACTTGGGGTTGAGGTAACTTCGCAAGCTGAAAATTACAGGATGCTTATAGAAAAATATAAGCAATTAGAGAAATCCAACCAAATGCTCAGCTAAAGCAACAAAGAACAAATGATGAGCATCAATCAGTGAATGCAAGCATTTTTCCAAACAAGCTTCTAACTTGGGATCACAACCACCCTTTGTTAATCCTCCACAACATGATGAAGATGAGGATGCGGATGTGGATGAAGAATATGGTGATACCATCCTTGGAGATTGATTCCTAAGTTGCTTGCTTCTCCCCCTCCCTATTCCATGCATATATATGTGCATTTGATTGAGAACGATGCTTGGTCATGGTTGTAGGAGGAAATAGGACTAACCTGGATGCGAAAATATAGGGTCGGTAATAGTCCACGTTAATAAGAATACCAATCCACGTCAATAAGAATACCAAGCGCTATTAGAGTTGCTTTAGAGATGTCACGTCCTAAAATCCAAGAACTCGATAGATGGTAGTTCAATCGTGAGAGAGAAATAGGAGAATATAGGAGATATAATATTTAGCTCATCGCGTCTTATTAGGCTAACCCCCTTAAACTCCTTTGTATAGTTTAGGGGGTAGCTAGGGTTGCCGCCCTAAGCGACTTAAGTGACTGTTGGGATTAAACCTATTAGACCCGATTAACAGCTCTCACTCGGCCACTTAGGCCGTAAAACATGCATTCTTCATGTATCCCAACTCCTCACGCTTCATACCAGGAATAGGACGTGCGACCAAAAATAACAAGTGATGTTATATTAAGTTACCATCCAACTAACATAACACTTTTACGAAATACGATACCCCAAAACCATCCCAAGACATCACCAATAGCATCTCTAATCCCTTATGCCTGATATATCATATGATTATGTTCTTAACATAATCGCCTGGGCTAATATGGTGATGGTGGATCGGTTTTTCCTTAAACACTCATGAAATTTCGTCTTAGCTTAACTGCTTTCTTAACGTGTTCTCGCTAAACCGTATACATCGTTGTTCTTGAGAATCACATTAAAGTAGCAACATCAAGCTTCGACTTAATATCATAGTTTTAAGTCCAAGGGTCATCGTTCATAGGGTCACACAATGACAAGTGATAAGGAAATCAATTGTCACTCCATGCATGGGTCGTCTTATAAGCACACACAGTATGAGATGTGTGTCATGATATAGCTCCCACTCAGCTGGATACGTCACTCTTTATGCCATGCGAATCATCAGTCTAGATTTTCACCCAAAAAATCTAACTTGAGAGACTAGATCAACATACTGAATGTTAATCTTGACACTCAAGATTCGGCTTTTAAAGCTTCAATATAAAAACTTATTTCATACTCGACTCCCTTGAGTTTCATCTTAGTCTTACTAAGGTGACTATATTCATTTCACTCATACACTTCGAGTGTGAGTAATCAATATTGCACACCTAGTGCCAATATGATTCAGTCTCATCCTGCTCGCGACTCAAGCGTTAGGGTGATTGCCTGTGTGACTAGGCTAATCAGAAGCCTGTGACATTTCACTATGCCTAACGTACAACAATGAGCATCTTGCCCATAAAATAAACATGTCCATCGTGTAACAAAACATGTCTAGATACCAAATCTTATGAATGTTGCAGAAAAAGTTTTAATATTTATAAACCCCAAGTGCAAGGTGTATCGTTGAGTACTTGGGGTGTCGTCCACAGGGAATTGTGTTTCCAACTACCAGAGTTCACTGGAGCGTATCAATCTAGGCGAGATCAAAGGTGAAAGAGGAAAACTAAACTACGCTAACAAACATAGAAAAAGCGACTTGGAGTTGTGATTTGACCAATGGACGAACCAACTAATCAAGACAAGTCCTAAACTACCCAAACTACATCACGAACTAGAGATGATCGGTTGCACCATCAAAGACCACCCAAGCCCTCTCTCAAGGGTCATGAGCTAATCTAATTAGCCTGACCACCTATTTTCATGGGGTTAGTCCAATTAGACCACAAAATTGGCAACCCCGAACCTAACTCGATTGGGATACTATTTTCATGTCCCGAACTCAGTTATTCCCTCTCCCACACTAGCTAATTGACCTCACCTCTCCGCATAAGTCAATTGCCCAAAAATATGGATGAAAGCTCTCTCAAGCATTTCATCGAACACTTGGCGGGCCTGAGGAAAAACTCTAGGTTCTAAGCATAGATTGGGTATGGTTAGGCCTAGTACAAGATCAATTAGCCATCAAGAGACTAATCACAATCCAAGTTCACAAATTCTAACAACAAAACATCACAAACACATGAAAACCTAAACTAACAAACAAGAACGTAAACTTCAAGAACAAAACAAAGAAAAGAGGCATGAAGCTATAAACTAATTCTAACAAGCAATCAAACATGAATTAAACATAAAAACTAAACGATTAAATCAAATCAAAACCAAACATATGAACTAAATTAACAAAATCTAAAACAAGAACCAAACAAGAAATAGAGAGAAAGAGAAGAAGAAGACTCATGAATTGAAGCGAAGAACTTGAAATCCAAGTGCTTGAACCCAGAATTAATTAAATACAATCCTAATCTAATCTCCTCAATGGAGTTTTTATTGGCTAAAATCTAAACTAAACTACCCTAGAAATCGCCAGAGAGAAGGCCTAAGCGAACCCCCGTGTGACCCCCCACTCAAACAGACGCCCAAACGAAGCTTAAATAGAACCCGAGGCGTTCGACGAACTGGGGGGAGCCACGGTCGTGCCACATGGCACAGCCACACCATGCCACTTCACTGGTGGCACGGTGTCGCCCCCGGGTTTGTCCGGTTTTGCCGATTTTCGTCGGTTTTCGCTGTTTTTCTTCGTTTCGTCCCGTATTCGTCCCTTTTCACGACGTTTGCTTGATTTGGAGTTATTTCCTGCAAAACATAAATAAAACAAGTAAAAATCCTAAGAATTAAGTTATTATACGAGCTAAAAGTGGGTGAAAGAGGCACGTAAAATGAGTGAATTTATCGTTCATCAATGAACTTCAAGACTCAACCAATGAGTTTTGAACACATCACTAGGAATGGGTTTAGTTAAGGGAACATATCACCTTGTTAGTGTATATATATACCTAATGGCAATGATTTTTGTCTCTATGGTACAAGACACACGATCTACCTCCATAGCTGACATTATTGTGCAACTATGCTTCTTTGCTGCACCATGACATGGCTCTCCCACTTAGGGTGAAGGCATGTCCTGAGGTTAACTTAGACTCATCCGAGTTACCACCCCAATCAATATTTGAGTATCCTCTCATCTTGAGGCCTCCTCCTTGATAGCAAAAGACAGAGTTATCAATACCACGAAGGTAGCGCTTGATTCTCTAGGCGACTTGCTCATTAGTAAGGCTTGGGTTGCCTTGATAATGACTTATCAAACTAACCGCAAAGCAATGTCAGGGCCATCTACATAACATTGCTTACAATAAGCTTACTATGACACTAGGGTTAGGGACATTTGTTCATTATCTCTATTTTGTCATTTGTTTTAGAACATTGAGCAAGGCTCAAGGTTGGACCCTTCTGAACTGGAGTATCTACGGGTTAGGAATTATAAACCCAAAAATCGTTTCAAGTCATTTCGACGCATGCTTCTTGGGACGACTTTGAATTATTTCCACTCCTAGGACATACCTAGTTTCACCTGTGTCCTTTGTCTCAAAGACATGGAATAACTACCTTTTAGTAGCTTTGATCATCTCCAAGTTGTTCCCTAGTCAATAGTATGTTATCAACATAAGGAACATAATTCCCATGTTGATCATTCAACATACACAATGGTTATATGTGGACCTTTTAAGATGACACACATTGTCCTCTTATCCCTTTGATACAAAATCAATGGGTTAGTCCATATAAATCCCTTTCTCAAGATCACCATTGAGAAAAACAATCTTTACTCCATTTCGAACAACTCAAAGTCTGAATGGGAAACCAGGGCTATGAGTGTCCGGGCCTGAACTTATCAATTGAACTATCCATCTGATGTTTTATCTTGAAGACTTGCATCGGAGTGGAGTTTCAACGAGTTGTCAAACCTTGTCAGTGAGTCCATTTCATCATATATAACTACTACTATGTCATTTGGAACTCTGTCAATGACATATCAAACATAAAATTCAGATTATTATATAAAACTCATTTATGAATCTATATTGCGAAACATATTCGAATAATGACATGTTAACAAAAGAAGTTCATAAAAGGCCCAAATAGCATTATATAAAACACATTTATATAATTATATATAACATGAAACTTATTCTAATTTTATTCGCAATTTATAAAACACATTTATAATGTTACAAATTTGAATTTCATGAGACCAATTCATAAAATACCGCTAAATTACATAAGTAGCAGGTAATATGAAACGAATCTACATTCATTAACTTGGGCAAGGAGCAAGTCCTAAATCAATTAGCAAATTTACTACAACTCATGTAGTTCGTATATATGATACGCATATATATAATACTACTAATTGGTGATTGGTATGAAACATATTCATGTAATCGAATGTAACATATTTTTGTAACATGAAATATATTCAAATAGTAATCGTAATTAACTATATATAGAACAGATTTATATAACGGTAAAGTTTGGATGAAACAAATTCATAATAAGACTCGCAAATTATATAAAACGTATTCATATAATATTGCAAATTTAAAATTTATGAAACAAATCCATAAGAAGATCAAATATCTTATATATCCAAATAATAGCATGAAGTAACTACAAGAATGATAGAACATTTAACTAATTCATAATTGCTCATGTTTTTGCATAAAATTATTAAATTATGAAAAATAGTTATGTAACTAAATATTATATAAAATATATTTATATAATGTAACTTATGAAACATATTCATTTATCGACTAAGGGGATCCTCATATCACATAGATATTTATCAAGTTCGAGTAAAACAAATTTACATCATACATACTAATCATATATATGAAACGAATTCATATAACTTCAACCCAATTGATCGATAACAAGTTACTCAGCATGAAAATTTCAAGTCAACATATATATAAAACGAACTTATATACGACATTAAACATATTAACGTTTTGTAACGAATTCACACATTCTGGATTAAAACTAATTCGAAACCTTAATTCAACAAATGAATTAAATGCACGAAACTTTATCAACTTGAATATCATCATAATTCAATTAAAAATCATGCTATGACTAATGATAATAATTAAACAACAATGGCTGAAAAATAATTCGGCCTAAAACAGTCGAAAATACCCTGACCCATATCATTGAAATACGGTAAGAAGCAAACCGGCCCATTAAATGGAGCCCAACCGGGGCCTACATATAAGTGAGTAACACTCACTTTCTCCCCCTCACTTACTAATCCTAAACACTCTCTCTCCTCTCTATGTGTTCGACCAAGGCTCTCTTTTTCTCTTTGTTCGCCCAAGTCTCTCTTTCTCCCCTGTCTTTGTTCCTCGACATCTCAGGTGCCATGGCCATGGAGCACCAAGCTCCACCCAGCACTCTTGTCCCTCGGCCGTCCGCTGACGGTGGTTTTCCCGTGACCACCATGCCAAAAACCACCCAAGTGATGCAGAATCGTCGGCACAAAAAGTGTTTACTCCCTTCGACCCACACCAACCCGATGAAAACTGACACTGTCACCATGTAGATCGGCCGAAGTCGAGTTTGGTGAAGCCGCCCATGCGTCCAACGCGCCAATGAGGAGGTGGCACGTGGGTACATGCGCCTCCAAGGGTGGCATTTGCGCAGTTGTTTCTCGGTGGTTGTGTATATCGGCGTATATGGGTGGCTAATTTAGGAAGAAGAGGGTCAGAAAAGGTCTTCGTTGGCAACGCGTGTCTATACGCGCCACCCTTCCCCTTGCGGTTCCTGATGGGTATGCCTCTCTACCCCTTTCCCCCCTTTTTTGTGTGATTCCTAGTTTCGGTCACCGGGCTCCGCCGCCGCCGCCGCCGCCACAAAGGTGTAGGTGGTGGGGGCCTTTTGGCGGCAGACCGCTGAGGTCCTTGCCACCATCGCCACCTTGAGGTATTAAGGTTTTGGAGTTGGAGGGTGGTGCGGAGAGAATGTTAGGGTTAGGATTTGGTCCTAGGGCAGAGGGGCTGTGGGGGGTTAGGGTTTCAGGTTCAGCCATGAAACTGTTATGGACAGAGGTGATTAGGGTTATCAAAATATAATTATGAACATCATTGACAAAATAAAACTCCTTCTGTTTCTTCCAATATTCATAATTGAAACAAAATTATGCCCACTAACAAATTTTGCACACGAATATATTCACATAGGCATGAAACACGATGTTTATGAGTTTGATTTTTCAATTTATGCCTCCGGTTAATCGCAACAACTTGAACAATTTAATCTGCTAGTTGAATTTCATATTGAAAACATGCTCTGAATATAATCGCAAGACCAAACTTACAGAAAATTCAGTCTTTAGTTTGTTGAAGCATGCTTGATAAATAATCTATACTGAAGAAACATGCTTGCATGTAATTCCATAACTGTACTGAAAGGAAAAATTCAGTCTTTGGCCAGTAAACATGCTTTCGTGAAAAATTCAGTCTTTGCAGAGACTGAATCTTGACATATTCTGGTGTATACATTCAATTTTGAATAACATGCGTGCAAACATTCAACCCATAAATTTAACAAAAGACGTAATCTTTAAAGCCAGTTTTGGGCAAGTTAAACGTGAAAACATCATGTTATAAAATTAGGTTTGCATAATTACACATATCAAGCAATTTAATCGAGTAAAGGAGCATGCTTTCAATGAATCCGTTTTAGCAGACTTATTAATCTTGCAATCGGGACTAATCCGAACAGTTTAGGCTCTAATACCACTATAGAAAGAAATAGGACTAACCTGGATGCGGAAATATACTGTCGGTAATAGTCCACGTTAATAAGAATACCAATCAACGTCAATAAGAATACCAAGCCGCTACTAGAGTTGCTTTAGAGATGTCACATCCTAAAACCTGATAACTTGATAGATGGTAGTTCAGTCGTGAGAGAGAGAAATAGGAGAATATAGGAGATATAATATTTAGTTCATTCTGTCTTATTAGACTAACCCCCTTAAACCCCTTTATATAGTTTAGGGGGTGGCTAGGGTTGCCGCCCTAGGCGACTTAAGTGACCGTTGGGCCTAAACCTATTGGGCTCGATTAACAATGGTGTTGTTAAATACACTACCCTTTTCTAGAATTGCATGTTATTTATGTGAATTTATGACTTGAGTTGTCATGAAACACTTGGAAACTATTTGGTTTGTATGTGATATTTAGCTTGTTTGTGGTCTGGGAATTGATGAGAGCGCTTTGAAGGAAGCATTGGTGTCGAATGGATTGAATATCATCTTTGTAATTTTCCACAGGGAATTAAATGTATTATACTAAGGGATACTTGAAAAAATAAGCATTTTATTTAAAAAAAATAATCAAAAATAGAGCGAATGGCGACATAATGTCCGCTTTTAAATTTTTTTCATAAAAAAGAAATTTCAGCTAGTAACGAAATCCAAAATCCATCGCTACTAGCGACCAAATTTCCATAGTTGAATTTGTCTCTAGTGGTGACAGATTTCTATTTCCATTGCTGACTTCACACGCTTCCATCTCCCGCCATTACTTGTGGTTCATTGCCATTTTCGTCGTTAGCTAGCAATGAAATTTCAAATTCTGTCTCTGGGTTCGTAGCGATGAGCAAAACAATGGCACATCATTCGTCACTGATTGAGTTTTTTCCGTAACTGATTTCATCGTTATATGACTTTTTTTTTTGTAGTGTGAGTTTGTTAGACACGATATTCAAGTATTCCCTTTATGAGAATTTTGCTTTGCAAGTCCCTCACAAAACAATCATCAAAGTAAAATTCAATAATTGCATTAATACATTATGATTCATCGAAAAGTACAAAACACCCACTAGATTTTTCTGGTGATGATAGGGACATAAAAACATTAGATGAATAAAGGCCTTAGAAATTGGTATAATTCAATAGTGATGTCATTCGTACAACTTTAGTTTAAGTAGAGAGAGAGGTGTTCAGATCATCTGTTAGATGATTAGAGATGCATGAGTCTATACACCAAGTGCGTATAATCTTTCATAATGCATTGGATGGCCAATGTTACTAATGCCTTGTATTTTTGTTTCTAGATACGTAAGCATGCTTAAATCTATTAAAACATTCGAGAGTAGTGTGGCTAAACTTTTTTAGAGATTTGACATAGGATTTTCTACTTTGTTGAGCTATGAAGCTTGGGCTTCAATTGTGGTAGTACTAATGAAGGTGATAACCCTTCGAGGAGTCCAATGTGATAACTCTCCGAGGAGTCCAGATAATCTAAATGTTAAAGGAGTCTTTCATCCCTTATATTTAGTTCGATATCAAATCCAATAATCTCATCCGCTAGCAATGGTAGCCTTGTTATTGGTTCTTCTATTAAGAGTGCTAGTTTATCACAACATCCATTGTAGGGAGTATGGTTCATCAATGATTGAAATTCATAAGCTTAAATAGCCAGAGATTACCTCTAATGTATAACATTAGTAATGCACTAGCTTAGGGAATACATAACTTAGTTCAAGATTGCCAAAGTATAGTTATGAAAATGAGTAATGAGGTGCTAGGAGAAGCAGTGGTGGAAGAGACATGGGTTTACATAGTGGAATACAAGAGATTGTTGTGAAGTGTCAAAATGCTCGATTGGGCTACCATTTTCGGCTAGAAGGTCTCATGATAAAGCTCCTAGAATCCCTAAATGTCTAAGTGAAAGGAATATTAGTGGTACTTCTAGTTTCTCCCTTAGAGCATACAGGGGGGGGGGGGCTATGGTGGTACTAGTATGACAGGTACAATGGGATTTGTTGAGCATGACAAGGTGCAGAATGCCTCCAAGTCATCTTCAAATTTGCAGAGTCCACAGCTGGCAAATAAAAGTGATGCAGACCAAGGAAAATCCATGGTTATTAATGACTCAAGTGATGATGACTAAGGCAATCCAGTACTCAATCAGTGATTTGCAAGCTATTTTATTGACAATCTAATACAGGAAAGTAAAAGAATCTGAAATGAAAGATGCCGCTTCTACTTATATTTAGTTGCCCACCACATTACTAGCTAGCCGGCAGGTCGTTAACATATATTGAAGCATGAATCTCAATGATGGAGGAAGACGAATTGCATAATGGTGTTGTTGAGCTAAGGGAGACTAGCAATAGGTTTAATTTCTCGTTTCATTTAGAAATTCATGTGTTTATGGGCCGTAAAAAAAGTGGAAGCTTCTATAGAGGCATTATCAAGAACCACAATTTCAGTTTATTAAGGGGAACAATGAAAAAAAGAAGACTACTTTATTTTTGTTTGATGGGATGAGGTAGCTTGCAGGAAACAAATAATTGATTCAGGGCATGGTTTTAGTTATGATTATTCTATTTTGTGTACTATTTTCTTTTGACTTTAAGTCAGTATTAAAATATGTCACTCTTGTAATCATCTAAGTACAGTTATGACAATTTCTTCATGTTGGCGTTTCGTTATCTAATTTGCATTCCCTGATGACCAAACAAACCTAAAAATGTTTTAAATTTAGAATTAATCAACCTTCCTAAAACAGCCTTATCCACTAATCTGATGCCATGGAAATGATTATGCTGTTTTCCACTTTAGGCAAGCTCACTGAAAAGCGTTCAAATTTCACTTCATGACATGAGCATCTGAACGTCCCTCCAAACAGTTGGTTAAAAAAGGAAAAAGCAAAAGGAGGCCTACAAAAACGGTTGCTTGAATCAATGCATTTTCCTTTCCATAAATGTCGAATTTCCGGCGCCTTCATCTACACTTTTTCTAATTCATTCCCCTTCTCCTTTTTCCAAGCCACAACTTGGCATCTCTCTCTAGTCTCTGTGACAACCCCAACCTTATCCAATCACGCCCAATCTCTCTCCTCTCCTCAATCTGTATTATAAATTAAATATGATAATGCGTAATATCTGCTGTCTTCTTTCTTTCCCAGATCAGTCATTGCGTTTAATTTATTTTTTTTATAGTTTCTGCAAATCTGATTAATAGAAGCAACGAAATATCAGGAATATAATAATGGGGTATTCAAAAAAGAGGGAAAAATAATGGGCATTAAAAAACATCTCCCTTGTAGCAATGGGTCATTTAATTTCATATCAGATTTTGTTGTTTTGGGGAAGGCCGACTTCAATCCCCTCAATCAGGCGCACAAGCTTTGCTCTCTTTGAGTCAGATTTCTTCTGAATTCTGCGTAATAATGGAGGGTTCTGCTAATGAACGCCTTGATTTTGGGAAGATGGGTTATGGGTATTCTTCCTTTTTCTCCGTCTACAATCTGATCTTCTTTTTATCTTCTTTTTCCATTTTTTCAGTCTTTCCTCTCCTGGGTTTTCAATTTTGTTGTTTGATTTGTGAATTGGGCTTTGTTTCTGCTAGATGCCAGCATTACAGGAGAAGATGCTTGATTCGAGCTCCCTGTTGCAACGAGATCTTCCCGTGTCGCCATTGCCACAATGAGGCCGCAGTAATATATACCATTCCTTTTTTATTTTTTTTTAATTTTGCAAAATATACATTACCTGTGAATTTGTTCCCTTTTTCACATTTGGTTTCTTTTTGCGGTTTGTTAAATTGTATACTTAGAGCATGTTGCGGAACCCTACGGATCGACATGAGCTTAATCGATATGAGGTTAAGCAAGTACGTTAATCCCATGACCTTTTTAGCTTTCATTGTGTTTCATTCTTGGGTTTTGAATTGGATAGTAGAGGAAGTTGAAGGGTTGATTGATTTTATGTTGTTGGTCCTGTTGTTATAGGTGGTTTGTGCAGTTTGTGACACAGAACAACCAGTGAGTACCAAGTAAACTATTTGTATATCAAGTGATCCATTTCTTAGCTGTTCTATATTTTGATTTGGTGGCCAATATATGATGGTTGAATGGTGCTTGGATGTGTTTTATGAAATTTTTTTTCAGATTGGACGTGTTTGCACAAATTGTGGTGTAAATATGGGGGAGTACTTTTGTGAGATTTGCAAGTTCTATGATGATGATGTAAGGTTTCTGTCACTTTTTCTTTATTCACTTAGAAAATATCTGTTAATGTGTGCTAGATAAACAAAAAGGGAAAACCATTGAGTTTCATACGGGCACTTTTCAGAGTAGAAATCTGGAAATCTAGACATTTGGTCCTGGTTATTTCTCTTGTTTTGTGACTAGTGGTTCACTATTTGCAGATTGATAAGAAGCAATTTCACTGCAATGACTGTGGGATTTGCAGGTAGGTTAACATGAATAGATTCACTTTGTATTTCTGATGCCTATGAAGTTCCCATATCAGTGGATAACTACTTGAGGAGCTATTTCTGGAAGATCTTTACTTCTGTAAGCAAGCAAATTATTAAGACCAGTTTATGGGCCTTAATTGCACTCATTAAGGGACGCTACCAAATTGAAATTGTCAGATGTAGGAAGTTGTCGAGATGTATCTTCTATTTCCTGTGTCATTGTACACATTTTATTGTCTTCTGTGTTTTGGCACATCTAATGTAAGTGAAAATTATTCACACAGGGTTGGTGGCCATGAGAACTTCTTCCACTGCAAGAAGTGTGGTATGCAACATGTCCTGTTTCCTTCTTTTATTATTTTGCGTTCTCCATATTCTGGATATTAATGGTCCCTTTCCTACAAAATCTCTTCTTAGTTCTTATGCCCAATCTGGCTTCCACAACACCCCCCCCCCAAAAAAAAATCTGTCTTTGAATGCTTGCTTATAGTCTTACATCCTCATTTCTTCTGGGGTTAGAGGTTGAGAGATAAGGGATTGTGTAGGTAACAAGAAATTATGCCAACCAAACATTAGAAAATGTACGATGTCAAAACTGTAGTGTTATCATTGAATGTTCTTCGCCTTCCCTAATATTTCCTTTTGCACTCGCCAGCATAATTTTATAGGAGAAAATTCTTCACTCCGGATGACTATGGTCTTCTGTAGTTGATTGGCTTCTGGTGATCTATTAGTGTCAAAAGCTTTCTACTTACTTACTCGAAGTGCCCCATTGAGATGATTAAACTGTTAGGCTATTAGGCTTGCATCACTGGAGTCTAGCGGCTAAATGAAAGCCAGTAAAAAAAAAAAAGAGCAGAGATTGTGACATCTACTCAGGCCCAAACAATGCAAGTCAGTATTCATTTGATCAGAAAAATTAGGAAATAGTCTAACAAAGTCAACGAATATAATGGTTAGTCTTCTGGGTAATCTTTGTACCAAGTGGTTGGTTTCCATGTAAACTTCTTTTTTTCTTTTTTTGGTTGGGGGAGGTTGGGAGATACCTAAATATGAAATTAACATAAAAATGGAAAGCCGTTGCGAAGGGAGACTGTCTCTATTAGATAGTAGGATCAAGGTAATACTTTCTTCTTTCATGGCAGTTGAATATTGCATTGGGTGACCTTGTCCAAGTCTGACCATTCAAGCCAGGAAATCAAGGATCAGGCTACTGAGTATTGACCCCATTTTGGAGTTTATTTCATGTACTTCTCCAACTAGAAACTGTTATGTATGGAGTCCTGTTCTAGTGTCCTTTACTACATCCTGTCCCTGGCTGCTATCATCTTTAGCTGGAAGCTGCTATCATGTCTGGCGTTCTTATTCTGGGAGTGTTGGTGAGAGGAAGATACATCTTCCAATAAAAGTGATTTCTGTAGCAGTAAATTTCCAGTGTTGGAAATAAAAATGGACTATCATTTTCTTTTATTGGTTTTTTTTTGGGGGGGGGGGGGGGAGGGAGGGAGATGTTGGCATCTCACAGCCTCCCCTCAGTTACTTGATTGCATGTGGGGAGAACAAAATCTACTTCTAGCTCTCACAAATGGAAGTTAATTTTCCCCTTCAGTATTCAAATTGGATAATGGTTTTCCTTGAAATCACTCCCCCACCAGATGCACCTTTTAATTGGCTGATTGCTGAACTTTTGTCGGAGATGGATTTCCTCTGTCATTTGGATTCTTTTTAAAGTCTTTGGTTCATTTTAAATTCTTTGATTCAATATCATTTTTCTTATTCACCATGCACTTGCTTGTTGTATTCTAAATGTATCATTATTGTGCCTCTGTGAACCTTCTGTGGTTACAGGATCTTGCTACTCTGTAGCTTTACGTGATAATCATATGTGTGTGGAGAACTCCATGCGCCATCACTGTCCGATATGTTATGAGGTTAGTCGATCATTCTTGTCTAGCCTATTCAAGTGCTTTCTTTCCTTTTTGGGGGGTGGGGGAGGGGGTGTTGGGGGTGGGATAAATTGTTTCATCTGACATTTTACCACCATCTGTGTTAGTACCTTTTTGACTCTCTGAAAGACACCACTGTGTTGAGATGTGGGCATACTATGCATTGTGAATGCTATCATGAGATGATAAAGCGTGACAAGTAAGCCTGATTATGTTCTTGAAAGAAAAAGACACTTTCTGTTAGGATACTTTGCATTGTTGCTGTACGAGTTTTGCTATTCGTTGCAGATACATCTGCCCAATCTGCTCAAAATCAGTAACTGACATGTCTAGAACTTGGAAAAGACTAGATGAGGAGGTAAGCTCTCCAAATCTCTGTTTGTATGCAAGCAGTCACATTACCATTCTGGTGATGGCTCTTATTGTCATGCTTTTCTGTTTCAGGAATGATATTGTATTCTTTAGTTAGCTTTCAAAATCCATTTACTTATAGCTCTTGCTTAGAGGATGAAGTGGACCATGTGTTAAGCTGAAGCTTGTTAACGATTGAAACAGTCGGTACTGTAGCTGAAACTTGTTACCTGTTACATCTGGCTTAGAAAGTTCAGATGGCGGAATGAAATGGACGGATGACAGGGAAAATAGGCAGGCAATAGTCTGATTATGCCCTCGTATCCCAAGTGGCTTATGCTAAGGAATGTTTCAAATTACATATACTATGACTGATCCAATTCTAGGTTTTTGCACAGAGAAGTACCTGAAGTCTGATATAATATTTTTGGTTAAGGGTACTCAAATTCACTTAATTTGAGAGTAGTGCAAGGGTTTGACAGGTGGATAAGAGTCAGTAAAGGATGAAAATTAGCCTATCCAATGACTTCTAATAGACCTTGGGCTAGAACTAAAAGAGTATATATGATGATAATTGGGCATGTAGTACGCTATTTCTGAACTTCCAAGGATTGGTTGTTAGTTATTAGTGGTGTTATGTGCTAGTTGGAATTCTAGCTGGCTAAAGAGTATGACTAACGAACTATTATGAAAGCAATTAACTTTTCATCAGTAGCTGAACAAAATTATTTTGCTGGGCTCTTTTTCTTCCCTTTCTTTTTTTTTTTAAAAAAACGGAAATTTCAAAGTAGCCTTAACTTGTGAGACATGTTTTCTACTGGCAGATTGAAGCAACTACTATGCCTGAAGACTACCGCAACAAGAAGGTAAGGCTTCATTAGATCATTTGTGTATTTGAATTCTCTACAGTAAGATTCAATACTCGTTTTTAGAAATATAATTGAGAACATAGCATCAAAAATAAATGTTTTTACGTTCTGTTGAGAAGTTATGTGATGGATGATCAAAATAATAATTGATTCTTAGCATGACCACGTAGCAATGAAATCTTGATGAACCTAACATCCAAGCAGAATGTGTCCCTGTAGTGATATCTACATACTTTGACATCTCAACCCCCCCCCCGGGGTATCTTTTTGAGCTACTGTGGCAAAAAGGCCAATCAGCTGGGGCTTGACCCACTTGGGTTGGGTCAACTGTGTTGGTGTGGTACCTAGGTCTGATAGGGATTGGGTTGGATAAAGTTTGTTTTGTGACATGGGGGTTCATACAGGTAATTGTCCGGTTCCGGTAATCACGCCAAGTGAATATAATGAGGTATTGGTGAGGAAAATTTTCCATTGCTTTGGGAACTGAAGTCAAGTCAAGTTGGGTTTTGTTTGCTGTACCTTGATTTTGGCTATGTCTGCTTTGGAGTCATTCAGAGGCCTCAAATAGGCAGGAGCAGTTTTACTGGTCTCAAGTATGGGTAGACAGTTCTCATGTAATGTAAATTATACTTCGCTATTTTTTCTGATCTCTTACAGGTCTTGATAAGCAAATCTGCTTTGCAGGTTTGGATCTTGTGCAACGATTGTAATGACACTACAGAAGTGTACTTTCACATAATTGGCCAGAAATGCAGCCACTGCCAATCATATAATACCCGTCAAATTGCGCCCCCTGTCCTTCCTCAATCCTAAGGGATCTATCATACACCTTTGCCTCCCTCACTCAGCAACACTTGAAATCGATGGCATACAAATCTTCTTTTGCATTTCAACAACTTCAATTGTTGTGCAACTCTAATGATTCTGTTGCAACATTCCTCTTCATTGAGAGAAATATTTGTAACATTATTGTACTTTGTGGCAGAAGCAATTGTCATTTTCACCAGTAAATTGAGCTGGAAAGTGGAGATATAGTGATTGGCCCGCCGCCATTTGGATAGGCTTTTATGTTTGACTTTCCTAAATTGTGACTTTTGTGCCTACAACACCCCCCCCCCCAAAAAAAAAGAAATTTTCTGGCATTATGAGGGTGAAACTTAGTGAATGACAAATCATGTCTGTCATGATTTCCGTCAATAATATGGATACGGAGTGTTTGGATTGTTAGGAGATCACCGTGTGGTAGTTACTATGCTGATGATATACCTACTGCCCTCAATGGCAGACAACAAACAGCAACAAGATTTCGTTGGTCATCCCCATATTCAGAGGGCCCCACTCCTCCAACCCCTCCCCAGTCACCAATAAGGGCTCTGCATTAGCAAGAAAGTACCTACGAGTTCAGTGATGTGCCTTTCTAGAGAGGGCCAGATGTGGACATCAATAAAAGTTCTTCAAAACTTATGATTTCAGGCGGGTTTGTGGGTGCCAGTATTTGCGCATGATAATAGATACAAGGAGCTTAATTAAGCACCCGCATCCATAGAATGTATAGTGATTTGATTACCTGACTTCAACATGAATTCTCTCTCATCTGTTTAAAAGCTTTCCAATGCAAAAGTCTTTTGAGTGTTTTAATATTAAATTTCATTGGTGGGTTTTCCTTATTTTGAGCACCTTTTTGATTGCTTTGCTTTTGAGCCTACTAAGTTTCGATTGTACTAGTTATATATGTTAGAACAAAAAGGTTGAATACGATACCGGATATATCAACAAATCGTGACGGATCACTTTCCTTAAAACTTATTCGTTGTACCGCAAATAATCTTAGGGATAAGATGCTGAGTAAACAAGTGTATTGTTCAAGGTTTCTCTAGGTTCAATTGATGGGGTGCTCCAGTCACTCACAAGGATTGTGGATGTTGCTCATGCAAAGCCTTCTTTCGTATATAGATGCCTTATAAACTTGAAGAGGAGTTAGTTGTGTGATATTTCTTGAAAATACACATCTTTTGGTTGAGAAGGCATCAATTCGGATGAAAATACCAGAAGTAACCGTTCTCCACGGACCGTGAAGTGGACCATGGGTTGTCCGTGGTCACCGCTGTTAAATTTCCCTGCCACCAAGCCAAAAACCACGACCGTGGCCACCACGGGTTCACTGGGGAGCTACAAAGGTTCGTGGGGCCCACCACGGTTTACCTGTGGTGGGAGCTGGCTTGAAATTCCTCTACATTCCCCACCATTTTCAAGCCATACAAGCCCCCACCATTCCAAGAAAGAAGAGAGATGCATAGCAACATCTAAGTAAACTTGAAGATTCATACATAATGAAAATATCTTGCAATTTGAACCTTCACTTAGTAAACATAATCTATACTATATATAAAAGCAATGTTGTGATGACGTGGCTTTTTTGAATTTTCTCATAAATTTGAGATTTTGAACCGTTAGATTATTTGATTATATAATCACAACCGTCGGATTTTTAATAAAATAATTACCGTCATAATTAAAAATATATAATATCTTGATTTTTTTTGTGGCAACAGAATCTCTTAACTACCTAAAAACAAAATATACTTTGATATCCTTTCCTAAATCAATAAAAATAATTATCATCATAATATCATTAGGTTATTTGATTATATAATCACAACCATTAGATTTTCAATAAAAATAATTACCATCATAATTAAAAGTATATTATTTCTTGACCTTTTTTTTATAGTGGAATCTATTAACTACCTAAAAACAAAATATACTTTAATAACTTTTTCTAAATCACTGAAAATATGTGTAATGAAGTTTATGGATGGTATTAATATTTTAGTGATCCAAGGAATGAATAAAGTATTAAAGTTTCACTTTTCTTATTTTAATGGTAAACCCCAAATTAGCCACTTTGCATATTATTTTTAGATTAAATAAAAAAGATATATGAATTAATAGAAGAGCTAGATCTAGACGAAAGAATTTTCTTTCCAAACATTCTTAATGCAGGATAAGGTGTTTTTCTTCTTATATTTCTTGGTCATGAATTAAAATTCATAAAATCACTATTTTTTTTTTATGAACAAAAATTCGCACAATGACAATTAATTAAGGGTCGAAAAATGTTCCTTTTAAGAGGTTGATAAATTTTTATATTTTTTTTATTTGTAACAAGTATTTCTATACCCATATAGTAATTGAAATAAATTATAGGTTTTTATTGGTAATAATTATTTATAAAATATTACAATATTCCATATAGCAACAATGTCATATACAATATTTTGAGTTTTTTAAATAAAATAATTAATAAATTTTTAAGAAGAAGCAATTATTGACAGGTGCAAATTGTGAGAAACTATCAACTAAAATTTCTAATATATCGAAATATACTACAATAAGTTTAGCAAATATTTTCGATCGCAGTTATAATATCTTAATTTCTCTATAATAATTTGAAAATTATGATAGTCTAAAAAATTATCTAATTTATTCATTGTTAGGTACTATTGATTATACATTTCCAGTTGTATATTTATATTATGAATTTCGCAAGTGTATAGTTGATCGCTGTAGCAAGTACGAGTGTCGATATTTAGGGAAGTGTTATAAAATTAGATCGCTATAAAACTAAATGTGATACGATTGAATTAAATTGTCAAGGTTTAGTTAATTAATAACCAATTATTTCAACACGCTACATTGGAAGATCGATATCAGGAAGAAGCTACCCTATCCATCACCATTAGCTTTAATTATGGGCAAATTATGCAAAGCAAAATCAACTTGAATAACCAAAATACAAACAGAGAACTTAACAAATAGGAGAGAAATTAAGCTCAACCTCTTCACCTCCAACTCCTTTCAGCTCTGGCCTAGAATGAAAATCTAGATCTGAACGTATATATGAACCGAATAGAGAATCCAGCTATCCAAAGAACGACCAACACCGAAAACTCGAATCTAGGCCAGACTGAAGCTGTGCCAATCACGTTTTGGATACTTTAATTTTTGATTACTATCTCTTTATAACATTCTCTACAACCGTATGGTCATCTACCAATATATGCCATTATAAATGATTATATGGATAAACCATGGGTATTTGTTATGGAGCATCGACGATGCCATGAAGTAGAATTGTCTATCACTCTTATTGCGCCAGTAAGTTGGAAGGAGGAGGTGTATTACTTACGAAACACTGATGTTAGGAATACCATGTACACAAGATATAATTGTAATCTTCATTATATCATTGCTAATCAAATTATTACTAAGAACTTAATTTTTAATGTAGGTAGAAGAAGAGAATGTGAATTCTTCGTCACTGCCACCACAAATTAACGAATTATCATATCATTTAACATGATTTTTAGTTTCATTTTGACTACCTACAATCTCTGTCATACTTTATATCATGTATTTGATAATCATATGTTGTTTTAATTATTAAGTTTCAATGGTTATACATAAAAGTGCTATCTATTCATATTTTTCAATAAATTTAAGTATTATTTTCTAAATTACAATATTAACTTTGTATACAATGAACATTGTTCGATTATTTTGACTATATATATATGTACTGTAATATGCACCGTGCAAAGCACGGGTCCATACTAGTTTCAATTAATCTGAATGTAATAGTAGACAAGTATTTGAACTATACATCCTTTTTTATTAATTAGATACATTTCACACACAAATCTTAAATTACACGTAACATTTTGACACTATTATTCACCATAAGTCCATATCCTTCATGAGTGCATCAAGCCAAGCCCTATAGCTCTTTAAAGTGGCCACACTTCACACTCACAAAGGTAGACCTTAGAATCATGCTCCCGTAATACAAGCCATTTAATCAAGGTCTATTAAGATCATAACTCACCCTCTTATAACATTACAGTTCACAAGCGCTCTTACCTTGGGATGAAATATGTCAGTGCCATCAATCACTATATAATGTTGTCACTCTTTCAACTTGAGACTTGACATCATATCTAGTTTCAAGTTGAGGCTTCATTATTAGTGATAAAAGATGTGGGCTTAAGTCCCCTCCCCCTTGATGTTTTCAACACCAAGTCTCTTGCTAAGCCTTTTTGTTTAACCAGAAATTGAGTTAATGTATACCCTTTTATTATCTAATATTTTCTCCAAAATAAATGATTAATTTGAATTTTAATATGTTTTTATTTATTTTGTAGGAATTCGAAGATTTGGAGAAAAAATAAAATAACTTGCTCAATTAATCAAGGGTTGGATCAAGAGAAGAAGAAAGGAAACAGAACAGCAAGAAAAACCCAACCAACAAGCCCTTCCCAGTGGCCCAGCAACCCAATCCCGCCTTTTCCCTCATCCCTCTTTTCTCTCGTTTGGGCCTGCCCCCAACGCTTCATGTCGGGCTTGTCTTTTTTTTTTCTCTGCGGCCCAAAGTCCCACTTCTCCTCTCCCAGTAACAAGCCAAAACCCAACTGCTCTATTTCTGCACTGAATCTGGCACGAGTGAGGCACATGACACCCTGATGGAATCCTACCAAACCAAGACCAAGTTCATGAAGATTCAAGCCCCACACGTCCAAGAACAAGGTCCCAAGTGAAGAGAATGGCTCACATTTTGGAAGAAGACCAAGCTAGCACAAACGGGCTAACCGGTTCCAAAATGCCCGGTTTTGTGCATCTGATTTCATAAGCTACATTGTAGCTTAAGGATAATATTTTTCCATTTTTGGAAACCTTTTGATGTTGTCTTGCAGGTCCAAGCATTCTTTTCAAGTCATGCATGCAAGATGATGAAGAATCAAGGCATTTTTCCCAACCGTTCCCAATTGGCCTCCATTTGCACGGTTTTATGTTTGTGATTAATCAACCCCCTTAATCACATCCTAACCTTGATTTCTTGGTTGGGGGGATTATACACACCCTAAAAATACCCCCCCATGTTTAAAATGAAAATCATGCCCACTTTTGCTACGTGAACAAAATGCAAGAAAACCGGCCACAAACGGTTCCCCTTAAACCCGGTTCACTTGAACCGGTTCTTCCTCCCTCAAACCAGCTGGCCATCTTCACTAGACAAGCTGAATAGCACACTTTTCAAGCAAGGCACACGACTAAAGGCAGCCTAGGAATGGTGGAAGCAAGAGCAAAGGCAACCAATAGAAGCAAGGGAACAAACAATGTTGTCTCTCACTTGTGATTGGCTAGCCGAAAAGTACTCTTGGAATTTCGGCTGCCCCATGTGCCCTTAGCTTCTTTTGCTGAGTGTATTAATGCATAAACACTAGCTAAGCATGGTGTAATCAAGCTAGATAAGGATTAGAGTCATGATTTGTTGTATTAACATTAGTTAAGTGTGTATGTATTTTAGTTTAAGTGTAACCGGTTTGTATTAGCTTAAACTAATACCTTTCCTTCCCAAGAAGGAAAGTGATGTAGCCTAGCACTCTCCAAAGATGAGTATGTAAGGCCTATTTCGGCCATGGGAAGAACATTCCACATTTTGAAGAACAAAAATTCAATTGAGAGCATTTCTCCTCTCTACCTCAAATTCTTGCTTGCTTATCCTTAATTAGGCCAATTAAGGTGGTGTCCAAGTGAGTCTTAACCTTGATTAAGCGGTGATTCTGTATCTTAATCAAGATTAAGGGCCATAAGCTTGAAGGTTGGTGGTGATTCTGTATCCAATCTCAGGTTTAGTTCTATCTTGTTCTAGTTTCATCCCCACGGTTTGGTTAGTGACGTAATTGGCTTGGATTAGAAGTTAATTGCTTTCACTTAGTTAACTTTTCACATTCATTCATTTTCCCACTTCAAATACTCCCTTCTACATCCATTTTCACCATTTACACTTCACCAAAAAAGAGTAAAACTGAAGTTATCTTCAAGAGCATCCAACTGTGCTCTTTTTGCTTCCTCACGGTTTTGTGACCAGCAAATTGGCACAGGCTGGCCGTGCACATAGGCACGACCGTGAACAAAATCTTGTGTTTTCACTCCCTTTTGATGTGAGTTAGCTTGGGTGGTGATTTCCCTTGACACTTACATCACACCCCCTCAAGCTCTTCCTTCCCTCTCGGCTGCCCAGAGAAACCCGTCGACTTGCCATTCTTCTTTTTTTGGCTTCTTAGTGTCCCAAAGCACGGAGCCGCGACGCCTCATCTGCATAGCCGTCTCTCTCCTCCTTCCACCCCCGTGGTTACTCATTTATTCCCATTGTCATCATTCCTCATCAATTGAGGAGTTAAAGGTAGACAGTTATTAGGGGTTTAATGAGGAAAGATGAGGAGTTGAGAGGACAATAGAAACTCTAGAACAAGAGCAACGGGGAAGGCCAGCAAAGGCCAACAAGTAGTAGAGAGTAGCAAGAGAGCAAAGTTGTCTCCAGTTACAATCTTCGATTTCATTTGTTTTTCAGTTTCAGTTCTAGGTTTTAATCCTCAAATTGTGTAACCGGATTCTGAGTTGGCAAACTAAGTCAAGAGAGCAGTGTGTGAATTAAGGTTCAAATTTGGATTTTGTTTGGATTGGTTAATGTTTCCCATGGCTGCATCTTACTGTGAGTATGCTCCAATTCTGGGTTCGATGTTCTTCGCTCTAGTTCTTCCATCACTTTGTACATTTCTTTTGTTGTCCTCTGTCCTAGCCAATTTAACTTGATCTCTAAATCTTGTCTTATTAAAGATGTCAGATTTGTGATCTTTAGTCTTTAATCCAGAGGTATTGCACTGTTTAGGTGTCTTAGTTTTAGTTATCCTTGCTTTGATTTAGTTTCATTTTAGTTTGGTGATACTTTAGCTTGTGTTAAGGGGTCAATTTTGATTTAATCTACTCAACAACCTAAACTTTGTAATTCATCCATGAGGATTGACACCCTCACGTATTACAACGATAAACCGTATACTTGCGGAAATCACAACACTTTTGTTAAATGATTTGCAAGACTCTCACTTGGTTGCACATAAGTAACATTGATCACTCCTTTCTTTATCAATTGGTTGACATATGCATGTCTAAGTCCAATGTGACTTGATTTTCCATTATACACATGATTGTAGGCCTTAGATAGTGTTGATTTGCTATCAGAATGTATGGAGAGCGGCAACATTGGCTTTGGCCACAAAGGCACTTTCAATAACAAATTTCTTATCCCTTTTGCCTCATTACTGGCCACCACTAAGGCTACAAACTCAGAAGTCATGGTGCAATCAACAATGCATGTTCGCCTCTTGGAAGCCCAAGATATTTCCCCACCACCAAGCAACTATACCCTCCTGACATTGAGGCGTAATAATCTCTATCAGTTATCTAACTTGCATTTGAATACCCTTTTAATATCGAAGGATAACCTGAATAAAATAGATCATAGTCTTGAGTTTTCTTTAGGTATTTAAAAACCCGATGTATTGCATGCCAATGAAACTTACTAGGATTACTAGTATATCGACTTAGTTTCCTAATGGCAAATGCAATATCCGGCCTTGTGCTTGTCATGGTGTACATCAAGCACCATATAACCTTTGCATACTCAAGTTGTGCAATAGGTCTTCCACTATTTCAAGTCAACTTATAAGTTGGATCGAAAGAAGTGGCTACTGGGGAGCAATCTTGATATTTGAAACTCCTAAGTACTTTCTTGATATAAAGAGATTGACTTAAGCAAATGTCATCGTTATTTCTAATGATCTTAATGCCGAGTATGACATCGGTCGCCCCCATGTCTTTCATGGAGAATTTGGAAGCAAGAAAACCTTTGGTTTTCTCTACTTCCTTTAAATATGTCCCAAAAATCAGCATGTGATCAACATGTAGACATAAAATCACACCTTTTCCATGCTCAAACTTAAAATAAACACATTTGTCAGATTCATTGATACTAAAGCCAAATGAGGGCGCTAATTCATCAAATTTTTGATGTTATTGCGTACGAGCTTGCTTTAGGCCATACAATGATCTTATGAGTTTGCATACTTTCTTTTCTTAGCCTGGACTCATAAAACCTTCTGGTTGTTTCATATACACATCTTCTTCTAACTCACCATTTAAGAATGCAGTTTTTACATCCATTTGGTGAATCACCAGCTTTTGAATTCCAACAAGAGCAATGAGTACTCTAATGGTTGCAATCCCAACTACCAATGCATATGTGTCAAAGGATTCAATACCATGTCTTTGGTTAAAGCCCCTTATCACTAACCAAGCTTTAAACCTTTCTATGGTACCATCTACTCTCCTTTTCCTTTTAGATCCACTTTGATGTAATAGGTTTACATCCAGGGGGTAAATCAAATAAGACCTAAGTATAATTTTCCGCTATAGATTCCATTTCGTCTTAAACAACTTTATGGAAAAGGGCATCTTGAGATTCCATAGCCTCTCTAAAAGTGCTAGGATCTGAGTCAATGCTATAAACATAGGGAATTTCATCAATGGAATCCCTAGTCCCTTCTACTAGGTAGACAAAGAAATTTGATCCAAAGGATTTCTCATTTCTAATCCGTTTACTCCTTATTTCAACTATATCTCCTTGTTCTTGTCCATTACTTGGAAACATAGTACTTGGAATAAGATTATTGGGTTTAGGAATTGAAGAAAATCTATTTTTTTTTATCAAAAGTTGCATCTATTGATTGTATTATAGTACTCACCATAATCAAAGCATTTGGTTCAATGATCATAAACCTATAGGCTTTGCTATGTTCAACATAGCCTATAAAGATGCACTCAATTCCTTTTTCTCCCAATTTTCTTTTCTTAGATTTCGAGAATCTTACAATAGCCTTACAACCCCAAATTCTGAAATAACTTAGGTTTGGTTTCCACTTATTACATAACTCATAAAGGGTGATAAATTCCTCTTATTAGGAACTTTATTTAAGACATAGCATGCTGTGAGCATTGCTTCTCCCCAAAAACCTTCGCTCAAGCCGGAGTTAGAAAGCATAACATTTACCATTTTAGTTAAAGTTCGTTTTTTCCTTTCCGCCACACCATTTTCTTGTGGTGTGTATAGGGCTGTGACCTTATGAATTATACCGGTAGATTGAAAAATTTTGGATCATAATACTCGCTACCCCTTATTGATCTTACTCTTTTAATGAAGGTTTCACAATGCAATTCAGATTCTTAAAGATCCTAAACTTGTCTAGTGCTTCATTTTTAGCATGCAATAAACGTACTTGGGAATACCTTGAAAAATCATCAATGAATGTGACATACTATTTCTTTCCGTCGAAAGAAGGAGTTCCATGAAAATTACCTAAATCACTATGAATTAATTCAAGTAATTGGTGATCCTTTGAACAATATTGTCTGCGCCAAAAATATGCTATTTTAATATGCCCTTTATGCTCAAGTAAATATTAAATTAGGATGTTTATTTCATTTGAATTTATTTTGCAGGTTATGGAATAAATCCGGAAAATTACGAAAAAGTAATGAAATGCCGGAAAAATGAATTGGATCAGTTTGTCTGAAGCCCAGCAACCCGAAAATCCCAAAAGAAAAGCAAAATAAAACAAGAAGAAAAAGAAATGAAAAAAAAATCCAATCCAACTTCACATCCGGCCCAAGTGCCCGGGGCCCAAAAGTCCAACCTGCCTCTTGTCAGCCTAGTCTGCACCAGCCTTCTCTACTCCCCCATGTCAAGTGCGTAGCCCATGATTGTGTTGTCAGCTCACTTAGCCCATTTCTTGCACAAACCCAATTGACTCCCTCCTTTCCCATCGCATCTTTCTCTCTCCTTTTCTTCATCTAACACCAGAACCTAGTCATGGTTCATCTTCTTTGCCTAGTCTTCTCATCAGCCACTCCTTGTCTTCATCCCCATTCTTTTCATGCTTTCAACCACCAAATCTTCACAACCGAGATTTTTCGGGTGCTCACTCTCTCCATCCAACAAGACCCAGTAAGCATTGGTGGCTTAAACTAAAATGAATCATGGGTAGCAAAGAAAACGGGAGCATTCACCAGATTTTGTGGGGTTAGGAGGTTAATTAGGGCTGTAAATTTTTGTATAAATAGGAGTTATGGGGGAAACTAATGGCAGCAATTGATAGCCATAGTTAATCTTGAGCTTCTATCAATTCTCTGGTTTTTTTTTTAGTGTCAGTTTTACAAAAATTCATTCAACCTTTAGTGTGTAATTTATCTTTTTTTGATTCAGTTCATAGGACATAGATTGGTCCCAGTATTGTGTTCGTTTTCTTCCGTATTTGGATCTAATTTAGTTGATTTTCATTTGGTTGAATTCAATTTGTGTTCGTCGTCCTCTACCCCCTTTGTTTGTCCAATTTTTTCTGGCTTTGAATTTTAGAGCATGGAAATTTCTAGGCCGAGCTTCCATGGCTATTCCATGGCTAGGACACCCGTGACCTCTACCTCCTCTGTTCTGTTTCTTCGTCCTACCTTCATTGTTTGCTTAATTCAGTTTGATTTAGATATATTTTGTTTATTTTATTGTGGTATTTGTGATTTGGATTATTGAGCTAGCCTCTTACTTTTCTTATTTTGCTTTGTGAAATGTACAAATTGGTGATTAGGGAAGTAGTTTAGTAGTTGCTTATTTCCTCCTATGTTCTTTTTGCCTTTGTTTCTCGTTCTTCTCTGCCTTCTTCTGGGTTGTTTCTGGTTTTGGGTTTATTTCCAGTCTTGTTATTATAATTTATCTCTTCTTTTTGCTCAGTTATTAGTTGGGACGTTTGACTTTTTTCTTTTCTGGACAAATTCTGCATATTTGTCAGCCTTGGTTTTAGCTATTCAATGTTAATGCTTGCATTTCATAAAATGACAAAGTTAGGTGGTGTTTTATTTGCTTGTTGTTTGTGGCAATGGGTTGGGTGTATGAATTTATGTATTTAACTAGCTTTTGTCAATTAGTTATTAGCATATCAATTAGTATTGGTATTAGTATTTGTTTATTGTTTTATAGTTAATATTTTTTTTTGTAGCAAGTTAGTTATTGCTTTTACCTAGAAAAATTTAATTGTTACTAATAGCTTAGCTAAGCAACTGGTTAAATTTGATTCTACCATCTTCATTGGACGACTCGTACTCGCCGGGTCATACTATAAATTAGATACCGTGCACTTGCGGCTATTTTTTATAAACGGATTAAGGTCACTAACTACGTAATTAAACTAATCCAGCATCGTTCCAAGCTTAATTAAATAATAAACAAGTAAAACTATAGATTATAAACCGATTAAATTCTCAATAATCCCTAATTATTCGCAAACTCTAATAGGATCTAAATATAGCAAAACCAAACTCAACCACATTGAAGTAATCTAGTACTAAACATACTTAAGAGCAACATAATCTAAGGATGAAATATAATCCATAATCCAACATAATGAAAATCTAAACTAAACCTCTTAAGTTGGAAATAATAATGAACTCCATTATTTAATACTATAGAAACAAAAGGAGAACGCAAACACAAACACAATCAAGCTTATAAATCCAGGAAAACAATCAAGCCAAACTTAAAGTGAGAATTAAAGGAGAACCAAATCAAGCCATAGCAGATCAAACTGTGCATGGCAGAAAGACATGAAGTAATTAAATAAAGAGTAGAACAATCAAATACAGGGGAAGAGGGATAGAGGCCATGGGCATCCTTGCTTCAAGCTCAACCCAACTTCAACATCTCCATTAATAGAAGGCTAAACTCCAATCATTCAAGCTCAAAGAATCAGGGTAAAGGGAAACCAAGTGCCAAGCAATTCCAGTTCCAAAACCTATGCTATTTGAACCACAAATCACCCCATAAGTACTGACTTTCAAAACACAAACATAACCACAATTCCAAGCCCAACAATGGCAAAAATGTCATCAGCACTGCCTCATAACAGAACAAAGGTCCAAAACAGGGGAGGGAAGAAATTTGCTAATTATCGAAAGCAAACGTGAAATTCGTTCAATATCACACTAAAAATCATCCAAGGCTACTCTAAATTAACAAAACCAAGCGTAATTACATAGATTTGAAAGCTATAAATGATCTAAAAGCAAGACAGATGACACGAAAACAAAGCCCAAAGTTACTAATTACTGAATTTAAAATGAGAAATACCCAAAAATTAAACTTGAGAAACTAAAACTAAACCTAGTTGATACCTAGCTAGCCACCACTGCCTTCAATTTATACTCATGCCCCTTCAATCTCGGCCCTTCATTCGCAGATGTCGTGGATGATCGTGATGACGGTGTGCTGGCATGCTATGTGACTAGCGATGCGTGTGATGCGCCGGTGGGTGAGGCTAGTGGTGTTCGAAGGGAGAGATAGAGAGAGAGAGAGAGGGGATCAAGATGGTGAAGTAAAGTGAAGCCTAGAATAAGGGGGTCAGGCTTCTTGCTGGTGAGAACTGAGAGAGGAGAGAGAAAATGAAGGGAAATGGGAGGTCATGTGCCTAGCATGTGGGGGAAATGGGTAGAATTAGGATTTATTTTAATTTTTTGGTTTTGCCTTGCTTTTTTTTTTCAATTTATTCAATGCCTACAAAATCAAATAAAATCAAATAAAAATATATAAATAACAATTATTTCAAGCATAAATCGAGTATAAAGGTATTGTACAAATATCTTATTTTTGGTGCAAACAAATAGCCCTACACCAAGATTTTGTTCGTCCTCGAGTAAAAAAACCAAACTACCTAAAAAAAAGGAAAATAACAAATAGAAATCCTAACTCACTATCATAGAATTACGGTTATATTTAGCGTATGAAAAAAGTCCTTTAAACCCCTCATTTCTCAAGTGGACTAGTGAGGTCTCGTGAGGGTTTTTAAGTGAAATACCCACAAAAATTATTTCAAAAGTAAAGGAAAATCTTTTTGGTTTTTCCAAAACATAAACACATATACAAGTAATTTGGGAAATCATGTACACAACTCGGGTAATTGCAACACCCTAATAACCAAATCACCAAACTATATACAAATAGAATGTACAATAAGAAGGCATCCAAGTCAAAAGAAGCATCCCGACTCTTATTTTTCACCCCTCACTCAATATACAATGATATGTACACCTTGGTGCATGTGCTAATGTGTATCAATCCTTATGAGCCAAGTTGCTAACATCAACACGATCCCTATTTCCTTGCTTAATTGCCTTAGTTGCTCCATTTTTTCATTTTTTTTCTTTTTTTTCAACGAGAATCAAACGCACTTGACTTACAAATATTTGCGCCTTCTGTAAAAAGAGGCTTTATTTGATTGTGCAAAGCAAATTAAAGATATGAAATAAAGATAGTGGCTATGAACATTGGTGCCCAAGTTTTTATTCACTCTTTTTAGACATTTTCCTTTCCTTTTCTTTTTTTTCATTTTTCAAGAGCTCAAAAGGCAATTTCAACAAACAAAAAGTTGACATGCCAACTTGACAACAAAACCCTAAGAATTGACTAAAAAGTGAGCAAGGTAGGCACAAAACCACACATATGAGACGGGTTATTATGAAAAATCAAATCGACATCCTCAACTATACATCTCATCATGCAAACTCTATTTACATATAACTTAATGAACTAGCCACATGGGATCACAATCGCCTAAGAAAGAACACAAAACCCCAAAAGAAAAAGGTTTTTTTTTTTTGAATTTTTGCAATTTTTTTGAAAAATATGTACAAATGGGCACTTCACCCCCACACCAAAACTTCACAATGTCCTCATTGTGGGAACTAAGGCTCCAAAAAGCAATCACATAAGCTATATAACCGTGAAACCAACACAAAACCATAAATATATACAAACTCGAACACCACCAAAATAAAAAACAAAACCAAAAGCCAAGATCGCCAAAATCAAAATCAAAACCACAATCAAAACGAAAACCAAAACAAAACCAAGCACACATAGTTACAAAGACCAAAAACAAAAATCACAAAAGAAAGCAAAACAAAAACAAAAACCAAAACTGAACAAAACAAAACGAGACTAAAACACAAATAATCACCAAAACAAAACAATACCAAGGAAAACCAAACCAAACAAGACCAAAGCCTACCAAATACCAAACTAAACAAAAAAAAACCCTAAAACAAAACAAAAGACAAAAGAAAAACAAAACATAAAACCATTGTAACAAAAAGAAAGTGCTAATCACCTATTTACAAAAACTTACCATCAAGAACTAAAACATCTTTAAAAAAATACCCAATATAAACAAGGAGCTACCAAATAAAAGGCAAAAGAAAAGTAAAACTGAAATAAAACAAGACTCAAAAGAAAAGAAAAACCAAACCAAAAACCAAAACACAACCACTAAAACACTAAAAAGGAAGCAAAAAAAAAAAAACAAAAGCAAAGGTGAAGCCATTTCTTATTGAGATATCATTAGACTTCTATCCTCCCTAGTCATCTATATGTGATAGAGTTAGTAACTTGTGTAACAAGTCATGTGCCTAGGATTAGCCATGCACCTCAGGCATGTATTTATACCCTTCAATTCCTTCAATGAGCATAGATGAAAAGCATGAAAAATCAAAGAGATCCGTAATCAACCTTAAACTCTCAAACATAGATCTATTTTTATTATGGTAACAGAGCCTTGAGTTTTTCTTTGATTAAAACCATAATCAAGTCATGACTAACAAGAAGTTTGTTGTAGAAACTCACTCACCCTATTTCTTGCATCCCTATTAGGGACCTGGGGCCTTGATCGCAACTGTGATCTTTGATGGAAAAAATTATGACTTCTGGCAGAAGGCAATCAGAACTTCTCTTAAATCTAAAAATAAATTAGGTTTCGTTGAAGACACCATAACAAAACCAACACCAAAAGTTGGAGAAGACACCACCGAATTACAAGCTTGGGAAATGGCTAATTTGATGGTCTGCTCCTGGATACTCAACGTCATCGAACCTAAACTTTGAACTAGCATTGCCTACGTTGACACCATAGAGTGTATGTGGACAAGCTTAAAGAAATTTTACGCAATGTCTAAGGCACCTAAAATCCACTAACTTAAAACAAAACTTGCTGAATGCAAGCAAGGTGGGTCGTAGGTCGTAGATTTTTTTTTTAGACTTATAGGTCTTTGGAGCGAACTAGAAAATCAAGTATGATTCCCAAGTTGCACTTGTGGAAAGTGCGAATGTAAAATTGGTGAACAACTTATTAAGATGGTAGAAGAGGAAAAAGCTCATTAGTTCCTGATGGGACTAACTGATTGAGCCTACGTTAATATCAGAGGGCAAATTCTAACTATTGAGGCCTTCCCTTCCCTTGATAAAATATTCAGCATGGTCCATCAAGAAGAGAGCCATAAGCACGTGATGATTTTGAGAGAAGGCCGACTTGAGTCAGCAGCAGCCTTCGCCATTGGCACTAGTGGCAGCCGAACCAAGCCAAACACTCGTGATAGGGGAACCTGTGGGCACTACGACAAGTTTGGGCATGACGAGGCTGGATGCTTCGAGCTAATCGGGTACCCACCCAGTTGGAATTCACGTAGCCGAGGTCGAGGACGCAGACTCAAGGGTAGTCGAGGTGGACGAAAAGGAGGTTTGCAAGGCAGAGGCGACAGATGTGAAGGGGCTCACGCGGTTGCAGCCAGTTCTTTGGTGCTGGTTGAACCCTCTTTAGCAGTGGTCGAGCCAAATGCTACAAGCCAACCAATGATACCCGGTCTCACCATTGAGCAAATCCAACGGCTGATGAGTTTGATCGAGCCAACTAAAGCGGAGAATAATAAGCTCATGGTACTGACTTCTGGATGCTCGACCGTAGAGCTTCAGCTCACATGACTGGTGATCTGACTCTTCTATCTGAGATCAAAGCCACGGCACCAGTCGTGATCGATTTACCTAATGGAGCTCAAACTTCCTGCAACAAACAAGTAGTGGCTCTTCATGATGGCACAGAATTAAGAAATGTCTTATTTGTGCCCAAACTCAGTTGTAACCTAGTATCAATTGCTAAAATTACGAGAGACTTAAATTGTAGTGTGACATTTTTTTATGATCATTGTGTTTTATAAGACCGTACTTCAAGGATGCCGATTGGAGCGAGTGAGCAACAAGACGGGGTTTATTATTACGGTAGATCATTGCCAAAGAGATAGAGTAATGCAGTTTGGTCAGGAGACTTGTGGCATAAGAGATTGGGGAATCCATCCAAAGGAATTATGAAAATTTTTGCTAAACATTCAGTTTTTCCAATTCAAGTCAGTGAAAATAAAGATGTATGTGATACATGTTTTCGTGCTAAGCAAACTAGGAACAAATTTTCTGTTGGTGAAAGTAAGGCCACGAAATTGTTTGAAATTGTCCATTGTGATATATGTGGGCCGTATCGTGTGCCTTCTCATGTGGAGCTCACTACTTTCTTACTTTAGTTGATGATATGAGTCGTGGAGTATGGTTGTACCTCATGAGAGAAAAAAGTGAGGCAGGATCTTATCTACGAGATTTTATAATTTTGGTACAAAATCAGTTTAATAAGCAGGTCAAGGTGATAAGAACGGACAATGGAACTGAATTCAACTCCGAGCCCATGAAGGTATTCTATTGAGAGAAGGGGATCATGCATCAAACCAGTTGCGTGGATACCCCTCAACAGAATGGACGTGTTGAACGAAAGCATCGGTATATAGTGAACGTAGCTAGGGCGCTTAGGTTCCAAGCTTTCCTTCCTTTGGATATTTGGAGGGGGGGATTGTGTACTTACATTAGCTTATTTAATAAATCGAACCCCCAGTAAGTTGTTAGAAGGAAAGACACCTTACGAGATGATTTACCAAACCAAGCCCACCTATGACCATATTAAGGTTTTTGGTAGTTTGTGTTATGCCAAAATTCCACTAAAAGGAGGTGATAAGTTTGCATCACGAAGTAGGCGTTGTGTATTAATAGGCTATTCTTATGGTAAGAAGGCTTGGAAATTATATGATTTAGAAACACATGATTTCTTTGAAAGTAGGGATGTTGTATTTCATAAAGAATCATTTCCTTTTCAAGGAGATGAGTTTGTTCCAGAAAGAAGAGTTGAAGGTCCTTTAGGCTCATATTTGCCAAATGCGTATGATGAAGGATGAAGCTCTGAGGCATTTACGAATTATTTCTCAGCAGATCTGCCCTCGGCTTCATCAGGGCTTAATGCAAGGGGGAGTAACCAAGCTCTCCAGCCCACAATACAAATCTGACAGTACTAATGAACTATATAAAGCATGCCTAGTTATCCGAGGCGATTATCAGATAGAGGGCTTTGACTACAACGAGACTTTTGCACCTATTGCAAAGATGACCAATGTTCATTGTTTCTAGCAGTAGCCATCGCAAAAGGCTAGGAGTTGCATCAATTGGATGTCAACAATGCCTTCCTTCATGGGGACCTCAAAGAAGAAGTATACATAAAGCTTCCTCTCGGGTTGAAAAGTGACAATGAAGCTAAAGTCCGTCATCTACAGAAGTCTCTTTATGGCCTAACACAGGCTCCACGACAGTGGTTTGCCAAGCTATCTTCCAAGTTGTGTGAATATGGATTTGTGAGGTCCTATGTAGATTACTCTCTATTCACCTATCAAAAAGGTGACATTTTTATGAGTGTCTTAGTATATGTAGATGATATTGTGCTTGCAGGAAACAACCATACAGCATGTATACAATTTAAAGACTATCTCAACACATGCTTCAGTATTAAAGATTTAGGGCCTTTGAAATATTTTCTGGGCATTGAGGTCGCTAGAGGTCCACAAGGATTATTCCTAAGTTAAAGAAAGTATGCCTTGGAAATTATTGATAAGTGTGGCCTCTTGGGTACTAAACCCGTTGATTTTCCCATGGGACAAAATCATTGCCTTGCTTTGGCAACGAGCAAGCTTCTTACTGATCCCACCCGGTATTGAAGACATATCGGACGTCTAATCTACCTCATCATCACCAGGCCTGATCACACTTATGTCGTACATGTTCTCTCTTAATTTATGCATGCACCACGAGAGGAGCATATGACTACTGTGCGGCAAGTTGTACAGTATTTGAAGGGCATTGTAGCTTCGATCTGACAACGACCTACAGCTAATTGGTTATTGTGACTCTGACTGGGGATCATATCCGGCTTCACGACAATCTCTCTCGGGCTACTTCATCATGCTCGGTGATTCACCAATCTCTTGGCATAGCAAGAAACAACCACCTGTCTCCAGGTCTTCAGCTGAAGCAGAGTATAGATCCATGGCCCTTACAACAAGTGAACTGGTTTGGTTGCGATCCTTCCTTGCATCATTAGGAATATTTTTGCCCCCTATGCAACTTTACTGTGATCGTTAAGCAGCATTACATATTGCATGCAATCCTATGTTCCATGAGCGAACAAAACATATTGAAATTGACTGTCACTTTATTCGGAAGAGACTCAAAGCAAGCATACTCGTGCTGGTGCATATCGGGACCAAACATCAACCTGCTGATATTTTCACAAAAGCTCTTGGCAAAAGCCAATTTTACTTTTTGAGGGGCAAGTTAGGCATTTTGAATTTGCATGCTCCAACTTGAGGGGGAGTATTGAGATAGCATTAGACTTCTATCTTCCCTAGTCATCTATATGTGATAGAGTTAGTACCTTGTGTAACAAGTCATGTGCCTAGGGTTAGCCATGCACCTCAGGCATGTATTTATACCCTTAAATTCCTTCAATGAGCATAGATGAAAAGCATGAAAAATCAAAGAGATCCATAATCAACCTTAAACTCTCAAACAAATATCTATTTTTATTATTTCTGGAGTTACCTGCAGAAGAGAGAGAAGTAAAGTGTTTGAAGCTCTACGAACCACAATGCAAACACTGATGTTGTGAAGATTAGTTTAGATGCATCCAGCATTCAACTTGGAACTATTGTTCCTTTATGTAAAATCTTATTTTGTATATTTATTTTCTTTTAATTTTGTATCTTTGGTTTTGATTGCGTGCTCTTCATTCTTATACTTATGCATGCAATAGAGACATTGCATTGTTTAAGTGTGGGGGTGAGGGCTTTTATAGATTTTTTTTTTAAAAAAAAGAAAATACCCAAAAGATTTTTTTTAAATTTTCTTTTGTTTTGGGGAATGCATACTATTTTGACTGGATTGACCAATTGTAACCTAGTTTTAGGTCATATATAGGTGGGGGCATGCATGATAAACAATCCTAAATGTCATATCCTATAACCCAATTCTAACCTCATCACTCCATTATAATTATGAGTCCAATCCTTATTTTACACATCACCATTGTCTTAGAGTCTTAGGCTTCCAGGGTTGATCCTTCCACCTGTCTTTGTTTTTGCTTTCAATTCAAATGAAAAAAGAAAAAAAGTCAAAGTCGGGAATGACAAGTATCCTTTGAGGCATGCGCTACTGGGTGATACCCTTTGAGGCAATACTGCTACTGGGTAAGCTTACTTCCCATGTCAGTGAGTCAATAAAATAGCTTACATCTTGTCAGGTGGGAATGAGTCAAACTCTAATTAGCCTAGTCTCTGGGGTGATGGTACACTCACACATCATGCACTAGGGTGGATACATTGTTATGTTGGTTTGTGGTTGAAACATTAGAGTGCAGATGATATCCATGAGGACCTAAAGTTTTGGAGTGTACACCTTGTTCATATACACAATAATACCTTGGTTTTAAGGGTGATCTATCTAGTTAGAATGTGTACATTGTTTCCTCTTGTACATTTATATAAAGCTTGAAAAAAAAACCCAAAAAGATTTTATTAGTACTTGTTCTGTCTTTTTTTTTTGTCTTCTTTTGTTTTTTCATTTTAAAGATATTTGAGGTACATCTTCTACAAACCCTCATGAGACCTTACTCATTTACTAGGGGGAACCTAGGAGTTTAAAGAGCTTGTTGCACATGCTAAGTACAACTGTGATTCCTACAAAAGTGAGTTAGAATTTTATTTTCTCTTTCTAGGATTTTTTTTAGTTTTATTTTACGCAAGGACGAGCAAAAGTTAAGTGTGGAGGTATTTGTTTGTGCCAAAATATGATATTTTAATATGCCTCTTTATGCTTACTTTATGCTTGAATAAATATTGAATTAGAATGTTTATTTGATTTTATTTCATTTTGTAGGTTATGGAATAAATCTAGAAAATTGCAAAAAAACGATGAAATGCCAGAAAAGTGAATTGGTCAGTTTATCTGAAGCTCAGTAGCCCAAGAAGCCCAAAAGCAAAGCAAAATAAAAGAAGAAGAAAAAGAAATGAAAAAAAAAATCCAATCCAGCTTCACACCCAACCCAAGTGCCTGGGGCCCAGAAGTCCGGCCAGCCTCTTCTAGGCCCAGTCTATGCCAACCTCTTCCTCTCCCCCATGTCACATGCACAACACATGATTGTGCTATTAGCCCACTTGACCCATTTCTTGCACAAACCTAATTGACACCCCCTCCCCATTGCATCTTTCTCTCCCCTTTTCTTCATCTAACACTAGAACCTAGTCATGGTTCATCTTCTTTGCCTAGTCTTCCCAACAGCCACATCTCATCTTCATCCCTATTCCTTTCATACTTTCGACCACCAAATCTTCACAACCCAAATTTTTAGGGTGCTCACTCTCTCCATCCAACAAGACCTAGTAAGTAAATCCCTAATTTCTCTAGCCAACCTTGAACACGTCGGTGGCTCAAACTGAAATGAATCATTGGTGGCGAAGAAAATGGGAGCAGTCATTAGATTTTGTGGGAGTTAGGAGGTTAACTAGGGCTATAAATTTTTGTATAAATAGGGGTTGTGGGGGACGCTAATGGCAATAGTTGATAGCCATAGTTAATCTTGAGCTTCTATCGATTCTCTATTTTTTTTTAGTGTCAGTTTCACAAAAATTCATTGAACCTTTAGTGTGTAATTTTTCTTTTTTTGATTCAGTTCATAAGATACAGATTGGTCCCATTATTGTGTTCATTTTCTTTTGTATTTGGATCTAATTTAGTTGATTTTCTTTGGGTTAAATTCAATTCGGGTTCCTCGTCCTTTGCCCTCTCTGTTTTGTCCAATTTTTTTCTAGGTTTGAATTTTAGAGCATGGAAATTTCTAGTTTGAGCTTCCATGGCTAGGACACCCATGAGCTCTACCTCCTCTGTTGTGTTTCCTCATCCTATGTCCATTGTTTGCTTAATTTAGTTTAATTTAGATACATTCTGTTTATTTTATTGTGGTATTGGTGATTTGGATTATTGAGCTAATCTCTTACTTTTCTTATTTTGCTTTGTGAAATCAGCAATTCAGTGATTAGGGAAGTAGTTTAGTAGTTTAGTAGTTGCTTATTTCCTCCGCTGTTCTTTTCGCCTTTGTTTCTCATTCTTCTCTGCCTTCTTCTGGGTTGTTTCTGGTTTTGGGTTTATTTCTAGTCTTGTTATTATGCTTTATTTCTTCTTTTTGCTCATTTATTAGTTGGGACGTTTGGCTTTTTTCTTTGCTGGACAAATTCTACATATGCGTCAGCATTGGTTCTAGCTATTCAATGTTAATGCTTGTAGTTCATAAAATGGAAAAGTTAGGTGGTATTTTATTTGCTTGGTGTTTGTGGCAACGGGTTTGGTGTATGAATTTATGTATTTAACTAGCTTTTGTCAATTAGTTATTAGTAGACCAATTAGTATTAATATTTTTATTTGTTTATTGTTTTATAGTTAATTTTTTTTTGTAGCAAGTTAGTTATTGCTTTTACCTAGAAAAGTTTAATTGTTACTAATAGCTAAACTAAACAAGTGGTTAAATTTAATTCTACCATCTTCATTGGATGACTCGACTCGAGGGATCATACTATAAATTAGACACCATGCGCTTGCTACTACTTTTTATATCAACAATTAGGAAAAGAACTTCGAGTGATTTTAGTTAACATGCAAGTCTTGCATTTCTCTATGTTCCCATCAAAGTTTGGACTTAACTCAAGTCTAGACATTTCTTTCAATCTTTTGTAGTTACATATTCAAAATGATTTTGCTATAGAGAAGAAACAGAATTAACAAGCATTTAAGCAGAATCAATCACTTTATTAGCATTAGAAGTAGTGATTACATTTATTTTGAACATATCACCACAAGCATAACCCTTCCCCACAAAGACACTACCCTTAGGTAGAATAAAGTTATCGGCTTCATACACTTGTTTGAGGCCAAATCTATTCAAAAGGAAACTAGAAACAAGATCCTAACTTTTGGTGCATAATATACATCATTTAGTGTAAGCGTTTTACTAGAAGTAAAGATTAATTCAACTTGGCCTATCCCTTTGACATCAACAGTAGATGTATCGCCCATGTAGAGCACTGTTCCATCTTCAATTGGATCAAGGGTCTTGAAGGAGCAATCCTTGCACACATGCTTGGAAGCACCCAAATCAACCCACCAATCATTGTGACTTTAGACAACATTGATTTGATCAAAGATCATGGATATAAAGTTGTCCTCTGTCTTAGCCCTTTGGTTGTTCAATCCATGCTTGCGCTTCTAAATGGTACAATTTCTTTTCTTGTGGCCCGATTTGTTGCATTCCCAAAAAACCACCTTTGCCTTCTTGTTACACTTGTTGTTGTTGTCCCTATTAGGCCTCTTTTTGTTCCCTTTTTGTCCATAACTTGACTCTCCATCTTCGACCACATGAATCTTGGAGACATGCTCATTTGATTCATGCTGCATACATAGTTCTTCTTCTATATGAAGATAGTTAGCCAAATCTTCAAGAGACATGTCTTCTTTCTTATGCTTTAGGGTTCTTTTAGTGTCTTTCTAAGAGGGGGAAAGTTTGCCTACTATAGAAGATACTATAATAGACTCATCCATTTGCATATTATGTTGCTTAAAGAGACTTAAAATATGCTGAATTTCATGCAATTGGTCTAGAACGGAATGTTCTTCGACCATCTTATAATTATTAACTTGACTTACAAGGAAATTCTTATTGGAGGCATCCTCTGTCATGTACTTATTCTATAATGCCTCCGAAAGAGCCTGTGAGGATTCCACCCCTTGATACACGTCAAATAAGGCATCCAACATGTTGTTCAATACGTGTCCCCCTGCAAATGTAGTCATCATTTTCAAACTCAGACCTTCGGCAGGCTTGCTCAAGAGTTTCATTATCACTCTCAATGAGGTAAGGAGTGTTTAGAGCATACACAACCTTCAAAGTGGTCAGAAGGGGAAGTCTGCCACCGATGGAACCCGACACCCTCAAATTTGTCTAATTTTTGGATGTTTGAGGTTATCTCACGAAGTGTTGCCATTATGAACTAAGTCTTAAGATTGTTAGAACAAAAGGGTTGAATGCAATACTGGATATATCAACGAATCATGACGGATCACTTTCCTTAAGACTTATTCGCTGTACCGCAAATAATCTTAGGGATAAGATGCTAAGTAAACAAGTGTATTGTTCAAGGTTTCTCTAGGTTCAATCGACGGGGTGCTGCAATCACTCACAACAATTGTGTCTGGTACTGTTGCAAAGCCTTCTTTATTATATAGATGCCTCATAAACTTGAAGAGGCATTAGTTGTGGCAGGTATTTCTTGAAAGGACACATTGTTTGGCTGAGAAGACATCAATTTGGATGAAAATCCTAGAAAGACCGCGGGATGTCCGTGGTCACCACTGTTAAATGTCCCTGCCACCAAGCCAAAAACCACGACCGTGGCCACCTCCAGGGGTTCACCATGGAGCCACCGTGGTTCATGGGGCCTACCATGGTTTAACCGTGGTGGCCAATGGCTTGAAGTTCCTAACAATATATACTTTATTTTATTTAACTTTTATTTAAAAATTCTATTTGCTCATACTCTTGTTAGCATTTACAGTAAATGTTTTCCCAAGTTTCAAGACTCTTTTGGTTTTATCACTTTCATCTAATTATTTCATAGTAATGAAAGCATTATTTTTAAGTAGATAATTAAATGATCTGGAACTCCTCTTCCTGCATCGAAGGAGTTCGATTGCTTGTCGTATCTTAGAAAGAGGACTGCATTTATATAGTTGTTGACTAGTGCAATGTGGCTTTTCTTGTCTTAAGGTAGCACCTAGCGTGCTTTAACCCAATTAGGCTATCTGTAGACCTTGCGCTCCTTATTTTTGTCAATGAGTTATAATCGTTAGTTTGATATATTATCATGCATTGAGTGTCAAATTTTTGGTACACGTGATCTCAAGTTACTTCTATGTAACCTTCTCTTCAAGTTGTATTGTCATGTGTTCATAATTTGATTAATAACATCATTTCTTAGGGTATTATTTCATATTATTGTCCAGCATGAATAGGTGAATAAAGTAAAGTTCAGCTCTATTCTCACAAAGGCCATCTTTCAGAGTCAAGTGAAACATCTTATTAATATAACCACAATACTTGACTTATGCAAGTTTGGGTGTCAAATTCAGCCTCTACTAGATTGTAACAATGGAAGAGTGAGATTGCTTTTAGACAATGACTTGAAAGCTTCAACATTTTTTGCTAAACAAGACACAGACTCAACCACATATTCTCAAATTAAGGAAACCATGAAATCATCATCTTCTACAACCAATTCCAATCTATTGAAATGGATTTCAAGGACAAGAGTTTAAAATTTTTGCAGCCAGAGCCAACATCGATTTCATATGAGAACCCTTTGTATGTCCTCCATCAAATATTAACTCTTTTCAATACGGAATAACACAATGGTAAGCTTCCCAATTACATCAAATGCTAAAGTCGGCTAATCACTTTCTTGATCTTGTCATTAGGTAATTTAAGTGTGTTGAAACCCCAGTAGCCCTCTAGGGAGAATAATTCTATTAAAGGGCAGTTAGAAAAACAAGCGGCTATCTTCTACCTCATGTATTACAATACAATAATGATGAACTCTACTAGAGAACAAAGATTAATAGGATAACTGGATAATGGAGGCACACGTTGCAATCTTGTACTCGTAGATGTTCAGTGATTTGGAGTTAAAGACCTTTCGTGGAAGACAATTGTCTAAAATCCAATTGATGGATTTTAAGTGTTGCTCATGGACATTTGGACAAGTTACTAAGTTTATCGAGGTATCAACGGGATCGAACGCTTCCTTGATCGTAAGCAAAAGTTGAAACTTGTTGAGAGTTAGACTCCCTTCTAAAGCCAAATTATAATTTTATGGTTTGGATTTGGTCCAATTATTAAAAAAATTTGATTTGCTCTCTGCAATTTGTCAAATCGGATCCAAATTGTAAACTATATAAACCATAATTTTATACGCAAAATAGAATTTATTAATCTTGACAAAAAAAATATAAAATAAGATGTTCTTATATTTTTGTAAGAGATGTAGATTTATTACTATTTCAAATTTTCCATCATAAAATATAAAAATTCACAACATTATATCTTTTAATTGCAATATACTATAGCAGGATTAATTTTCTAAGCAGTACTTGATATGTAAAAGATAGACTATAGACCCACTATTTAAAAAAAAAATTGCAATGGTTTAGTCGATTTACATTTTTTCTAAACTGCCTTAAAATTTATTTTTAATATACCAATTCAAGTCACCAACACTTGATTTGTCATTTTGATTACATGCAATTAGAAAAGTGAAGGAAAATATACTATCTACATGTGATAAGGTAGTTGCCATGTCTTAAATTGATAAATAAAAGTGTTTATGACTTGATGTTGGCACAAATAAAATAAATATTCTCAAAATTTAGAAAACTATAAGGCAATGGCTTCAACTATCATACTCATGCCTATTTTACTATAAGCTGAAGAGAATTATGTAATTCACAAATGTTAAATAAGCTATCATATCATCAAATTAGCAAGTTAAAATGTTGATTACTTAAAATTGGTATCTATTTATGAAATATATTCTTTGGTGATTCCATATTCTTTCGTCTAAGGTCCTAATACTATTAGTTATAACTTAGCCCGTATTTAAGACATGTTGCCTAAATGGGATTTTTTTCTTAACAGAAAATGCAATTCTCTATTCTCATAATTTGCAACTTCTTCATCTTCTTTCTTTTAATTCGATTGGAATACATATCCTTTTTTTTTCTATTTTTATGACTTCAGTTGTTGTTCGTAAAATGTGTTTGATATTGAGTAATTTCTAGAGAGCTGGACACATGGAGATCGCTCACTACATAATGTTTTACTTTCTTTCATCTGTGATTAATATTTTATGTTTTAGATTGATTGCATATACTAAGTTTGAAAAAAAAATAAACTATGATTGCCAAAAGTATGGGTGGCAACTGGGTCAATTAGGTCGGCTTTGGGTTAGCCCATACGAATTTGGGTCATTTTTTGAATATATTCGGTATCATGTCAATTTGGGTTAGGTTCCAATAAGGTTGGGTAACTTATAGGTTTGAATTCGGTCAAATTAGGTCAGGTTATATATATTGGAGGTTATTCTAGATTTGGCTTGGGTCAAGTTGGGCAGATCATAGGTAATTTTAGATTAATCCTTGTTTTTGAAAGCTCCAAGCTACAATTGGGGGCCTAAAACCCATGGGTAGTGTGCTTCATATACTCATAGGTCCTAGCTTCGTTTTCAAAGCATGGCTAGATAAGATGCGCCGAAATATAATCGAGCAAAATAAGAAAAAAAAGGAGTATTGTTATTGAATTCTGTATAATAGTTGGATTTTGTAAAGAAATTTACATTTAAATGTTGTTATTAAAAACCACAACCCAAGGGGAATCTTACTTCAGTTTGGTGTTGTTCTATGGGAATCCTAATTAGTTTCGACAAGAGGAAAAAAAAAAAAAGGTTAAGTGAACTACTTCGTGCTTCTGGAGAAACCAAACTTTGACCGTCCATCCCCACTCTGCCTTGTATCTCTCCTCCTCGCCCACCCGTATCCCTTCTCTCTCTATCTCTCACACTCTCTCTCTCATCTAACTAAGAACATGTGTCACCCTTCCCCAGCCATTGTACCCAGCCCGACTACTATAGTCCTACTGCTACCTGCTCCTCTATCGTCCTCTAGTTACCAACAGAACTACTGGCCCCATAGTTTAAACATAGTTGGGGCTAAACCTCTTTGTTTGCTACTGCCTTTAGCCACTCGGAATAGCTACCAACCCCACTCACCCAACATACTCTCCCTTGCCTCCCTTATCTTCTGTTCGTCACGAGAATAGAAGAGGGGGTGGAAAATAGGTAAAGAGAAATCAATATTATCTCCAGGAACAAAAAAAAAGAAAGATTATGCCCTTTTTGGTTCATATTTCTGCTCCCTATTTCTCAATACTCTTTTCGTTCTCCATTTATATTTGTATGGGTTGATTTTCTTTCCACAAATATTGAAGAGTTCAAAACTCAAGAAGGGTTGATAATATTTATTTCAATTACCCCCATTGATTACAAGTTAATTTCTTCCCCTAGATTTGCAAAAATATTTTAGGGTTTTTCTTCTTTATAGGGGGATGATCCAAACGGAGGATGAATATGAGTACTACTTAGAAGTTAGAGTTATATAAAATGTCCCCCGAGATATTACCGATTAATTATTGATTTATTTTTCTTGTGTTTTATATTTTTCTTGCTATTATTTTGTGGGATGTTAATTTTCCATCAAAATTTATTGGTTTTTGTTAGTGTTTTTAGGAAAATTTTCTTGGTTTTTCCACTTTAATGGAGGAAGAATGAGAAAGATGGTTATTAATGAGGGGATGAATACAATTCTAGTGGTTATCTCTCTAAATTGAAGATCTTCGCATTAAATTAACAACTAAAAATTCAAATTATATCATTTGTGCAACTAGAAAATAAATCCGAAAATTAAAGATGGATTTAGCCAAATTTTGCTATTCCTCTTCTTCGTGAGTGCTATTAATTCTAGGAAGAATAGATTTGGCCAAATTTTTTGGTCCAATTTGTCTCAAGTTTGATGTACATCGCTCCTAAATTTTACCTTCTTGATAGACATCAATGAGCTCCTTAACCTCGATTTGAGAATGGTTGGTTTTCTTGTACAATGTGAGTACTATTCTCCGTTCATTGCTATTTCAAGCATTTGAACCCAAAAAAAAAATCATATTCAGGTTTTAATTAAAAAAGTATATTAGCTATGATAAGTGCTTAATTTGCATCGGATCTTTTGGAAGGTTGTCCTTCTATTTTTTGGATAAGCAGGTAGTTTTAGTGATTTTATGCCCATTTTCTACTTTATACTCGTGTTTGGCGTTGTTGATTGAAATTTTGCATATTCTAGCTAACAAAACCTGAGTGTGCTCGCAAAATGAGCAAAGACGAAGTAAGAGGCCAAGAATCGACCATAATTTCACGAGAATCGACCACAAATAGCTTAAAATTGGCCTGAACTGGTTATGCAAGAGAGGAATTGGGTTCCTCGGTCAGTTGGACCGGCTCAACAACAGAGCAAAATATGTAGCATTTTGAAATCTTCAGCGGGCACCGCGGTCAGCCCGTGGTGGGACCCATGGTCCATCGCACCTCTATTAATCTTTCTATAGTTTTGGTTGTTCACAGCTCAACTTTGGCCATTTAGGCCCGTATCTCATACATCTCTATCATTCAATCCACCATCCTTTCCACAATATAGATTAGAATTAGACTCCATTTTAGAGTGAAGGAGAGCAAGCAAAAGAGGGAGATTCACAAGCAAGCGAGATTGGGTTTGCAATCGATAAACATGTGTTCGGGTTGAGTAATTCTCTTTTCTCCAATATATTTATTTCTTTCCAGATTGATAGATTAGATTGTGTTAATTCATGTTAGAATTGTAGTTTTGATCTTGTAATTATGTTGAACTTGTGTTTGAATATAATCTTGTATTGATCATTTGGCTGCTTTGGAATTGTTGGGTTGTTTTATCAAGAATTAGAGTGTGGATTTGGTTAAGAAACTTGATCATTTTCTTGCATGGCCTAGACATTAGATAAAGTACTGAAAGATGAAATCTGATGTTGGAATGCCGTATTTGACTTGTATGTGTGATTACTTGAGAAAAAGTCATCGTATAAGAAAGCTAGGTTGATAATCGAATGCTTAATGAACCTAAACGAATAAGGAGTTCTTGAGAAATGGTAATTTGTTAGGTTTAAGTATTTCACTTCACCTTGAAAGAAGGTTGTGATACTTCGATTATCGGCTTTAAAACAATCAATTAAGAAAGAAGTGCTTCATTGATGTGTGGTTTGGGTGATTGGTTGTTTTGCTTAATTCCATGATTATTTATTATTTAAATTATACAGTTAATTGTTTTTATTTCAATCACATGTTTTGATCCGCTTCGCTTATCTTGAGGGAATAATACTCACTAGCTTCACCTAATCTATGTGGGATCGGCCTTGAATTGCTACAAAGCCACCATGCGCTTGCGACCCTATCAACATGTCTTCTTTTTCAACGTAAAGTTGATTCCTCATGTCCAATTTCTTCAATCTTCATCGTTCTCCTTAAAAATCTATCATTGATTTTCTTTTTCCTTTTTCATGTCACCATTTTCAAACATAAGGATAAATTAAGAAAACGTCATGTCAAAGCTTAATTAAGAACAAAAAAAAAGAAAATATTAAAAATAGAGAAATCGACAAAAATTTGAGTAAACCATTAGTGTAGTGTTGATCAAGGGCCATTGAGATTGTTGTCAATATAGTAGAAGCCCAACTTGTTTGTAGTGAAGGTGAAGAAGCAAACATCTTGTGGAGTTGTGGAGGAAGAACTATCGACATGGTGGTGTCAAGCGATAAAGGAAGTAGAATTTGGTCTAATAATCTACCCGATGTGTTAGAGAGGAGTAGAAAGAAGGAACAAGAGAGAGGGTTGAAGCAAAGCCTCTGTTAGCGAGGGATAGAGAGAGAGTTTATTACTAGCTAAAAGAAGCAAACAGGTTTGAGTGCGGACAAGTAAATGCTGAGCAAACATATTTTATTGGCTAAAAAGAGGACACATAAAGTAGATGTAACACAATAGCAACAACATTGGCCAATTACCTTTGTTTTAGAACAAAACTATTATGTAAATTTCGCACAAATGTGTCATGTGACTAATGTGTGCTCTATATCACGAATTCACCACCTCATGCTTAACTTAAGATTACATATACCAATTCTTTTTCTCACATTTCATGAACCTTTTTACATATTTAAATATTAACACCAAATAGCATCATTTTTTAAATGTTAGTTTTTAATTTCTAGTGTCTAAGTGAAATGTTTGTAATTTTTTATTTTAGTTTTTAGCTATTATAAATCATACAGGCAATCAATATAAGGGCACTTTTTATGAAGACATTGAAATTAGCTGGAAACATAAAAAGAAGCATATACATAACTTATGGACTAGTTTGGATAATGTTAACATTTAGCTAAATCGTACCATTTTGACTTTGAAAATGAATTCTCTAAATTTTTTGTATGAAATCAATAATCAAATATGAGTGGAAATGAGTCAAGCTGAGCTGAGCCTGAGTATAATCGGCTAAAGGTCGGCTCTTGAACTACTTGTTAAGCTCGCTTGACCCTAAAATTTGGGTTCAGTGTTTAGTTTTCCCTAACTCACGAGACTGCACAAACCTTAAAAGGTCCATACTTCGCTTGTTATCAGTAGTTGTTGTTATGCTACAAAATGATCAAAATCAAATGCAGTAAACAGAAAAAACTTGTATCTTAGATAAATAATGACACAAAATTAAAAATTCATTGGGATGAGACAAGAATAATAAAAAAAGGAATGGAATTTAGCATTGTAGTATAATTTAACTTTTGAAATTGTATCATAAGTCCATACTTTCCTAGGCTAGGCTCAGCTTAATAACTTGTATGACGAGCTCAAAGCCGAATTACTCGAGCTTGTTTCAAACCAAGTTTGCTAGGTCCCTAACTGAGTTGCTTTGCAAGCCCTCATGAGTTGGCTCAACTCATTTACACTGGTAAAATCAAATATGAATTTAACACATAAATAATAGGTATCAAGGACACATAACATCAAGTCATACATCTATTGAAACTCTTTTCTACTTGTTAGATTATCTAAAATCGTCTGACCATCTAGTCAGTGTAAAATTATCCAAGATGATAGTAGGAAATAATGTATCTTTGGAAGTACCATCAACTCAAAAAATTATAGATTTCAGATTAGTCGATATGCTAACATCAAATCTAGTTTGATGCACCTAGGCCTTATACCTACTCATGTGTTCATTTTTGTATAAGATTGTTCATTTGCTTGGGGTGCCTAGCTTATGGTATCAGTTCTTCATTTCTGCGTTCAATCCAACAACTAATGGTTTGATAGAGAATACAATTGTAAGGACCACAACCTAAAACATGATAGAGTTCTTGACCAAGGAACATGGATGGGTTCCTGGCCCAGGAACACAAACTATCCCTGTTCGGCCTTGAACCCAAAACTAGCTTTTTTCTAATCTTGAGAAAAATTAATACGAATAGAGTTGTCATCCAATTTTGTCAAAAAGTAACAAAAAATGATTTTACTTCTTTTAGTGACCCCTAAATCAAAGGGACAACTGAAAGGGATTCAGTCTAGTAAAACAAAGTTTTTGAAAAGAGGTATCTGGCATGGGGACCATCTAACTCTGTTGGCCTAAACTAAAAGAGGGTTTGAATAATATTTGAAAATTTTAATAGATTTTGACTTGGGTTGGGTCGGACAATTTTGAAAGTGAAAATTTAAACTTAGTATAAGCCAATTGTACCCATGAAATACTAAATATTAAAGCATAAGATTTAGGTGAGTTACAGGAGTGTGGCTTCCGAGATGAAGGTAGGATTACTTGATATTAAGATTTTGAACAATCACCGCAATGTGATGTGAACATATGCATTATATGAGTTTTTATCTCAAGGCACATTTTTCATAAAGATAAACAGTCATTAGATCTTGTTTGAATAAGTGCTTGAATCCTTTCCATGTGCTTGATTATTTATAAGTAACTTAGTTAACAAGATCATTGGGTATTTGATTGCCTTGAGCTTCAAACCTTGGATTCAAGTACCTTGAACTTTTATCTTCAAGGACTTTGACATGCTTGCCTTTAATAAATCCTTATCAAAGTCATAAAGTGGTACAACTTGAATCGAGTTGAAAATGAACTTTATGATACTCTTGTTAATTATTTGGGTTTGGAATTTGCATATCTAATTGATAAAATTTAAATTATTTGTAACTTGCAATTCTATGATAAGGAGACATAGCACAAATATTTGTGTAAAATTTGTTGATTACATACTTAAAAATTTGGCTATGTGTTTTGTCCTTCAAGAAGTCATAATTTACCATAAGATGCTAGTTTGGATTAACTAAATTACTGACAATTTAATCAATTAGTAATCTTCTTAATTATCTAATGAACAACCTTCAAGAAGCAAGATCAACTTTATAGTTTTTATAATATAATAGCCAGTTACATTTGGGAAGCTTGGAATTAGAGAATTAGAGAATGTCAATTTTGTTAAGAGGGATTGCCGTAGGTTAACTACACCAGAATTAGAGAATGTCAACATCAAAGATTGAAAGAGTGGTTATGTCTTAACAAAAGAGGAGTGCAATGTCAAACATATTAATTGAATGTTAAAGAACCACATCTTCAAGACATAATACACCAAGAATTGACTAAGCTATTATCGAAAAAGTGTGTAGACGTCAATGCCCTTGAAGAAATTGGTAGCCATTAGAAAGAAGCATTCAATGTAATATTCTAAAGCATAAAGCGACGACACCTTCAGCATCCTCCAATGGTCTTATTCTCATTGCCTATAAATAGTGACCTTGCTAAAGGAGGGTGTAGAACACACAAGAACAAAGAGCTTAATTCATATTCTAAGTATTATTTACTCTTGAGTGGTCATCTTCAAATCATTATAATCTTGTATGCACATTCAAGGTTCTTTATAATGCAAGAGAGTTATGAGAATCCTACTTGTGAACAAGTGGGTTGACTGGGAGTATCATCCTTTCTAGGTGGGGACGTAGGAGAAATCACTTCAAGAGAGGTCTTGAAGAGTGTGTTGCAGTTAAGGTCCTTGAGTTAATGCTTACAAATTGCATGAATCTCAACAGATTAATTCAAGTGGTTCAATCGTAAGCAAGGGACTTTCGGCAGGCAGGTAGCATAGTTGGATGGTTGAACCTCTTGAATGCATGCTTTACTTTCTGCATGATTCTCATACTGCTCAAGTTCCTTGATCTGCTCGCTTGTGTCCTTAGCTTCATTGTTCAGCATCCTTGAGTTTGGGATTATTTTTTAAATCCTGTGCTAAGTTCCAACCTAAGAATATATATGATCACCTTTTTAAATCGTCAAGTGAGGAAAGAGCAATGCCTTCGTTAAGATTGGCTGAGATCAGTTAACGTAGATCCATTTCTTGACCTCCGTTATTTTCTATATCTAACTTTGCACATCGGAAGAGATTTATGTAGATTTGGCTGATGGATCAAAGCTATGACTTATGGAACACAGTATCAAGGGCTCCAACCAACATCACACACATAGTTGGCACTAAAGAGCTAAAAAAGCCATTGGTCAGTACACCGTTTAAGAGCATCTGAGAGTGTAGAAACACTATATGCCACCTAATGCTTCATCTTTAGATACTAATGTGTTTAACCAAGTTTCTGCTCATGACACAGTAATTGAAGTGTGGAACACTTTAGTTACCACATACGAAGCCATAAGTCAAATAACAGAATCAAACATAAGCATCTATGTTTACCAATATGAGCTTTTCAAGATGCTTTCTAATGAAGGTATAAAGGAGATATATCTCAGATTCACTAACATCATCAACAACCTCAAGTCTCTTAGAAACATTTACTCGAATGAAGAAAAGGTGAGGAAGTTGCTGGGACTCTCCCAAGGAACAAATGGAAAGCCAAGGTCGGAGTTATTGAAGAGGCTTGGAACCTGAACACTTTTTAGCTAGAGGATCGGGTTGAAAAACTCATAACTTATGAGATCCACCTCCAAAAAGAGCAAGAAAAAACCTCTAACATAAGGATGGCCTTGAAAACTACAATTAAGAACCCTAAAAGAATATGAAGCATCAGATGATGAAATAGTCATGTTACCTAGAGGCTACCACAAAATACTCAAGGAGAAGAATTTTGAATCCAAGAAGCTTCGAAGAGGATCATCCTTGAAATGTAACAAAGGTAAAAATCTTGTACTTAGAACCTTGAAACTAACATAATTCTTTTCTTTGGTTGTGGCCAGCTTGGACACATGATAATGGATAATAATTGTTTTTAAAAAGAAAGAAGAAAAGGAGAAATTTAAAGGAAAGGCTAAAAAGGTGGTGATAGGTGCATAGAGTGACAGTGACTCCGATGACAATGAAGATGAAGAAGATGAAGTTGCCAACCTTTGCTTCATAGAAAATGGAAAGGAATCAAAAGAAAAGTCAAAATTTGTAGAGTACTGCAAATCACTACCCAAGGCAGCTAAAAGCACATCCACACAGTAGGTAAAATCTCTTTTCTCAAAAAACTCTAAAAATGATTTAATTGAGGGTATCATACATGTGTGAATGATAAAGAAGAGTACATTTCTAAAATCAAATCCCTTGATAATAAAATTACTTTTTTGAAATATACAAAAGGAAAGTTTGTAAGATGAAATTGCCCTTCAATAGATGAACAAATAGTTTTTGGATCTCTGTGATGAATTCTATGGGATATGGAATGACTCTAAAAAGGGTATTGAAACTCTCAAAGAAGAACTGCAAAAATTGAAAAATGAAAATGAGCATATTTTAAAACTCAATCCTAAGCTGACTGACAAGCTTTATGAAACTGAAGATGAGATGGGAAGGCTCAATACTCGGTGTGAAGATTTTGAAAAATTTCTTGCAAAACTCTCGAGGGAACAAGAAACCCGAGATAGTTTACTTAGACTTCGAAGTGTATACTTCAACAAAGAAGGTCTTGGATATGATCCTAGCAATGAAGGGAAATCATGTTAGAACTTCTTTTGCTAAATGACATCTTCTCATGAAGGCAGGGACAGTTCAAGGCACACTGAAAACGCTTTTTAAAAACACTCTAGTCATTCAAGGCTGAGGAAAAAGATATCAAAGTAACTGTAACCAAAAGTGGTGGTAGAGAAACTTCTGTGCATATTAAAGATCACACTAGATGTAGCCCTACAATTATTCAAGTGTGGGTACCCTAGGGTACAGGGCCTTCAAAATGATGACAGATCCTGCACATATTTCAAGGTAAGCGATGTAGAAAGGTTTGATGTTTGATTTGTAAGTTTGCTTCAAGTCGAACATTGATCTATGGTACCTGATAGTGGATGGTCAAGGCACATGGTTGGTGATGCTATACTATTTTCAAAACTTGAAGGATTTAATCAACACAAAGTAAAATTTGGAGACCAAAAAAAGAAAAAGTCATTGGAGTTGGAAAAAGTCAACAAAAATACCTCTAATTCAATTGAGAATGTTTACTAGGTAAATGGTCTTAAATTTAAATTTGCTCAACATTTCTTAATTATGTGAAAAAGAAAAAAGCTACCTTTAAGTATGTCCAATTTAATGTCTCTAGCCTTAAAATTGGAAACATTACTTTGTCTGGATCTAGAGTGGGATATGTTTTTCTATTAATCGTGATCATGTTAATCCCAAGAACATTGCATATTTTAAAGCTATTAATAACGGTGCATGGTTATGGTATAGAAGTTTGGGTCATGTTAGCATGCATATTATTAATAAGTTATCTAAGCAAGGTCAGGCAAGAGGTCTTCCGATGCGTAAGTATGATGAAGATCAAGTTTGTAGTGCATGGAAAAAAGGAAAACGAGTTACAACTTCATTCAAGTTCCTAAAAGCTGTTTTCACTACCAGACCCCTTGAATTATTACATATGGATTTATGTGGTCCTATAAGATTGTGAAAACTTGGTGGCAATAAACGTGCATTTGTTATTGTTGGTGATTATTTCAAGTCCACCAAGGTGCTCTTCCTAAAAGATAAAACATATATTTTTAAAGTGTTTGCCAAGTATTGTTAATAGGCAACGAGCACTCAAGGACCACCAATTCAACCTACAAGAAGCGATGAAGCAACTGAGTTCAAAGGACAATATATTGAATTCTATGATTAAATGGGTATACCACATAACTTCTTAGCTCTAAGGACTCCATAACATAATTGGGTAGTTAAAAGGAAGAAAGAGAACCTTGGAAAACATAGCGAAAACAATGTTATGTGAAAATGATATTTCAAAGTGCTTCTACGCTCAAATTGTGAGCGGAAACACTACCAATTATGTCCTTAACAGATGCATGATCATACATATTTTGAAGAAAACACATTATGACCTCCTCAAAGGAAAGAAGCTAAAGATTTCATACTTCAACGCATTTGGTTGCAAGTGCTTCATTCACAACAATGGAAAAGAAAATCTTAAAAAATTTAATACAAGAAGTGATGCATCTGTCGAGGGCTCAAGCTAGGACTCAATTTAATAGTGATAACTTACAAACCAAAGGCAGATACAATCAAAGGAAAACCAAGAAAAGTGGTCACATAATATGTTGGTTGTGAGGCAACAAACATGTGAGGGAGGAATAGAGTTTAGAATCACGTGATTCTAAGTGAACACCAAAAGAGAATTCGGTGTAATTTGATGTATAACACAAGGGATGGATGGAACCAAGTTACAAGCTACCAATAACATGCAGCAAATGAGGGGAACTCCAAGGTTAAGGGTGGCATGGTCATGCCTCTATGCACGGGTAGGTCGTGCCACTTTTTTGGTTCGTGAAGCCTTGTTTTCTCACTTTGCACGGTTGAGTAGGGTTTGATGTTTGTGATGGAAGCTAGACTATTAGAGGTAGTCTAAGCCTTGAATAAGCATGGGGATGGATATGTGAGTGGCTTGTAAATGAGGGAAAATGGAAGAGAAGCAAAGTTAAGATTTACTAACTCAAAATTAAAGCTAGCAAACTCACTTTAACTCTCTTTGACTCCTTGAGGTTAAACACCAAATGAGATAGAACTAAACTTGATGAATGGATACAGAAACACCACCAAACTCAAGTTTAGGGCCCTTAAACTATGATTAAGATACAGATATCACCACTTAACCAAGTTTAAGGCTTCACTTGATCACCACCTTAATAGGCCTAGTTAAGGATAAGCAAGTTGAGTATTTGAGGTAAGAAAGCTACAAGCTCTCAAAACTGAATTTCATTCAAAGTTGGAAGATGATTCACAAGGGGGGCCGTGTGCATGTCTTAAATAGACCTAAGCAAGCAAGCACACACAAACCACTACCTTTCTTACTAGTTAGGAAAGGTATTAAGAGCTAATACAATCTGTTTTGGGCTAAACTAAGTACAAGCTTGCTTAAACTAATCTAATACATTTAAAACATGAAGTAAAACAATACTAATACTTATTATACAATCATCTACTCATAATCAAAGCTTAAACATGCTGATTTGCTTGCTGAATTCCCATTGGACAGCCAGAAAGGAAGTATTACTTTACGGCTAGCCAGTACCGTGCAAGAGACCAAAAGATGGCTGCTTGTTCTTCATTGGTTGAGCATTTCAAGGCAGCAAATTATCTTGAGAGGGCTTAGGGATGTGTGCCAAGCCTTGAGAAGTGTGCCAATAAGCTTTTCAAGTGATAGAATTTGGCTAAAGCATTAAAAGAATTGGGTTGTGCTAAACTGGGTTTAGGAGCAGTTCTGGCCGGTTTTTAGGACAAAGATTAAGCTTATCAAAAGTGAGTATGATTGTGTTTTCAAGCCATGGGGGGAAAATTTGGGATGTGTATAACCCCCCCCCAATAAATCAAGGTTATGACATGTTTAAGTAGGGTAATTAGGCTTAAACATTTTACCGTACAGATTAGAGCCTAATCTGACCGGTTTGAGAAAAGTCCTTAATCTCTCATCCTTTTGTGGGCAGGATTGAAAACTAATGCTTGGAGCTGAAAGTAGACATCATGAGGATTCCAAAAATGTATAATTTCAAGACTGAAGCCATCATATAGCTTAAGTTATGAAGTAACCAAGACTGTGTATAATCTGGTCCTACTGGGCAGTTTTGACACCTTGGGTTTAATTGCTAATTTGAATGGGCAAATGAAGTCCAAATAGGATGAAACTTATTTTACTGTAAAGATGACTTCTTGAAATTCAAATCCATAGCAAAATATTAGACTTAAACCTTGAGGATGCTTGAGTAATAAAGCACACAAAAGCGGGTTAGCTATTAAAATCTACCATTGCCCTGCAGTTTCAATGCTTAAACAAAACTTGGATGAATTATTCATCCTTTAACCAACCTAATAAGATTACCTAATTGATTTTCTTCCTTTTAAATAAAAGGCATGGAGGGATATCCATCAAGAAGTTATGAAGGTATCTTCGTTGGATACTCTCAACAAAGGAAAGTATATAGAGTATACAACAAGCGAACTAAGATGGTTGAAGAAAGCATCCATGTGGTGCTTGATGAAAATAATGATGGGAGAGTTGAACTTCTTCCTTAAACTACAAATCAAACAATGTCAAGATGACATTTTCATTAACCAAGGAAAGTATGTCAAGGAGCTTCCAAACGAATTTAGAATCAAGTTCTAAGTGTAAGATTATTATAAGACTACCTGATTCACAACCCTTTCTCCAAGAATTATAAAATCAAGTCCAGTCCTTGGAATCTACTACTAATCTTCACCTTTCAGTACTTCATTGAATATCTAACATGCATGTAAGAAATTTGCTAGAAATCTCACAATATCAATCAAACGTATAGAATTGTATTGAAACAACCAAGCAAAGATTCAAGCACAGAAAGTTCAAACTAGCAAAATTAACAACATAGGTTTGGTTTAGAAACCCTTAGACTAAAGAAACTAATCACTAAAGAAACTAATCACATTATTGCAACCAAAGCTAGCAACTCTAAATGCATCTTATGATCTAAGGAAAAAGATACAGAAAAAGGGAGGAGAGAAGTGCTTATTCTCTCGAACTCGCTTGAGGATCTCTTAGCCTTCACTTGAAATCCTTTGAATTTTGTTTCAACCTTTTCATGGTTCTTCTAAATCTCTAATAACAATAGAATAGAATAATGATGGAAGAGACAGATGCTAGAATTGCTAGAAAATGAGCCTTATATAGATAAAATCTTCCAGCCAAATGTAAAAAATGTAGGAAAACCAAATAGCTGTGTAAAATCCAGCCTAGCAGGACTCATGTCTGGCAACACTGGTTGACTGTGTCCTACGGGGGGGCTATGTTCCTGAATACGGACAGGTTGTGTTCTATAGTGTCTCACCTAATTACTTCTGTTTTTCTTGGTTTGACCCATTTTAACTTCTAGGCCATGTTGGGGACTATAGGTAAACTGTGTTGGATACTATTTAGGCCTCTAAACTCTTTTTTTCATCCAACAAAGCCCTAAATTATTGCGACCTCTCTTTACTCAACATTTGCAGCAATACATCATAAAATTTCATAATTATCCCCCAAAATACAAGCACAGTGACCCTTAAATCTATGCAAATATGGCATTCACCACTCCCCCATTCTTAATCGTTTGCTTGTGCCCAAGCAAAGCTAGACTCATGACAAATCAACAGGAGGAGATGCATTAAGTATCAAAGGTAGATCTTCTCATCTTAGGAAACAAGTAGCACATCATAAATAAGAGTAACAACCAATGACAACCCTAAATCATAGATAAAATATTTTAAAATTAGGAGAAGGTAAATGTGTTCAAAGAAGTTAGGACCACAAGCATGGCATAAAATATGATCACCCCAAAGAACCACAAAATACGACATGCAAACACATAGAAAATAATAGAGATAAATGAATTGGTAGAACCTCTCTTTCAAAAGATTTGGACTACTCTCGCTCAAGTGTATCAAATAAAGCATGGGCTCACTCAAGATTCGATCAAAGATGCCATCTACCATATGTTTGAGAAGACTCTAATTTTTCACTACTACGAATGTAATGTACATATAATGATTAAGAGGTCTTTACATGGGTTATAAGGGGGATAAAAAGGTCAAGGGAAGGAGTGGACAAATACTTTAGGACATTTGGAGCCAGTAGTCAAGGAAACTAGGAAAAACTAGCAATAGCCAAGTAAACATAGAACACCTACTTCCATCCCCATTAATACAATGAATATACACCCCCCAAGTCGACAAAATAATGAACACAAGCTACATATAAGTCACAAATGACAATCACTTATTCACATTTTTCTCTTGTTTTCAGATTTCTTTTCTCTTTTTTTCCTTTTTTTTCCTTTTTTTTAAAAATGGAGTGGAAAATTTAACTAGAGAAGGGCATTGAATTATTAATTGTCAACTCATTACCAAATCCACAGATATGCACAATCCTTACAAGAGGGGAACAATCCAAATGTATAGTTCCATCATTCCGTTATCAAGCCAACATTCCAACTAACCTCAACCTCAAATGACCCCAAATACTACCCACGATAAATATTTGATGTGAAAATCTCAAGCCTTGCTTAATGATAAGGAAAATGTGTTTCACCAAGAGTATAAATGGAGCAGATCATAACAAAATAGATATAATCTCAAAGGGGCTAGCAAGGGAGATTAAACATATAACACAATTATACAATGGTAGGCTATTTGGCAATGTGGCTAAAATGTCTAAAGAAAGAATGTATTTATAACATCATCAATCATGCACATGTGAAATGTGATTTTAAACAAGATCTAGGCAAACTGTAGAGATGCAACATGGAAGAGTAACTCACATGAAAGAACATGAGACTAAATATAATGATTACCTCAAATAAGGCTCAATTTTTAACAAAATAGCTACCATATATTATCTAGCTCATAAAATGAAGTCCATGTACCAAGATTAGAGCTAAGTATTCTTAAGGGGAAACATGATTCTCAATCAAGTTAAGTAGCCAAAACAAGAGACATTCATAACACCTTCACAAAAGCTTTCACACCGAAAAGGGGTGACACTTTGAGAGTCAATCAAGCTCATGTAAGCTACCTTGCCTAGAGAAACGACATTGGAGGGTTTTCTTCTTTTTTTGAAATATAAACCCAAGTCTAAATGCAAATGTAAACATGTAACCTAAATAACCTATATGCAATGCTAATGCAATATATGCAAGAATCCTTCCATGCAAAATATGCTTCAACTAAGATGAAAAATAGCCCTCTTCTATACGTAAACAACGCATTATCCTCAATATAAACATATAAGGACAACAAAGGATTGGGCCTCATGTAAAAGCACACACCAATGGTACACAAAAACCAAGAAAAGAAAAATAAAAGGAAAAGAGAAAGAACTGCGGATTACCTCCCAAGCAACACTTCTTTAAGGTTCTTAGCTAGACCAAATGTCTGTCATCCACTATAGAATTGAAAAATTAGTGAGAAAGGGGACTATACCCCATACATCCTGTACTCGTCACAACCTCAAAATTAAACTTTTGTAAAAGAAGGAGACACCTTAAGTATTGCTGAAGCATGTGAGAATATCCTTTGACCACATAAAGGTTTAGACTTGTATATGATCATCCAATATATAGAAGATGAACCAAAATCGACAAGAGGATACGAGAGCAATCCACCAGGGTAGCAATGAGATGAACAAGATTATAACTTCAAGAAGCAGCCAAACCCAATGCAAATAAATTTTGTGGATTTTATTTGTGGAAACTAGAATCAACAACAATTAAAAGAAGATATATCTAAGATAAAGGCTAAGCCCCTATACTAATCAACCCAGCATTCAACCTTATAAATCCTAGGCACCAAAGATTAAAATAAACGGAAGACTCACCATAACTACTCTCTAAGAGAGATAAAGAAAATGAGATTTTATAAAGAGATAACAAGCACCATGTTTTTTATGCAATAATCAAAATATAAATATAATACAAGGAATCGAGTTATTATATAATAGGGTACCCTCCTCCATAAGTTTTATATTAACCAATAGAATTACAAAGAAAATAACCAGTGAAACTCTAGCTAGTTGTACAATTAAAACAAATGAAAAAAGGAACCACTAGATAAAAATACAAGGCTAGATTTTTTGCCTTTATACTTTTTTGATGGTAGCCTCCACCATCTCAAATGGTGGAACTTAGGGGAGATCTTCAAGAGGAAATTGTGGGAGGTGTCTATCAACTATCCATAAAAGATTAACTCTTAAATTACCCATTTGATGGCCTATTTATGCCCATACCAAAATCATGCATATCCAGAACTGTGATGATCCTTACTCAATTTAAGTTTCATAACTCGCTTGATGCTTGGAATATGAAGCTGAGCCATAGCTTTTTGAGAAGAAGAAGAAAAAAAAAAAAGAGATATGGGGCTATCTATTTATGTGTATTTAGCAAAAATCAGACCCTTTTTACCAACTCAAAATGAGGCCAGAAGTTAAAGATCGAAAAATGGGAAAATAATTAAGAAGTAGCTTTGGAGGATAACTACCTAGACTCCTTATTCATGGCTACTAATTGTTTTACCACCTACCTAATACTTACTTAGACCCTTATTTAAAGCCCTTGCTTGGCATAGGCCAAGGAGGATCTTTGCCTAAAGCTCTATTTCCTTGAGCAATTAAGGGAGGCTCTTTAGTCGAAGCCATAACATGATGGAGAACCTTGAACCTGGTGATTTTCTCTACATCAAGTGCCCACTTTTGAGACAAATTTTTCCTCAAATCCTTCGCATTCACGAGAATTTTGAAGATCTTGCTATAATCATCACATGATCAGTTCAACTTAATAGACTCAAGAGTGTCACTCCTGGACTGACCAAGTTCACTTGACTCTACATCTAAGGTTGGTTTGCTTGGCAATGGGTTTCCAAAAGTGAATCTATGCATGAGCTCATCACCATTAGCATGAGAGGAGTGTTGGAATAATAGAGAGTAAAGGGTTCACTTCCTCACTTGTGTTTGGCTTTTCCATTAGCAAGACAATTTAAAGCTTACTTTTACTAGTCATATGCTCAACCCGTGTTTCACTCTTCTAGATGCTTTTCTCACTTTCCTTCCCCAGCTTGATTTTGCGAGGTTTTGGGGGAGATAGAGGGGCTAATGCGAGGCTACATCCATTGTGTCTGAGAGTAGTGGCGGAGCCAAGAATTTATATTAAGGGGGCCAAACATAAACTTTTGTACTATATAGAAGCATTTAAAAATAAATACTTTAGAATAGTTAGCCTAAATAATGAAAAGAGAACATATATTATTCATGGCACAAGACTTTACCACTTAGTATTGGGCTTGCTTATTCATAAATGTAGTTATTGGAAAAAAAAAGCATATACACCTGCATCCATCATTCAAAATGTTAAAAAAAAAAGTTAGAAAGAACAAGATATAAAAACACATGTATTTTTAAATGGACCAAAAAAAAAATCATATCTGATTATTGTAGTTGTACTCTTCTTACTTTCATCTCAAAAAAATCATCTATTGTCATGTGTACTAAGATTGTTTTTAGCAATCTCCTTCTCAATATAAACAATCATATAATTTGTCAAAAAATCATCTTTGAATCTATTAAAAAGGCTTGTTTTGGTAATCTTCATAGCAGAAAAGGCTCTTTCAGTAATAGTAGTTGAAAGCGGAAGAGTTAGAACTAAGTGAAGCAGTCTATCAACCAAAGGACAACTTTCAGATTTTTTAGTCACAGTCAACCCTTTGTATAAATCAACAATACTGCTCATGTTCTGCAAATGTGGATGACTTGAAATGTCTAGTTCATAATGTTACAATTCATATTTCAATCGGATTTGCTCTTGCTTAGAAAAATCTTCAGGATAATATTTCTAAACAAGAATTCATATGTCATTAATTTTGAACGACTTATAAACATCCTTAGGATTCAAAGTTGAACTAAACCAAGCGACTCTGTAGTTTGTTCACTGAATCTACGATGTAGTTCTTCAAGTTGTTGATCAACAACAGAAGTGAAAATTTTGACTCAAAAATGATGTTCCATTGTTATAGTGGGTTTTTGCTAGCAAAGTGATCAAAGAACATCAACATAAGGGGCATTCATATACAGAACTAAAATGTGATGACTTTCACAAAATGATTTCACATCATCTGATAAAGCTTCCCAACCATCATTTCTTGACTTTTGAAGTAGTTGTTTGGTAGTTAACACCAAGTGCATAGCATTTATGATATCGTGAGACTTCTATTGCAAAGCTTGGCAAAGTTCTTCTATAATACCCTGATCTCCTTCATTACATGTAAAATTAGTACAAACTCAAATGATATTAAGTGGTTAAGGGCATTTTTGGCATCCCTTCATTAAGAAAATGAAGATCCTCGATCAATAGCTAAATCACCAAATGTCAAACAAGTAGGGCCATCAAATATGATTAAGTTACATACTGATTTAAAATGCGAACTACATCTAGTATTTCCAAGACGCTATGTGCCAATTTGATTAGCACTTATTCTAGTGTCAAGCTTACCTATTTTAATTAAGTGTTGTGGCTCAACAATTTGGTTTGATTGTAATTCATCATGGCGCTTAGTAGAACCAGTAACAACTTTAACAATAAAGAACAAGGTCTTGAAGAAAGTGTGAATTTATAATACTTCTCTTCCTATAGCAACTAGCGCTAATTAATTGAACTAATGAGCTAAACAATGCACATAATATGCATAAGGACAATCTTTAAAAACTCGCATATAATCGAATTCATTCCCCACGCATATTGCTCAATCATACCCTTGACCTCGAATATCTCCAACACTAAGATTATGATGCGATAGAGCATAGCATATTTTATTCTTCAGGGTCAAGGATGTCAAATCTTTGACATATAATAGGTCCAAAAATCATTCTCTTACACACACGTCTATCAACAAGCCTCACAACTATGGTCATCTGTTGTCTTTCAGCTACATAATCTTGATTCATCCGCAATTAAGCAAAATTTAGAGTTTTCAATGTCCTCACATATTGCCTTTTGGACATTCCTTGTAAAAACATGCAATATCTATTTTTTAATATCTGGTGATGTATACTTACCATTCTTTGGAGCATTTTTCAAAACAAAATTTACTTTTTCATTGTATGAGGCCAAAAGTTTAACCAATTTAAGAAAATTATCTTGATTCATTGAATAAGAACTTTCATAGCAACTTCTAAATGGACAGAATTGAAATATCAATCATTGAACAACATATTTGTTACTAAGCATTATTCGTGCATATGGTGAGTAGTAGAGGAATATTTAGTAAGAAATAGTAGTATATGCTAAATATAAATCTAATGTTCCTTATATGGGATCATGTGAGCATATGTTATATTTATGAGCATACGCTAGGCTATTGTCACTAACTTTTGAAAATAGTAAACATTAATAAATCATTTCAAACATATTAAAGACTTATTTGATGTTCACTAGGTAAGATCCATGAGTGTCATATCATTTGTATATATTTGAAAATGGATAGAATGAACATATGAGCAACACGTAGGATGACATGTGTAATATCACATAGGATTACTAGGCTACATAAATGTCCATGTAGGGAATAATTAATACAATGCTACATGAAAATAAAAAAATGTGAATTGTTTTTCATATCTTATGTACTAATTAGTAACAATTTAATATATTTTTATTAAATTTAAATTCAAAACTTGATCCAT
>JACYFF010031952.1:84245911-84264525 GCA_017589665.1 Selenicereus undatus | reverse complement strand
ACATGCCCCTAATCTTGCTTCTTAAAATTAGAAAAGAAAACGCCTACGATTGGATGCAAGAAAGGAAAATGAAATTAGGAAACAGAGACGTCAACTCACATGCACCGTGCAACATATCCGGAAAAAGATGAGAGAAAAAAAAGTCAAGGGAGCTTCAGACTTCATATATCCATTTTATTTCCGAGTAAACAGTGAAGGGGAAAGACGGAAAAACTGAAGGGCATTTATCCAAGCCTTCATGATTGTTGCATGAAGAGAAGAAAAGCAGGCATAAAATTTGATTATCAGCGCAATTTTTGTGCAATATTAGAGTGAGCTTAGCAGCAGTAAGAGTTCATGCTCATTCGATTTTTTACAAATTAAGGAATAATTTAGGGAAGTGATCTTATGATGTGTATTATGAGTGATGATTTTGTTAAAAATAGATGAATCTACAACACGAAGGAGATGATGAGTGTGCGAATAAATATCATTATGCATACGTTTGTGAATGGAAACCATTTGAGCTACACAGCAATAAAGTTAAATTTGTATATTTTAGTCAATTCAATCGAATTATATTGTCATATTGTCAAAAATGTAAGTCATTATTCGTATTCATATCATCATATGCATATTTTCTATTTTTTCCTTTTAAAGTTATTTTAAATTTTCACAATTTATATGCACATGCATCATGACATTAGTAAATACCAACACAAGTTGGTCCAGATTGTTTAATACTTATTTCTCTTAAGTAATGTCACAAGTTTGAGTCTTGTAAATAGAAAACACATGTGATAAGAGAATTTCACCCTTTTATAGGTAAATAGTAACTCAAGTATGATAATAAAGAACTAAAGACTAAAAAATATTACAGTAGCAATTTAAATTGCCAAGTAACTTCTAACAATACAATGGGAAAATTAAGAACATGTTGCACGTGCACAACGTACTGTGTAGTACATTCCCACCAATACTAATCATCTCCATAGGAATAAGGTTTACATATAGGCTATCCTAGAAGCTAGCTAACTCATCTATCTATACTATATATAAAAGCAATGTTGTGATGATATGCAATTTTCTTGCATTCTCATTAATTAAAGATTTCAAACCCTTGGATTCATTCTCTCTCCTCATCACAACCGTCTGATTGTTGAAAATAATTAATTTATAATTTTCAAATCTCTCACATAGTAGTAAGGGAAAAAAATCATTAATAAGGAAATGATCGTAAGAAAGTATAATATTATGAAGTATAATTCCATAATTGTCGAAATGAGGATTATGGAGTATTTTTTTCTAAAAGGAATGATTATGAAGTAATTAGTGAATATGAAAATTATAAAAAAAATATCCTTCTTAAACGTTTTGAATTCCTTCTGTTTCTTTATCACCACTAGATTGTATAAAAAGATTAATCTCGGGAAGTATAATATCAGAAAGTATAATTCCGTAATGGTGGGAAAAAATCATTAACAACTAAGAAAATGATTCTAGGAACGCATAATCTCGGGAAGTATAATTCTGTAACGGTTGAAATAAAGATTATGGAGTGGCCGTATACCTTTAGTATTATTTTAAATAATAAAGTCAAATCCCAATAAAGAATAATCCCATAATTATGGAAATATGAATTATGAAGGAGTTAGTGACAAATAACTATGGAAATTATAGATAAAAAGATATCATTCTTGAACCTTCAATATTAGTGTAAATAGTCAAGTAGTTCTTGCTCATAGTTGAAATTATACATTAGAATACGTTGAAATAAATTATGCCATCTTGCTCATTGGTCATGTGTGTCAAAGTGATTTTTTTTTTCTCATTTCCATATATACAATACTTATTGTTCCCTTCCTCATATATTTATTTGTATTAATTTGTTAATTCGTTAGTAAGTGATATCCACTTTTGCAATTAGTAGTATCAAAATGCTTGATCATATTTGATTGAAATTTTTGTACTTTTTTGTTGTAATTCCCTCCTAGATGTGGCTTAATTTTCTTTTCCTAATATTTAATCTTTCACTAATTGACGTCATCATTGATTTCTTACTACAATTCGTAATCTCACTTTTTTAAGTGTAGTTTTTGTCAGGCTTGATTAATAGTGCCGGTGTTTCATTTGATTAGTTTATATTCTTAATTATTTCCGTCCGATTTATGACTTAGGTTAAAAAAAATTTACTTATATTATATTATATTGTATTAGTAACTTAATTGTGTTTAGATTCTTTCATGTTTTATTTATGTTGTTCATTTATGGATTTTAGTTTTTTTATAAGAAAAACTCTAATAATTTGATCCTCTCCCTTGGCGTTTCAAATTTTTAATGGAAACAACAATGCAAACTATTTCACATGTATCTAAATTGTTTGGTGACCTATTTATTTACGTCAATTAAAAAATTTCAAATATCTATACTACAAATTATAATATGATTTTCATAATTTACAACAGTTATTTTTAAGATATATAAAAGAAACCACAACATTTGAATTTCTTTTTTACATAAGTAGATAAGAGTATGGTCCTCTATATCTTCAAAAGTTTTGCTATTTTGGAAATTAAGTGAGGTGGTCAGGTTGGGGTTTAGAATAATATGGAGGGGGTGTTGGAGATTTCATTGGGTTTGGAACTCTAGCAGTAGGATCAAATTGCATTAATGGACATGCAGGATGAGTTTAATATTAAAAAGTTGATCGTTATTTATAAAGTCTTTAGAACGATTTTGATTAACTTATTCACATTCAAAATATGCCTCCAACATTAACAAATGTAATTTTTCAGTTTTCTCTTTAAAATCATCGCATACGTTCAATATTACATGCATGTTTGAACCAATGTAATTTTCTGTTTCCATTGTTCAATTAGAAACTATAATGCATGCTTGAATATTTTCATTGTTTAGTTAGAAATTACATTGCATACTTGAATACTATTTCTATATATATTTTTTTTATCATGGCATACATTCAATTAAGCTTGTTGGAAACCATTATAATCTTTGTAGACACATTGAGAATTCCTCATGAGACAAGAAGGTTGGGAGAACTCTGCTTGTATGAAAGAAGGTCGGCTTGGACAGCTACCATACCTATGAAGGGTCTTAGGTGAAATCACTCTAAGTGAGAGTTGGAGGTGGTCTTTACGAAGCAAGAGGATTAAGAAACTCTGTTTATAAGCAAGATGACTGGCTATATGAGCCATCCTTTCTAAGTGGGAATTTAGGACAAATTACATCAAGATGGTCTTAAAGGGTGTGTTAATAAGGTTCTTGGGTTGACCCTTGGTTGTGTAATCTCACTGAAGATTAATATAAGTTTATTGAATCCTAAGGAGGACGCTTAGGTGGAGATGTCGGCCAGTTGGAGGGATGAAGCTTGTTAAAAAATTCTATGTTCAATTATTTCTTACGCTTTACATTCTATTTAGTGTCCTTAAACTTTTTCTATCGATGTCCTAAAACTGCCTTCTTGTATTTTATTGGGCATCAAAATTTTAATTTTCTATCATCCTATTTACCTCCTTCTAGGGTGATCTACCTTAGCTTTGGACGAACAATTGTTATTTAAAACTCAAGTGTGATGATCACCATAAAGTTCTTTTTAAATTGACTAAGGGATATGAAAATTCAAGTAGAGTACTTGGTTCTCATTGCATGTCCTTTACCAAAGATGATCTAGATAAAATCACTTTAGTAGGAGAGTTTTCTGTAATATCTTCTTTGTCAAAGAGACATCACGAAGTATAACCCAAAGTCACGTTGACTATTCTAAAAATGGGCCTCCAAGGTACTTCAATGATTCCATATGATTTTAGAGTTTACCTTGCCTATGGAGGAAGATATCCCTTCCTATCCCAAATGGTGTCAAAATCACTCTTAATGCATGAGGTGAAAGAATAACTTTGATAACTCCAAAGCTAAAAGTCATTCTTGCCTAAAGTAATACAAAGTTTTGCAATTAAAGGAATAAGGCCACCTAACACGGTTGCATAGAATCTTGGACCCAAATTTGATGTCGAAATGCCTTCAAAGAGGTTTGTGTTTGATGTTGTGGGAACCTTTGACATCCAAAGAAAAGGACTTGAGGTATTATAAATTTGGATGATTAAGAAATTGTCCATAAGGATCAAGGCATGAACAAACGTAATAAGCCTTAACAGAGGTAGATTTCATGGTTGCCTTGAAAACTGATGTGACCAAATTCTAATTTATGGTCTTAAGGACCCCTAAATGAAGGCCATAAATCAAAAATCCCCTAAACTAGATATATCTGAGTAAGAACAAAGCATAAGTTTGCTTACTTTTCCTATGAGATAACAAAAATCTAAATTTAATTATATTAGGATTAATGTGGATCTCTATATTGCTAGGATATTATGCTAGTTCTCTAACATTATTTGTCGATATGGCTATTGTGTTTGAAAGTTTAGATATCTCATCTTTTCCACCATTGATAAAGTTGTATTATCCCTTTGACTTATTATGGACCATTTTGCTAGGGTGAGAGCCCGACTCATGTGCTATATATAACATGAAACATTTATCACATGTGATAATTGCCTTGAAGAGACTACTTGCTTTATATGGTTTAATTATGATATGAAATTCAGGTCCACAGCTGCATTATCTTTATAGGTGGCATGAGTTTAAGGCTTTGATATTCAATGCCTTGACTATCTCATAATATTTGAATTTCATGCTATGCCAGGTTGTCCTATGATATATTGCTAGCATGATCTTTGAATTTCTCTAACATGTTTACTTGCACCATGACTTGATTATATCATAGCATGTTTAGATGACTAGGGTTAAATGATACAAAAATTGTCAAGTATCTATTGATTGGTGAAGTTGTTGGCCATGTGTCTTTATTATTCCTATCCAATTTATAAACCAATATGAATTACTTGACATTTAACCTTGATTCATTAATTAAGGGAGAAATCGTTTCCCAGTATTATAGATCTATTGAGTGACTTCAGAAAATTGATGGATTAAATGTGATTCAAGGACCTTGAATCAAGTTTTAATGTCAAAGTTGCACGCTAATGATTGAGATGACTCTATTCAGGGACCTTAAGACAACCTTTGATTTTGAAACCAATGCACTGCAATGAAGCAAGCTTTAGTATACAAGATAATATCTCAAGGTTAAAGAAAGTAATCAAAGTCAATCTCAATAGATTTAAAGTTACATCAATAAAAGTCAGTGTCCCTTGAAATGCAACGAGCAAAAGACTCTGGATATCCTTCAATGTTCGAGCAAGAGACTCTGAATATCCTTCAATGTCTTACATTGGTACGAAGGCATTGTGAAGTTTCATAGCTACTAGCTTATGAATAGGAAGCGAGTTTCCCTTACTTTTTAGAGACCCTTAGGCTCACAAATCTAGCCTATCCACCAATGCTAAAGCTGAATTTGACCTGATTACATCATTAGCCTCCTTGACCAAAATCTTGAGGTTAGAGATGGATAGAATATCTTTGATCAATTAACTCTCAAAGGGACCAAGGCTAACATGAGAATATTCAAAGTCACTTTTGAAAATGAGAATGGTTATCTCGAAGTGTTGGTAAGAAACTCCTTATGGGCTACTCAAAAGCAAAAGGCCCAAAACCTTATATTTCAAGGCCTTTGGATACATGTGCTTTATTTAAACAATGGTAAGGAGAACGTAAAAAAGTTTGGTGCAAGAAGTGATAAGGACATCTTGGTTGGATATTCCCATCATGACAAGGCTTGTAAGGACACAACAAGAGAAACAATGGGATTGAAGAAAGCATTGATGTTGTATATAAAAGTGGTAGCTTATCTTCTTTCCAAGATTTGAAGTTAAGAAAGTACGAAGATGAGAAAAAGGTTCTAGCCAAATCCAACAAAGCCACCACTCGGAGTCAACTTCAAGGCACACCGGATCAACCTGTAGAAGCAATCAATGACCTTAAAAGCAAACCTACTAAATAGTCTAAAGTGAGACAAGCTGCCATCATTGATCTAAAACTTTGAGAGCCAAGAAGAGGATCCACGTATCAATCATCACATTCCCTTACTCTCAGATTTTAGTGTACAATGTCAAGGTTACAACATTGGAGTTGAACACTCAAAGTGAAGGGCTTTGAAAACATGCCAGAAAGTATATTTATTGTTTTGGTAAATCATAGTTAAGTATTATGTTCAATGTTTGATTTTCTTAGGTTTAAATAATTGATTAACATGCTGCATACACTCATGTGTTTAAGTCGACCTTGAAAGGAAAAGTGATGACATGCTTCTAATGTTTCATACTCACATGCTTTTATATCTTGTGGTGATATATGCATGATTGATTTCAGCATGCATAAATATTTTTGTGTGATTATCTCATATCTCTTGTATAACTACATAGATTAATGTTTGTTAATACTGATGATATTTGCCCATGAGTTAAGATCTAGTGTCATTACATGTTGCTTTTATGCACATACATGTATTCCTTAAGTGATGTGCCATATGGTTTACCCTGCATTGAACCTTGAATAATATCAAAGTCAAATGCATGCCTTGACACAAAGTACTCATTTTCAAGGACCTTAAAACTTGGTTAGAAATAGCAATGGATACTCATATGTCCATATTCAATGGTTATGCTTATAATGGCCTATATATATGATCTGTTTGCTTGATTGAAAATTAGCATTCTTATTATGTGTAGAGGTCATTGACCATTTAAGCATCAATGCCATATTCTCTTACATGGTCTTGGCAATGATATTCTTCAAAATGTATATGCTTCTAATGTGTAATATCATGATTAATTCATTGAAGTATAAATGTATGTGCCATATATTATGTGGCATAACATACTCTATATTGAATTTGATGGATCACATGCCTTGAATTCCACTTTTTCTAGTTCGTGCTTCAAATTTGTCACACATTTGATATTTACCGTTGCATGATATTTTTACATGGACAGATTGTGCTCATAATGAAATTTGAAATTGTTGTATGAGCTTGATATAGTCATTACAGGTTCTTACTTCATGCTCTTACTTCGCAGTAATTACTTCCTTTGTTCTATATCATATGATCCTTTATGCTATATAAGGCCATATAGCTCTCACTATTATTTTATGATTAGCTATATGGATTGGTTGATATGATGAATGTTCTCCTTAGATGTCATGGTTTCTATCATTTCTTACTCAATTAATATGACATTAGTATGCTTAATCAGGATGCTTGAATTGAGAGGGAGCCCTTTCTTGGATCTAACAAGGCTAATCAAGTGGATGCAAAAAAAAGTCCTATTTGAATTATATGCTTGATAGCCATAGAGCTTGACTATGAGGACTTCATATGAAAAGCAATGAGTGTTATATGTTGCTTGATTACTTCATATGTATTGTTGAATCATGATCATGTTTTAGGCTTTTTGAATATGATTGAATTGTATAGGTTGATCGCCATAGAACTTGACTATGATGACTTCATGCCTTTCATACTTAGATTATATGTTGTTGAGTGGACAAAGAGGAAGGAATACATCATGATATTTTGAAATCATGTTTTTAATGATTTGATGCTGCATTTGAATGAATAAAGGTCGAGAATGCATATTGAGCTTAAGTGACTACATATGCTCTGTGACATGAAAAAGGAGGAGCTAAGAATGTTATTTCCCAATGTTATACACTTACTCATGGAGGATATCTTAGGAATGAAAGATATATTAGGAATAAACTTTTTATTATACTAATTTACGAATATATACATGGACCAGGGCTCTCAATTATGTAGAGCCAATTATGCATACAAAATACTTTCTCATGGTATCAGAGCCACTAGCTCTCTTTCCGTAAAAAAATTTTAAAATTTAAAATTTAATTTTATTCTTTTTCTGGGGCTCTCAATAGTCACACGCTGTTTCGGTTTCCTCAACAGCATGTTGCCTTCAACCTTAGCTGTCGGTAACTCCGTCCTAGCCGCTAGCACCTCGCCGAATTTCTCCACTTGCCATTGGCACCCATGTCCACACTGCCAGCCCAGTCGAGTTTCGACATTGAGGATTCCCATTCCTCCACCAAACTCCTGAGTTATAGCACTCCCCATGCCTTGCTCATTGCTACCTGTGCTCTGGTGGGTGTTCCCGATGTTGCTCCATCTGCACCACCAACTCCATCGCTGCATCTCGCGCCTGCTTCCCTTAGTCCGACATCGTCAGCTATGTTTGCTTCATTCTTGCTGTTGCCAGCGCCCAGTTTTCCGATGTTGTTTCCTTAGCCTGCTGCTCAGTTTTAAGGTGTCTCTTTGCCTGACCTTAGTGCCGGCCACCAGCAATACCTCCCTCCGCCTGACCTAACAGTGGCCAGCGCCCTAGCTGCTGCCTCCACTAGACTCTTAGCCGATGCACTGTCCGCTGTTTCCACCGCGGTGCTCGGTCATGGGCTGCACGCGTTGACATCCTTGCATGACCAAGTCTTAATTACGGGCTTTCCACAATTGCAATTTGGACAACTCTCAACAGACCCTCGATCCCAGTTTTTCCTACTTCCGTGAATATTACAAGCATTATTCTTGTTCCTCTTGCAGTGATTGAAGATTAGCTCAATCGATGTACGTGACTCACCGCCTTTTTGATCTGTTATAATCTTCTTAGTCTGGTTGATGGTTCTTTGTCGCCTCTATCCTATTTCATTCTTGATTCCACTGGGCGTCAGGTACTCAATCCCTTGTACTCTCAATGGTTGCGTGCGGACGAACTGCTTAGATCCTGTTTATTTGCTATGATTTATGGTGACATTCTGGTTGAAGTTCATGACTTAAATCATTCGTTTCAAATTTGGGATCGTCTACATAAGCATTTTCTTACTGCAAGTTTAGATAAGAAAATGGAGTTAAGATGGTGGCTTACTAATATTAAGAAACAAAAAAACTAGTTAATGGAATCGTATCTCCATGACATTAAAGATATTGCTATTCCTTAGTTGCCATCAACTATCCCTTAACGGACCGAGAATTGATTCAATATACCAGTGATGGCTTGGATGAGAATTACGAGACTTTCATTACTGTCGATACTTATTTTAGGGGAAACATTACTTTCGATGATTTTCATACGAAATTGATTATGTATAAGCCACGCATTCTATGGATTCATGAGGGTGCTTCTTCTATTACCACCCATCAGGCTTTTGCCACTGTTACCGCCACTACCTCTAATTCCTGCTCTACTAGCTCCTCTAATCATGTGCCTATCTCTGGTGGACACCAAAACAACAATTGAAGAAGACATTGTAATACTTGGCAAGGTCGGCGTAACAACCGTGGTAATGGCCGAGACTGTGGTTGTGGATAACACGGTGGTCGAGGTAGCAATAAGGGCCAGTAGCATCACTCTACTAAGGATTTGAGTTTACCTGCATCAAGTATATTTCCTTCTCATACTCCTAGTGTTGCCTTAGCATCCTTCTTTGCTTTGGCTCTTCCTTCATCTTCTTTTCCCACCATTTGTGTTGACGTGTCCCCCTTTCCCAAGTTGTTTGTCAATTGTGTTTTCACTCTGGTCATACTGCCCCCGCTGTCCAACTGTAGCTACCTCTAGTTCTTTCTTATGATCGACTGCTCTCGCTACCATCTAGTCTACAGAAGCCAATGACGTCCTCTAGTATCCCGATTCAGCTGTCGCGTCTCACATGACCCTGTCAAAAGGTATTTTATCCTCTAAACTTCCTTATAGTCATGTTGTTGTTTGTAATGGGACTTGATTGCTAATCCGTCATGTCAATCAAGTGTCTTTTTTATCTAACTCTGCCAAGCCTATAATAGTGCGTCCATGTTCTACTTCAAAAAAAGGTAATCGGTAGGCTTTGCGCGGCTTACATGACACGTACTTATTGGTAAACTTAATGCCAGAAGAAATAAGCTGCTTTTGAATAAGGCACCCAAGGATGCGAGAAGCACAATGACCCAGACGATGATGCCAGACATTGCCAGAGAATCGTAGAGCTACTAGAGCAGGAACAAGCGAGGAAGTCAACAAGGTATAAATGCCACCGTTACTGGAACTCTAGAGGAGAGTTGTCCCCTTTGGTTTGTCCTTAATATACATAGAAGATGAGTCAAAACCAACCTCACTATTATTGTCACGACAAAGTTTTAGCATTGAAAGAAAATTATATTTGCATGTTCCTGACTTAAAATATAATTTTCTTTCAGTGCAAAAACTTTGTCGTGACAATAATAGTGAGGTTGCTTTTGAATCATCTTCTATGTATATTAAGGACAAACCAAAGGGGACAACTCTCCTCTAGAGTTCCAGTAACGGTGGCGTTTATACCTTGTTGACTTCCTCACTTGTTCCTGCTCTAGTAGCTGTACGGGTCATTGGCAATGTCCGGTATCATCGTCTAGGTCATTGTGCTTCTCGCATCCTTAGGTGCCTTATTCAAAAGCAACTTATTTCTTCTGGTGCTAAGTTTACCAATAAGTATGTGTCATGTAAGCGCAAAGCCCACCGATTACCTTTTTTTGAAGTTGAACATTGTTACAGTACTCCTCTTTATTTAATCCTTCTCAAATGTTTTTGGCAATTTCCTGTGCTTCTAATTTAAATTTTCGATATTATGTTTGCGTTGTTGATGATTGTACATGTTTCATGGGGATTTATCCCATGAAGCATAAATATGAAGTGTACGACATGTTTCTTATTTTTCAAAAGTTGGTTGAAATTTTGTTTGACCTTAAGATAAAAAATTTGCAAGGTAACGGTGGGAAGGAATTTGAAAATGATCCTTTGAAAGCTCACTTTATTCGTCATGGCATTTATTTTTGAATATCCTGTCCCTACATGCCTGAGCAAATGGAGTTGCTGAATGCAAACATCGTCACATTATTGAAATGGCTCACACTTTTCTTCTTGATGCTAATCTTCATGGACAATTCTGGGCTGATGCGGCATACGCTGCCACTTTCATTATTAATTAACTCCCCGCACCTCTCTTGGATAATCACTCTCCTTTTAAAAAACTTTTTGATAAGGCACATGATTATTCCTTTTGGCGTGTGTTTGGATGTGAGTTTTTTCCACCACTTTTAACTCAGGACCATAAATTACCTTCACGGTCCAGAAGATGTGTTTTTATTGGCTATGCTTCTCATTATAAAGGGTACCGGTGTCTTGATCCAACTATGGGTCATGTCCACATCAGTCGTCATTGCTTATTTCATGTGGATGTCTTCCCTTCTTATAATCTTCAACCTTCTGAGTCTAGGGTCCATAACATTTCTCTACTTTAATTTGTCATTCTTAGTACTCCACCTTCCCTTCCCTGGGTGAGTCTCTATCCCCTATGTAGGGTTCCACCTCTATTGCTTCCTTCCCTCTTCCTTTGGCTCAATATGTATCTACGTCTCTAGACCTATTTGTGTCTAGCCCAGGCCCATTATCGTCTTTAGATTCTTCCTCTTTGGTCTCACCTACATCCTCAGACCCTACTTCTACTATTCCTCTTCAAGGGGCAACCCACATTTCATCTTTTGAGCCCCGTTTATGCTCTCCTCCCTCACCTCCTCTTGCTTCAACTAGCTCTTCCTTGACCCCCATTACATCATGTTCTTCCTTAGCCGTCATTGCCCTATGTCATCCCATGCAAACACGATCCCACTCTGGCATTATCAAGCCTTGTTATGTCTTCTCCTTACACATGCTTTGTAATGAGTCAGAACCAACTTCATACACATAGGCTTTTAAAGATAAAAAATGGCGAATGGCTATGGCAAAAGAGTTTAATGCACTTGTTCAAAATGACACTTGGTGTCTTGTCCCATGCTGTGATGACATGAAATTGTTAAGCTGTAAGTGGGTTTATAGTATAAAATATCACTCTGATGGGTTTATTAAGCGTTGAAAAGCTCGTTTGGTTGTCAGAGGTTTTGGTCCACTAGCTAGGCTAGATTATAATGAGAGTTTCAGTCCTATTGTTAAACCCACCATTATTCGCATTGTTCTTACCCTCGCCATCACCTACAATTAGGTTGTCCACTAACTTGAAGTAAAGAATGCTTTTTTTCATGGTGATCTTCATGAAGAGGTGTACATGACCTAACTGCAGGGCTTTGTTCACCTCGATTTTCCTACACATGTTTGCAAGCTGAATGAGTCTCTCTATGGTTTGAAACAAGCCCCTCGCGCTTGGTTTCATCAGTTCAGTATCTACCTTCTTTCCTTGGGCTTCACTTGCAATTGCACTGACTCCTCTATGTTCATTCTTCATAAGAACAATGCCCTCCTCATTCTCCTTCTCTACATGGATGACATTATTTTTACTGGTATCTCCCCTCCCTTTTGCATCACATTATTCGCCTTCTATCCGCCCAATTTTCCATGAAGGATCTCGGGGACCTTCACTACTTTCTAAGGGTTCAGGTTGTACAGACTCCGGATATGTTTTTCTTATCTCAATCCAAATATATTCAGGACCTCCTCAGCAAATTTTCCATCCCCAGTTCCAAACCCGTCCGTGCACCATTTCCTTCTAGAACCACGTTATCACTCACAGATGAGGACTTGCTTGTGGATCCTACTAAACACTGTAGTATGGTAGAAGCTTTGCAATACTTAACTATGACTGGGCTTTATATCTCCTATGCGGTGAATCTTGTTTCTTAGCTTATGCATGATCCTCGTACTATTTACTTGTCTGTGGTCTAGAGAATTTTTTCCTTTTTGCAGGGCATTATTGACCATGGTCTCACGCTTAAGAAGGCAAAATAGTTGTATGTGGTTTTAGCATACTCTGATGCTGATTGGACGGGCTGCTAAGATAGCTCACACTCTACTACCTGTTATGCCATTTTCCTGGGTCCCAATCTTGTATCTTGGGGTTCCATTAAACAAACTACAGTTTCCAAGTCCTCCACTGAAGTTGAGTATCGTGCTAGTACCTATACTGTTACTGACGCTCCGTGGATCCGTTATGTCTTGGTGGATTTGGGTATTGTGTTTTATTCTACTGTGCCGGTTCTCTATGATAACATCTTTGCCACATATATTACTGTCAATCCTGTACTTTATGATTGTAGCAAACATATCAAAGTGGATTACTATTTTGTTCGTGAACGGGTCTCTCATGGTGACTTAGTTGTTTGTTATGTCCCTACGCAGCTTCAGGTTGCAAACATTTTCACTAAATCTCTTTCTGTACATAGATTTTTGTTTTTAAAGTCCAATATGTCTATGGATTCTCCTACACAGAATGAGGGGGCATAATGGAGGATATCTTAGGAATGAAAGCTATATCAGGAATGAAAAAGATTTGTAATCTTTTTGTTGTATCAATTTATGAATATATATATGGACCCGGGGCTCTCAATTCCGTATAGCGAATTACTCAGGCAAAATACTTTCTCACTTACCATATTTTTCATCCCTATTGCTTTTCAATGATGATAAAGGAAGAAATTACTCAGGCAAAATACTTTCTCACTTACCATATTTTTCATCCCTATTGCTTTTCAATGATGATAAAGGAAGAGAAACTACATGAATGGTAAAAGCGAGATATGATAAAGGGGGAGAAAAGACAATAGGAAGGCTAATACGTTGTGCTCACATGCATCATTTATCAATTGTTTGTCAACAGAAAAAAAGGGCATCTTGTTAAATATAATATGATTTTGATTTTGATAATGCCAAAGCAATTAACAGTAGTGATATACTAAAGTACTAAATCTACAATGGAACATGTCTTTTAATCTCTTTGATTATTAAGCATGAGCATACGGACTTCGTGGTCGAAGTGCGGCGTAAGAGCGACCGGATTATGGCCATTAAGGTTTTGATGGGTTCAGTTTTCGTGAATGTGGTTAGTATTTATGCGCCTCAAGTAGGCTTGCCGGAGGACATTAAGAAGCTTTTTTGGGAGGATTTGGATATCGTCATCCAACATGTACCTCGGAGCGAGAAGCTCTTCATAGGAGGCGACTTTAACAGCCATATTGGCACGGAATCAGTTGGGTACGATGCGGTTCATGGGGGTTTTGGTTTCGGAGAGAGAAACTCGGGAGGGGTTTCTGTGCTGGACTTTGCGGTGGCCTTTGATTTGCTAGTGGTCAACTCCTTTTTCAAGAAGAAGGAGGATCACTTAGTGACCTTCAAGAGCGGCTCCTGTAGGACCCAAATCGATTACTTCCTAATGAGGACAGATAGTCGGAGATTGTGTGAGGACTGTAAGGTGATCCCTAGCGAGTATCTGAGAACGCAACATAGGTTGCTGGTTTTAGATGCAGAGTTCAAGTGTCTAAAGAGGAAGAAGAGGAGAGTAGGAGACCCCATAGTTAAGTGGTGGACCCTCACGAAGGAGAACACGACGTTAATAGCAGAGAGAATTACTGACGAAGGAGCTTGGAGGAGGGCAGAAGATGCAGATTCAATGTAGGAGGCTATGGCAGATTGTATTCGAAGGTCGGCTAAGGAAATCCTGGGTTCTTCCAGGAGAGGTGGCAACAAGATGGAGGGTGCCTGGTGGTGGAACAAGGAGGTAAAGGAGAAAGTCAAGGAGAAAAAAGAGGCTTAAGCGGAGGTCATGAACAGTGGTTTAGATGAAGAAAGGGAGACTAAGAGTATTAGATATAAGGCGGCTAAGAAGGTAGCCAAGAAAGCTGTGGCGGTAGCAAAGAGCCTAGCTTTTGATAGACTATATCATAGATTGGGGACCAAGGGGGGGGGGAGAAGGAAGTTTTTAAACTGGCAAGAGCTAGGGAAAGAAAGACTAGAGATTTAGGTGTGGTGAGGTGCATCAAGGACGATGATGGTAAGGTGTTATATGAGGATGCTGAAATCAAGGAGAATGGGGAAGGGATGGGAGAAGCTTATAGTACGGGCGGAGAAGGTAGTGATAGGCATATTGATCCATGAGTGTGTGGCCATATAACAAAGGATGAGATTAAGGAGGCCTTGAAGAAGATGGCGAATGGGAAGACAGAGGGTCCAGACCAGATTCCGGTGGAAGTTTGGAAGTGTTTGGGGGAAGCAGGTTTAGAGTGGCTATCAGAGCTTTTCAATGTCATTTTCAGGACCGCTAAGATGCCCAGAGAATGGAGGGCTAGTACAGTCATCCCCCTGTACAAAAACAAAGGGGATATTCAAGACTGTAATAATTTTAGGGGTATCAAGTTGCTCAGCCACACTATGAAGCTATGGGAGAGGGTGATTGAGAGAAGGTTGCGAAGAGATGTTGCAATTTCAGAGAATCAATTTGGTTTTTTGTCAGACAGGTCGACAATAGAGGCAATTTACCTTCTCAGAAGGCTCATGGGTTTGTACAGGGATAGAAAGGTGGATCTCTATATGGTGTTCATTGACCTGAAAAAAGCATATGATAGAGTCCCGCGGGAAGTGTTATGGAGCTGTTTGGAAAAGAAAGGGGTGTCGCCCTTGTATATTTGTGTGATTAAGGATATGTACAAGGGAAGGCGGACGAGTGTTAGGACGCCGGGAGGGGTCTTAAATGACTACGCTGTTAGTATAGGTCTGCATCAGGGCTCAACCCTAAGCCCGTTCCTTTTCACATTAGTTTTAGATGAACTTACTAGAGGATTCAAGTTGAGGTCCCATGGTGTATGCTTTTTGCAGATGACATTGTTCTCATCGATGAGACCAGGCAGGGGGTGAATGACAAGCTAGAGAGTTGGCGGCTTACGCTGGAAGCTAGAGGTTTTAGATTAAGTAGATCGAAAATGAAATACCTGCATTGTTGTTTCAGTGGAAGGATAGTAGAGCGAGGAGAAGTCACCCTGGATGGGAGACAAATACCTAAGGTAGATAAGTTTAAGTACCTTAGCTCGATCATCCAGCAAAATGGGGACATTGATGAGGATATTAACCAGCGCATAAGAGTGGGCTGACAAAAATGGAAGTCTGCCTTAGGGATGCTGTGTGACAAGAGAGTGCCCTTAGGATTGAAAGGCAAAGTCTATCGGATGGTAGTCAGACCGGCTGTCTTATATGGATCAGAGTGTTGGCCTCTAAAAAAGACGTAGGTCCAGAGGTTGATGGTAGCTGAGATGAGGATGGTCAGGTGGATATGTGGTTTTACGAGAATGGACAGAGTTAGGAATGGTGTAATCAAGTACTTAGCTAAAGTGGCCCCCATAGAAGAGAAGATGAGGGAATCAAGACTCCGATGGTTTGGCTACATGAAAAGGAGAAGTATGGCTGCCCCAGTGAGGAGATGTGAGTTGATCGACCTTCCCAGTGGTAAGAGAGGAAGGGGTAGATCGAAGAAGAGTTTGGACGAGGTGATTAGAGATGACTTGAAAGTAGTGGGTTTGACAGAGGACTTGGCTCAGGATAGGAGGCTGTGACGGAAGAGGATTAGAATCTTAGATGGCATAGAAGCGACTCTGTAGTTGTCAGTAGCTGCAGTGGCTTAGTGCTGGTAGGGGTCTGTCGTGCTCTTATGTAGGTTGTGCTTTTTTTTTCTGGGAGTGACGGCAACTGCTTAACGTGGATTGTTGAGGTACGTTCTTTCAGCTTTCTTTTAGCTTATTTCAGCTTCAGCTTTTTTGGCACTGATTTTCCTCTTTAAATGCTTCGCAAGCGCTTTCCTCTATAAAACTTTTTCACAAAACCTTTTTCGTGGGTCTCTTGGAATCAACCTCTCTATGGGTAGGAATACCGATAGAGGTAAGCTTGCCTACAACTGGATCTTCCCAGACCTCGTGAAAGCAGGATCCACACTGGGAGGTGTTGTTGTTGTTGTTGTATATATGTTCATAACATTTTTGGTACATATTGTATGATATATTATAGGCATTTATGTTGAATCCGTGATGATTAATTTCCTTAGTTTGAAAGCTAAATGAGTTATATCCTCATTATACTTGAAATAATATCTGAATTATCGGACCTTCACTTGTACTTAGATTTGCCAAAACATTAACATGTGCTCGAGAGTCAACTTACATAGTTATAGATGATTAGACTACTTAAGTGCTTACATTATGCAAGATAAATGCTTGACTAGGTTTATGAAGATATTAAAGTCAAGTCAGATCATGATATTCTTTACATATATGGTTCTGAGATAATGCCTTGTTATATATCATTGATGTGAGTCAAACCTTATTGGAACATACATATATGTCCATATATTATAAGCATATCAAGTCCTTAGATCGTGTATAAATTATGTGCTTCAAAGTGCTTTAAATACTATATATGGATTTAAAGCACATCTGATTTTATATGTGTAGTTGCTTGAATCGTACTCATATGCTAAAATGATTATAAGGAAGTAGCATAGCAAGTTTTCAATTCACTGCATGCTTAGAGTTTCAAAGCTACAGTTCATTGTGTTTGAACTAGTTTGGTGAAGGACCTTGACAAGGATACCAGTGGACCATTCAAATCAGTGTCATAAATAGTCAAAAGTATGAAAACTGCTCTTAATGAATTTTGTGACACTAATATTAGTTTTCTTGAAAATATGCAAAATGTTGCATAATAATTAATTATATGAAAAATATGCATTCTATGATGACATAATATGGCTATATTTCTTGCCTTTGAATGTTGGTGTATTGCCTAATGTGCTTAATCATGTTAATTACATTCATGATAGTTTAATTAACTAATTATCTTACTAATTATTGTGTTCTTAAAGTTTACAAGCAAGATTAATTTTTGGCAATCACTAATATGCTAGCTAGTGTTTTATAGAAGTAAGAAAGCAAATTCAAATACATTCCACTTTGGGAAAGGGCCAAAAATAGCTTTATGCAAAAGCAACCTATAGTCAAATTGCCTTAACTAGAAGCTATCAATATCAACATCTTAAAAGGAGCTTGCTTGCCTTATCAAATGCAAAAAGCAATGGTTAGGACCCGTAATGAAGCATGAAAGCTTGTCTCCCAGAGCCAAAAGAAGTCAATAGTTGATAGTGTAGATCTCAAGACAAAAGGCAACAAGAGACAATGGTCAAGACCCTCAAACCAATAACTAGCCATTAAAGTGAGGTTTTAATAGAATATTCTAGATGCTATAACGACTACTTTCTGCTGCTTCAGCTATCCTACTGAAGAATGAAGACTATGAATAGAGGCCTTGGTAGAAGATAGAAAGGTGGAACACTGAAGCACATTCAAGAAATATTCTAAGGGTTCTCACTTGTACTCATTGCATTGAGCTTATTGGAAATCATTATGATATTTATGCATGCATTGACAATTTCTTATGAGGAAAAGGGTTAGGAGAACTCTTGTTTGTAAGTAAGAATATTGGCTTGGACAGCTATCGTACTACAAAGGGTCCTAGGTGAAGTCACTCCAAGTGAGACTTAGAGTGTGCTCCTTGTAAGGTAAGAGAGTTGGGAGAACTATGCTTGTAAGCAAGAGGATTGGCTATGGGGGCAATCATTGCTAAGTTGGGATTTAGAGGAAATTACTTCTTGAAAGGTGTGTTGACAATGTCCTTGGGTGGATTCTTCGTTGCTTAATCTCATGAAGATTAACACAAGATAGTTGAATCCTAAGAAGAGCCCTTACGCGCGGAGGTAGCCCAGTTGGAAGGATGAACCTCATTAAAAAAACACAACATTGATTTATTTCTTGCACTTTACATACTGTTCAGTGTCCTTGACTG
>JACYFF010031952.1:84233875-84245811 GCA_017589665.1 Selenicereus undatus | reverse complement strand
CAAGCTCTATGGCTATCAAGCATATAATTCAAATAGGACTTTTTTTTTTTGCATCCACTTGATTAGCCTTGTTAGATCCAAGAAAGAGCTCCCTCTCAATGCAAGCATCCTGATTAAGCATACTAGTGTCACATTAATTGAGTAAGAAATGATAGAAACCATGACATCTAAGGAAAACATTCATCATGTCAACCAATCCATATAGCTAATCATAAAATAATAGTGAGAGATATATGGCCTTATATAGCATAAAGTATCATATGATATAGAACAAAGGAAGTAATTACTGCGAGGTAAGAGCATGAAGTAAGAACTTGTAATGACTATATCAAGCTCATACAACAATTTCAAATTTCATTATGAGCATAATCTGTCCATGTAAAAATATCATGCAAAGGTAAATATCGAATGTGTGACAAATTTGAAGCACGAACTAGAAAAAGTGGAATTCAAGGCATGTGATCCATCAAATTCAATATAGAGTATGCTATGCCACATAATATATGGCACATACATTTATACTTCAATTAATTAATCATGATATTACAAATTAGAAGCATATACATTTTGAAGAATATCATTGGCAAGACCATGTAAGAGAATATGGCATTGATGCACAAATGGTCAATGACCTCTACACATAATAAGAATGTTAATTTTCAATCAATCAAACTGATCATGTATATAGGCCATTATAAGCATAACCATTGAATATGGACATATGAGTATCCATTGTTATTTCTAACCAAGTTTTAAGGTCCTTGAAAATGAGTACTTTGTGTCAAGGCATGCATTTGACTTTGATAATATTCAAGGTTCAATACATGATAAACCATATGGCACATCACTTAAGGAATACATGTATGTGCATAAAAGCACTATATAGAACATGTAATGACACTAGATCTTAACTCATGGGCAAATATCATCAGTATTAACAAACATTAATCTATGTAGTTATACAAGAGATATGAGATAATCACACAAAAATATTTATGCATGTTGAAATCAATCATGCATATATGACCACAAGATATAAAAGCATGTGAGTATGAAACATTAGAAACATGTCATCACTTTTCCTTTCAAGGTCGATTCAAACACATGAGTATATGCAGCATGTTAATCAATTATTTAAACCTAAGAAAATCAAACATTGAACATAATACTTAACTATGATTGACCAAAACTATAAGTATACTTTCTGGCATGTTTTCAAAGCCCTTCACTTTGAGTGTTCAACTGTAATGTTGTAACCTTGACATTGTACACTAAAATCTGAGAGTAAGGGAATGTGATGATTGATACGTGGATCCTCTTCTTGGCTCTCAAAGTTTTAGATCAATGATGGCAGCTTGTCTCACTTTAGAGTATTTAGTAGGTTTGCTTTTAAGGTCATTAATTGCTTCTACAGGTTGATCCAATGTACCTTTAAGTTGACTCCGAGTGGTGGCTTTGTTGGATTTGGCTAGAACCTTTTTCTCATCTTCATACTTTCTTAACTTCAAATCTTGGAAAGAAGATAAGCTACCACTTTTATATACAACATTAATGCTTTCTTCAATCCCATTGTTTCTCTTGTTGTGTCCTTACAAGCCTTGTCATGATGGGAATATCCAACCAAGATGTCCTTATCACTTCTTGCACCAAACTTTTTTATGTTCTCCTTACCACTGTTTAAATAAAGCACATGTATCCAAAGGCCTTGAAATATAAGATTTTGGGCCTTTTGCTTTTGAGTAGCCCATAAGGAGTTTTCTTACCAACACTTCGAGATAACCATTCTCATTTTCAAAAGTGACTTTGAATATTCTCATGTTAGCCTTGGTCCCTTTGAGAGTTAATTGATCAAAGATATTCTATCCATCTCTAACCTCAAGATTTTAGTCAAGGAGGCTAATGATGTAATTAGGTCAAATTCAGCTTTAGCATTAGTGGATAGGCTAGATTTGTGAGCCCAAGGGTCTCTAAAATGTAAGGGAAACTCGCTTCCTATTCATAAGCTAGTAGCTATGAAACTTCACAATGCCTTTGTACCAATGTAAGACATTGAAGGATATTCAGAGTCTCTTGCTCGAACATTAAAGGATATTCAGAGTCTTTTGCTTGTTGCGTTTCAAGGGACACTGACTTTTATTGATGTAACTTTAAATCTATTGAGATTGACTTTGATTACTTTCTTTAACCTTGGGATATTATCTTGTATACTAAAGCTTGCTTTATTGCAGTGCATTGGTTTCAAAATCAAAGGTTGTCTTAAGGTCCCTGAATAGAGTCATCTCAATCATTAGCGTGCAACTTTGACATTAAAACTTGATTCAGGGTCCTTGAATCACATTTAATCCTTCAATTTTCTAAATTCACTCAATAGATCTATAATACTAGGAAACGATTTCTCCCTTAATCAATGAATCAAGGTTAAATGTCAAGTAATTCATATTGGTTTATAAATTGGATAGGAATAATAAAGACACATGGCCAACAACTTCACCAATCAATAGATACTTGACAATTTTTGTATCATTTAACCCTAGTCATCTAAACATGCTATGATATAATCAAGTCATGGTGCAAGTAAACATGTCAGAGAAATTCAGAGATCATGCTAGCAATATATCATAGGACAACCTGGCATAGCATGAAATTCAAACATTATGAGATAGTCAAGGCATTGAATATCAAAGCATTAAACTCATGCCACCTATAAAGATAATGCAGCTGTGGACCTGAATTTCATATCATAATTAAACCATATAAAGCAAGTAGTCTCTTTAAGGCAATTAGCACATGCGATAAATGTTTCATGTTATATATAGCACATGAGTCGGGTTCTCACCCTAGCAAAATGGTCCATAATAAGTCAAAGGGATAATACAACTTTATCAATGATGGAAAAGATGAGATATCTAAACTTTCAAACACAATAGCCATATCGATAAATAATGTTAGAGAACTAGCATAATATCCTAGCAATATAGAGATCCACATTAATCCTAATATAATTAAATTTAGATTTTTGTTATCTCATAGGAAAAGTAAGCAAACTTATGCTTTGTTCTTACTCAAATATATCTAGTTTAGGGGATTTTTGATTTCTGGCCCTCACTTAGGGTCCTTAAGACCATAAATTAGAATTTGGTCACATCAATTTTGTTCATGCCTCAAGTCCTTATGGACAATGCAATCCTTAAGGCAACCATGCAATCTACCTCTGTTAAGGCTTATTACGTTTGTTCATGCCTTAATCCTTATGGACAATTTCTTGATCATCCAAATTTATAATACCTCAAGTCCTTTTCGTTGGATGTCAAAGGTTCCCACAACATCAAACACAAACCTCTTTGAAGGCAGTTCGACATCAAATTTGGGTCCAAGATTCTATGCAACCGTGTTAGGTGGCCTTATTCCTTTAAGTGCAAAACTTTGTATTACTTTAGGCAAGAATAACTTTGAGCTTTGGAGTTATCAAAGTTATTCTTTCACCTCATGCATTAAGAGTGATTTTGACACCATTTGGGATAGTAAGGGATATCTTCCTCCATAGGCAAGGTAAACCCTGAAATCGTATGGAATCATTGAAGTACCTTGGAGGCCCATTTTTAGAATAGTCAATGTGACTTTGGGTTATACTTCATGATGTCTCTTTGACAAAGAAGATATTACAGAAAACTCTCCTATTAAAGTGATTTTATCTAGATCATCTTTGGTAAAGGACATGCAATGAGAACCAATTACTCTACTTGAATTTTCATATCCCTTAGTCAATTTTAAAAGAACTTTATGGTGATCATCACATTTGAGTTTTAAATAACAATTGTTCGTCCAAAGCTAAGCTAGATCACCCTAGAAGGGGGTAAATAGGATGATAGAAAATTAAAATTTTGATGCCCAATAAAATACAAGAAGGCAGTTTTAGGACATTGATAGAAAAAGTTAAGGACACTAAATAGAATGTAAAGCGTAAGAAATAATTGAACATAGAATTTTTTAACAAGCTTCATCCCTCCAACTGGCCGACATCTCCACCTAAGCATCCTCCTTAGGATTTGATAAACTTATATTAATCTTCAGTGAGATTACACAACCAAGGGTCAACCCAAGGACCTTATTAACACACCCTTTAAGACCATCTTGATGTAATTTGTCCTAAATTCCCACTTAGAAAGGATGGCTCTTATAGCCAGTCATCTTGCTTATAAACAGAGTTTCTTAATCCTCTTGCTTCGCAAAGACCACCTCCAACTCCCACTTAGAGTGATTTCGCCTAAGACCCTGCATAGGTATGGTAGCTGTCCAAGCCGACCTTCTTTCATACAAGTAGAGTTCTCCCAACCTTCTTGTCTAATGAGGAATTCTCAATGTGTCTACAAAGATTACAATGTCTTCCAACAAGCTTAATCGAAGAGCGCAAGTGAGAGAACTTAGAATAGTTCTTGAATGTGCTTAGTATTCCAACTGTTAATCTTCAACCAAGTCCTCTATTTATACTTTTTATTCTTCAACAGGACCACTAGAGCTAAAGAAAGTGGCCGTTAGAGCCTCTAGAATATTCTCTTGAAACTTGTCTCTAATGGCTAGTTGTTGGTTTAGGAGCCTTGAACGTTGCCTCTTGTTGCTTTTTGTTTGGATATTTGCACCATTAACTCTTAGCTTCTTTTGGATATGGGAGACGAGCTTTCAGCTTTTATTGAGGATCCTAGCCATCGCTTTCTACATTTGATAAGGGAAGCAAGCTCCTTTCAAGGTATTGATGCTGACAAATTCTATTTAAGGCAATTTGACTACATGTTTTTTGCATAAAGATGTTTTAGGCTGTTTTTTCAAAGTGGAATATGTTTTCTTTGCTTCACAAAACACTAGCTAGCATATTAGTAATTGCCAAAAGTTAATCTTACTTTCAAATATTAAGAAATAATTAGTAAGATAATTAGTTAATTAAAATATAATTAATTCAATTAACATAATTAAGCACATTAGGCAATACACCAACATTCAAACACAAGTATAGCCAAATATAAGACAAATTCAAAACAATTTTGAGCAACTATTTCAGCTATATTATGTCATTATGAAAATGCATTTTTTTTTATATAATTGATAACTAAGCAGTATTATGCATATTCCAGATTCAAGAAAACTAATCTTAGTATTACAAAATACATTAACTACACTTTTCATGTTTTTTGACTTTTTAAAACACCGAACTATTTTCTTCACTAAAATGCTTATCAAGGCCCTTAACCGAACTAGTTCAAGGACAGTAAATTGTATCTTTCAAACTATAAGCATGTAGTGACTTGGGAACATGTTGTGCTAGTTACTTATGATAATTTCAGCATATAAGCGAGATTTATGCAACTAGACATATACAATCAAATGTGCTATGAATTAATATATAACATTGAAAGCACTTAGAAGCACATAATTTATGCATGATTTAAGGACTATATATGCTTATAACATATGAACATGTATGCATGTTCCAACAAGGTTGGCTCACATCAATTGTATATACAAGGCACATGTGTCAAAACCATATAGCTAAAGAATATGATGACCTCACTTGGCTTCACTGTCTTCCTAAATATGATCAAGCATATATCTTGCATGATGTAAGTATTTAAGCAATTCAATTATCTTTGACCACCTAAGCTAACATATAACTAGATAAGTTGACTCTTGAGCACGTGTCAATGTTTAGGCAAACCTAAGTGCAACACAAAGTCCAATAATTCAAATGTCATTTCAAGGTATAGTGAGCTTACAATCAATGTAAATCATTTAACTTTAAATAGGAAACTAAGCATCATGGATTCAGTATAAACACTTAACATATCATACAGTATGCACCAAGAATGTCATGCACATATAAGCTCATGCTCAATAATCAAGGAGACTAACAAACATGTTGTGTAGATTTGACCCTTCATATATCATATTCTTAATTGATTTTCCATCATCAAAATTTACATCATATTATACTCAAAAAACATAAATGAGTTAGGCAGTTCATGTTTCGTTTCACTCAAGGGCAACAGAAATTTAGGTGTAGAGGTATCTGTTCATTCCAATAGTATATCTTTCACAACATTTCCACCTAATTTTTATTAACAATAAATACTACTTTATTGCTTTATTATATTGATTTTTGGGGGAAATAAAAATAATAAAGCAACTGACGAAAACTAAAATGTTCAAAGAATTAAGAAGTTTGGTCAATTTGAGGATCCTTAATCATTCAAGATATGCCCTTTCAATACCTTATTGAGAGCCCAAGTCACGATTTGTACATTCACAAGCGAATTATTGAAGAAATTGTAGATGTTCACTTCATTAATGTTGTACAATGTTGAAGGCTGACACCTACACTTAGCTTATGTCATACTACAAATGCTCAACAATAATGTAATTCCCGAAGGTGTGGTTAAAGGAAAGCTTAAAGATTTAAAATGACTAATCATATCACCATAGGTGAATCTTCCTTTTCAGGGAGCCCACTTTTAAGAACATTACCATTAATTGTGCTTGTTGTGGATCAATCTTCAGATGGGTGACCTCTTGGGAATTTTTTCCAACTAGAATATAAGGACGGACAAAATACACTGGAAAGGCTTGTGATGATATGTGGGCCTATTGTCAAATCTAAGTCTTATGACCATAGAACACAACAGTAGGTTTACATTTGCATCTACATGAAGTAGTCTTGGTGCCCTTTGTGTGACAATATTATGTATTGGGTGTACCTTTAAAGTGCCAAGATGTTTTTAGTTATATCATGTGACTTTACATGTCAGCTGTGGATAAGGAATGTAGATTAGTTATTTGACACGGCTTGTATTTTTGTGATCTATACAAGTATTTTATTAATTGTGGTTTATTTTTATATATGAATCCTAGTAACTTGATCAAATATGTTGCAGATTATAAACTTAAAAGTTTTGAAATGGTTAACTTTAAGCCACTTTTTGCCCTTGTGTGCTACAATTTGCTTTTTAAGTCATATAATTAAGTGAGTCGATGTACAGAGAAGATGGTAGAGATGAGCCTATAAATCAATTAAATTTCTAATTCTATAACACCTATAGTTTCTCGCATTCTACAATGTTAATGTCTTTTTTTTTTACATTGCATTAGGATTGCATTTTTGTTTTGAAGATTAGTAATCCGTTTCCATAGAACTTACATCTTCAGATTGTGTAAAAACATGCTTGTATACATGAACAATGTATCTTTAAAATTGTATATGTTCAGAAATACATGTTTTACGAGACTCGATAGTAAGAAACTTTTAGTAAGGAAACTTCAACGGAATATAACATGTCGTAAGCAATGTTCGTGCACCTATGTCTATTTATGTCTATTAGGAGCTAACCTACTACACATGTGGTGTTGATACTTCAACTGAGCCCAGCATAGGCTAGATGTGTCAAAGGTGACATTGGCACATATCCATGTTGCTATCTAGCCATCCTGAGCGTCCAAAGTTCTTATGATTGTGTATCTCAAATTTGCACATGGTCAAGCAATGTCATGTGACACGATCATACCAAATTCACAACTCAAGCTCTATAAAAGCCCCTCTATAGCCCTTTTTTTAGGGAGAGCTTACATTTGGGTTAGTTTTCTCTCTTGGAGCAACTTGACGTGTATAAAAGTTCTAATTTTTATTGTTCTACTCTATGTCTTACATTATGTCCTTGCATTGTTTAGTTTTGTTCTTCAAATTGTCTACTTTTATTTCATGTTATCTCTTTGTTTGGTTATTTTCACACTTACCTCAGTTTGGCCGATGCATAAAGTTGTTGTTTTTTGCTTGTGAAAGGGTCGTTAGGCTCATATTTTGTTTAATTTTTCTAGTTGCCGATTTGAGTTCTTAGTTTGATTTTGGCCCTCTTCTCCTCAACTTTTCTTTTTTCAGAATAAGGGTGTGTTTGGTAGGGTGGAAAATCATTTTCCTAGAAAATGATTTTTCCATTTTACGTCGTTTGGTAAAACAAGGAAGATCAAATCATTTTCAGGGGAAAATCGTTTGACCCCATTTGAAGGAAATTGTTTTCCCTTGAAAAAGTAGGGAAAATAATTTTCCATGCCCAATTTTCGTTGCCCAATTTTGTCGCTCGTTCCATTTTCTTTTAATTGTGCCTAGAGTCACTATATTTTCATTTTTATTTTGTCTCTCATTCTTCCACTCTTCTTCATGTTCATCGATGATTTCCATCGTTAATCTTTGTAATTATTTCTTGAGTTCTCTGATCTTGTTACAGTTGCCCTTTTGAAGAACTTCACAATATGATACACCCATCGTCTCCACGTTTGTCATTTTCTTTAATTTGGATTTAATATCACTCAAAGTCAACTGGGTAATCATTGGGAATAGTAAAAAAATTAAGATTCATTAATGTTGACTCTCTCTTTTGTTGGGTTTGTTATTGGGTATATTTCTTACTCATGTTTTGGGTTTGATTTTGAAGAGGAAAGAGAAACAAAATTCGTTGGTTGGGTCGGGTCAGAGTAGTGAGCAGGGAAGAGGATTGATGGTAAAAAGAAATGAAGTGAGGACAGGGGATTCATTCTATCAAATAGCAAAAAATGAAGTGGAAAGAAAATGATTTTCCATTCCACCAAACAGCTGAAAATGTAAGTGAAAAATGATTTTCTTGGGAAAATGATTTTTTGAGAAAATAATTTTCCCCCCTATCAAACACACCCTAACTGCAGTTCAATTCAGTTATCTTAATTCAACAAAACTAAATTCAGATTTTTAGCGAAAGTAAATTTAGGCCATATTTGGCAAAGAGCTTTTTGGGTACAAAAAGAGCTTTTTGGGTACAAAAAGAGCTTTTTGGGGGTATTAGCTGTTTGACTCTGGTCAAAAAGCTCTTTAGGGTGTTTGGTTGATTAGCTTTTTAGATTAGCTTTTTATACCCAAAAAACTCTTTGGGATAGCTTTTTCAAAGAGCTTTTTGATGTTTACTATTATAATGACCATACTAACCTTATAATTTGGACAAATTTACATACATTACATGTCATTCACAAATGATTTTTCCGAATGTTGGATGCTTATACTTTAAATTTTTATTTTTTTTTGAGACAAGTTGTGGATGGTCATGATGTTGAAGATAATGCTTTTAATTTTAACGCTTTCTTAATTTAACAAATAGTTTATGTTAGTTAGTCTTATATGATATATAAATATTTTTTATATCACATAATTTCAATTGCTATTAAAAAAAACATTTAACATTAAAAATATATTTTGATTATAAGTACTAAAATTAGGAAAAAGTATAAATGTAATTTTATATATCACATAAGTCTTAATTCATAATTCATATCGAAAAGAAAAATAAATATCCAATGAAAAATTATTTTGTTAGAAAAACAAGGAAATTGAGTAATGTGTATAAGTGAAATTTTATCAAATAGCTTTGTTAAAAACAGCTAACTTCACCAAACACTTTTTTCACAAACAGCTAATGCAATCAGCTAAGTCAAACAGCTAATACAATCAGCTAACAGCTAACAGCTAATGCAATCAACTAACAACTAACAGCTGATTGTCAAATAGGGCCTTAGTTTAGCTCAAATAAGATCAATAAGAATAAGTTGAAGAGAACAAGGCATTAAGCATATTTAGATTAGCTCGCTGGATAAAGTTTGGCTTTAGTGTGTATTACTTTAAATTTAGTTAATACTAGTATAGACCCGTGCTTTGCACGGTAATTTATAAAATAGATAATAAGTATTTTACAAAAGACACGTAGTTGCTACTATTATTTAGAAAAGAAGACACAAATAAGTTACTTAGTAAGTGATGTTGTTATAAGTATAAATAAATTTTCACTATAAAAATTTAATAAGTCTAGTTATTATAGTTAGAATTTTTTTGTACTATATACTTTTTTATCCTTTTCTTTTAGGAGATTTTTATCTTTGAAATAGATCTATTCTGGTCACAATTTCATTCAATTTATCTCAATATGTAGTTACAATACGTCAAAATTAGTCATCAATGATGCGCTTAGACTGCTCCTTTTGAAATCGTGAAGTTAGGTGGCCTTTTGTTGCAAAATATCTCATCGAATTCTTCTTTAGACAATATATCTCCCTAATATTAGTGTTCCACTTAAATCATGTGTTGCAACACAAATGAGTTGTTGTAGATTTAGGACCACAGATTTAGTGATTTTAGGTGATTTGAATTAAGCAAATTATATTTTTTTGGGAAAAGGGGAATTATGAAAATAGTGGATGGACTTAGAAAAGCAATAAAGGCGCATGTTAAGATATTCTAGTTAAATAATGGATCATAACTAGTTGTAGCATATTACCCATAGAGTTCTGACTGTCTGTTTAGTTAACCCATAATTTAAAAACCCAAAAATAGTATTTTCAAATTTGTTCATTCGATTAGCTAACCTAAAACGGGGTTATTTTATTTCTTAAAATTAGAAGGACCCATCAAAATCTCAATCAACTAGTGATTTTCGCACAAAAAAAATAACCCAAGAAATTAAAATTTTCTATAACCTTACCTTCTTATTTGTGTCTTAAGTTAACTATATGACATGATTAATGATTTTGAACATTTGTCACGATTTATGAAAAAAAAAACCTACAAATAGTATTCAAGAATGCATTACAGTATTTTACTAAACAACAAAGCCACGATTTATGGAAAAAAAAAACTACAAATAGTATTCAAGAATGCATTACAGTATTTTACTAAACAACAAAAACTATTACATTAATTCAAGCATCCATTACAGTACTAAATCTATGCCATGATAAAAAAAAAATATATAGAAATAGTATTCAAGTATGCATCGTAATTACTAACTAAACAATGGAAATATTCACGCATGCATTATAGTTTCTAATTGAACAATGGAAACAGAAAATTACATTGGTTAAAACCTGCATGTAATATTGAACGTATGCGATGATTTTAAAGAGAAAACTGAAAAATTACAGTATGCATTACAGTACTTTACTAAACAACAAAAACTGTTACATTGATTCAAGCATCCATTACAGTACTGAATCTATGCCATGACAAAAAAATATATATATAGAAATAGTATTCAAGTATCCATCGTAATTACTAACTAAACAATGGAAATATTCACGCATGCATTATAGTTTCTAATTGAACAATGGAAACAGAAAATTACATTGGTTCAAACCTGCATGTAATATTGAACGTATGCAATGATTTTAAAGAGAAAACTGAAAAATTACATTTGTTAATATTGGAGGCACATTTTAAACGTGAATAAGTTAATCAAAATCGTTCTAAAGACTTTATAAATAAGGATCAACTTTTTAATATTAAATTCATCCTGCATGTCCATTAATGCAATTTGTTCCTATTGCTAGAGTTCCTAACCCGATGAAATCTCCCAACACCCCCTCCATATTGTTCTAAACCCCAACCTGACCACCTCACTCAATTTCCAAAATAGCAAAACTTTTGAAGATATAGAGGACCATACTCTTATCTACGTATGTAAAAAAGAAATTCAAATATTGTGGTTTCTTTTATATATCTTAACAATAACTTTTGTAAATTATGAAAATCATATTATAATTTGTAGTATAGATATTTGAAATTTTTTTATTGATGTAAATAAATAGGTCACCAAACAATTTAGATACATGTGAAATACTTTGCATTGTTGTTTCCATTAAAAATTTGAAATGCCAAGGGCGGGGATCAAATTATTAGAGTTTTTCTTATAAAAACAAAATCCATAAATGAACAACATAAATGAAATATGAAAGAATCTAAACACAATTAAGTTACTAATACAATGTAATATAATATATGTAAAAAAATTTTAACCTAAATCATAAATCGGACGGAAATAATTAAGAATATAAATGAATCAAACCAAACACCGACACTATTAATCAAGCCTGACCAAAACTAC
>JACYFF010031952.1:84198782-84214477 GCA_017589665.1 Selenicereus undatus | reverse complement strand
AAACCCTAAACCCTAACCCCAAACCCTAAACCCTAAACCCTAAACCCTAAACCCAAACCCTGAACCCTAAACCCTAAACCCTAAACCCTAAACCGTAAACCTAAACCCTACACCCTAAACCCTAAACCCTAATCCTAAACCCTAAACCCTAAACCCTAAACCCTAAACCCAAACCCTGAACCCTAAACCCTAAACCCTCAACCCTAAACCCTAATCCCTAAAGCCTAAACCGTAACCCTTAGAACCGTACACCCTAACCCTTACCCTAAAAACCGTAAACACTAACCCCAAACCCTAAACCCTAAACCCTAAACCCTAACCCCAAACCCTAAACCCTAAACCCCAAACCCTAAACCGTAACGGCTAACTGTAAACACTGAACTGGTAATGTTGAAATTCATGTGTACATCTTTATAAATTGCGTGTTATGTCCGAACATAATAGCAGGAAGTGTGATGAATAAATATGTATATGATGTAATGCTGTGTATTAGCATGTCTTCTTTCATTTGTACTAATCCTTTGTGCGGGTTGAATTTAGATTTTAGGATGGGGAAAAAAAGAAAATTCACTATGGATGCAACTAACTCTCGCAGATGTTGCTGTAAGTGTCACCAGGTAGGTGTTAATGAAGTACCACTTTTTTTCCTTGTGCGCAGTTGCTGTTATGTGAGTTGCATAACTTTGGTGAAGACATGCTTAGTGTTTATGTAGTTTAGTTGATGCTGTGCGTGCGTTGCCCAAACTTTGCCTTTTACCAGTAGCATGTTAAAGTGCCGTTATGTTTTCTTATTTGGCCATGACACGTATGATATGACCTTCAGAAAAGTTGATACTCACCACATTTGTAATGGACGTACCACATGATCGGTTGTGGATGTATCACCGTAGAGACAGACGAAGTGGTCAGTTGCGGGACGAATTCATTAATGGGGTGGAGGATTTTGATAAGCATGCTCGAACCCAACATGATTTCATAAGAAACGGAGTGTACCGTTGCCCCTGTGCTAAATGCAGGAACACCAAATACCTTCACCCAGATGAGGTTAAAATGCATTTGTACCAAAAAGGATTTGTACCGTACTACTGGTTCTGGACAAGCCATGGTGAGGAAGAGCCTCCATCTCATGAACAGGTCAATAACTCTACGTGGGTGAACCAGTCAAGTCCAGTGCACAACGATCATGAGCACCGTAGTGGAGGTTACGATCAACACCAGATGGAGTCCATGGTGAATGATGCGTTCAGATCGGACGACATAAATGTCGATGCCGGAATGAACGCTAATGCTGAAGCTTTTTTCAATATGCTTCATTCGGCACAGCAACCACTGTACGAGGGTTCCGACACTCATACTGAGCTGTCAGCAGCGATGAGGTTGCTCAGTATTAAGTCAGAACACAATATGTCACATCGCTGCTTCGACGATGTAGTACGTCTCATGCAAGAGACGACTCCAACTCCAAACCGCATTCCAAAGAACTTCAGTGCTGTCAAAAGGAGAGTGAAGGAGTTAGGGTTGGATTATGAGACTATTGACTGTTGCCCAAAGGGTTGCATGATATACTATAAGGCTGATGCAGCCCTTGAAGCGTGTAAATTCTGTGGGACTGCAAGGTACAAACCGATGAGGAACCCAACCGGCAGAAGCAAGCCTGTCCCCTGTGCTAAGATGCATTACATGCCGCTCATCCCAAGGTTGCAGCGACTGTATGCCTCCAAGATGACTGCAGAGCATATGAAATGGCATAGCAATCATGCAACGCAAGATGGTGTACTAAGCCATCCTTCCGACGCCGTAGCATGGAAAAAATTTGACCAAATGCATCCTTCATTTGCTGCTGACCCACGGAATGTACGACTTGGTCTATGCGCTGATGGGTTTTCACCGTACTCAAATTCAGCACGACCATACTCTGTGTGGCCCGTTGTTATGTGTGTGTACAACTTGCCACCGCATCTTTGTATGAAACTCCCGTACATGTTTTTGACATGCCTCATACCGGGTCCGCACAACCCTAAGAATAAGATCGATGTGTACCTGCAACCACTTATCGATGAGTTGCAGACGTTGTGGAATGAAGGGGTTGATACGTATGATGTTCACGGAAACCAAACATTTAACATGAAGGCTGCATTGATGTGGACAATCAATGACTTCCCAGCATATGGAATATTGTCAGGGTGGAGTACGCATGGCGCATTGTCTTGCCCGGTGTGCCAGGATCAGGTACGTGGGAGTTACCTGCAACACGGTCGTAAAATGTCGTGGTTTGATTGTCACCGTTGCTTTCTACCCCGACATCATGCATTCAGGCGAAACCGGAGTGTGTTCACTAAGAACCGAACAGTGCATGCACAACCTCCGAGTAGGGTACCCGCAGATGTGGAGTTCGAACGTGTACGTGAGTTCCCTAAAGTGACTGACCAATCACATTATGAAATTCCTGGGTTCACTGAGAACGTACACAATTGGACGAAGCGTACTATCTTCTGGGACCTTCCATACTGGAGACACCAGTTATTGCGCCACAACTTGGACGTCATGCATATAGAGAAGAACTTCTGTGAGAACATAATCAACACAGTTATGGACGTGTCAGGCAAAACAAAGGACAACGTCAAAGCTCGGTTGGATTTAGCTGAGCTATGTGCACGTGAGGAATTGCATCTTCGAACAAGGGAAAATGGCAACGCGTACAAGCCGAAAGCGAAGTACACGTTGTCGTCGGAACAGAGGAGGGCACTGTGTGAATGGATGCGTGTGTTAAGATTACCGGACGGGTACAGCTCCAATTTCGCCAACATTGTCGACCCGACCAACACAAAATTCCAGCATCTAAAAAGTCATGACCACCATGTATTTATGGAGGCGCTGTTACCAATTGCATTCAGCGCATTACCGGCAGATGTGTTGGAGCCTCTAGCAAGTCTGAGTGAATACTTCAGGAATATATGTGCAAGTGTCCTTCGTCAGGACCAACTTCTGGAGATGCACCAACAAATTGCCATAATATTATGTAAGTTGGAGACAATCTTCCCTCCTGCTTTTTGGAATGTTATGGAACATCTCCCGATGCACTTAGCACAAGAAGCATATCTAGGTGGACCAGTTCATTATCGTTGGATGTACCCCTTCGAAAGGTTCTTCAAGTGGCTGAAACAGAAGGCCAAGAATAAATCCCAACCTGAGAGTTCTATGGCGATCGCGTACCTTATATACGAAATCCAAACATTTGGTTCGGACTATTTCGAAGCAAAGCTTCCTTCAACTAACTCCACCGCTTCGAGAAACGAAGTGCCCTGGCAACAGGATCCCACTCCAACATTTACGATATTCCAAATGAAGGGCACTCCATTTGGTAAATGCCGTAAACGTTATCTGACAGAAGTTGAGTACAACGCTGCCCACCTGCACATACTGCTTAATTGCCATGAAGTGCAACCTTATCTACAGTGAGTACATATTTCACCATTTTCAATCATTGTGGTAATTACATTGCGAATGACAAGCACAATGTTTCTGTAGGTACTTCCGTCAGTGGATTATGACGGGACATGTTAATATGTCCCCCGAAGACATGGACAAAATCATTGAAGCGAAATTTGCAGAATGGTTCAAGCAAAATGTGTGTGCCTCTACATACACCATCTGCGTACATCGCCTTCTTCCATTACTTAATTCATTGTCAACATTAACATGACATCCTAATTACTGAGGAGTTTGTACCTGGTACAGGTTCATCGTTCCCATGCATTCAATGATGACAGGCAGTTGTGGTTACAACAAATGGCAGAAGGCCCTATAAATATTGTGCAGCCATTCGCAGGATACAAAGTGCATGGGATAAGGTTTCATACTAAAACAAGATGTATGAATAAGAACACCTCCTCCTGTGGTGTTCTAGTGAAAGGAACTTCGGAAGGGGATGGGAGTGGGGTCGATTACTACGGTGTGCTGGAGGAAGTACTACAACTGGAGTACTTGGGCGAGCCTATAAAAAGATGCGTACTATTTCGATGTGAATGGTATGATCCATCTAATCCTCGGGGTACACGGTACGCCAAGCTGAACTGCACATATGAAGTTAATATCCAACGCAAATATGCCAAGTATGACCCTTTTATAATTGCGGATGTTGCGTACCAAGTGTTCTACATGCCATACCCACGAGATATTCCTCATAAAGCAAATTGGTCGGCTGCGTTCATGAACAAGCCTAGACGGTGTCCAACCACGCAAGGGGATGCGGTCAACCCTCTTCCTGTATTCCAGGAAGATGTAATGGCGTCAACGTCTCAGCTTTCAGAAACATTGCCAGAGCATCTGGGTGATGTATCAGGTTCTATGGAGGAAGTGGAGGTGGTTGAGGTCATCGCATCTGAAGAGGAACGATCCGAGGAATCGGACGAGTTTGAGCAACGTGAGTGGGATGATGCCGAAACAGATACGGACGACGACGACGACAACGTACAGTACAAATCAGATGACGATGACGAGGATGATGGCAGCGGAGAGGAGCATGACGAAGACGATGACTGATAACTGATATGTGCAAGTGCTTATGTTTTGTTCGTATGTAGATGTAATAATGTAGTACTACATTATATGCAAAGCTTTATGAACATCAACCTTATGTACAGTTTGATGTTATGTGTTATGCCCGAATGTTCTCGTCATTCATTTGCATTGTTAAAATTGATTTGCAATAACTACTTATCTGTGTTGTAGATGAGAGACAGGGATCCGCGACGACAGAGGCGTCGGAGAGTAGGTGCGCGGCTGTCGGATGCAGACAGTCACTCACCGGAGGCTGTGGGAGTGGGGGAGCGCACGACTGACTCCCCTTCTGGAGTTCCTTCGACAGTGGCAGAAAGTACGCCAGTGACGCCCACCCCCCAGATGGATGCACGCCTTGGGACCCCTTTTCTGGACCCCAACCACGTCCCCGGACTCAACCATGACGCTGGTTTGCAATCAGCCAACGTTGGGAACGCCTTAGGGACAGGTGGCCTGAACCCGGCGTTCTGGAGCACGTTTGGGTCTTTCATGCCGTACAACGCAAACTTGATCATGAGCGCGTTGTCCAGCATGCAACAGGGTCAACCTCTGCTTCAGCCTCCACAACAGTCGACTCCACACCCTGCTCCACATCCTGCTGTAGATCCTACTCCGCAACGCACTCCCGAACCTCGTGCGCAGGCTACATCGCAGCAATCTGGGGGTCGTATATTGCCGTGGAGTGAGCAAGAGGTGGTTGTTAGGGACAAGAGTCTTATAGAGCCAGAGGGAGACACGTATGTACTCTACTACCCTTTCACTATATATGAAATGTTATGTAAATATAATTCATTAATGGTACTGATACCTTGTTGTTCAATGTTAAATGTTTTTATGTTCATACGTTTCAGGTTCAAGCCATACCAAGGAATCACCAAACGTATTGGTGAGATCATGAAAGGAAAGTACCCAGGAGCGTGGCCCACTTGGGGGGAAGTCCCTAAACTGCAACGAGATATGTGGTTCGCTGAATTCAAGGTACGCACTTGGTGTTAGAAACTTTCCTGCCATTTACTTGCTCCATGTGTTAATGTTGGAGGTTTCAGAAACAATTCGCACTGTACGTGTCTCGTTGTAAATGTTTGCGTTTTGAATTTAAGATTGGAACTGTCGTACTACATTTCATGTGCTGACTATGTTTTTTGATGTTTCTGTAGAAATATTATTATTGGTTACCTCAGCATGACAGACAAGTGCGCAGAAATTTCGAAGTGAGTGGGGCTAAGCAGCTGAAGAACTTGTTTGCTTACGCACGCAGGTTGGGTAAGGTGCCAGATTGGGTCTCCCCGGACAACTGGGCACAACTGCGAAAGTACTGGGAGGGCCCTGATTTCCAGAAGATCAGCGCTCAGAACAAGAAGAACCGTCACAGTGACCCTGAGGGCGTGGGTCCCTCCTTGCACACGTGTGGGTCAATCCCAATAACTGAGCGGCGTAGACGACTGGTAATTTCTAATCTCAATTTACGTGAACGCACTCCTATGTAACAATTTATGACATGCACTATCACATAATGAAAATCTATGCAAGCTGCCTCACTTCAAAGGGAACCAACAATCGATGAGCTGTATAAAGACACTCACTGCAGCAAGAAGAAGGACAATCAGGGCAACTGGGTGTGCAAAAAGTCGGAGCTGAGATTGGTAAGATTGGATTCAAATCACATGACAATGAGTTGTCCAACTCAATATGGCTTCAACATTTACGGTATTCTAATACACATTGTTCTCTTTGTGAATACGCAGGAGGAACACACAAAGAGATGGCAGGAGTACAGGTCCTCTAACACCTCCACCGACGACAGCTCCCAAAGCCCTAACCCATTATCTGAGCGTGACGTTTGGGTTGAAGGAAATCTCAACAGCAAGGGTCGCGTGTATGGCTTTGGTGCCGAGGGAGTTCTGATGAGGGAACGGTCTCGCATGTCAGTTTCCACTCGATCATCATCTGTGAACAACTACGATGCACGTGAGATGGCAATGAGATTGAACGAGACCGCGGTCAAAGCAGCGGAGGACGCTCGTCAAGCGGAGGACGCTCGCCTCAGAGAGATTGCAGAGCTTCGCAATGAGTTGGCTCAAGAGAAGGCGGCGAGGCGTCGAGATAAGGAGCAGGTCAAGAGCAAGATAAGCAAGCTCTGGAAGTTCTTCAAGGGTCAGCAAGCTGGGTCCTCAGCAGCACCGCCAGAAGAAGATGACGAAAATGAGCCCGATTCATCCCACTTAGGTGCCTCCTCCGACGAGTAGTTATGTTCTATTCTAGTCCGTTGTTATGTTTGTTTCAAATGTTCATTGATTATGCTAGTGGACTCAATGTAGGGACTTGTTTATTAATTTTTGCGCTTTACTATGTAAATAATTTGGTTTCATTTGTTTCCTGATATTTGACAACAGTAATTAGGGTTGCAAATGCTACTTTTGGACAAACCTGTGACTTTTTAGTAATGTCTAATTTGACCGGAACTTTGACGGATTAAAATTTCGGCCGCGGTTTTTGACGGAATTTTTGACGGCGTGCACCCGTCAAAGTAGGATTCTGACGGGTTTTTTGACGGCCCTCTTCCACCCTGACCACGCTAATTTGACAGAAATTGTTCCGTAAAAAATCCCGTCAAAATTCAACTCCGACGGTTTTGACCCCGTCAAATATTCCGTCAAAAAAAACGTTGACGGATTCTAGGCCGTCAAAAAGTTCCGTCAGGGATATTTTGACGGATTTGAGGCCCGTCAAAGTTGGCCGTCAAAATTTTTTGACGGTCCCGTCAGATATTGCATTTTGACGAAGGTTTTTTTGACGGATATTATTCCCGTCAAAATCATGAATTTCCGTCAAAAACTACACTTTTTTCCGTCAAAAATTCCGTCAAGAATTAATCCACCAATCTTTAGTGTCTCTACATCCTATGGATCACCAACTTGGATCACCAAATAAAATAATATTTTATAAACCCCACTACTACTATATTATTGGGCTTTAGACTTTTAAATGCTTAGTTGGCAAAAAGAGAGAGAGAGAGAATGTGTGGGGAGCGGATCATGGCCATGAGCTGGACCGTAGGGCGAGCGAAGCGGATCACTGATGCATGGTATTGCTTGGACCGTGAGCCAAATTTTTGGCTCATGAGCCTTGCAATGCGGATGCTCTGAGGCCATGTGGATTGCCTGCCTCATCCTTTTCTCTCTCACCCTCTGCAATCTCTTCATTACCTTCAACATCATTGAAGTTTGATCACAACCTTGTTCATTGGTGAAATTTTGGATTCTTTGGATTTGTGATATATTTTCCACTTTTTTTATGGATCTTCTTTACTTGAAATTAAACCAAAGATAATTCTTTTTCTTAAAAACATAAATATTAATAGGAGTACTAGTTGTACTATATTTGATTTGTATAGATATATAAGCAGCTCCAACCTTGTAGATTTCCCATATTTTAGGAGTTGGTCGTGACCTCTGAAAGTGCACAAGCTACTAAATCACCCTAGAGGGGGTGAATAGGAAAATGATCAAAATCGCAAATTAACAAAAATAAGGTGCGAAAAAATAAGCGTGGACAAAACACAAGCAAATTTTTTTAACGAGGTTGGGCTTCAACAGGCTTAATCCCCGCCTAGAGTTCCTTAACTCTAGGATTAACCCAAATTTTTATTAAAATGGACGATTACACAACTCTAGAGTACACTTACTCTAAGCTCCAAATCCCAAGTTAACACCATCAACAAGGCTTGATAGAGTTGACCCTTCAACTCTATGATCCCACCTAAAAACACTACTTTGAGCAATACAAAAATCAATAGCAAACCAAGGCTCAATGAATTTCAAGAGAGTGAGTGCTTGTATATGCCAATGAGTGCTCTTTTCTTTCTCATACTTTAGCTCTTCATTCAGCTCTATATTTATAGGGGAAACTTGGAGGATTTGTTGGAAACTAGCCGTTAGACACAATCCGAATTCCTGCTTTAGTTCAATACCTTGGACTGCAGTTCAGTGCCCTTGAAATTTTAGCAAAATCAGCAACCAACGGCTATGAGCTATTTTTGGCTTGTTTCGATCTTCCTTCAACGACTCCTTCCAATTTTTAAGCTGATGGATATTCTCAATGGCTACTTCCCATTCTTTTGTGTTGTTGAGGATTTTCTTGATAAGGATGGCAATTACTTTCCAAAAAATCAAGTCAGATATCTAGCATTTAAAGAGAATTTAAATCTTGATATTTACCTCATAAGGATCCCTAATAATAAGGAAACAATCATAATCGAAGTGATATTGTCAATCATAATATTTTTCAATTATAATCACCATTGTAATCTGAAGATAATACAAATGTAACATGATGAATATGTCAATTGATTAATCTCTTTTTGTCTTTCATTAAAACATATAAAAAAACTCTTTAAAAAAGCTAACAATCTCTCCTTTTTTGGTGAAAGACAAAACTCAATAAAAATAACATGTCCATATAAGTTTGCATGAAGAAAGGTTTTCCCAATACTTGTCCGCCTTTTATATTTCATCAAAAAGATAGTACAAGAAGGAGAAATAAAAATTGAAGCTTATTATGGTAAACATATATAACTCCCCCTTAATAAGTCAATTTCATATAAAGATGCTCCCCCTCAATCCATGGCACTCAATAAAAAATATATAGGGGATAAAATACTAACCATGAAATTAATCACATATGCTAATGCTGATTGACTTGAAATTCTCATGAATAACATAATGATGCAGTGAGATAATATGTGCATAATTACATGTCATAATAGTATAGGATATATTAGGATATTAATCATGCTCAAATTCCAAGGATAATATATAAGGCAAATTAAAATTAAAAAAAATTTTGAAATCAAAATGCCACAAATAGGAAGTAGATCATGCAAAGTAACATTGTCTTATGTTTAGCAAGAATCCAACTATTATCACTATTGAAGATGTTGACATAAAATTTAAGCTTTTGAATTAGTCATATTAAAGACCCTCAGTTTCTACCTGCAGTTCAAAGTCTTGGACTGCATTTGAAGGCCTTGAATTTCTTGACTGTAACAAATTTCTTATTGGCTTGACCTGCAAGAACTTAGGAACATAATTAGTACATAGAGAAGGTTTTCCCTCAATTCACATTGGGTGGTCTTGTGGCTTTTGGTACCCAAATTTGAACTAACCTAGGCCTAGATTTTCTAAAGGGGCATGAGTAAGACATATGACCATTCTTTAGGCAGTAATTGCATTTAATATGAGATTTGTTTTAGGACTTCGATTGAACAAAGAAGTTCTTATAGACTTTCTTTTTATTAAAGACATTATACCCAACTCCTTTATTGAATGACATCCTTTAAGAGCCTAATAATTTGTCCAAATTTTCTCGTCTCTTTGAAAACTTTAAAATCAATTTTTCAAAACCTTCACATTTAGATTGAACTTCTTGCTTCTTTGTTTCAAGAGTACCAATCTTCATATGAAGTTCATCATTTCATTTTTGTAAGGCCTCTTTTTCAAATGATAAGTTTCGAATGGCTTTCTTTAAAGACTTTATTTTGGGCAAATATTTTTGCTCAAACTCAATGCAATTAACCAAGGCTTGGGCTAATTCATCTTTAGAATATTCAAGAAATTCAGAATAATCTATCTCATCTAAGTTTTCTAATTCAGTTTCTTGGACATCATTCACCGTAAGGCATAGGTTTGCAATTTCTTCTTCTTTGTCACTGTCACTAGAGTCACTATCACTCCATGCGGCAATCATGGCTCTCTTGAATTCCTTCTTGGCTTTGTGCTTGCGTTTTTCAGATTTCATTTGCAAGACTGGACAATCTTTTACTATATGTCCTGGCAATCCACATCCAAAACAAGGACCTAAGTTCGAATCATTTTTGTTGTGAAGAAATTTCGTACCTTTTGAGAACTTCTCATTTTTGCTTGATGGAGATCCCTTTTTGTAGAACTTCTTGGGATCAAATTTCTTTGACTTGAACATTTTTTCTTGGGATCAAATTTCTTTGACTTGAACATTTTCTTCAATCCTCTAGCGATCATTGCCATAGTATCTTCATCCTCTTTGCTTGACTCATCTTCCTAGGAAATGGCATCTTCACTTCTAGTTTTAAATGCTACTCCTTTCTTGAATTGAGTTTCTTTTTCCTCTTCATCTTCTTTAAGATGAATTTCGTGCGTAAGGAGTTTTCCTAACAAATCATCCAAGGCCAGTGTCTTGAGGTTTTGGACTTCCTCAATTGCAGTGAACTTGGGGCGCCACTTGTTTTTAGGAAGACACCGAAGTATTTTCCTAACCATCTCCTCATTGGTGTAGGTTTTGCCAAGGGACTTGAGATTGTTAGTTATATCAGTGAACCTCGTGAACATCTCCTTGATCGTTTCATCGAATTGCATTTTGAATAGCTCGTATTGATGAATGAACCTGTTAATTTTTGTCTCTCTCACTTGGCTTGTCCCTTCATACGTCACCACCAGCTTGTCCTATATTTCTTTGGCTGATTCACATGCACAAATACGATTGTACTCATTAGCATCTAATCCAAAATATAATATATGCATGGCCTTACAGTTTTTTGATAGCCTTGCGAAGTCTTCTTGGGTGTATTGATCTTCAGTTTTCGCAACGGTCTTTCCATCAATTGTGATTTGCGGAACGCATGGTCCTTTTGTTACGATGTTCCATAATTTATAATCTTCAGTGTTGATAAACATCTGTATCAAAATTTTCCAATATGAAAAGTTAGTGCCTCTAAATAAAGGGGGTCTAATAGTGGAACGACCTTGATCATATTAGCCTTCTCTAATGGTGGCCATGATCGTTTCCCACTTGACGGTAAAGTCAAAATACGATTGTACTCATTAGCATCTAATCCACAATATAATATATGCATGGCCTTACAGTTTTTTGACAGCCTTGCGAAGTCTTCTTGGGTGTATTGATCTTCAGTTTTCGCAACGGTCTTTCCATCAATTGTGATTTGCGGAACACATGGTCCTTTTGTCACGATATTCCATAATTTATAATCTTCAGTGTTGATAAACATCTGCATCAAAATTTTCCAATATGAAAATTTAGTGCCTCTAAACAAAGGGGGTCTAATAGTGGAATGACCTTGATCATATTAGCCTTCTCTAATGGTGGCCATGATCATTTCCCACTTGACGGTAAAGTCAAAATACAATGGGTCTGACTCTGATGCCAATTGAAAGTGTACAAGCTACAAAATCACCCTAGAGGGGGTGAATAGAGTGATTTAAATTAACGAAAATAAGGTGCGAAAAAATAAGCGTTGACAAAACATAAGCAAATTTTTTAACGAGGTTAGGCCTCAACAGGCCTAATCCCCGCCTAGAGTTCCCTAACTGTAGGATTAACACGCATTTTTATTAGGAGGGATGATTACACAACTCTAGAGCACACCCACTCTAAGTTCCAAGTCCCAAGTTGATACCCTCAACAAGGTTTGGTAGAGTTGACCCTTCAACTCTATGATCCCACCTTAAAACACTACTTTGAACAATACAAAAATCAATAGCAAATCAAGGTTCAATGAATTTCAAGAGAGTGAGTGCTTGTATATGCCAATGAGTGCTCTTTTCTTTCTTATACTTTAGCTCTTCATTCAACTCTATATTTGTAGGAGAAACTCGGAGGATTTGTTGGAAACTAGCCGTTAGACACAATCTGGATTCTTGCTTCAGTTCAATGCCTTGGACTGCAGTTCAGTGCCCTTGAAATTTTAGCAAAATCAGCAACCAACGGCTATGAGCTATTTTTGGCTTGTTTTGATATTCCTTCAATGGCTCGCTCCTTCCAATTTTTGAGCTGATGGATATTCTCAACGGCTACTTCCCATTCTTTTGTACTATTAAGGATTTTCCTGATAAGGTTGGCAATTGCTTTCCAAAAAATCAAGTCAGATATCAAGCATTTAAAGAGAATTTAAATCTTGATATTTACCTCATAAGGATCCCTAATAATAGGGAAACAATCAAAATCAAAGGGATATTGTCAATCATAATATTTTTCAATTATAATCTCCATTCTAATCTCAAGATAATACAAATGTAACATGATGAATATGTCAATTGATTAATCTCGTTTTGTCTTTCATCAAAACAAATAAAAAACCTCTTTAAGAAAGCTAACAACCTCTTCACCAAGAAATTGCAATTTTTCAGGTCAAGCAAAATAGAGAATTAGACCAAGGTGATTTGGCAGGCTATGGAAACAAGCATAGGAGAGGAAAGGAATACCTACAGCAGGTCAGAATCGTCAATGCAAAAGATAAATTGAATGCAAAGGGAAGATACAGCTCTGGCGATCAAAGACGGTGCCTTGCTGGAAAAGTAAAAAGGGAGAACTAGAAAACGCAAGCTTTCCCTTCAATCGGGTTGACCTTTACCCTCTTTTCTCCCATTTCTCTGAAAGTTTGGTTTTAGAATTTGACGAAAAATTGGCTAGCTTGAAAGTTAAACTACATGGGTGTACTCTTCCCCAATGGATGATAGTGACATTGATAACATTGGAGAAGGGAAGATAAGGACGGGTTGAGCATATTTGACTAGCACTGCAAGCGCACGGGTATTGCAGTAAAGATTAAATATCGTTCCCCAGGGACCAGTGCAATATATCAAGTTTTATCCTAATAAAATGCAAAGCAGAATGAGAAATCAAGTGGATGGTTTGTCAAAACTAAATAATCACTATATCACAAAAGAGGAAATCTATCAATGAAAAGAATAGAGATTTGTTTTGCCCATAATGAGTTAGATCATTAATTGAACATGTATTTTTCTCTAGTTTCAAAGATTCAAAGGATAATGATTTTCAAACAAAAGTTGACCCTTTCTTTCAAAATAAACAAAACTATTTAAACTAATCCAATCACCATTCTTTCAAATGTTTTTATTTTAGTCTAAGTTAAAGATCTTGTTTTCTAATTTTTCCTTTCATCATGCAATTCTCTCTCAAGAACTACAAAGTTAAGTCTAGCCTTACCGCCCAAATGCGGATTTTTCCTTTCCGTATTTCACCTTACTATCTAAATACTTGCTAGTAAATTGGCTAAAATTTCTCACAGTCAAACAAAACACAAGATAGATTAAATTAAACCAAACGAGATCAAGCAGAAGTTCTAACAACAATTAGGAATCCAACATCATTGTTTGCCTAGCAAATCCCTACACTTAAAGACCTACTTACTCACGATTATTAAAATTAAATCAAAAAAATTTAAACTAAACATGAATCAAACCAAAAATCAAATATAAAAGGAGTTCAAGGAGTTAAGAGAAAGAGAAAATGCTCATCAACAATGGAGATTCCTCAAATAATTTTTCAATCTTCAAAGCCTCCACTTGCAAATTTCTTCCATTGAATCTTCTTTTGCTCCCAAAATGGTAAGAGATGGACACTCTAAGATGAAGATGAGTGACAGAATAGATGAAGATGTGCTTTCTAGCAGTGGACGATGCCTTCATATAGCATAACCTGTGCATTCTCAGCCACAAATTCAAAGGAAAAATGAAGAGTCATAGAAAAGCAGACCACCACGGTCTGTGGCCTCCACCAAAGAGGGACTGTGATGGCTTGGTTCAATTTTCTCTCTTTCCTCTGCTCTCCATGGACACATGGGATTGGGGGACCTCCTTGGTGGTCAATTAGCATCACCTGAGATGTCAATGCTGGGGTCAAAGGGTTTTAAAACTTGTGAAACTAATCAAACAAGCGTACCCAAGCATAAAATGGAAATATGGACATAAATCAACCTTAAAGGCATACAATCTCTGCAGAAATGCTAACAAATGACCCCAAAATAATATACATCTTTAGCACTTATTAATACTGGTGGTAGAAAGTGTCAGTATTGTCCCCCTTTTTTTTGAAATTGGTATTTTCATTAGAATTAAAAATAAAAATAAATATGATGTGGCATCAGCATCCGGGTTAGGAATTGAGATGTCAGTACATATAAAATGATTGTGTAAAAACTAGTTAAGAATAAATTGTTATCATGTTACACGAACTTTTAATTTGTCGCATCAAAATTTACCACGATTGATTTAAGTAAACCTACTTCGATCGATTCTTTTAGCATGTTGGTTGCCAAAAATACTTGTGGTTTTCATATATTAGGAGGCTAACTTTTATTTTTATACTTTGGCTACTAGCTTAAATTATTGCGTTTTAGTTATGAAAACAATTAGTTGCTGATTTAAGGACATTTTTGGGTTTCATGTTCTTGGATCTTCGTCAAATATTCGATTAATTGCTACTACTAATCCATAAAAGGGGTAGAACTCTTCCTTTACAAATGTTTTCCACTACAAGACTCATATCCATGATTTTTACTTAAAGAAAACACGTGTTAAATCACTTTGATCAATCTGTATCAATTATATATAGATGTATATTATTGTTTAGTAGAATAAATCGATATTATTAAATACTCTAAAGAAAATTGTCAATATCCATCGCCACTATGATTATTCAATTATTCTAGGTCATGTTCAGCAACAGTGTTTTGAATAGCGTATAGTGTTTTGACCAAGTCAATACACTAATCAGTCCATTTTTAATATTCGGTAACCTAGTGTTTTCACTATTATTTCAAGCAGCGTTTAGCATTTTAAGCAGTATTTTCAAAATGCTAACAGTAATAGCTTTTGGCATTCAAAAGTAGCTCTTCATATTTTTTGGCCAAAAAATATCCTTCGGAAATTTTTATTTGAAAATTATCTATATCCTTTTATATCAATTTACATTAATCAGCTAACCCAACAACTAAATTTACCGAACACATTTATTTCAAGCGCTGATCTAAACAATTATCCACTAATAGAAAAATTAGAAACGCTATCAGTTCCCTAAATAGCTATCTGCTACTTGAACCGCTATTTATAACCTAAACAACTCATTTTTCCAAACAGGACCCCAGACTAATTACAATTCATTTCATTTCCACTCCCATCAAACAAAAGAGGAGCTAAGGGAAACAGCGGGCACACGTCACAAAAATTTCCACGAAGTTGGGTACCCATGGCCTTCTTTTTTCGCTACACAAAGGTGATGCAGTCACCGTAAACTATGTCACCGCGAATTCTGCCATGTTCTTTTTTTCTTTTTAACATCTTGTC
>JACYFF010031952.1:84185640-84198682 GCA_017589665.1 Selenicereus undatus | reverse complement strand
TATATATGTATGTATGTATGTATGTATGTATATATATATGTATGTATATATATATGTATGTATGTATATATAAACTGTATGAAGGAAACTTAAAACACAGAGTACATAAAAGGAAAAAGGAAGATACAAACTATTGACTATATCATTACTTTGACTATGTATGTTTTTAGACAACCTCGTGAACTTACTTGCCATTGCCATATTTTGTGCATATGTTGTGAATGATAAAAGTCTACTCCCGCATTGTAGATTAAAAATGGGGCCACCGACACCGCGTCACACGGCTGACCAACGGATTCGTAGCTGACCAACGGCTGACCAACGCCTATTAAATATTATGCACAGATAGACACATAAATGGCTTTGATACCAGGGGGAACAAGATCGGAAGAAACACACGAAATGGAAATTTTTTTAAGACAACTTAAAACGCAAAGTACATGAAGGGAAAAAGGAAAATAGAAACTGAAATCAAAAACTGAAGAAAACTTAAAAGTATTTTGAAATAGTAATAAACTTAGAGAGAATTTCTAGCTCAGATTTATTGATTTCTTGCAGTGCGATATCTTTTGATTCGTGATGCTTCGTCCAGATGAAATGAATGGCTTATATAGTGGTGGTAAGGGCTCAAAAATAGAGGCGTAATGATGTCCAATTGTCAACATTTGTCATGCGCTGAAAGTTGGGTTGCAATTGTCAATAGGTAATAACTTTTTACTGTGCAACTTTTGAAAATTTTCCTTGAGAACTGTTCACGAATAGTAACATGTCGGTACTGTAGATGAACAATGAAATGTCGAGGCAACTATAGTGAACAGTGCCTGCCGACAGTTTCGTCTTCTTTCTCAAAATAAAAATTTTCTCAATTGTAATGGGCCTTACTTTTGTCAGAGGCCAAGACCTTATATATATCATTCTGGCATTTGTCTCGGGCCGCAACAAAATTATTCTACCATCAAAAGAGAAATTTTATCTACTGCACTTTGTATTTCCAAATTTCAAGATGATTTATTTTACAAAAAATTCCTACTTCGAATTGATTGCAAATCTGCAAAAGATGTTTTACAAAAAGACGTTAAGAATTTAGCTTCAAAATCAATTTTTGCCAGATCGCAAGCAATTTTATCTTCATTTGATTTCGAAATTAAATTTATCGAAGGAGAGAACAATTGTCTACCATATTTCCTTACAAGAGAGTTTTTGCAAGGCAAGAGTGGCAAAGCACATTTTGTGCAGGTTTTCACAATAAGCAAGCAGGACAAAGGCAAAGGTATACAAAAGAATGATGACTACAAAATTGTTCCTAAAAAAATTCATTTCAATCTCTTGCCAATTTCCCGCCTTTACCATACAAAATCATTGTCACAAAACCACCCACAAAACCCTCACAGGATAATTATTTCCTCAGATTTACAGAACACCTTTTTCTTACCAGTTACAAAATTTCCGCTACAAATCTTTTTATCCGAGACTTGGTCTAATGAAACTTTGGCGATTCTTATCACCTTGGTGATCATCCAAAAAAAACTTGGCAATTTTATGAGCTCATTCTTACTGATACCCAGTCTGTTGACATTACTCATACAATAGACGTCGCAAATCCCTCTTACATATTATATTCAAAATGCATTATCAAAAATGTTTTGGGCTTCCAGCAATGGAAAGATCCATTACAAGAAAGACAATTCTCTGTTTCATTTGAACCAGCCACCTATAATTATCTTGATTAAAAAATGGTCTGGCTAAGAGCATTTTTCCACAAGCCAGAAATTCATTCTTGGTTCTTTAACTTCCATGACAACGCTCCATTTACATTTCCATTATGGTTTTATCATTGGTGGACTATGTTTAGTTACTCTCCTTCTGTCCTGCCTAGTGAAGCTAAGGAAGGTTGGGACTTCTGGATTGCAAACACCCCTGCCTATGAAGCCTACACAAAAGAAGTACAATTCTTCATAATCTTCAACATTGCCTGGATATTCTGTTGGGAATACAAAGATCAGAATTATCATCTTAATTCATTTCCCCTATCTGTTGTCCGAATCTACAAGGTCAGATGGTGGAATGAATACAAAACCAAGCTTTACGGCAAAGAAAATCTTAAGTATTTCTGCATAACAAAAACCAAAAAATAGACCCTCCAAAACATTCACACTCTGGACAAAAATAAAAAAATTATATGTAGCCCATCTAACCCTACTAAGATGGAAGTCCCATCTTCCTCATCAAAATCCAAATCCAAAGGACTAACAGAAAAACAAAGAGATATCCTCGAACTCCTCAAAGATGACCCAACAATGAGACAAATCTTTTTACAAAAGCTCCTTGACAAAGACGACTCAGACGACAATCCAAGTTCAGCGGAGTCTGCTACAAAACCAAAAATTGAAGATCTTCAGGATTCTCAAGATCTTTATGATCTATGACAAAACAAAATTCACAACAAAAGAAAAGAGCCTGCAAAGGTCTTCGCCTTTGGCAAAAGTAAGGGTCATTACAATTAGCAAAATTCTTATTTTGTAGATGAACACAAAACTGTTGGCAGATACTATTCACAACAGTTCCCCAAACATTTCACTGTTCATCTACAGTACCAACAAGTTACTATTCATGAATAGTTCCCCAGGACAAAATTTTTAAATGTTGCACAGTACAAAGTTGTTACCTTTTTACACTAGCAACCCAACTTTTGGCGTATGACAAATGAAGACAATTGGACATCATTATGCCTCTATTATTGACCCCTCTATTATTGAGCTCTTCCCAGCTTTATATAAGACATTCATTTCATCTAGACAAGGCATCGCGAATTATCAGATGATATCGCACTATAAGAAATCACAAAATCTAAGTTAGAAATTCTCTCTAAGAATTCTCTTTACTCTCTACAGAATTCTCCTCTCTCTAATTTTCTTCTGTTTACAAATCCTTGTACAAGTTTTACAAATTGACAAATTGTAAGTTTATTACTATTACAAAATTCCTGTAAGTTTTCTTCAGTTTTTGATTTCAGTTTGTATTTTCCTTTTTCCTTTTATGTACTCTATGTTTGGAGTTTTCTTAATAAAGTTTTTCCATTTCGTGTGTTTCTTCCGTTCTTGTTCCCCTCTGATATCAGAGCCATTATGTGTCTATCTGTGAATGATATTTGATAGGCATTGGTCAGCCGTTGTTCAACTGTGAATCCGTTGGTCTGCCGTGTGAGGTGGTCCCGATAAGTGGTCCCGGTGGTCCCGTCTTTAATCTACACTATAGGAGTAGACTTTTATCATTCACAACATATGTACAAAATATGGCAATGGCTAGTAAGTTCAGGAAGTTGTTGTCTTTTAAGATAGATAGTCATAGTAATGATATAGTCAATAGTAATGAGTTTAAGACAAATGACCTTATTAAGGCCCCGTCTCCTGACAATTTTCACAAATGGAATATTCCCAAAATCAATATTCAAACTATTTACAAAATCGGCACATTTAGCTTCCCAACTGCTTTTTCAATCAAAACTCATGAAGAAATCGTGAGTTTACAAAATGGAGTACAAACTATTGCATTGATCAAACCAGAAGCAGTTCAAATACATATAAAAGACAAATTTCACTTGATGCATATTGGACTTATTTAGGTTGCTGTTAAACCTTTCATTAGAAAAGGTATTAACGCACCTATCTACATGGCTTTAAGAGACAAAAGGTTAAAGAAATACAAATTGCCTCTATTAGCCATGATCAATACCAATATACATAACGAATCAATTTTCTTCAATTGTTATCCATACTTCTGTGTTGATTTTACATGTCCCATGACACCCGAAGTCTTGAAGCTTGTTGTTCATATTCAAGGTGATGAGTTTCATGATTTCAAAAACTTTGTAATTATGTATAGAGTCTATTTCAGGCTTATGTCTATAAACCTCAATACAAACTTTTTGAGTCCCTTACCTTCAAACACAAAACAAACAGTTTTACTTCAGATTGACGATGACAAACCTCAAGTTTTTACTCCCAAACTTCTCAAGTGGGATGAGATTATAATTTCAGAAGCTATTGAGCTTGAAGACGCTCAACCTGCTTCTACTAACAAATCCAGACAAATGAACGATATTAAGCAAATCATAGAAGAACCTGATGGCCGAGTTCTCTTACAATTCCGCTCGGTTCATGAACCTACAAATCTCCCAGGAACTTTTGCCAGTAGGAAATCATTTTTCGATTTTCACTTCGAAAGAAGTATCCCTCCAAAAGAACCACAAAAATACTGGTTCAGGTCGCTCATACCAGAACTAGTTCTCAATGATCCTCCATCTCCTTCTTCTTCAGGAATAGGATATGGATGCAATGTGCTGACAAATCCTAATTTTACAATTTATTGGCCTTTCCTTAAGGAAGATTATTACTCTAACAATAATGCTTCCAAGCACCAATGGTTTGAACAAATTGATCGAGACCTTAGAGAAAAGGTGAAACAAGCATGGATAATTGACATGCAAAGGCTTGCAGTCAACATCCCCTTTTTTCTCTGGTTCCTTACATTTCCATCTCAAAAAGGTTTGAATAATGTTTATACCCTCCCAAGTATAAATGTTCAAACCAGTCTTATAAAAGTTTGACATCTTGCTGATGGTACAAGTATGGTCTCCATCCATCCTCCTACGCACCAGCCTATAAAAATTTTTGCCAAGGAAAAGACTGTTCACGTTTTTCCTTATAAAAGCGGCCGGGAGGGAATGAATACCGATACTGCCCAGCTAGGTAACATCAAAAAGGTTCATGAGCAAGCCAATTATACAAACACCATCTTGAACACAATTGCTGAGCAATTGAACTAGCTCAATGCCAAAATTGATTCCAAAAAGGAATATGCGAAAAAGGACATGGCAAGCCCCGATACAAAACCCTCTTCCTCTTTTGCAGAAAGCATATCAAAACCATTTGTCAAATTAGGCAGTATTCCCACAGCCATTGTGGAATCTTTGCCTAAACCAAAAAGCCGAAATTATGATCTTCTTTAAAAGAATTCTGAACAAATCGAAGCTATTGACAAAAGGAAAGCACTCGCTTGCATTGACAAAACTTGCCAACAAAACGTTGACAGCACATCTTCTTCTTCAGAAGAAGAAGAAGCTGTTACTAGTAGTAGTGACTCAGATAAGGTCATAGCTACTATCCAAAAGACTTTCAAAGAACTTATCCAAAATTCCTACAAAGAAGAGCCTCTTACTTTTAACAAAATACAAAATTGGCAAAACACCAGAACTAGAAATTATTATCCTAGACCTACTCCTCCAGATACCCAATATGAAGAAAGAGGCCAATTCATAGATAAAAACTACGACGATAGATATATCTATGGTTGGAACATTGACGGAAAATCCGGGCATGAAATGCTATCTACCATAGAAGATATGGGGGTAGTAGCTGCCGCTTTCAAAGTCAATGGTTACTCAAATAAAAATACGGGTACCATAATTGTCCTTGCTTTCTCTGGACAATTAAAGAATTGGTGGGATAACTATCTCACCTATGAAGAAAGGTTAGCGATTCTCAATCATACAAAAAACGAATTGCATGAATATGGTGAACGCATCCAAGATGCATTCGAAACCCTAGTTTATACTATCACCCCACATTTCTTTGGCAATCCTCAAGAAGGTCAAGCCATTGCCAAATCTGTCCTTATCAACCTTAGATGCTCTACTCTCTCATATTACATATGGTATAAGGATGTATTCTTTACCAATGTATTAAAGAGAGAAGACGGGATGCAAAATTTCTGAAAAGAAAGATTCATTGCAGGACTACCAAAGTTGTTTGGAGAAAGGATTCTCTCAAAGCTTCGACAACTTTGTGAGACGGATGATATTCCTTTCCATACTCTTACATTTGGAATGATCTTTGGAGTTGTCAAAAGCGAAGGACTTATCCTTTGCAATGAACTCAAAATCCAAGCCAAATATGGATAAGAGAAAGCCCAATCCAAAAAAGAAGTAAGAACTTTCTGTGAAGCATTTGGCGTTACGAAAATTGAAGCTCTTTCTTCGAAAGCCAAACTTGATAAGAAAGCCATTAACAAAATATTCAAAAGATCCACAAAACCTCCAAACAATTCTCCTCCAGTCTTCAATTCCAAGCCAACTTCTTCCAAAAAGAAGAAAGTAAAAAAGAAGCAAGGCGTTTGTTACAAATATGGCAAACCAGGTCACAAAGCATTCAAATGCAAAACTGAACAAAAGATCAATGAGTTATTTGCTTATCAGCCTAAACTTCAAAAGAAGCTTCTAGCTATCTTAGCACAAAACTCATCCGATAGTGTCAAAGAAGTTGATTATTATCAAAGCTTTGAGGAGGATGAATTAGATTATGATTCTTCCCCTATCAAGACAATCAGTGTCATTACAAACAGAAATCAGAAAGAATTCCTTATTGATCTAATCGGAAAGATTTCTGATGAAAAGACAGAAAAGGAGTATCTGAGCAAGCTTAAAGACTTGATTACTTCTAGCCTGACAAAACTCTTCCAAAAGTATCCAATACCAAATCATTTCCAGCAACTCACTGCAAAAAAGATCCAAATTGAAGTCAATGAGCTGAAAGCTCAAGTTCGCGATCTTAGACACGAGATTACTAATCTCAAAGCTACTGATCTAGAACTTCATACAAAACTTTCCATCATGGAAACACAAATTTCAAGTTCCTCTCATATTCCAGACAATTTTTAAAATATAGAAAACATCCCTGAGAATGAAGTTTCTCAAGAACAATTTCTTCATACAATTTCTCAAGTGACAATTCAAAAATGGTATTCTATGGTCAAAATAGTAGTCAATGACTTCTCTACAAATGCAATTGCTCTTATTGACAGTGGAGCTAACCAAAACTGCATACGTGAAGGAATCATTCCTACTAAGTATTGTGAAAGAACAAAAGAACAATTGTGCAGTGCCAATGGAGAACCTTTTAACATCAGGCATAAGCTAAACAAAGGTTACATTCAAAACAATGGTTATTGCTTCAAAAATATTTTTCTAACTGTAAATATTACCCGTGACATAATTCTTGGTACTTCGTTTTTAACACAAATTTATCCATTTTATGTTAATGAATTTGGTGTTCATACCAAGATTCTTGACAAACAGATCTCTTTCAATTTTCTTTCTGCTGCTAAGTAACACGAAGTTTCGCTTTTACAAAATTCTTCAATCTACAAATAAGTCAATCTTTTACAATTGAAACAAAATCAAATTCCCTATTTAAAAGATGAAATTTCTTACAAAAGAATTTAGGAACAACTTTAAAACCCTTCTACTCAACAAAAAATTCTTGATCTTGAACAAATTCTCAAAAGAAAAATATGTTCTGACTTTCCTAATGTATTTTGGGAAAGGAAAAACCATATTATTTCTCTTCCATGCAAAAAAGATTTTGACGAACGAAGCATTCCTGCCAAGGCTAGACCAACTCAAATGAATTCTGATCTCCTTGACTTTTGCAAAAAAGAAATCCAGAACCTCCTTGACAAAAGGCTTATTCGACCTTTGAAGTCTCCTTGGAGCTGTGCTGCTTTCTACGTTAATAATGCTGCAGAAAAGGAACGAGGAGTTCCTTGACTGGTTATTAACTATAAACCTTTGAATAAAGTTTTGCTATGGATTCGGTATCCTATTCCAAACAAAAGAGATCTTTTAAATCGTTTATCTAAAGCTAAAATATTTTCAAAATTTGATATGAAGTCAGGATTTTGGCAAATTCAAATTACAGAATCTGATCATTACAAAACAGCATTCACAATACCATTTGGACATTATGAATGGAATATAATGCCTTTTGGACTGAAAAATGCTCCCTCTAAATTTCAAAACATTATGAATGACATTTTCACCACTTACGCTTCTTTCATCATTGTTTACATTGATGATGTCTTAGTATTTTCCAAAACTCTTGATTAATATTTTAAACATTTACAGACATTTTTAAATGTCACTGAAAGAAACAGATTGTCTGTTTCTGCTACAAAAATGGTTTTATTAAAAACACAAATTAGATTTCTTGGGCATGAAATCTTTCAAAGGACTATAAGGCCCATTATGAGATCCCTTGCCTTTGCAAACAAATTTCCAGATGTTATTAAGGACAAAAAATAATTACAAAGATTTATTGGTTGCCTCAATTACATTTCAGATTTTTTTTCCCCTGTGTAGAAGACTTAGGAAAAATCCTAAACCTTGGTCTAATATACACACTGACATTGTTAGACAAATCAAACAAAAGGTCGAGTCTTTACCATGTCTAGGTATTCCTTATCCCTTTGCATTCATGATTGTAGAAACAGATACATCTGACATAGGCTATGGAGGAATCCTTAAACAAAGAATGCATAATAAAGAACAATTAGTTCGATATCATTCTGGCATTTGGCTCGATCCGCAACAAAATTATTCTACTATCAAAAGAAAAATTCTATCTATTGTACTTTGTATTAACAAATTTCAATATGATCTATTTTACAAAAAATTCCTGCTTCGAATTGATTGCAAATCTGCAAAAGATGTTTTACAAAAAGATGTTAAGAATTTAGTTTCAAAACAAATATTTGCCAAATGGCAAGCAATTTTATCTTCATTTGATTTCAATTCTCTACTAGATTTCCTTACAAGAGAGTTTTTGCAAGGAAAGAGTGACAAAGCACATTTTATACATGTTTCACAATGAACAGTGCAGACAAAGGTAAAGGTTTACAATTGAACAATGACTATGATTTCATTCCCACACCAAATTCCATACAATTGACAAATTACCCACATGAGCCTCTTTTGTTCTACCTTCGTGACCATGAGCTCTACTATACGTCATTCTGTGGACCAAGATACAATGAAAGTGCCATCTTCATTGATTATCAATAATGGTACAACTTTGCTGAAGTACCTTTTTACCAATATCTCAAAATTGTCAAGGCTTACCAGGCACTTGTTCAAGATGTCAACAATCATCTAGTACTCATCATTATGCCCACTGGGTATATTGAATCCTTTCGATTGTTTCACAGACAGTTTGAATATTGGACAGCCTTTGAACCTCATATCTTCCAAATTTTCTCCAAAATGTTCCTAGAAGTTCACATTTGCCCTTTTGATCAAAGCAATGCTCATGTTTTGATACCTTTAAGGCATCCTATACAATTTGACACTTCCTACCTTATCCACACAAAGCATGGGTTACATTGCAAGTTTCTACAAGATGATAGCTCCCGCTTTCGCCACTGGCCGGAGTCTGCTAAAAAATCCAGAATTGAGGATCTTCAAGATTCTCAAGATCCTTATGATCTATGACAAAACAAAATTAAAAACAAAAAGAAAAAGAGACTGCAAAGGTCTTGGCCTTTGGCAAAAGTAAGGGTCATTACAATTGACAAAATTCTTGTTTTACAGGAGAAGACAAAACTGTCGGCATGCACTATTCACTACAGTTCCCCCGATATTTCATTGTTCATCTACAGTACCGACAAGCTATTATTCATGAACAGTTCTTAAGGACAAAATTTTTAAAAGTTACATAGTACAAAGTTGTTATCTTTTGACAATTGCAGCACAACATTCGGCGCATGACAAATGAAGACAATTGGACATCATTATGCCTCTATTATTTAGCTCGTCCCAACTCTATATTAGGCATTCATTTCATCTAGACAAGGCATCAAGAATTATCAGAAGATATTGCACTATAAGAAATGACAAAATCTGAGCTAGAAATTCTCTTTGCTCTCTACAAAACTCTCCTCTCTCTAATTTTGTTCTGTTTACAAATCCTTGTACAAGTTCTACAAATCGACAAATTGTAAGTTTATTACCATTGCAAAGTACATGTAAGTTTTCTTCAGTTTTTTTATTTCAGTTTGTATTTTCCTTTTTCCTTTAATGTACTATGTGTTTTATGTTTTCTTAATAAAGTTTTTCCATTTTGTGTGTTTCTTTCAATCCTGTTCCCCTCTGGAATTGAAGACTGGAGGAGAATTGTTACAAATGTGGCAAACTAGGTCACAAAGCATTCCAATGCAAAACTGAACAAAAGATCAATGAGTTATTTGCTGATCAGCCTGAACTTCAGAAGAAGTTTCTAGCTGTCCTAGCACAAAACTCATCTGATAGTGACAAAGAAGTTGATTACTATCAAAGCTCTGAGGAGGATGAATCAAATTATGATTCTTCCCCATCAAAACAATCAATGTCATTACAAATAGAAATCAGAAAGAATTCCTAATTGATCTAATCGGAAATATTTCTAATGAAGAGACAAAAAGGGACTACCTGAGCAAGCTTAAAGACTTGATTCTTGAGGAAGAAAAGAAATTCATTAAGTTTGATATCGAAACTTCAAGCCTGACAAAACTTTTCCAAAAGTATCCAATACCAAATCCTTTCCAGCAACTCACTACAAAGAGATCTAAATTGAAGTCAATGAGCTGAAAGCTCAAGTTCGAGATCTTAGACACGAGATTACCAATCTCAAAGCTACTGATCTAGAACTTCATACAAAACTTTTCATCATGGAAACACAAATTCCAAGTTCCTCTCATATTCCAGACAATTTTCAAAATATAGAAAACATCCCTGAGAATGAAGTTTCTCAAGAACAATTTCTTACAATATCTCAAATGACAATTCAAAAATGGTATTCTATGGTCAAAATAGTAGTCAACGGTTTCTCTACAAATGCAATTGCTCTCATTGACAGTGAAGCTGACCAAAACTGTATACGTGAAGGAATCATTCCTACTAAGTAGTGTGAAAGAACAAAAGAACAATTATGTAGTGCCGATAGAGAACCTGTGAACATCAGGTATAAGCTGAACAAAGGTTACATTCAAAATAATGGTTATTGCTTCAAAAATATTTTTCTGATCGTATAAAATATTACCCATGACATAATTCTTGGTACTCCGTTTTTTACACAAATTTATCCATTTTATGTTAATGAATCTGGTGTTCATACCAAGATTCTTGACAAACATATCTCTTTCAATTTTCTTTCTGCTGGTAAGCAACGTGAAATTTTGCTTTTACATAATTCTTTAATCTACAAGCAAGTCAATCTTTTACAATTGAAGCGAAATCAAATTTCCTATTCAAAGGATGAAGTCACTTATGAAAGAATTAATGAACAATTACAAAGATTTCTTGATTACATTTCATATTTTTTCCCCATCTTCGACAAAAATGTGCTCCCCTGTATAAAAGACTTAGGAAAAATCCTGAACATTGGTCTGATATACACACTGACATTGTTAGAAAAATCAAACAAAAGGTCGAGTCTTTACCATGTCTAGCTATTCCCCATCCCTCTACATCCATGATTGTAGAAACAGATGCATCTGACATAGGTTATGGAGGAATCCTTAAACAAAGAATGCATGATAAAGAACAGATAGTTCGATATCATTCTTGTAGTTGGCTCGGTCCGCAACAAAATTATTCTACTATCAAAAGAGAAATTTTATCTATTGTACTTTGTATTTTCAAATTTCAAGATGATCTATTTTACAAAAAATTTCTGCTTCGAATTGATTGCAAATTTGCAAAAGATGTTTTACAAAAGGATGTTAAGAATTTAGTTTCAAAACAAATTTTTGTCAATTGGCAAGCAATTTTATCTTCATTTGATTTTGAAATTGAATTTATCAAATGAGAGAACAATTCTCTACTAGATTTCCTTACAAGAGAGTTTTTGCAAGGAAAGAGTGACAAAACACATTTTATGTAAGTTTTCACAAAGAGCACGAAGGAAAAAGGCAAAGATATACAAAAGAATGATGACTACAAAAGTGCTCCTACAAAAAATTCATTTCAATATCTTGCCAATTTTCCACCTCTACCATACAAAACCGTTGTCACAAAACCGCCCACAAAACCCTCACAAGATAATTATTTCCTCAGATTTATAGAACACCTTTTTCTTACCAGCTACAAAATTGCCCCTACAAATCTTTTCATCAAATACATGGTCCAACGAAGCTTTGGTGATTCTCATCACCTTGGTGATCATTCAGAAAAAACTTGGCAATTTTATGAACTCATTCTTACTAACACCTAGTCTGTTGACATTACTCATACAACAAACGTCGCAAATCTCTTTTACATATTATACTCAAAATGCATTATCAAAAATGTTTTGGGCTTCCAGCAATGGAAAGATCCATTACGAGAAAGACAATTCTCTATTTCATTTGAACCAGCCACCTACAATTATCTTGATTACAAAATGGTCTGGCTAAGAGCTTTTTTCTACAAGCCAGAAATTCATTCTTGGTTCTTAAACTTCTATGACAACGCTCCATTTACATTTCCATTATGGTTTTATCATTGGTGGACTATGTTTAGTTACTCTCCTTCTGTCCAGTTTAGTGAAGCTAAGGTTGGGACTTCTGGATTGCAAACACCCCTGCCTATGAAGCCTACACAAAAGAAGTACAATTCTTCAGAATCTTCAACATTGCCTGGATATTTTGTTGGGAATACAAATATCAGAATTATCATCTTAATTCATTTTCCCTATCTGTTGTTCGAATCTACAAGGTCAGATGGTGGAATGAATACAAAACCAAGCTTTGTGGCAAAGAAAATGTTGACTATTTTTGCATAACAAAAACCAAAAAATACACCCTCCAAAACATTCACACTCTGAACAAAAATAAAGATATTGTACGTAGCCCATCTACCCCTACCAAGATGGAAGTCTCGTCTTCCTTATCAAAATCCAAATCCACAGGACTAACATAAGAATAAAGAGATATCCTCGAAGTCCTCAAAGACGACCCAGCAATGAGACAAATCTTTTTACAAAAGCTCATTGACAAAGACAACTCATACGACAATTCAACTTCAGGGGAGTCTGCTACAAAACTCAGAATTGAAGATCTTTAGCATTCTTAAGATCCTTATGATCTATGACAAAACAAATTCAAAACAAAAGAAAAGAGCCTGCAAAAGTCTTGGCCTTTGGCAAAAGGAAAGGCCATTACAATTAATAAAATTTTTATTTTATAGGTGAAGACA
>JACYFF010031952.1:84129128-84173231 GCA_017589665.1 Selenicereus undatus | reverse complement strand
ATTAATTAAAATAAACCTTGAATAAGTCAATTAAATAACAATAAGATAGATTCAAGTCGACAAATATATAGAACCAAATATATTCCACAGCTGGGGTGATTTTTTGGATTTAACATTAGTTTCACCTCCATATAAGCAAATTTCAAAAATTATAATTTTTTTCAACAAAATTGAATAGAACCATAAAAATGAAATCATATTAAAATGAAACATTTTGGAATTAATTTCAATCTAATGTTCAATTTTACCATGATAGCAACTAAGTTGTCATGGATAAGCTTATGGATAAAATAGCTGAAATGCTTTCGTCTCCTACAACTTGACCATTTTCATACATGATTTACATTGAAACTCAAACATAAATGCAATTTTTGTGTTATAATTTTAAAACATGTTGACTCATTTTATCTATAATGGCATATATGCTTCATGTCAAAACTCAAATATTAATTCACAACATTAAATTTTGTTTTTATATTTATATAAATATTATATTCACAAAAAAGGTGTAAAATTTTTTATATTAGTAGTATATAAAAAATATATACATATTTATATAAATGTGAGAAAAAATAGATGACAAATTGAATATTATAAAAAATATATAAGAAGATGTAAGCAGATGTAAATATATGTAAAAAGATATAAAAATATAAAAAAATATAAAAAGATGTTTAAAGTAATTATAAATTAAATCATTCAAATCGTAGAAAAGAAGAGTGTCCTACTATGCTTTTTGAGTTTAAGAGTGTTATCTAACTTGACCAAAAATGAAGGGCATGGTATTTATAGAACTCCTCTCCCTCTGTCTAAACCGAATTTCTATGCCGCCGCGATGAGCCTGATTGCGGGGTCTTACGAGCGTTTCATCTGGGGCTACAAGCTCAGACGCCCCAAACCCGCCTCCAATGCCGATGGCGAGCAAATCCTAGCCCTAGCCCCTCTCTTTTCTTACCCAGCGCACCTCTCCCCCGTCAAGTCCGTCGCCGTCGCTGGCCCTGTCGGCGCCTCTGCCGGCGGCGATGACTCCGTGAAGCTCTACGACCTATCCGCCTGTTCGGAACTCGGCTCCGTCCTCCTCCACAACTCCGCCTCCGTCACCTCTCTCGCCTTCTTCACCCCTCCGTCTCTCTCCTCCTTCCCACGCAACCTCCTCGCCGGCGCCGATGACGGCTCCGTCTGCATCTTCGACGTCGACCCCTTCGTCCTCCTCAAGACGGTTCCGGTGCACAAGAAGGCTGTCAATGACCTCGCTGTGCACCCCTCTGGGAGGCTTGGCTTGACGGTTTCCAGAGACTCGCACTTGGCTATGGTGAATTTGGTTAGGGGAAGGAGGAGTTTTTGTTGCCGCCTGGAGAAGGAGGCTTCTATTATCAAGTATAGTTTGGATGGAGGGAGGTTTTTCATGGCTTCTAACGCGAAAATCACCGTACATGAAGCTGAGGATGCCAGAATAGTTGGGGAGCTTGAAAGCACCAAGCGAGTGCTGTGTGCGGCGCCCAGTGAGGTTGGCTTCTCTCTGTTTGTGATGAACTGGTTTACAGGTTTATTTGACTGTAGTATAGCGGATGTATGTTCTTTTTTTTAGATACAATAAAGAAGATTCCACAGGGCATTGATTTTGAATGGGATTTATGCACTGATAAACCTGAGCTTCTGTATTGTTTTTGATCTGCCTTTATTTTAAGAAAGAGGCTAATTTCTTTAGGCATTGATCTTGATATATTTCCTCGACATTTCTGTGGGGGTTTTATTCTATACTGGTTTTTAGGCGGAGCTTAGCTAACTATTTAATACTGCATGAGCAAAAAGAATGCGGCTTTAGAGGGAATATGTAACTGCTAGATATCTGCCCGAACTTGGTTTGGTTAATTTGTTTCTCAAGAGAGAGCTTGGGTCGGTTAATCAAGCCTAGAGAACAAATGGGTGAGCTTAGCAGGTTATTTAGTGATGACAATTTAGAAATCTAGCAAATGGGATTCTTTTGTATTATTATTCCAAGTAGTGATTGGCGTTTCTTTTGGTGTGGAAAGAGTCTAATGGTTTCTAATGAATTCAAATTACTGCAGAATGGGCTGATTTTCACTGGTGGTGAGGACTGTGGGATCACGGCATGGGACACACTCAGCGGTAAGGTTGCTCACAGGATAGCAAATGCACATGAAACCCGTGTAAAAGGCATAGTTGTGCTCACTGGAGATGGAAATTCTGGTGCTGCTGAGAATCCATTTTTAGTGGCGTCTGCATCTTCAGATGGGGTAATAAGTGTCTGGGATATCAGATCAACGAGCAAAGATAAGCCAAAGCCGTTATCTATGGCTGAAACAAAATCAAGGCTGACATCTCTTGCAGGATCATCTATTAAATGTGAGTGTCAAGCTTTTTCCTTTTCTGATTTGTTTGTCCGTGCAGATTTGCCTACACAATTGGGTAAAACTTGTCTTCATTGCTATATGCCTTTCAATACATTGCCTTTAATAAGTTACAGCATCATCTCAATTTCTTTTGTGCTCTTGGTATCGAATGTATCATGATTGACAACCAGGTGTCATCCATTTGTCTTTACAACCAGGTATCATCCATTTGTTTTTATTGAAAGATGAATTATATTGAATGGGAATTGCTTTCTTAAATTATTCAAAACTGTTCCTTATGCTACCTATTACAAATTGCTTGATTTTTCACCCTACTTAAGATGACATAGACTGGCATATATTGAGCTATTGTCTTCATAAGCTACATTATGCTTTCTATGAGGCAGATGGTCACTTGTCTTAGGTTCAGTCCAGATAAGCATTGTGTCTGGGTTATGACATTTTTAAGGCCTCAAAAAGTGCAATGTCATCAAGGTGCAATGTGCTAATTGGAGAGGTGCATTATGGATGTGAGAAGCACACTCTTTTCATGAATGCTTAAAATAATTTTAATGGCAAACTTTTGTGCTAACTTATATAGTTGCAAATAAAAAAGTGATTTTGGACTTGGTTAGACAACTAGTGTGCACACAAGTTTTGTAAAATGGAGAATTGAATTTTGGCCTGCATAGTCTGTTTTTTCTTTTGGAGGGCAAATGTCCTTTCTCTAGGAGGAGTCAAACCAAGTCTTCTACATTATGTAAAGATTGATTAAATTGTTTTTGGGACTTGTCTTTGTAGAACTCATTCACCTTTTCAATTTTAACTTGTTGATGAATGCTTCTTCATTTCCTTAGCCCTTTCCTTAGCCTTAAAGTTACCTTTACTTCAGTGAGGAATGAAATGAGATTAAAAGGAGTGAGAGAGCAGATCCTGCGATCAGCTTGGAGTGGTGAAGGCCTTTTGGCATGGGAGGAGCCTTATTGTGGGCAAACTATCATGAGCAAGCTTAAGATCCGATTCTGTGGCCATCTTTCTCACAAAACCCTTGATCAACATGGATAAAAGTTGCTAAAGAGGGGGTTTTGCAAGTAGTTTATATGAACATCATGAATGGAGTCACCTTTTGGAGATGCTTGATCTTGGAATGTCATGGATTTTTTGGATTTCTTTAGAGTATACATGAGTAATTTGGGAGACATCACGGTTCTTATTGCATGGGACAGAGTTGAACCATCTTTCGTAATCAATCAAACATAATGACATGCTCCCCCCTTTTGATTTTAAGGGAGGGCCATTATAAAATTATGCTCATGTCATCCCATGGATCTCAAGCAGCAGACCATGTAAAGCAAATGCCTTCTTGAAGTCGATGCTTGTCCTTGTGGCGTATGTTACATCTTGAAAACTGAAATGATCTCATGGACATTCCCTCCCAACTTGACCAACAGAATATTCTTTACTATGTCTGTTTCCTTTCTCGTTAATTCTAAAGTTGTTGGTACACCACATCGTAAGCCTCTTTGACAAGAAACTTTCAATTGGGCCTTTCGAAATTCATAGCTTGCTCCTCGAGTAGAAGCTTATCCTATAAAATATAAGGATGCTTAGAATGGCCTCCTTCATTTTTCATGTGGAGGGAGGAGTCCTATATTTTCTGTAGTGTTCCTTAATCATTGGAAATCTAACACGCTCGCCTTTGGCGTAGACAATAGAGAATGTATCCTACACAATGCGCCCTACCTTCACATTAGAACCTTCCCCCCCCCCCCCCCGGCGTTCTATGAACTAGGAAGTTCCACTCACGTGGCATGCCTAGCTTGAGTCTTGTAGCATTGATATGTTAAAGGCCTCATGACCCTAATGCAACACAAATTGGTGAGCTCCAACTATTAGAAGCCTCATAAGACCATAGACTTGGTTTTAATAATTGCTATTACTCTTGAGCCATCCAACTTACTAAATTGCGGAATGAGGTGCCTATTTTTTTAATAGGTATGACCTAATTTGCACTTACACAACCTTAATGAATTGGCTGAACTTGAGCCAAAAAGGATGAGGGGTACATAAAGCTTGGACCTCATCTTTTCAAAACACTTGGTTAAAGTCAATGATGATATGTGTCTATAGTCCTTGATACATAGCACTCTCCGGTGAGGAAGCTCACTTTTGCTCACCTTCTAACGAGTTTGCCAGTATACTTCGGGTTATCCTTCTCTTATCTCTCTTACCTCTTGAATGGTCATGGCATTAATATTAGGAGAATCAACTTGAAAAAGCCCATAACTGTGACATTTGTAGCATTCTCTGTCATCTACCTCTTTGTTATGTTTGGAAGCTCAAGCAAGCCAAGTGTCTTTGTTAATTTCTGTAGAGCTCTCAGCCTTATGAGATGGGTTGCACTTGTAAATGGAGTCTCCTTGCGAAATGACTTACAGAAAATTCTCTTGTCCTTCTCCTTTTGTCCCTTGGGTACTGAAACTGTAAACATTGTGGTTGAGAGACGCTTTTTTGTCGATGTGCCGGTAAATCCACTGATGTGCTGCCACATAGTGGCAGTTGTGCCACCACTTTTACCACAAGTAGTAATGACCTAGAGACGCATCACACCATATGGCTTCCTTAAAGCAAGGTTTCCATAGAGGCAATTGTTTCCTTTAACCAGGCCCCAATAGAGTCAAAAGTAATTCAAGGAGTTCGAGTGAGCAAAGACATCGTGAGACAAGTAAGCCATTTGCTTGATGTATTAGCGGACTAAGGGCCTGTTTTTTTCGTGAATAAATTGAGCTGAGTAAAGGGTGAGGTGGGTTGAAGTGGGTTGAAGTGGATTGAATTTTTTTTTTGTGATAAATTGAGCTTGATTAAAATTTTGGAAGTGGGTTGAGGTTAGTGTTTTTGGAATTTACCCACAAAAAGAACAGGCCCTAAACCCTAACATTGCCAAGAAAGTCATACACAAGACTTATTGGTCATCTGAAAATGTTTACAGTGCGCCACCCAAGAGGCAAAACGAGGAGGATGACAGAATTTTCTCTAAGTCATTAGCAAGGAGATCTTCTTGCCGAAAAAGCATCGTCTACTCGGTAATATCATATCAATGGTTCAGTAAATGCACTACCAGATAGTGCCTCAGTAAATCCACTGCCACATAGTGCCAGTAAAGATTGGAGCATGATCACTTTCCCGTGTCAATTTAGCTCCATTGACATGATGTTACCGAGTAGAATATGCTTTTTTGTCAAGATGATTGCATGCTTTCCAGGCTAGACCACCTTCTTAGGGAGGAGAATTTATTGGCATTGGAACCCTGCAACCCCCCACCAAAAGGGAAGAAAAGTAAAAAAGCAACATAGAAAACCACAAGAAAAACTTCTGCTTCATTAACTGGACAGCCATAGCAATCCCCCCAAAAACCCAAAGGTCAAGAACCAGCTATTGAAGTAGCATTTGAGGTGGTCATTTTCTTTGTTTTGAACGAAGGGGGGGGGGGGGGGGTGCTGGGAGGGGTTGTCAACTTCTATGCCTATGGTGATTTCCCCCGGTTATGGGATTCTGATCGATTCTTAAGTTGTGTTTGTACTTTTCAGCTTTTAACCAGCCACAGATGAGGAAAGATGCTTCAGAGGACGATGCTGAAGCAATGGAAGATTGATGATATCACGCAAAGAGTTAGCAGGAGCTAAGAAGTTATATTATAGATCTCACTGTGTATAGTTAATGACTGCCCTGCATGATTAGATCCGCACTCATCGGCTTAGCTTGAGTTGTCGCAATTTTGGCAATTGGATATCTGTTATTTTTCTTGTAGTTTTACAAGAGGGAGGCTAACCAATTGTGCGGGTATTTGGTTATTTAGTGATCATGGCGTCTTTGCTTCTAAACTAAAAGCTTTAGATTTCGAAACCGAAGTGTTTCCGGATGAATGGGTAATGGGTATTTCCAATTTGCTCGAGATGAGAAGTATTCAATGTTTTTGTGGACATGGGGGTTATGGTCCAATACAAAACGGGCTTTTTTGTTGGCCATTAATAGTTGTAATTTTGATCTTATCTACTTTTAACGTACCATCGGTCCATCATTGAGTTACATAATGTTGTGACTATGTATGTATGTAGTTCCAACCAGTTCTGTGCATGTACTCGTTTGAAATTATAACGATTAAAGATTTCATGAAATGTTTACATCACAATATTTATTAAAGGAACGTCAACGTAAAAACTTGTTAATATAAAACGCTATAACACATGCATGTGGGAGTAAGTCAACAAAATTTCTGAGTTGATTCACATGGATGGAAATAAAACCAAGCATCAATTAACTTAAATCAAATAACGTATTAACCCAAAAGATGTAAATAAACAAAATGAATAAGGTTAACAATTGAGATTCTCTAATATATAGACATAAATTAACAAAATGTACCAATAGACCAACTTCAGGAGATAATCAAAATATGCAAAAAGTACTAACAAATGTAATAGCGCATGGATGGAGTTATTAAGTTGCAAGTGGTTTTAATTGACACCCTAGTTTTATTTTGGGGAAAAAAAATAAATATAAGATATTTTGGTGAAACAAACAATTGTATATATATTAATTAGTTTTCATAAGTCTTTCAAACACATGGCTAGCAACATGGTTAGGTGGCTATGTCCATGTTATGTATGGCAGGTTGTGTGTTTGACTCTTCGTGCCATGCTTCTCTGTCTTCACTTTAAGCTTTTTAATTCTCTCTCACTACCCCTATTTCTCGCTCAGTTCTGCCCAGCCCAGATTGATGCACTCAGAACACCACGTTACCATCCCAAAACACCTCTCTCCCTCTCTCTCTCTCTGCCTAGTGTTGTGGACCGCTCTAAAATAATCTAGAATGTCTTAGATTTTACTAAATTTCTCTAAGGCATGTTCTAGAGGGTTTCAGAGGATTCCACACAATTTCACACTTGTGTAGAATCCTAGATATTTGTATAAAACATTCTGAATGTACGATCTAAGCCGTAAGATCAAATAGATCTCTACCTTCCATTGAGGAGGTGGATGTGTATATATATACCCCAAAGAGGCTCATTTGTACACCAGGCATTCTAAGTGCAATACAAAGCATTCTCCCAAACTCTTTCTCTCTCTAAGAGACTGTGCTTACTTAGCTTCTCAAGTATAAGTCAAGCATCCTTAAAGCTTACTAGCAACAAAGCAAGAGTTCCAAACAAAGTTTGCTAAGTTACATGGGTCTAAGTTTGAGTAAATTATCAACCTGTGACATTAGTTGCCCTCGCCGCCTTCCGCTGTCACTAGTGACCCCCAGGGCGGTTGTCGCGGCCCCCTAGTGTGTAGTCTCCTCGCCTCCAACCTCTTCCTCTAGTCCCCTAATTTCAAATTTGAGGTAACTTCAAAAATCCTCAATTTTTGTTTTTATTTTGTTATTTTGTAAATAATTACGTTTACTTTATTAATTTTAGTTAGATTATGTTAAATAATTGATAAACTTAGTGACTTACTCATGATTCATGAATTGAAAAATGAGGATTTTTACCTAATTTTCTTCTTCGTTGAAGATTTAAAGTTGGGTTGATTTGGTTGTTATTGTTTGCTTGTTTATATTTAATTTACTAATTTGTATTGAAATTGTTTTAAATAAGTGGTTGATTTAGAGATTTACTCATCAAATAAGAAATTAGGGTTTTGTCCTTCTTGGTTGAGGATTTAGGAATTAGAATTTGGGTAATTTGTTGGTTATTGCTTGTTTATTTGCGTTTAGTTTTTTGAATTTAGTCAAATTTGTTGGCATTGATTTTACCAATTTCCACCGCAACTGTTGAAAGAGTATTCTCTGTGATTAAGTTCATCAAGACCAAATTGCGCAACAAAATATCAGATGAAATTTTAAATGATACTTTTGTTAATTATTTTGAGATTGATCTTTTTAACAGTTTGTCGAAAGATGATGTCATGTTTTACTTTCGAAACATGAGGTCTCATCGAAGACAACTCATTGAATGTATTAGCTGCGCACTTTTTTAGAATATTTACTAATGTTATAGCACCGGTATATATATTGAAATTGATTTTGGACTTGCATACTGCATGCATCCAATTATTTGCCCAGGAGACCAAGCCATTGAAATGAATCCTTCCAACCCCAACGTGGCAATGCCAATCTATTGGCTTGAATACTTTTGCTAGGTTATGTACCTCAGTTGTTTTTTCTTTGATGTCAAAGCCATAGTGAAAGAGTTGATGCCTCTACAAATTACTTTTTTAGAATATTTATTTAGAACATACTCTTATTAATATTTTAATTTCAAAATTTTTAAAAAATATCTTCTTTCCCTTTATTTAGATTGTATTTCTATTATTATGACTATGAAATGATGATTGTCATAGATTTTTAATAAGAAACATGTATGCAAACAATTAGACAAGTAAACTAATTGCTTCGATTTAGAAATTTTCTACAAGCACAATTTGTTCCCCAAAAAAAAAAAAAAATCCAACATTCCAACTCATAAGTTCAAATAAAACAAAATATGTAATAACAGTGCTAGACATCTTATAATGGCGCAATAATAAAAGAAAAGTCAAGAAACAACGTACAAATATATTAAACAAAAATTAGTGCCAAGCAAAAACATCTTCATCATTAATTTATCACCTCTGTAGTCATCTGACATTCACTGACTCATCTTAAGCTGTAAAGACAAAAGAAACCCAATGAGGAAGGGGGGAATAGGGAAAAGATGCAAATAAGAAAAAGAGGTTCATGTAAAAAGGAATTGGTAGGGAAAAATGAAAAGAAAATCTAAACCTAACGGACGTTGGATGATGTCTAAAGCTAGGACACTGCTAACTTTACGTAGCTTTCATGGTGACCACTTGATTAAAATCATCACACCTTTTAACATTCCTAACATTACACATCTATGCATTAATCTTAAATATTACCGATAAAATCTTAATCAAGTGGTTAAGATTGATGTCATGATTACATTAAGTATTAAGTCTAATTCTTCCTTTCCCCATTGTAGTGTACTACTTTTGTGGCTCATTTGAATTAAAAAAAAATTTAAATGCTGATTAAAGTTATATAGTAGACAGATGAGACTGAAAGCCAAATAAATGTTATTTTATCTTGGGTGTGTCTCTTTTTTTTTTCAGTAAAAGTGTTATTTTTAAAAAAAAAAATTATATATATAAAAAATATGTAGATCAATAAGTAAAAGCTAAGTAAAAGGTTTCACTCATCAGTTACGTTAGGTAAATAAATAAGTTATCAAACCCAATCAAACCAATAATGATCAATAGTTAACTGTCCATGATCATTAATTTAATCAATAAAATGGTCACAATAGTAAAACATTATAATAACATCCCAATCAAAAGAATCTTTTGATAGGAAGCGAATCAATTTTCAAATGCACAAACAAATTGATATATAAAATTAGAATATTACAGAAACTAGCAAAAGAGGTTTTATGTCACACGAAAGATTGTCTTTAAAGTATGCATAGGATTCCCTAAAATGTTTATTTAAAACTTGCTAATATTAATTATTTTAATTTTAATTTGAAAATTTACTCCTGTTATATCTTGCTCAAGTTGTCGCAGCCAAAAAAATATGCTGAGGTAAATTCCTTTGCTCTTAAATTTTTCTATCCTTTTGCCTTTATTTAAACTTAATTTTTTTATTGAAATAAATATTTTAAAATATTTTTGCAAATAATGTATATAAAATATTTAAAAATATAAACCATCCTTTTATTTTTATTAATTACTTAATGTTAATTTTTCAATAAAAATCATCATTATTCTTTACCTAAATTATTAATGCAGCTTTTACTAACACAATTTTTTAAATAAGCATAGCTACTATACATAAAGTACATAATACTTTCATTTATATTTGTATTATTACATCTATTTTAACTAAAATTAATGTCATTTATTTATTGCCAATAATAAGTCACCCTATCAATTAATATGTATAAATAAAGCCAGCAAGATTTTTTTAAAAATAAGCACACATGGGCCAATGGCTAGTGTGGAATTTTAGTAGTTTTAAAGACCCAACTTATTTGCACATGCACAACGTAATTGTAGCAAAACCAGTATTCCAAGGTCATGTCCCATAGAGAACGATAGTAATTTAAAATGTACTTTTCTCAACTAACTAAAAGAATAAATTCACGTGAGGAGATTAATAATAAAGAAAAATCAAAATGACAGAAAAATAAATGTTAACCAATTAGTGAATGGAGATCAATTTAGAGATATTCTAGGCCTTCGACTTCACCAAAAACTTTTATTATTGAATTACTCAATCCAATTGGGTTTTGTTAGTCTCTTCAAAGCTCTCAAGCTACGAGTTAATGCCAGTAGGTTATAAAAATGAATTATACCCATTAATAAATAAACTTAACTAGTGGATGGCATGAATTATTCAAGTTAGACATAGCTCATCTAATTCCTAGGGCTGTTTAATCAATTAACAAACAAAATTTTAAATACAATTGCATAGTTATTATATTAGCTAACGAGGTCCAATATAAAGCAATGAGATAGCAAATTAATCAATTGTAAAATAGTATGTATAAACAACTGAAGTTCTTTGCATAATAATTAAAAGCGATTAAATAAACTCAAAATTATACAATAATAAGAGATGACAACATTTACCCCAAAAGGAAATAGTAGAACAATTGAATAAGTCAAGGATCCTTCTCGATCCTAGATAAACAACATAACCAGTCATATGTAGAGAAAATACCATTGAAATTAGACTAGTCATGTTTCAATTGATAGTATATTTCAATTACTATTACCAAACTTTGATATTTTTGTTACACAGAATCAGTACAATTGAAGATCAAACTCTCTAATTAGACTCAACAAATGAGATGAAAGAGAGGAAAAAATAGCTACAAAATCTTATTTTCTTCTAATTCTCTCAGCCCAAATGATTTTGCCTAGTTACAAAATCCCTCTACAACAATACCACCTCCTAATGTGAGTCCCGCTTTCGTAGGGTCTAAAGAGATCAAGATGTAACAATCTTATCTTTACAAACATTTCTGCCCAGCTAAAAAATCTCTCTGCTAATTAAAAAAAATGGAAGAAGTAGAAAAATGGAATGAAAAGTCCGATGATTAAAGCTACTGTCTTTGTTACGTAGTGACTCCAATCCCCTTTACTCTTCGGCCTCTGCTTTTCATGGTGAATGAATATTTTACCCTAGAAAATTTTCTCAATAATGTGCTTTGCATAAGATGAGTAGGTCAAGCAAACTGTTAATCACACCACCTAAAAATATGAGGTGAAATTGCAGCAGTTAGTGGCTGATGCTGATGATTTTTCTGGGTTAATTTGATGGGCGCATGTCAAACCATTGGGCCAGGAAGAACAACCATTCGGGCTGGGAGAGAGGGGAAAAGATTGCAGCTAGCACTGGGCTGGACAGCTGGCAAATAGGCCCAATTGGCTTAGGGAGAGAAGGAAGAAGGAGGGAGCTGCGCTGGGTGCTGAACTGGACTGTGGGCTGTGAGCTTCATCAAAGTTGCTGTCTTTTTAATCCAAGTGAATGAAGATGGACTTTAGTAGAACTGAGTTAGTTGCTTAATCCCACACCAAAAGTTATTCCTTCTTCATCTAAAAATAATATAAATATTCATTATTTTCATTTGAAAAATACATCTCAAAGACTTTAAGAATAGTGAAATGGGAGTAAAATTACACATAAACATATGAGTTATCAATGACAACTTGCCAACTCACTGTACAAACCTACCTAAGATGATAAATGTCACAAACCACAACTCTTATACACCAAAACATATTTGTATATAAGTGCTGCGTTTTCAAAGCTCACCCTTTATTATTTATTCATTTTATTTTTATGATATTAAGCATTTTTTTTGGTAAATATAAGTACAATAGTCTAAGCAACCCTTCTATCAAGGATTCTCCTAAGATTATCCTCAATGAGGATGCAATGAAAATCTCTACATGTGACATGATTCCACACAACTGTGGAGCGAAGGGTGAGTCATAACTTCATTAACCAATTTGCCGCATGATTAGCTTTCCTAAAAATGTGATTAACAATTTCATGATTACGTGATTGAAAATAAGAAGGCCTGTCTTGAGTCAGAGCTTTGATTTTCCATGATACTTGGATATGGTCTTGAACTGCTTAGTTAAGGATTTTATTATCCCACTTGATGTGGACATTTATGTATCTTGCCTGTATTGTAGCTCTAATGTCGTTCCTCATTGTTGTTGCTTCTGCAACCAATATTGATGTTGCTCCAAGTTGACTGTTGTTGTTTGAATAAATTTGTCTTTCCAATTGTGTATGATGTATCTGCCTACTGCCCGATGAGGTGATTTGGATCTATGAAACTTGATCTTCATGAATCCTTCTAGTGACTTCCTCCATGGTATTCAATTTGTCTTCTTATGATTGGTGGTTGGATTGTTTGGGTTTGGTGGTTCGAGGGTTTGTGAGAGTTTGTGCCTAATGCACCATGCAGCACTAGCTTTCTTTTCTCTAATCAACATGGTCACTGGGTTAGTTATTCATCACAAAATACCATGTTATTTCTAGTTTTTCATATGCTGTACAGGAGTGCAACCATCTATCCATCTTAACCAGAGGGTTGGAGAATCACAAACTCGATAGTCAGTTTTATAGTGAGTTTTGTACATTATTAGAGATGTTAGAAGGTGCATTAATAACGACCCAATTATGCTCATTTGCTAACCTCCACATCTCCTAAACAGCACGACATCAAAGGAATAGGCGTTCTATATCTTCAATTTCTTCATTACATAAAGGGAAAACTGGATCAATTTGCACTCCTTTTTTCAAGAGGGTTCCATTGGTGAGAAAGGATGAATAACAATATTGCCTAGGACTGTTAAACAGGTTAGGTTGGGTCGAATTCGTGTTTGTGTTGAACTTAAATTGGTTGAAAAATCCTTGATCTAAACCTAACTCGTTTATTAAACGGGTTGAAAATCTTGACCTGTACCAATTTATTTTTTAAACGAGTTGACGTGAAATTTACCTATTAACCCGTTTAATATAAATTGGTCAGATTTATGTTATCCGGTTACCTGTTTGTCCGCTTTATATTTTGACTAAAATATGATTACCGAGCATTATAAATCAATTTTTTTTTATTTTAATATAGCATCATAATGCAATCATTTTCTATAACTCACAAGAATCATAATCACAAAATAAATATCAACTTTATTAAACCCCATATTTTCATAATTTTTCCCAAAAAATACATGGTAATTGGGTGAACTAATCAACTTATTTAATCTATTTAATTAAACGGGTTAAATAGATTTTTTTTCGTGTCAAAATTCTCAACCTAAACCTAACCTAATTAATTAAACTGATTAAACGCGTCAACCCATTTAATTAAATGGGTTGAAAATCTTTACCCAAACCCACTAAATTTCGTGTTCGGTTCGGATCGGTAATCGTGTCAGATTAACTTTTGACAGCCCTAATATTGCCAAAGAAAATTTTTTAACTTTGGCATAATGCCTAATTTCAAATCCAATTGTGCTCCCATGAAGGGGAATTCTTTATATCCAAACCATAAGCAGCCTAAGTCATTGTCTTGGTAGACAAATCACCCCCTTCCTGATAGTCCCCAACAAATGGCATCAAGAATAGGAGTGGAAGGAATGGGTGTTGCTAGAGTTAACTACAGATGAACTTCATCAACCATCACTATTAGTTTTGTAACATCCCCCTCTTTTGCGTCTGTGATAAAATGAGAGATCATAAAAAAAATATCAAGTAGAGAATTGTCTTCTATGTTAAGCACTGTAGCTAGACTTTCATTTGCACCCCAATTATTAAGGCAAAAATTAATATTTGTGCCATCTCCTACTATCCATCTAATGCCTTTTTAAAATTGATCTCGGATTTTTAAGTATGCATTTCCATGGCCATGAATTGAATTGCTTATATTTAACGTTGAAAAATTTTCATTAGTTGGGTATTTAGCATTGATCTAATCCACCCAAAGACTTTGGCCATGGAAAAGTTTTCAAGTTAATTTGCTTAAGAAAGCAATATTTACTGTTTCCATTTTTATATGACTAAGGCCCCCCGATTTCTCTATTGGCCTTACTAGAGAGTTGAAAACATTTCATTATATGTGCTAGGATAAGTTCTATATTTGCTTGAATTAGTGTCGTTCTCCCAGCTTTGGAGATTTTATTTTCCAAGCTTGTAGCTTAGAAGTTGTATTATTGACTAATTTAGAAAACATTTTATGTTTAGACTATTCAAATACTATGTAACCAAGGTGCTTGCATAGATTGGCTTCGTGGGTAATTTTAAAAACTGAGGAGACTATTTGTCTATCGTGAGCAATCCCTTTTTGAAAAGGTTGAGAACAACTTATGGAAAATAATCAGTTGTCTATAGGTTTGACAAAATTTATTCAGTAAATCACTAAATTGCTACTACATTCCAAATTAGTTTTGTAAAGGAGCAAACTCTCCTATAGAAAGAGAAGGCAAAAGATTTTGTCCGTTCTAGGAGCATTTTGAAATCTAATACCGCACTTCTTTTTCATTTGTGCTACCTGCAGTAATCTTGTCAGGACTTCCGTACACATAATAAATGAATAAGGTGACAAAGAGTCTCCTTGATTGCTATACCCCGAGTTGGTGTAAAAAATCCACATACATCATTAACAATGACTGAGCATAATACCGTGGTTATGCATTCTTTAATCTAGGATATCCATTTTTAATGGAAACCTAATTGATGGAGGGCTTCAAAAAGGAATAGATGTTCCACTCTATTGCAAGCTCTTTCCATTCAAGTTTAAGAGTCACCAATGATTTTTTTTTCCCTTTCATGTTCTTAAATTTATTCATGACCTCATGACTTAGTATGATGTAGTCATGAATAGATCATTTTTGTACCAATGCACTTTGAACTGGATCTATGATTTTTTCCAAGACTTGGTGCATTCTATTAACGAGGATTTTTGCGATGATTTTGTATAAGCTAATAGGATGGAATTGGCATGCTATATTTTTTCTCGCCAATTTGCCCTCATACTACTGATTAACGAGAAGCATTTCTCCCTTTGCTTGATAAGCCTAGTGTCAGTTTTTTTTAGGCGAGCATTACTAGGTTAACTTATAGGCTTTTGTTCGACCTGTGATAGTTTTTCCTCATTTCATTCAAGCTTTTTGCTTAAAGTTTTCCAAAGGTGCATTTAATCTAGGTTTTGAGATCTAGTTTAATTTCCTAAAGCTTTTGTGTTACGCAGTGCATTGAGGTACCTAGGACAGTTGCTTTCCAAAATTGTTTCATTGCCTTGTGGGTATCCTAATATTTGGCCTATGAATGTTGACAGTTAAAGGTTGTTCACCGTCTAAGGGATTGTGTTGGTTCTGTATTGAGAAACAAATAGGCACAGTCATAGTAGGTAAATGGTTCGTTAGACACTAGATAATTGGGAATGACTGCAAACAATCTTCCCTAAATATAATTCTATCTAATATTTCATAAACTAACTTGCCACGTACTAATTTTTTTCCCAAGTAAATATTCCTTGTACATTAGTATAACATCCTTTATTATCCGCTAAATATTCAAAGTTTGTGCATTTTGCTAGCATTAAGTTGCGTTCCCCCAATTTTGTTAGAGGTTTGTAACATTTCATTAAAATCACTCATGATACACTAAGGCATATAAATGACATCATCACGTTGTTTTAGGTGATACCAAAAGTTATCTTTTTCTCAATGACAACATTACGTTGTTTGAGGTGATACCAAAAGTTATCTTTTTCTCATTCTTGTGCTGACTCATAAATAGCCGAAAGCATACAATGTTTCGAATTAATTTTGTTATACACCGCAAAGCGTATCACAGAGCAAAGTATAAAGATCAATATCTTTGCCATAATATTGTAAATGAGTAATTTGTATATGGATACTTCCATCATGAATACACATGTACTTTCTATCTTTGTTATGATTAAGGATTTTTTCCAATTAATGAGATTAACTTATTCCATATCATACTTACAGTCTTTTATCTCTAAATCTCCTTCCATTATTTTGCATACATAATTACTGTTCAATTGAAAGATGGATTTTTTTATAGATCATGACACTCTGAATTATAGGAAGGACCCAACCTCCTTGGACATCTTCATTCTCATTATCTATAATAAATTCCTCTCATTGAAAATCACCAAGACTAATTGAGCTATTTTTCATTATATGACTAGTTTTTTCGTAATCACTTTCTTCATGTTCATCCTCTAGTACAATCTAAACAATTCCCTTGTTGTTTTTTAGGGGTAGATCTAATGCTTCTTCCTAGCTAAGCTCAAAATAATCTAGAATTCCCAAAGTTTCAATAAGTTTGTTATTCTTCCTTATTTTGCATTCATTTGCATAATGCCCTACTTCTCCCATGCCCAACACTTGCATTTGTTTTTCCTAGCAAGACAATAAGTGAATTTTCTAAAAACTCTTTGTTTTTTAGGCTTGTTAAAGCTCTTTTTCTTATAACATTTCTTTTTTCTTCTCCCCTCGTGCTTCTTTCCTCATCAGTGAGGATTATCCCAACTAGCTAGAAATTATTTTTTCATTTTTTTTTATTTTTGAAGATCGAGACATTGATCATTGACCCATTTTCTTAGATAAGAGATTCTTGTACTAAGGGTATCAAAGACCTTTACTTTCTCAAGCCATGCAATGTATTTTTCATTGATTATAGAATTGATCGGATATTATAATTTATCATAAAACATACCAAGATTGGTTTCATTATGCCCAATTTTGTAATAATATTAACTAAACTCAGTAATATAATTCTCTAAATATCTCATACCTCATAATTCTATGTTATTAAATTTTTTGTCATTCTCTAGCTTTTTCTTCGGAGCTACGTTTAGCTCTGATAAATTCAGTTTCGATTTTCTTACATAATTTTTTGAATATAGTAGCTGGTGTTTCCATCATTCTTAATACATTTTTAGTTTCTGCATCTAATGAGTCATACCAACCAACAATGTGCCACAAAAACTATATTCGATATAATTTAAGAAATTTTCTGCAGTCTATGTGGTATTCAAATTTCCTTGGGATAAACTCAAAGGAAAAATTGGTTGTATGTCCTGCTAGACCGTACCTAGGTTTCATGAAATGGGTATTTTTTATAGATGGTTCATCAAACTCTTCAAGTTTTGGGATTATATTATTAACTAGATTGGACTCAATTTCGTCTATGTTGAGTTCTTCTCCTATCTCATTCATTTCTTCCTCAAATACCATTTTACGATTTTTTTGTTTTAATATGTTGTTTACTTCTAATTTCTTTTAAAGGTACACTATTAAGAACCTCTAGTTTAATTAGGATCATCTGTTGATATGTTTCTTCTTGGAACTGGACATTAATTATTTGTCTCTTCATTATCATTAGATAATAAATCTTGTTTATGAATTATTGCATCCATGATTTTATTTAATTCTTCTGAATTTTCTTTATCGAACATATTCAATAATTTCTCAATATTATGCTGCTTATACTCTATCGTCTTCTTTCTCTGCCTTTTCAGATATTTTTTAATTGATTTTTCTCATACTTCTTTTTGGATTTTTATATCATGAAAAGAAAATGAATTTTTGTTTTTTGGGTTTTGAAAAGGATATTTATCTAACTATACTTAAAATTGAGTGGTCACACAATATTTAGACACATGACAATCACTCATTGGATACAAGTATTTTTTTCTTTTTTCTTTTTTAAAATATTGATTAAGGCATTAATTAAGACTTATTAGCAAAGTTAATTGGATCAAATTAATGTAGGCATTCAACCTATAGGTTTAATTTTGTATTTGGGAAGTGCTTAAAATTACAAGTCTAATTTTGTGTTTCGAGTTTTCTTTTTAAAAAAAATAAGAATTGGTATCTTCTTATAACATGTACACATTCTATATTCATAATCTTGATATTATAAATATAGAAAATGGTAAAATCGTGGGTCAAGAATATTACGAATATTATTTTAAAAAATTATGAATTCAATTAATTATTTTATCATAGTTTCATTAATGTATATTTACAAATATTTAGTTCACCCAAAAAAATGGTTTAAATTTTAGTCTTAGTGTTAGTTTTCGAGAATGGGTAAAATAACTATTAGCTCTTTGATTCTTTTTAACGTTTTGAAGATATTGATTGATGACACTTTAGTTTTTTTGATCAAACTTTTGTAGCTATCAATATTTGTAACTTCGGCTTCTTCTTTTAACCTATTTTGCATGGATTAGCTCCAATATTCCAACTTTTCTCCCTGCATAAAAAGAAAGCCTTACGAAAATATGCTTTAAGAGTAATAGGTCAAGTTGGTGCTAACATCCAAAAATTACTTTTCATAATTTGTGGAGGAAGGTTGTTTTCATAAAATATTTTTATTTTATATTTTATACTTATATTATTTTTTCAAAGTAATTTATTACTCTTATTATGTTTTGAGTGTTGGATAGTTTATTGATTTAGTACTATTATCATGGAGGTACATAAAAAATAACTAGATGTTTGTTGAGGTATTGAAAAAGTTATTAAGACGACAAGTTTAGTTTCTCTCTCTCTCTCACACACTTTTTTTTAAATAGGACTGAGATATTTTTAAAACCTTACACAAATCTTGTATTCATAATCTTAATATCATAAAAAAAATGCTAAAATCATGAGTCAAGAATATATAAATACCATTTTTTAGAAATAGGATTGAAAATAACTATTTTATTATAGTTCATAATATATATTTACAAACATTTTAGATCGCCAAAAGAAAGGTAAAAGTTTTAGTCAAAATCCTAATATTAATTAAGAATGTGCATAATGACTACGAACTCTTTGATTCTCCTTAGCATTTTGATGATATTAATTGATGATTTTGAATTTTTAAATCAAACTGTTGTGCCTAATGGATATTTGTAATTGAGGCTTCTTCTTTTAACTTATTATACATGCATGGATCCATTTTTTTAATGAAACTTTGTAACTAAGAGATATTTTAATTTTTTAATGAATGATACCCTTAGACCTATCAAAAATTGACCCAACCCGAAAACCCGACCCGAACCCGCCCAAAAATTTTGGATTTTGAACACGATTTTCTCGACCCGAACCCGAAATAAACCGAACCTGAAAAATTCGCAAATTAGCGGGTCAAACCCGACCTGAACCCGAACCCAAACCCGAACCCGCCCACTTGACTCAAACATTATATCCCTATTTTTTTATTTTTCTCTAATTTATCTCTTTTAGCAATAATGGTTAGTCATTTTTATTGACTATTTTGAAAAGATATTATATAACTATTGCATCTATTTACAAATTAAACAATAATAACCTTATTTTTTCTTCTCCATTCTCTGAAAATAAAACCGTACACAACTTTTAAATGAAAAAACGTTTAAAATAGGTATAAAATTGCATGGAATAACTATCTAATCTTTTTTAAAAAGTTAATTTAAAAGAATACAAGCATTAAATATACAAAAGTCATACCATTATATAGTTAGTTAAACAAATATGTCTAATTATTTTAAAATTAATTAATTTTTAATAATTAAAAATTTTGATGTTATAATTGGAAGATAATATCTTGTACTTCTTTTATTTAATTTTATTTGGTTTTCGTTCTGACCAGTCTTAAACTATGATACTAACGGTAAAAAAAATGACTAGCCGTATTCGTATTGGGGTTGGTCCATTAATGCAGTTTTACCTGATTGGATATTGGTAGGTTAGTTCATAAAAATATCAACTCATTAAATAGATTATTAGCGGTGAAACTGGTACAACCCATTAAAACGCTCTAGACGGGCTACCCAATAAGTGTTCGACCCACTATTAACCTTCTTTCAATGTACGGGTCGATCTATCCAAAATCAAGTGGGGCTTAATTCTTTACCTGTCCATACAAGATGTTCATATATTATAATAAAATGTTTGAATATTTTAATATTCTTTTAAGAAATTACAATTATTATGCATTTTCATTAAATAATGACAATTTTGAGTAATAAATATGCAGAATTTTTGATTTTAAAACAAGAAAAATAACTCACGAAAAAGGCGCTCTAAACCCATTGGGTTGATCCAAAACCCATAAAACTGAAATACACCCGACCCGTATTTTATCCGAACTCGAAATACACCCGACCTATATTTTACCCGAACCCGAATACACCCGACCCGTATTTAACCCGCTCGTCCGAACTGACAGGTCTAGATACTCTAATTAATAGCAATAGCAGAGGAGATGTCATTTAGTAAATATGTAGTAATTCAAGAATAATTAGAATGAATGCAAGTAGTATTTCAAGACTTAGTATAAATTGATGTGATTGGTACATTCACAATTAAACGAAAAATGAATTCATTAAATATTTTAAATAATCAGTTACAAATAAGTACAATTAAAATTACCTTTTTCATAAATTAGATTGAACAATATCATGGGTTTAACTGTGCATACTTCAGTTATTAACAAAAAAAAAATCGACTTCTAGACTATATTTATCAAAATATTAATTTATTTTGGAAGACATGAGTAAGAGTTTTGCCCAACAATATATTTATTATAAATATGTTGATTTATCACATGAAGATTTGTTCAGCAAGAAAATTATAACAATGCATGAGAAGCATGGGCCTAAAACTAGTTTATGCTGAAATTGAGTACTAATGCTTAAACCAATTTTTTCACTAGGTCTAATCTCGTCAATTAAAGAAAGATAGATTATAGACAATTGCTTCTTAATCTCCTTAACTTCAGTCTTAATTTTTGCTAACTCGACCTTTAATTCTAAAACTATGTCAACGATATGGTTTAATTGAGGTGCTACTGATATGACTCCTTCTGGTGAGTGTACAACATGTGAAGAATTAGGGGCAAGACAAGAAGATGATGATTTAAGCATTAAATATAGTTAATTAGCTTAATATGTTAATTATTTTTGTTCATGTAGCTTTGATACAAATTGAAAGAGGGCCTTGAGTAGTACTTATAAGAGAAATTACACATGCACAAATTTAAAATTTTCAAAAGTAAGTTTTTAAGGATTGGGGTTAAGAATGCAAATTTCAAAAGTTTCAATGGTCAAGAAAATACGGAGGGTATCTAAAAATTCGGTCACTAAATTTTGATGTACTAAAATATTGGCTCCAAAAACTCAGGCCTAGAATTATTAATGTCGCATATGTCATAATGCGTAAGGATTAACTTCCCGTTACAGGTGGAGTGACTAATAATTATTTTTTATTTTGTTGTCTTCAACAACATACTAATGTGTGACTAACTTCGTTTAGCATGCAGGACTAAATGTGTTTTGCAAATGGAATGAAACCGTCATAATTATAGGTGACTAATGTATAGGTGACTAATGAAACCCTAATTGGTCAGTAATTATTAGTTATGATTGTCAATGTTAACTATGTGTAACTAATGTTATTTTAAGATCCTTTTGGTGGTGAAAATACTTTTGTATGACTAATAGTGTCTCACACATAGTACTAAATGTGTGTTGTAAACCAAATGATTTATCAATAAGTGTATACATATCATTAACACCGTATTGTTTGAATCATTAATAAAAACTGATTTAGGTCTCTACCTTCTATCAGAGTGAAAGATGACTATAAAGGAAGCAACAACAATTGAAGAGATGCATACTTCAGGAATTAGAGCAGTTGATTCATACAGATACATGTTTAATGAGGCTGGGGGAGAGCGAAACTTGGGTTATACCTTGAAGGACCATTACAATTATGTCAATTAGCTGGCAATGAAAGCAATTAAATATAGAGATGCACAAACTATCATTGACATCCTACATCAACAAGCCACTGAAGAACATGATTTGTTTTTTAGAGTTAGACTGGATGAGCTTGGGAGGTGGTGAAATGTTTTTCTCAAGGCTTCAATGATGAAGGAGGACTATGAAATTTTTGGAGATGTGGTAATATTTGATGCCACGTACAGATCGAACCGATATAACTTGATATGGGCCTCGTTCATTGGAATAAATAACCATTGGAAGACTGTCATGTTTGGATGTGCATTTTGTCAATGAAAGAGTGTAATCATTTGACTGGTTGTTTGTTTGTTGAAGAAATCTACGGTTGGGAAGTGTCCAGCAAGTATTTTTATAGACAAAGACCAAGCGATGAGTAATGCTATTAACAAGGTGACATTACCTATAACTAAGACATTAGATTGCGCATGACTTTTTTTATAAGATAAGGACTAACAGCATATGGAAATTTTTGTATGTATTATAGGTATTCCCTTCAACACTGCATCGATTATGTCTATGAAATCTGTAACAAAATGCTATTTCACATTTCGATACATTGAAAAGAGATTGGTTGTTCAAGAACAGTTTTGACAAATGCTTAAGCAGATGTATTATTGAAAAAGAGTTCATGACTCTTGGGATAATATGATCATTGATTATGCCCTTCAAAATGAACCATGGTTTGATTGGTTGTATAAATTGAAGGACAAGTGGTCACCTGCATTGAGTAAGGATTTTTTTTCAACTAGAATATTATCGTCACATGGAAGCCAGATTACCAAGAATGCAATTGGCTTCAAGACAAATAAAACCACAAGTTTAACTGAATTTTATTAGATCTTTTATGCGAGGTGAACTGGAGAGGTACCTAAAAATACGATGAATTTCAATATTCAAGATCTATCCTTATTCTATGGACCCTATGACTCATTTATTGAAACATGTGTCACAGGTATACATTGTTAAGCTTTGTTTCACATATACATATCGCATGACTTGCACAACAGTCGTAAATACATATATGAACATTTCCGTCACAATATGACAAATATTATTATCATTAGGTGACCAAATACATAATGATTGTATGATTATAACAGCTAGACTATTCCACCTCCAATGGGACTATAAAGCATCTAGTGAGATTACTGTTTTGTAGGTGTTAACTTATTGGTTTTTTACTTATTAAAAAATAAGTGTTGATGCGTACATCCATTGCTAATTTACACCCGAAGTCTTTTAAGGATTTTAGAGCAATAATTTGGCGTAGCTATAGGGGCATATGTGAAGATCAATACCTTCGATCAGCCAACCCTTGAGTATAAAATTTCAATGAATGAAGATGTCTCCAAATCTCACATAGTGTCATTCCCTCCATCTTCTATAAAAGTATTATACACATGTAAAAATTTCGAGCAGTCTGAATGGTTGTGCTTTGATATCAGGGTGCTCCATGTAAATTCTATTTTCAGTACACCTAAAGCTTATTTGCCTGGTAGATGGTCCAAGAATGCAAAGGTTGAGTTATGGGCAAAAAGAATGAATGTAGAGTATCACACAGGAAGGCAATTAGTTTCAAACTGTGGCGTCATAGCATGGCTAGAGACTTCCACAACATGGTATATTGAGAAGCCAACATTTTGAGGAAGCTTACCAAATTATTGAATAGGGGTACAAATTGCTCGTTGAGGCAACCAATAATGTATTTTCAAATTGTTTGGTTACAACTGAACAAAATAAGCAATGTTTACATAGTTCCTTAATCCCCATTTGGATCCAAGTTACAGAATCACAAGGGGCATATCACAAAGAATTAAGAACCATTTTTAGAAGAAAAGGCAACCAAAGACCAACCCTGTGGTTACAGAAGTGCCAGCATTCGATCGTGCACAAAAGTTTGGAACAAAGACCAAGCGTAGACTGTTTTGATGGAGTAGTTGCAGTATTATAATGTTATGATTGTTGAATATGGTTGACAACGTTTTTTTGGCATGATGGAACATAGATTGTTATGAACTATCAAAAATATGATTTACCTTTAATTGCCATGTTTCAGTAGCATTTATTCATAATAATTTCAATAGTGTCATAGTGTACTAGTATAATGACCTGTTAAAAATAATGAACTTTATTGGTTATTATACCATAATGTACTAGTATTGACTCATAGTGTGACTAACTATAATACACAAAACATATTTAGTAATCCATGACCATCTTATAAACAGAATAATTATAAGCAGGTATTAGTCATCTCTATGATATGTAGATAGTGATATATCATTTGAATTACAACTGTGTCAAAATCATAATTAGTCATCTAATAATATAATCGTGACTAATACTTTACATAAAAATAGATTGCCACATGTAACATAAATAGTCATGATTAGTAGTCTATAACTACATTGAAATTATAAAATTTCTTTTTATTTATTAGTATCCTATAATATACGTCATTACTTGGGTATACAAGATTAGTCATATATAACTACATTAAACAAAAGAGAATCCTTTCTTGTGGGTCACCCATAAGAGATGATATTAGTCACATTCATAACATCAATCCTGTTCAACGTACTTGAAATGTAATTCATAACGACACTAAGCTGTTAATGGTTTTACTAATGTCCAAATTAAGAAAAATTTGTGTAAAGTTAAAAAGCAAAGACGATCACCTCTAATTATTCTACTTTGTGTTTTTCCTCCCTTTTTGCAGACCACATTCCTGTTGCTATCATTTTGTAACGGGTGGTTTGGACATCTTATGATATCTTATGATTATTTGGGCTAATGATCTTGACCCTCATTAGGGGCCTGATTGTCTTTGGCGCTAGCAGAACCCTTTCCTTTCTGAGACGACTTATTGTCCCCTAATATTGTTCTCCTTATTCTTCTACTCAACCACTTTACTTCTACTATCACGTTGCTCTTGTTTCTGTCTTTTTTCAACATCATGAAGAATATTATCTTTACAAATAGTGAAGTTAGAGACATGTTGCAACAGTTTGGGTCTACGAAGGTTATGTTCACTTAATATGAGCTTTTTAGCAATCTTTTGTTAGAAAAATTGGGTTGAATGTGGTATAGGATAAACCAAATAAATCGTGAAATGGAACACTTTCCTTAAGACTTATTTGTTGCACGACAAATAATCTTAGGGATAATATACTTGGTAAAACAAGTGTGTGTTTCAAAGTTCTCTCAAAGGTTAATCAATTAGGATGCTGCAGTCACTCATATTGATTTTTGCTGCATGTGATTGTGATTTCACTCCTTCTTATATAGAAGAGTGATCATGCCTAAAGAGGCACCAAAAATGGATAGGAGAGGCCGGGTAAATCTTAAAGAGGTACCATTCTTATCCACCTTTTCACCGAAAGGATTGAATAAGGCGGGTAAACATGAAGAACCACCATGCTTATCCACCTTTCGGATAAGCACTATAAAAACCTGCCACTTTTAGTTTAATCTTGAAAAATTCCAACAATCCTCTGCCTTTTACAAGATATAGAACAAACCCCCGCCATTCCAGCAAATACACAATCACAACCGAGAACGCAAGGAGATTTATGCATAAGAGAAGTACCTCGCGATTTGAACTTCTATTTAGTGAAATATAATTTCAATTAATCTGAATGTAAATATTAGACAAGTCTTTGAACTATACATCCTCTTTGATTAATTGGATACATTTCACACACAAATCTTATTACACACTTAAAATAGACACTATTATCCAGCCATGTGCCCATATCCATCATGAGTGCATCAAGCCAAGTCCTGTTGTTCTTTGAAGCGGCCGCACTTCACACTCGCTTAGGTAGACCTTAGAAATATGCTCCTGTAACACAAGCCATTCAATCAAGATTTATTAAGAGTATAAAACTCACCCTCTTATAACATTATAGTACACAAGCACTCTTACCTTGGGATAAAATATGTTAGTGCTTCCAATCACTATGCAAAGTTGTCACTCATTGAATTTCGAACGTGATGTCATACCACGAATTAAGTTGAGGCTTCTTTGCTAGTAATTGTAGATATGGGCTTAAGTCCCATCCCCCTTGATGTTCTCAACACCAAGTCTCTTACTAGACCCTTAGTTAAAGGATCTGCAAGATTCTCATTTGTTTGCACATAATTAACTGTGATCACTCCATCTTTGATCAACTGATGCACATAGGCATGTATAAGTCCAATGTGCCTTGATTTTCCATTATAGACATGACTATAAATTGTGGACAACGTGGTCTTGCTACCACAAAGTATGGAGAGTGGCGACATTGGTTTTCGCCATAAAGGCACGTCTAATAACAGATTTCGTAGCAACTCTGCCTCCTTGCTGGTTGCAGCCAAAGCCACAAACTCAGCAGCTATGGTGGAGTCGGTTATGCAGGTTTGTTCCTTGGATGCCCAAGATACTGCCCCTCCACCAAGCAAGTATATATAACCTGATGTAGAGGCATAGTCCTCTTTGTCAATTATCCAACTTGCATCTGAGTATCCTTCTAAGACCGAAGGATAATCTGAATAACACAGACCATAATCTTGAATTTTTTTTAAGTATTTCAAAACTCGACGTATTGCATGCCAATGAAATTTACTAGGGTTACTAGTATATCGACTTAACTTCCCAAGGGCAAATGCAATATCCGGCCTTGTGCTTGTCATGACATATATCAAACACCCTATGACCTTTGCATGCTCAAGTTGTGTGATAGGTCTTCCACTGTTTCGAGTCAACTTATAGGTTGGATCAAAAGGAGTGGCCATTGGGGAGTAATCTTTGTAATTGAACCTCTAAAGAATTTTCTCAATATAATGAGATTGAGACAAGTGGATTCCATCATTATTTCTAGTGATCTTAATACTGAGTATAACATCGGCCTCTCCCATGTCATTCATGGAGAACTTGAAAGATAGAAAACACTTAGTTTTCTCTATTTCCTCTAAGTCAGTGCCAAAAATTAGCATGTCATCCACATATAAGCATATAATCACACTTTTTCCATGTTCAAACTTAGAATATACACATTTGTTAGATTCATTGATACTAAACCCATAAGATAGCACTACTTCATCAAACTTTTGATGCCATTGTTTAGGTGCTTGTTTTAGGCCATACAATGATCTTATGAGTTGCATACTTTGTTTTCTTGGCCTAGAACAACAAAACCTTCTGGTTGTTTCATGTACACATCTTCCTCTAATTCAACATTTAAGAATGCTATTTTTACATCCATTTAGTGAATTACTAGCTTTTGAATTGCAGCAAGAGCAATGAGAACTCTTATGGTTGCAATCCTTGCCACAGGTGCATATGTGTCAAAGTAGTCAATACCATGTCTTTGGTTAAAGCCCCTTATGACCAACCAGGCTTTGAACCTTTCTATGGTACCATATACTTTTCTTTTTCTTTTAAAGATCCACTTTGATGTGCTAGGCTTACATCCCGGGGGTAAATCAATTAAGACCCATGTGTTATTTTCCATGATTGAGTCCATTTCATCTTGGACTGCTTCTTTCCAAAAGGAAGAATCTTGAGATTCCATAACCTCTTTAAAAGAGTTAGGATTCGAATCAATGCTATAAACATAAGGTATTTCATTTTCAATGGAATCCTTTGTTCCCTCTATCGAATAGACAAAGAAATCAGAACCAAAGGATTTCTCCTTTCTAATTCGGTTACTTTTCCTTACTTCCACTATGTCTCCTTGTTCTTGATCATTACTTGGAGTCATAGTGGTTGGAATAAGATCATTTGGTTTAGGAATTCAAGAAATTTTAGTTTCATCAAAAATGACATCAATTGATTCTATCACAGTGCTAATCGTAATTGAAGCATTTGGTTCTATAACAAAAAACCTATAGGCTTTGCTATGTTCAACATCGCATATAAAGATGACTGAATTCCTCTTTTCCTCAATTTTCTTTTCTTAGGTTCCAGGACTCTTACAATAGCCCTACACCCCCAAACTCTAAAATAACTCACGTTTGGCTTTTTCTTATTCCATAATTCATAAGGAGTAATTGAATTTCTTTTATTAGGAACCCTATTTAGGATGTATCATGCTGTGAGCATCACTTCACCCCAAAAGCCTTCACTTAAACCGAATTTAGAAAACATAGCATTGATAATTTCAGTTAGTGTTCTATTTTTTCTTTCTGCCACACCATTTTGTTGTGGTGTATAAAGTGTTGTGACCTCATGGATTATACCAGTTGATTGGAAATAACTTGAATCATAGAATTCATCACCCCTATCCGATCTTAGTCTTTTAATGAAAGTTTCACAATGCAACTCAGATTCATTCTTAAAAATCCTAAACATGTCTAGTGCTTCACTTTCATGATGTAAAAGGTATATTTGATAATATCTTGTAAAATTATCAATGAAAGTGACATAGTATTTTTTTTCCCCCAAAAGATGGAGTGCTATGAAAATCACCTAAATCACTATGAATTAACTCAAGTAATTTGGTGATTCTTTGAACAGTTGGAAAATAACTTCTAGTGATCTTTGTTAACACGCATGCCTTACATTTCTCTATGTTTCCATCAAAATTAGGAATTAACTCAAGTCTTGACATCTCTTTTAATCTTTTATAATTAACATGCCTAAGACGATTATGCCATAGAGAAGATAGAGAATACACAAGCATGTAAGCAAAATCATTCATCTCATTATCGCTAGAAGGAGTAATTACATTTAACTTAAACATGTCACCACTAGCATAATGCTTCCCCACAAAGACATTCCCCTTAGACAAGATAAACTTATCGGCCTCATACACTTGTTTGAAGCCAAACTTTTTAAGAATAAAATCATAAACAAGATTCTTTCTAACTTCCGGCACAAAATATGTATCATTTAAAGTAAGAATTTTTCCGGAAGTGAAGACTAACTCTACTTGGCCTATTCCTTTAACATCAACAGTAGAAGTATTGCCCATGTAGAGCACTTTTCCATCTTCAACCTACACCAATGTCTTGAAGAAAGAGCGGTCCTTGCACACGTGCTTGGAAGCACCCGAATCAACCCACCAATCATTGTCACTTCGGACAATGTTGATTTGATTATTGATCTTAGCTATGAAGTTGTCATTTGTCTTTGCCTTTTGGTTGTTCAAGCCATGCTTGCGCTTCCAAATGGTACAATCTCTTTTCTTATGGACCGGTTTGTTGCATTCCCAACAAACCACTTTAGCCTTCTTGTTGCCCTTCTTGTTGTTGTACTTGTTAGGCCTCTTCTTGTCACCTTTAGGCACTTGACTCGACTTGCCATCTTCGATAACATGAATCTTGGAGACATGCTCCTTTGACTCATCCTGCATATGTAACTCGTCTTCTATTCGAAGATGGTTAGCCAATTCCTCAAGTGGCATTTCTTCTTTCTTATGTTTTAAAGTTCTTTTAGTGTCTTTCCAAGAAGGGGAAGTTTGTCCACTATAGAGAAAACTATAATGGTCTCATCCATGTGCATTTTATGTTGCTTGAAGTGACTTAGAATTTGTTAAATTTCATGCAATTGATCGAGAACAGAGCGTCCTTCGACCATCTTATAATTATTAAATTGACTTACAAGGAAGTTCTTGCTAGATGCATCTTCTGTCATGTACTTGTTCTCTAGGGCCTCCCATAATTCCTTTGCCGATTCTATGCCTTGATAGACATCGAACTAAGCATCCGACATGCTATTCAAGATATGGTATCGACAAATGTAGTCATCATTCTCGAATTTGGATCTTCGGTAGGCTTGCTCCAAAGTCTCATTTTCCGTCTCCATTGGGTAGAGAGTATTGAGCACATACACGACCTTCAAAGTTACAAGAAGGAAATGCATCTTCTTTTGCCAGCGACGGAAGCCCACACCTTCGAACCTGTCCAACTTCTGAAAGTTGGATGTCATTTCATGAATTGATGTCATCTCAAATAAGTCTTAAGATTGTTAGAAAAACTGGGTTGAATGTGGTACATGATAAACCAAGTAAATCGTGAAATGGAACACTTTCATTAAGACTTATTTATTGCTCCACAAATAATCTTAAGGATAATCTACTTGGTAAAACAAGTGTGTGTTTCAAAGTTCTCTCAAAGGTTAATCGATAAGGGTGCTGCAGTCACTCACATTGATTTTTGTTGCCTGTGATTGTGATTTCACTCCTCCTAATATAGAAGAGTGATCATGCCTAAAGAGACACAAAAAATGGATATGATAGGGCGGGTGAATCTTAAAGAGGTACCATTTTTATCCACCTTTTCACTGAAAAGATTGGATAAGGTGGGTTAACTTGAAGAGGAACCATGCTTATCCACCTTTTCGGATAAGTACTATAAAAACCTGTCACTTTTATTTTATTCTTGGAAAATTTCAACATCTTTGTTTTATAAAATTGCCTTTAAGATGCCTAGAAATTTAAATGAACTATTAGAACACAAATCATGTTAAAGAAATGACTACTATAAAATTTTTAGATGACTATATTAGTAAGTTGTTGGTCACTGAAATTGTCAAAAATATAGTAAAAGGTGCCAAACCTATCCAAGATCTGATTCAAGCATTTGTCTCATATACAGTTTGATGTGCTTCAGTATGAAAACATCACAATCACCATTTTTCTAGTTGCCATGCCAAGGAAGCTTTACAATCTTGGTCTCGTAATTAGCCATATCATCAACTTCGAGATGACCTTTGTCTCTCATGAACTCACTTCCATATTGACGTTGGCATCATATATTAGGTCATAATTTAGTTGAATTATATCAAATAATAATATTGAATTAGGTTGTTCCCATGATAGCTCTAAAGTTACCAAGAAGAGCATCATCTCCACATAACCATCACAATCATTGTACTTGTGATTGTCAAGATATTCCACTTTTCTTACAGACGTGTTTAATCAAAATAGGGTGAAATGATCCTCCACCAAGATAGGAATAAAAATCTGTAGGTAGTTCACATTACAAAGTAACTAAAATCGAGAAAACAAAATCTGTAAGACCGTGACTAAAAGATCTAACAAAGATGACAATTAAAAACTATGAGTATTTATCATAATAAGCTGATTATGATACCTGGAAGTTACACTACCAACTGACTATATACTATTAAATGCCATGATTGAATCACTCAGTAGTAGTGACAATTGGTGTGTATTACCACTACTAATCAAACAAATTAGTATAGGACGTGACTATGACTTCTAACAATGACAACTACCCCTCAACGGTTGAGTATTGCATAATAATCTAATTAAAAATATTAGCGTTAGTGACTGTTCAATGAGGACTACCAATGCATGTCAAAACAAAAGAAGACGAACTTAAAGAAAATTACCACATTCATAGTTACGAAGCCAACTGGCCAAATACTAAGGTCATGCCATATCCTTAGACTTTTCTTGAATTGTTAGATATAATCCTCGTTGTTGCCGTTGCTGTCAATAATTTTGAACAAGAAAGCCTAAGAGAAAAATAAAACACCAACATGACAAATAAAAATTTGTTTAGATTTGCATATAATTAAAATTTCTCAACTGAAATCAAAAACAATATTTGTTTGCCATATGATGTGTACCAAAAGAAAAGTTAACAACATCGTGTGGATAGCTGGTTGTTCTTCATTAAAAAAAGAAGCACCATGGTTCCATATAAACTTCTTTCCGAGCAAGGTCATGATTTTTGAATGATGAATGTTCTATGTGAAATTGTGACATTTTATGCCCATTTACTGTCTATTATTAGGGCTGGGAAAAAAACTCGTACTCGCCTAAAACCCGCAAAACCCGTCCCAATGGGTATGAGTATCGGTGGTGAAAATTGAAAAAAATTGAGTATGGGGCAGGTATTGCTAAAATGGATATAGGTATGAGTATGGGTATGGGTATAACTCGTACCCGTCCCATACCCGTTTTATCAATACCCGTCTCGTACCCGTCTCATACCTGCCCCATATAAAACCCATACCCGTTTGTTTAAAGTTCTAGTTTGTTACTTGTAATTGAATATTTTGCTAGTTGCTTTGAGTTGTATGATATTCCAAACTTCGGCAGAATATTTTGCTTCAAACAGTAATTGTCAAGTGCTGATTTATTGTTTTAATTGGTAAATTTTTAGTTGTATTTAATGTGATATGATATGTCGTCGAAAGCTTAGTGTTAATGTGACATATCGAGTATTTGATATCGAATATGGGTACAAAATGGGTTTAATTTTTTTTTTTGTTTATATGTACCCGAATAAAACCCGCATACCCGCTATACCCAATGGGTATAGGTAAGGGTATAAGTTTACAATACCCGATGGGTATGGGTATGGATATGAGTATTAATTTTGAAAATGGGTATGGGTGAGGGCACGGCTAAACCCACCCCATACCCGCCCCATTGCCACCCCTATCTATTATTTACTCAGACTAAATTATTAGACTAGTGTTTTAATATACTTTTCATTATTTTGTAGGAATTGTGAAATCTAAAAAAAAATAAAAAAGCAAAATTTGATCAAAGTGGATGCAAAAGGTAAGAAAGGAAGGTATTAGATCATACCTGAATTAAGGGGAAAAAAAGAAGAAGATGGAAGCGCAACCTGTGATCCAATTGGATCTCAGAGCTCAGCAGCCCGGACGCCCTTTACTCCTCCTTCTCTTCTTTGGGTCTTATATAGCATTTCTTTCCCCTCGGCCTAATGCGGGGCTCATCCGTGCTAGCCTTCCCTATTTTCGAGATTCCCTACTTCTCTTTATCTTCACCACGTGGACTTGGCCCAAAAACCGAGCGATCCAGCACCAAGCCGCACCCAGATTTTCCTCCTATTTTCCAACTCTCTTTCTTTCTCTCCTTCCCTTATTCCTTTTTCGCGAGCCTAGCCCAAGTGCGCCTTCAGGCCAGTTCATCAGCCGAGTTCATTCGTGCCTAGACCCAAACAACCCCCCAGTCCAGCTCTTCCCTTCATTTTTTCTCCCACGTGTGCCTCACATGAGCGAACCACCCCCCATTCCTTTCTTCTTCCTCTTCGTTCCACAGTGCCTAGAACCCAGAAACACACGCAAAGCAGGTTGCTCCTTCATCTTCCCTTTCCTTCGTCCCTTTTTGTGTTTTCATTCTTTCTCTTTTTCTTCATCATTTACTCCTCCATTATCACCATTATCAAGTCGGTGGTTACAAATGTTGGACAAGATTTAATTTGGGATTTATGAAAGCAAGCAAAGGGATTCGTTGGGGGGGTAGTTTTTCTTTGGTTTTTAAGAGAAACTGAAAAAGGCAGAGAGGGGAGATAACTTTTAGATATTAGGTGTTAAGTTTGTTCTCTTACTCACTTTCATGTTTACCGTTAGATTCAATTATCTAGACTATGTCATTTGTAATTTGCTAGTTTTTTTTTTGTTCAAATTAAGACAGATTTTTGGGCTTTGGTGTAGAATTTGCTTGGCTCGTTGCAATTGTTACGCTCTTCTTTCCTGTGCACTGGTATTTGCTGGATTCTGGGTTATTTATTTCTCAATCAGATGCTTCCTGTGTTTTGGGTCTAGGTGGGTTACAGATATTTCAATTGAGTTCTAGGTGCATGATTTTTCAACCGGGTTCTCTTCCTTTCCTTCTCTGATTTCCTTAAATTCTATTTTCAAGAATAGTAGGTGACTTTAGTTGTTATTATTATTGTAATTAGTTTATAATTAATTTAGGTTTTGTTTATTTGAGTTTGTTGCAATAATATAGATAATTAGTAATCTAATATTGCAAATCATTGCTGAGGGCGACATCCGTAAATACTGCGATGATAAACCATACGCTTGTGAAAAAAATAAGTTTTTGGCGTCCTTGCCGAGGATGAGTTTGTGAAATTAGACTGCGTCGAGTCGTAGTTTAGTTATCTGAGTTGTTGAGTCGTCTTCTTTTTTGTATTTTTGATTTTTGATTAGATTAGTTTTAGTTTAGATTTCTTTGTTTTTGATTTGTGATTTGAGTTAGCATTTTTATTTTATGTTTTGTTTTAGGTCAATTTAATCTTGATTTTTATTGATTATTTTACAACTGAAAGAAAAACAGTTCTGACAATTCTGATCTGATTTACCTGTGCAGGAACAGAAAAGAAAACCAGAAAAAATCAATGTAGGTTTTTCATGAATTTTTAGATTCTGTCTGAATTATTTCGAGCAATTTTGGTATGAAGTTTTCTATGTTGATATTTTTAATGGATTCTCCATGATTTTTAGAGTCTAGGTGAATTTTTGTGTGATTTTTAGGGTATTGAGGAATTTTATGAGATTTTTAGAAATAATTTTTTGTTTGAAATTTTCTGCATTGTTTGGGGATAGAAAAAATATTCATCTTCCTTGTGATTGTGTTCAATTTTCTATGTAAAGTGTTCGAATTTTTAGAGTTTGATTTTCTATTTTGTTTTTAGTTTTTGTTTTGCTTTAGGATTTGATATTTTCTGTTTTTGTGTGTTAAGAAAAAAAAACCCTGAAAAAGGACAAGATGCTCTTGTTTTGTGTTTGTGCTTATTTTCTATTTTTGGTATTAGGTTACTTTTTGATGCTTAAGTCTTTTTGATCTTTCTTTTATTTTGCTAATATAGTTTTGTTTTTGTTAGTTTATTTTGTTTTGTTAACTTAATTATTTGAGTGTCTTGTTTCTTAGTTTTAGTCATTAGTTTATAGTTAGTTGTTTTAGTGTCATTGTTTTTTTTTTTGAAAAAAACAACAGACCTAAAAAAGTAAAAAAAAAAAGAAAACATTAAAAAATTGAAACTTTCTTAAAGTTGAAAAACAGATTCAAGAATTCCAGTTTTCAATTTCCCACAATTTGAGAACATGGACCATTTTCGAGTTATTTATCGAGATTTAATGATTATTGTACTGATTTGAATCAAAATTTTGAGAAATGAAAAATTTATGAGGTCATCGTTGTGGGTCTAAATGTTGAATCTCGAGATTATGTTGAGTATATGTGTCCTAGAGGTGTAATAGGATTATTAATTAGAACTTAAGATGAGGTTTGAGATTTCTTTGAAAACTTGGCTTGGGATACCTATGCTTTTGAACAAGCTAAAGAGACCTTAGGACACATAACGCATGCTGAGTCTACTTTTCATGCTAATCCTTACCACCGTGATCACTTTGGGAACGTCTCACATGATCCATCCTACTCTTATATGCCTCCTATTTTGTGTGATTACTATGAGTCTTCTTATCATGATGCTTGTAATTGTCTATCGTGATTATGTTGATGCTACATGTGCAAGTGTTAAATAGATGTTAAATGAAATGATTGACAAAATGGTAGAGACTATGAAAGAGAGAATTGCTTAATATTCTTAATGTGTTAACTAGAGTAGGGAGGAATATAATTTACATGAGCTTGGCTTTAGTTTATGATCTCCTAACCCTGAAGTTAGTTTCTTTATGATGACTTTGAGCCCTCTTATCAATCTAGGCATAATTTGAATAATGACATGCCTTTGCCAGCCTAGAATAAAAGAATTACCTCCCTATGTCTCTAACTTGTGACCTTGCGTCGCACACTAGCTCACATGAGGACATCCCTTCAGATGTCTAAGTTTTTTCCGACCCACTCCTTTAAATCACTCTTTTGAGTTTGAGGTGGGTGTGGAGAATCCTAGTGAGTTAGATATGAGCATCACATCTGAAGTTGAGCATCATAATTTAGATGAATTAGAAGGTATTTATTTATAGAAGCTAAACAAGGGGGAAGTTGCACCCACTGATTTGGAATTTGATGATGATATTCTTTCTGTGGAATAAGTCTTGTTAATGTGGGTTTGATATCAATGAAAGTTTTGATGAGGATTTTTGTGTTGAATATGAATCCTTCTCTTTTAACCCCATCATTACTAACTGCCTCTTTGAATCTCGCAAATTTGAATTTGCAAAGTCTGAGACTTTTGTGCCTATGACTTATAATTTGGACCAAACTCATGCACATATTGAACTTAAGAGACTTGTGAATTTAGGACCCACTATTTTGCCTAGACCGCTCATTCATGAAGATCAAATCTCTAGGCCAATGACCCATCTGCTGGCTACTTTTACATATGTCGATCTATTTGCTAATTGGACCCAACAATTTGACAAGTTGAAATGGCTCCTTACTTATGTTGCATTGATATGATAGTTGTACTCTTTTTGGCACAAACTCTTTGATTTTTACTGCATTTATTTGGTTGAGAGTTGTTCTTACCAATTTGATAAGCTACTACGTGCGCTAATGGGTTATGATTTAAGTAGCAATTTTTAGCTCAGTATAGAGTGGTTGATGCTCCATAAGCCTCTATCTAAACATATATCAAGAGGCTGTAGCTTAGGTGTACTTTTATACCTAACCCGGTATAATCGTTTCTATTTATCTTCTCTTTTTATTTTGTTTTCTGTTGTATATATTTGTTGCTTTTTATTATTTTCTTTTTGCGTTTAGAGTCTTGTCATTTTTCTTTCTTTTTGAGTCTCCTTTTCTTTTTGTATATACGTTCTTATTTTGAGTTTTTATATTTCTTTTCACTCGTAATGAGGACATTGTCTAATTTAGGTGTGGGGGTGGGGAAACTTCGTTTCAATTTTTTTTTTTAAAAAAAGGAAAGATATTCAAAAAAGAAAAAAGATTTTTGTTTTGTTTTGGGAAATATATGTGCTACTATGATTGACCATGTTCTCTTCTACCTTAGCATTAGGTTGTATATAGATGTGGTGTACATTGATAGAACTTAGTCCTAAAGTGTGATATTTGTATAATGCCCTAACCTTCGACAATTTTTGAAAGCAAGCTTGACTTTGGTAGATGAATCCATGAGATATTGTGCCTTAAAGACTAATTCATTCTTTTTAATCTCATGTTTTTCTTTTTTTTATGTGTGTCTCTTCCATGATTACATCTCTATAACTTAATTACTTTGGTTCTCTTTGAAATCATATTTAGCATGTGGATTATGATAATATGATAAAGACATTCTTTGTTTTTGTAAGCCACTTAGCCAAATTGTCACCCTGATTTGACTATTTCACCCTTTATTAACCTTTTGAGCCTTGACCGTTTTTGTTGTGAACCCTTCATATTAGTCCTTAGCCTAAACACATTTTATTCCTAAACCAAGACTAGTGGGGCAACACTTCATTATTTGATGGGTAGCTTTTGGGTAAAAAAAAAAAAAGGACAGTCCAGTACACAAGCATCTCGCATTTATGCAGGGTCTGGGGATTGTATTTTGTGTAATTGGTGGTTGATTTTGGTTATATAATAGGATGTATCGTTGTGACCATTTGAAAATTGAGTTGTTCTTATACATGCAATTCATCCACTTTCTTAGTGAAAAAAGGAAAAAAAAAGCGAGAAAAAATGAAAGAAAAAAATGGAAAAGTTTCCAAGGGGGAAAAAGTTGAAAAAAAAATCTAAAAAAAATAATTCAAAAAGAGTTGTGAATAAGAATGTTTGACATGACTGTTGTTATTGTATATACTAATTCTAATGGACCAATTTTATTGGGTATGTTCTTGTTTTGTTATGAGAGAGTAAGTGCTTATTATAATTGGTATTAGTGTTGGTCGCTCATTAGCTATGGCTTTTAGCTCCTCATTTCCCAAATCATTTGTCCATTTCCTAACCCTTTGTCCTTAACTCCATTACAACCCTGAAAGTTATCTTGATTATTATTTTGCATATTGCATTTTAATGATGGAGAATCAAGAATCTTAGCAAGCCTATGGTAGTTTGTTTGATTGGGATAGAATTGAGTGAACCTTCTTATATCTTAAACACATGAGTGGGAATGATTTCACATTTTTCTAAAGTAAGGTTCTACCGGTTACACTTGTACATTATTCTGAAGAGGGATGAAAGCTGGTGTATAGATGTCATTAGTGGGGATTGAGAGTTTCTCGATGTGTACATTGTGTTTATATGTGATCTAGTACTTAAGTTACTTGAGTGATGTAGTTGGTTGGAATGTGTACATATATTTTCCCTGATGTTTTATATATGAGTTTTTGAAAGAAAAATTTTCAAGGTTTTGTGGGTATATCTTCTGCAAACCCTTATGAGACATTCCTCGTCCACTAGGGATAACCTTGGGGTTTAAAGGACTTGTTATATATGCTAACTGTCACCGTAATTCCTAAGAAAGTGAGTTAGAATTTTCTTTTCTTTTCTAAGATTTTTAGTTTCAATTTACTCGAGGACGAACAAAATTTAGGTGTGGGGGTATTTGTTTAATCTGAAATTGTGACATTTTATGCTCTTTTACTATCTAATACTTGGTCAGACTAAATTATTAAATGAGTGTTTTAATATACTTTTTATTTATTTTGTAGGAATTGCGAAATCTATAAAAAAAAATACAAAAAATGATCAAAGTGGATGCAAAAGGGAAGAAATGAAGGTGTTGGATCAGACTTGAATTACGGGGGAAAAAAAATGAAGAAGAAGACCAAAGCCCAACCCGCGATCCAATCGGCTCTCAGAGCTCAGCAGCCCAGGCACCCTTTTCTCCTCCTTCTCTTCTTCGGGTCTATTCTAGCATCTCTTTCCCCTCGGGCTAGTGTGTGGCCCATCCTTACCAACCTTCCCCATTTCCCAGATTCTCTACTCCTCTTTATCTTCACCGCCTGGGCCTGGCCAAAAAGTCAAGTGACCCAGCACCAAGCTGCGCCTAGATTTTCCTCCTATTTCCCATCTCTCTTTCTTCTCTCTTTCCCTTATTCCTTTTTCGAGGGCCTAGCCCAAGAGTGCCTTCGTGCTAGTTCATTAGCCGAGTTCATTAGTTCCCAGACCCAAACAGCCCCCCAATCTAACTCTTCAATTCATTTTTTTCTCCCACGTGTGCCTCATGTAAGCGAACCCCCCATTCCTTTCTTCTTCCTCTTCATTCTACAACCCCAAGAACCCTGAAACAAATATAGAGCAGGCTGCTCCTTCATCTTCGTATTCCTTCGACCCCTCTTATTGTTTAATTCTTTCTCTCTTTCTTCATCATTTACTGTTCCATTATAACCATCATTAAGTTGGCAGTTACAAGTGTTGGACAAGATCTAATTTGGGATTTATGGAAGCAATCGAGGGGGATCGTTTTGGGGGGGGGGGGCGCTGGTTTTTCTTCGGTTTTTAAGAGAGCCTGAAAGAGGCAAAGAGGGGGGATAACTTTTAGATATTAATTGTTAAGTTTGTTCTCTTACTCACTTTCATTTTTAACTTTATATTTAATCATCTGGACTCTGTAATTTGTAATACGTTCCGATTTTCTTTTATTCAAATTAAGACAGATTTTTCGACCTTGAGAATTTGCTTGACTCGTTGCAATTATCACGCTCTTCTTTCTTGTCCACTGGTATTTGCTATATTCAGGGTTATTAATTTCTCAACCAGATGCCTCCTGTGTTTGGGGTCTAGGTGGGTTACTGATGTTTCAATCAAGTTCTAAGTGCATGATTTTTCAACCGGGTTCTCTTACTTTCCCTCTCTGATTTCCTTAAATTCTATTTTCAGGAATAGTAGGTGAGGTTAGTTGTTATTATTATTGCAATTAGTTTATAGTTTAATTTAGGTTTTGTTTATTTGAGTTTGTTGTAATAGTGTAGATAATTAGTAATCTAATATTGCATGGACCTCATTAAACCATGCAAGTTCCTCACTGTGAAAGGAAAAAAGAAAAAAAAAGTAAATTACCCAAAAGAAAACTAACACTAGCGTGTAAAACAAAATAAGAAAAACTATGCTTCAACCAATACCTCACATCCATGATCTTATCTTCAAAGAAGTAGCAAACAGCAACTTCCATCACTAATTGGCTCAACTGCGGTCTAAAAATGTGAAGATTTGCCTCCATAAACTTTGCTATACATAGCATCAACTCTTTTCTCGTGTACTAACTGAGGTGGTTGATTGGTTGATTCAAGAATGTTATTATTAACCAAATACATCACCTTATCCGTTCAATCATTGAACTTAACATCTTCCTCTCCTAAAATATCAGAAATTTTTTGATCTGCACGCTGTGTTAATAGTTCATGCGATGACATCTCATCAGTCATCTTCTTAAATGCCAACACCCTCTCCACCAAGTCATCAATATGTTCCCAAGTCTTAGGATCTACGAACACATCCTGACTCTGGGTTAGACTAGGAGGGTTAGAGTTATGAGATTGCACTTTCTTTTCACGGGTACCAATCCCATTTTGAATATTCTTCAATCGCTTCCCATGAATTTCAGTAAGAAGTGTCATACCTCTTTTCAATAGAAGCTCACAGTCATGTAGCGAATGATAATATGTAAACTTGATATGGTAACTAAAAGGTACAAAGAACACATGAAGATATTGCATCATAGCTCCTAACATGAGTATCTATAACTTTTTCCTTCTGGCTAACATCTAACATATTTCCTTATTTAAGTATAATGAAAACAAACATCAACAATGACTCCTTAATTAATGGTAAATTTGCGATAGTTTACGGATTTTGAAGTTAGTCATAAGACGCTTGGCAAATCAAGTGTGATTGCCCTATGCAAAATGTATCAGGACCGTTGTCTCTGCACATATCTGACCCATCCACGCCAATTCGATGTTGAGAAATGCCATGACTTATTGGATAAGTTTTTTAATCTAAAGTACACTGTTCGAAAGCTCCTGCTAGCAACTCTTCCTATGTCCTAAGTTTCACCCTCTCATTAGTCCTATGTTGAACTAGAGGTAACGAAGTGGCTCAGGAATACCCTTAAATTGCACTATTAAAGTACACCAACTGCAAAATAAGAATATAACCAATAATATTCGGACTATCAGGTTTGAATTTTATAGTTCAAGATGCCTTCACATAATATGTCCAATACACAATCACACCAATCTAACTTTTTACTGAGGTCAACCTCCTGGACAGCTCTTGCTACCTTGAAGTCCACATTTCGCTTTGCACTGGGAGCTAAGAAGCTAGATAACGAGTGTAATATAAAAGACTTCTCGAATCATCCACCCTACGTTCGCTGATCTTGCAATGATCTCAAAAAACCAGGGAGAAGAATTGTACTCTCACAATCTAGCTTCTAATGTCAGTACTCTTGTAGCTATCTATGACCTGAGTCTCTAGATCGTGAAGTCTCCTCCACTTTCATTCCAGGATTTCTTTGTAGACAAAATATATGATACACATCATCAGGAGTAATGAAAGACTCCTTAGGGACTACAATGAAACATTCTACTATGTGGGTTAATCTTACTTATCAACCATGACATCATCCCCATGGAGGTTTCTGTTAAAGATATCTGGCGACGACTGGCATAGTCCTCCAAACTCAATCGATCAATCTCCTTTCTACGCTAATCAGCGAGGGACTGTATAATTACCAATTCAGCCAGCTTGCATCTGGTTTCGAACTTCCACTTCCGTTTACCACCCTTCTTGGTTTCGTCAGTTTCAACCCTTCTTTGTTGCTAAGTGTCCAAAGAATGATCATAATTGCTGGAAAAGATAAAGTACGATCATCATAGATAATTTATATACAATAACTTAAGAAGAGTAATTGATGATAACTTATAATAACTTACGATAACTACTAGTAATTTATCTGGGATAATTGAAACCAAGTAGTGACTTATCATATAGTATACAATATAACTTAAAATAAGCAATTTATGATGTAACTAATAGTAACTTATGCCAAACATAGGATCACTAAATAAGTAACTTATGATGACTGCAAAATCAACTAAACTAGTGTTAAACCCATGCTTCATATAGATTGGTATAGTTTTCTACTTTAACAAATTTCTATCTAATACATATGTAATGAATATATTATCTGGTAAAACCCTTTTTATATATCATCCACCAAAATAGATTAACTATTTTGATAAATAATAGTCGAGAAGCCCAATATAATTTTAAGTCAACAATTGAAGTATATAAAGTTAATATAGCCACTACTGCACCTTTGTTCATAAATTGTAAAATACAACTTCTAGATTCCATCATTGCCCTGCCCTATCACTCCCTAACTATAACTACACTACCTTTTAAAAGGGGAAAAATTTGTTACAAGTACTTAAGATTAACATAATAAAATTAATCCATAGATAATAAGTTAAATGAAGAAGCCTCAGTTACAAATATCCATTAATTACAAAAGTCTGATTCAAAGAAAATTAAAATATCATTAATTAAATATACTTCCCTACGGAAATATGAAAAGTATCAAAACGTTAAGGAAAATTGGAGAGCTGAAAGGCATTTCATATATGCTTAATTAATATTATGACTACAACTAGAACCTTATTTTTTTTAATTAAGTTGGCGAACTAAAATATTCATAAAATATATATTAATGAAACTATAATAAAATAATTTTAATTTAAATCATAATTTTTCAAAATGATTTGTCTAATATTATTGATATATTATTTTACGATTATATTTAGTATATTAGAATTACAAATATAAAATTTACATAGGTTTTTAGAAGATACTGACACTTAATTTTTTTTAAAACAAAAGAAAAGATGAAACACAAAATTGAAAACTTAGTAATTTTTCCAATACAAAGTGAAAACTATAAATTGAATTATTACATTAATGGGATCTAATTACTCTTGCTAATACTTCTCAATTAATATCTAAAATCAACAATTTAGAAAAGAGAAAAGAAAACAATATTCACACCCAATGAGTGATCACCAAATGTCTATTCAAGGTGTGATTACTTAATTTTAAGTATAATTATATAGATAGATAGATAGATATGACAGTATGCTGAACACAAGATCACTAAAAAAAATTATAACATATGACTAAATATGACTATATTGACCCAGCTTGCCATTACTAAAGAAACTTAAACGTAGCTTGATAATAGCAACATGATAATATCGTCTAAAAAAATCGCTTCTTTAAAATAGCCCTCCTTACCCACATGCCATTAGCTAAAAAACTTAAACCCAACATTAATGACTAATTCCCTAAACAAGGATGACTAATATGACTAAGGCATGCTTGACACAATATTCAAACAATTAATACCTATCTACGCCTTCGTTTCCTTCTGTGGGCAACCATTGTTGCAATTTCCACCAATAATGGTCTCAACCATCTTGTTTTCTTCCCTTTACCAACTTTCCTTATCTTTGTCAGTTTCAGCTGTTCCATGTTGCTAAAAGTACGAAGCATGAACATCATTGCTAATAAAAATGAAGACATAATACAAATATTTAATAGTGAAAGGTAATGCCTTAAAAGTGAATACCCCCTCCGCTCTCTCCAGTAAGTCTCGTGTGATAAATGTATTTTAAAGGTGACCTTTAATAATTCTAGATGAGACTAATAGTTTATTTATGAGTAACTATTGTAAGAGTCACCCATAGATTAGTCGTTAGTAACCCCTAAATTTAAAATCAATCTAAGACATACTATTAGCCACCTCAAGACCTTTGAAGGTTTGCCCTATAAGGAGCCTGTGTCAAAATAATACTTATGCAGGACAGACCCACCAGGAATTTGTGTTCATTACAAGATAGTCAAAAAATGTATAAATATTTTAAAATGGTTTATAAATACCTCTGTACTGAATTCTTTTTCATATGTGCTTATACACCATCCAAATTTTCAGCATTCTTTCTCTTCTTTGTGGCATGAGCTTTATTTTTGTGTCTTATAATATCCCTAAGAGGGATTGATTCATTTAGGCTAGCAGATTCATGATAGACATGATTGCTTCAAAAGAAAAACATCAAAATATTAGTCTTCCAAACGCAAACATAAGATAGTAAATTTGATAAATGTCATGTGTACCTCTCCTTATTGGTGTCTTTGTTACTTTTCTCCAACAAATTTGACTTTGAACCTATTTACTTTTTACCCCTCTGAGATCTATAATGGCCT
>JACYFF010031952.1:84000684-84079128 GCA_017589665.1 Selenicereus undatus | reverse complement strand
ATATATGTATATATATATATATATATATATATATATATGTGTGTGTGTGTGTGTGTGTGTGTGTGTGTGTGTGTGTGTAGCTAAAAAATATTAAAAACTCATGTACTACTTCTGGCCACGGGGGTATAAACTCTGAACGGTAAAACAAATAATTGAAGGACTGTTGGTTGAAATACATTATGACTTGATCTCATTGAAAAATGATACAACAGCATAATGAGTTGAAGTGGCAAAAGTATTACTATTGCATAAAGGGATGAACAGTAAGAAGGAGATGAAGAAGTGGCAAAAATATTACTATAGCATAAAGAGTATCAAGAGTTCACTAACATGAACAATCCAGGTGCATGTACAATTAGCCCTCAAAACCCTAGAAGCTCGGCGAGCTACATTGACGACTTGCATGTCCTAGAGAGATAGTACAGAGAAGCACTGCCTAAGTGTTGTTGCTCTTCAGCGTTGTGCTGGTCGTTGAGTGTCGAGTCATAGGCGGACGATTTTAGCGGAGTGACGGTTAAATTTTCGGTAGGCTCCAGTTTGTCAAAAGGGTTTTAGTGCACTATAACTCACCATTTGGACGGCGGTAGATACAGTTATTCATTATCTGGTCTAAAATCGTATCCGACCAATTATCAGTCTAGATTGATTGAATCGCTCTAGTCCTTGATCCAGGATTCGAGTCTTATTTTCTTTTCATTTCGTTCTCAGTGTAGGTTGGATGAATGGATTGATCAGTGTAATAACCCGACCTTCGCCCATATTTATTTATTTCAAATCATATTTATTCATTTAATTAATCATATTTATTTATTTAATCCCTCATGGTTGTTTGTTTAGCCAAATTATGTTTGTTAATTTAATTACACTCAATTTATATATTTATCGAATTACTTTAGGTCATTTAAATTTTTCCGCTTTTATTTATCCTATTTAATCATCCCGGTTGGGGAATATTTCATTTGGTTCCTATTTTGCAATTCAAGTTTCATTAATTGTTAATTCAAGTTCCATTAATTAATTCAATTTCAGGTGATTCGATAGTAATCCTCGATAATTATAATTGAGCGTTAAATTATTTTTCATAACGTCACAAAATTTCAAGTTTTAGCTACGCAAAAACTTTGACCCGAATTCATTTATTTTGGCTCAATTCATTGGACCCAAATCATAGCCCAATTCCAATGGGCTCAAATTTTGGACCAAAAAATTTGGTGCAATTAAATTAAGTTAATTACTATCATTTGTGCTTAATTTTAATTAGCAAAAGGATATTTTTGGAGGCTTAAAAATCAGCCAAGTGATCTTTCTTTTATTCTCAACCAAGTAAAACACTCACACACACATTCCTCTTCTCTCTCTCTCCTACCTCATGCCAAGTAGTGGGGCAGCACCACCCCAACCCCTTTTCGACTACCACACAGCCACCATCCGGCCACCAAATGCCACCAGGCTCTACCCCTAGTCCCCTCCCAGCCATGACAACCTTCCCTACTCACTCAAACACTCAAACACCCTCCCTTCCAAGCTTAACAAGAGGTAAATCATAACCTCCATCTTGTGTGGTTTTAAGTTTTTGTTATTGTTTTAATTAGAATGTGTGTTTATATGATCAAAATAAGTATTATTATGCAATTTTTATTGAGTTAAGAGATTTTTGGAGTTATGGACATTTGATCAAGAACATGATCGAGTGACTTGAAATTAGGCAGGTATGAGTTTGAGCTTGTTTTACTTCCTTGTTGTGATCTTTGATACAAAAAGTGGATTTAATGTTGTGAATGATGATTTTGAAGTCATTTATGGAGGTTTTAATGAAGATTGGAATTGGGCATAACCTAGGATTTCATGATCATGCATTTGTTGAATTGCCCATTGTCGAAAATTCTGAGAATTATGGGATTGTCAAAAAATTCAAAAATTTTTACTGTAGATTCTATATATTATTTGGGATTTTCTGGCAAATTTCATGAATTTTGGAGGTGCAATTAGTGAGTTATGGAATTTTGAAGAAACCTGCCCTATTTTGGATACGAATTATGTAATTATGTATTATTGAGGTTGTTTGGAGTTTGGATATGTTAATAGCTTCAAAAATGAATGTTATGAAATTTTTTGGCTAAATTGGCGTTGCATAAAAATTCCCATTCGTGACCAAGAGAGGTTGGTTGGACTAATTATGTAAGTAAATGAATTTATTGGGAGATTGTCGATATTGTTGTAAACAAATATATTGATTATTGAGTAAAATTTATCATGGAGTAATTTGGTGTATTATGGGCCAAAATAAGATCACTTAAGGGGGAAATAGATATTCATGAATTTTATTGGGGCTTTCAACTCGATTTATGAGAGAAAAGAAAGGAGAAAGCAATGATTGTGGCTGGAAAATGGTAGAAAACAGGAGAACATTTGACAATAAACTGGAAATGATCAGCCAGGCCAAAAATTATAATTTTTGGTGAGTAGATAGATTAGCGAGTTAGCTTTCAAATTCATTTTGAATCACCTTAATCCAGGCTCTGTGAAAAAGTTATAGCCATTTTACTAGGACTGTGCTGGTTTGACCAAAACTGGCACACTTGTGTTCTAACCCCATTTTGGGAACCCTATTGTGGAATCATATTTTGTGTTGTGAATGAAAGTTTTCGAGACTTAATTAATCTTTCCATATTGGGATTTGAAGTCTCCATTTGAGGTCAAGGGTGAAAGTTATGAATTTTCTAAGTGAACCTTAAATCGGTAACAACTTGGATTGTGCTTATAAGCTTATTTAGTTGGAAAAACTAAGTTGTATGACATAAGCAAATAAATTGGAGCAATGGGGAGAGTTTTGACTCGAAAACCATATTTATCAAACCAAGCTATTGCAATTTATGCTATTTTAAACCAAGATACATCCCTCTTGACATCAAACATTTATTACTTACTCAATTCAGAATGTATCAAATGTGTTTATCAAGCCAATCTAGTGTACTCGCTGTTATCTTGAACCAAACTATATCTCAATAAGTCTTAAACCCGTGTCAGCAACCTATCTCAGAAAAGGCCAAAACCACTATTCCATTTGTCACCATCAAGGTCTTTTCCTGTGTAATCTCATTTATCTTATTATGGTCTATTTTATTTTCATTTACTTCATATCGGATTTAATTACTTTCATTAATTCAGTTTCGAAGTTATATTGAAATACCCAAGTTATGTATACCATTTAATTTTTCAATTTCTAGTACACATACTTTTACTTACTCAATTATGTGAGTAAGGATCATTTACTGACTACACATACCTACAATGACATTTATGAAACAGAGTCGAGGCCTAGTTATCATTCCCCATTATGCATAAGTTTTATTAAGTCAGAACATATTTATCAAGTCAGATGACATTTTTAAAGACTCAAGGTATGTCTATTGCCTGTATCTTCAGAAAGCATAACATGTTTATCAAGTTACAACTCTTAATGAGTTTATCGATGAATTAGTTTGTACATTGATTTTCCATTTAACTTGTGACTCCGTCAATTACCATTCATCGGTCGTCAGTCCATCATTTACCCGTGATGTTTCAGGCCAAGTCTTGATCGGATTGGCATGTGTACACTATGTATACATCATATCATTGCAGCGGGTTCACATTTAGATAATAATGAGCAATTTAGTTTTATATTACTTCCATTTTCATTGTTATTGCAACCTAAATGAATTGCAAAAGCGGGTACCCACCAGCAAGGTGTCAATGTTCATTTACCCATATGGGGATACATGTACTGAGCTTGCTCACATTTTCGAATTGTTTTCATGTTTTCCATTTTAGGTTATGAAGTATCACATGTTTCTCCTTTTAGCAAGTCCTTTTAAAAGCCATCATATGCTCACAGTGGGTTCAGTACAGCATGAATGCTGGGATCGACCTCAAGTTCAAGTTGGGTTTATATTCAATACACTTGAGTAGCATTGAGTGCTAGTTAGCATGCTATGATTAAGTCGATTGTAATGAAGTTGAACTATTATGGACTTTGGACTTGGAGTATTTCAATTTAATAGATTTTATGTTTGTGAACATGAGTTGCAGGATTAACTATTTTCAATGAGCCTTGTCCTTATCAAATGGCGGTAGCGCCTTCTGTCATTAAGTCTTATATCACGCTAATCTATGGATAAAGTAATTAGCAATTTGGGGGTGTTACAATCAGCTTAAGACTTGTTTTTCTTTTTCTTTTTTAAATTAAAAAGCTACAAACTTTAGTTTGATATTTGAAGGAACACCTTTCTAGAGCTCAGTTGACCATCATCGGCCTCCTCATGTCAGCAATGGCAATAGTGCATCGTGCTGCCTTACCCAACGCCAAACGCGCAACATTTGCACCTTTATAAACTTGTCCATCTTTAAAGCAAGCAGTGGTGCTACACTCAACTTCTCTGATCCTCACTCTTGATGTGTGAGAAAAAGGGCACAATGAACTGAGAAAAAGCTATACTTTCTCATGCTAGACAACTGTGATTTCAAATGTGGGTATGGTGTAAAGATGATGATTACTTTATTTAATTTATTTCATCAAGAAAACTTTGTAAAATGACAAAAACACATACGGCTCCATGTATGGAAAATGTTAATGGTCTCTTAACTTTAAACTTTAATTCCAATAACCCAAATGTCAAAGTTTTAAGCAGTTCATTTCTTAAAAAATAAAAAATAAAAATATAGCAATCCAAAATGTATTTATGGCCCAGGACACAGTAGCTCCTTCATAGTTGCTTGCATGGCCCATTTTCTACTCAACCCACTGCATGTGTCTCAAGTTGGTCCTCGCTAGCTTTTGTTAATCCAATCTAACTCTTTTTTGGTCCGGCTCTCGGTCCATAACAAACCTCTTATTCGGTTTTCAATCCAAACACATCTGGTACAATCCAGTCCGATCTTGGACTAATGAACACCCCTAGAGGCAGAGAGGAGTAGGAGAGGGGAAGAAAGGAAAAGGTAATAGAGAGGATGGGAAGCAATGAATGCAATTTATACTAACCTTGTTTTGATATGTTAAAGAAAGGACAGAGGGGAAGGGAAGAACTATTTAAAATCTCCAATTTCCTCCTTTTTTTCCTTCATTTTGAGGGTGAGTAAAAATAAGAAGAATGGAGAAAAATGAGGGTGAAATGTTTCCCCTTCGTTTCCCTTATGCTCCCCTTACCTCCATCTTAATATAGCCCAGAACTGATGAAGTTTTTGTGTCTTATTACCTACTCCTAGTATTTATAGTAATTATGTTGATGATGTACATGAGAATGTTGACAATTAAATATATTGAATACAAAATAAAAAAGTAAAAATATGTTTAAAAAAATATATAACAGAAAATGTTTCTTTCCCCATGTCTAAGACAAAAGAGCTCTGTAATATCCAATTTAGACCATTTCACTGTTGAATTGGGTTGAATCAACATAACTTAATTTCTCATGACGTTAATTTGAGTTTCATATTTCATTATATTTAAGTTGGATAAAAATATTGTTAATAACAAAACAAATAGAGAAATATATATATTATTTCACATCAATTTAAGTCTTTGTATTAGCACACTTTTTAAATAGACTCTTCTCGAATTTGATTATTGATATTATATCATGTTAATTAAAAAAAATTTGCTCATGGAAAGAACTTTATTCAACTGTTTAATCACAACCGAATTTGAATAAATGACCCTAAGCTTCCAAAGAGTCCCCTTTTTGAGCAATCAAATAAAAATAAAAATAAAATAAGTTTTTTTATAAATTAAAAAAATAAAATAAGTTGATTGATCAAGATGTGATTATTGCTTGTAAGCTCTAAATTGACCTCCTATATCAACGCTCTAGGAAATAATGAGAATTTAGTAATATACATAATAGAAGAAAATGTCCTTAAAAAAATTATTATACATTTTTATTTTTAAATAAAAAATAGTTGTATTAATAGGATTTTTTTTTCCTATGGAAATAGACGTCGAGCTACCATTGTCTGTAAATGGGTAAAACTCTCTCATCACATATTCTTTTCATTCACAAGACCCAAATCCAATACCATATTCAAGGGGAATAATCGTATATCATACTAATCTTATTTACATGGGCTAGAACTACGAGGCTTGGTAGAAGTTGATCAACAGTTAACCTATAGAACTAGTTAACATTAATTTACTGCTGAATTAGGTTGGATCTATATGACCAAATTATTCACACTGCCAATTTTAATTTTACAGTTTGTACATTTAAGAGGAACAAATAAATAGGTAATATCAAAACAAGTAGAGAAATATATCAGACAATACCAATTTAGGTCTTTATCTTAGTTGCTTTCTGTTTCCTCTTTATATTTATATATTAATATCATACCGTGTTAAAAGAAAATATTACGCATGGGTTATAAAATCTATCCAATCTAATATATAATACAAAAGAAATGTTGTCAATACTTCGCTCCACTTATTTGCAAGTGCAAAACTCAATCACGACCCCTAATTACTCACAGTGTTAAATCAAAATTGCTCATCATAATGAGACCCTGTTTGGTGAGCAGAAGTGGAATGGAATGAATCAAGATTTGATTCCTAAGGAATTAGGAATGAAATTTCAATTCTAAACCTATGTGTTTGGCAAAGAATTGGGATGGCATCATATTCCAGTTCCTGCTGTTTGGCATGCAATTATGGAATGCAATTAATTATTTTTAAAGTTAAGTATGCCTTTACAAAGTTAACCTTTTAATAATTATTATTATTTTAACTTTGTAAAAATCAAAGTCTATCACCAAGTTACCTAACCATTTGAGCCATGTATTTTTTTTTTAACTTATAATTAACTATTAGTCGTATAAAGATTATTTTATTCTTCATTAGGCTTTGTAATTTTCTCTGGATCAAGTTTGACTTTGTAATTGTAACAACATATCAAAAAAGATTGAAATATATCAGAAGTCAAAAAAAAAAAAATGAAGTAAAAATATTTTTAAAAAAAATGAAGAAGAAAAGGAAGAATTTGTCTAATACTAAAAAAAATGGAAGAACATATCAAAAACAATATTCCAAAATAAAACAAAAAATAATATTGATAAAAAAAAAGAAGAAGAAGAAGAAAGGAAAGGATTGATATAATATTGCGAAGATGGAAGAAAGATCAATGCAAATATCACTAAAAAAAAGAAAAAAATGAAGAAGAAACAGAAAGAAGAACTGGTCTAACATTGAGAAAAAAAGGACAAAAATTGTAACGCCGCGAACCTAGGTTAGGAGTGTTAACGTTGTACTTTGATTTTTTTTTTCTTTAAATCCTGGGACGAAACGGACAGAGTTTCCCCTGAAAACTGACCGTTTCCCAGGCTTAAAGCCTTACATTAAAAAAAACCCTGCAATTAAACGCATTAATAAAACCAACTCAACGGCTACCCGCCGGAGTCCATGGCTCTACAGGCCACCCGCCCGGAGCATATCAACTAGCACAGCTCAATACTAAGGTAACGGAACAAAAAAAGTACAACTTCACGGACCACATGCCCGAAGTACTGGGGTTACATCCCAACTATAAACAACCTGAGCTAAATGATGATTGGCTCACATCGCCGTACAGAGCGACTCTAGATGATATGCTATACATGCACACAGGGACTTAGATTTCATAACAGTACAATTGCAACTCACACATATAGAGCATGTAACTTTGCTTCTAGTACAGCAATGACTCCATCTCGGCTTACTTGGACAGACTCTTACCTTGTACTTCAGAAACCTGGAAAGGGAACAGTAATTGATGGGAATGAGCAATTATCGCCCAGTGGATAACCCTCTCCCCCAAACCCATACTTAAAGTGCAATAGTTTATATGTATATTATAACTTATTTAAAACATATACGTATAACTTAAATATTACAATATCAAAGTACAGTATTTACTTACGAACGTTGTTCGTAATTCCTTTCCTTTGAAGAACTCACCTACCTTACGATATAGCCCACCACAATGCAGGGGAATAGCAGTCGCTTCCACACTTACACTCTAAAATAACCATACTCAATAAATTTACCATAAGAAATTCATATAAACTCATAAATTCAATGAAAAGAAAGGGGTTAACCATTAAACACCACTTGTTGGGATTTCCGCTATGAAAGGCTTATTTTATGCCATATGATTTATGCCGTATATAAATATTGAAATTTTGTTGAAGATGTTGTCAGGTAACAGACTATATGAATTTAGCATTTACACTTGAATAACCATCATGTTCAATGCAATAGAGTCACTAAACTGATGATTTCACTACATCATGCAGGTCATATATATAGAAATAGATCTTTTATTAAGACATCGAAGGATAACCATAAAGTGAAGCATATAACTATGCCATATGAATGATATACTAATGCTTTAACTTCATATGCTTGCTTATTAGAGTATAACGTTCTATAAACCATCATATGGTTCTCTATTGACCTAGTTTTTCTACCAGCTAAAGGGTTTGATCCCGTATAACTTGACTCTACTGCTTGTTGGCAAAATGATAGGGCATATAAACTTGGAAGTTCCTACCTATTGACATAACTATGAAACATAAAACTTTGAAGTTTATGCCTACTAGCAAAATTCTGAATTACTGAACTTTGAGTTCTCTGCCTGCTGGCATAACAATGAATCTCTGCACTTGAATCCTCTGCCTACTGGCAGAGCAATGAACCTTGAACTTTGAATCCTTCGCCTGCTGGCAAAACAATGAACATTGAACTTTGAATCCTCTGCCTACTGGCAGAGCAATGAACATTGGACTTTAAATCTTCTGCCTATTGGCAGAACTATGAACAGTGAACTTTAAAACTTCATGTAAACTTTGACGGAGGGTACTGGGTTGGTTATGCGCTAAGAATCCCAAGTGATGCAATGTAACTCATGCTCATTACTTGATTTCGTTTCAAAAGGTTCCCCCGACTTATCAACTAGCCATCTGACTCATTCGGTTGATCCATCCGATGACTTGGGTTATTTTGTTACCAATGGCCTGCTACTTAAAACAAACGACCGATAAAGCATTTAGCAGTGCTTAGGAAACAGGTAAATAAGCATTCATAGCTATATCAGTTCTATGCAATCACTATAATCGATGAATACGTGTAAGTAATGGACTATATATATAATCGCTAAACTTTATACAATCGATAATTTTATCGATAAGCCATATATAGCCATATATACTTAATAATCCAAGTATAAATTAAGAAACCACATATAAATCGATAAACTTTATACAAATTCCATAAATTTCACATATTCGATAATCGACATATAATCAAGAAACTATATACATATGCAACAATAAACTTTATAATCGATGAACTCTATATAATCGATAAGCTATATATTCGATAAACTATATATAAAAACAATAAAATTTATAATCGATAAACTCTATACAATTGCCAAACTTCATATAAATCCGTAAATCGCTAAACTTTATATAAATCGATAAATCAATGAACCTCATATAAATCGATAAATCACTAAACGTTATATCAATCACTAAATCACTGAACTTCATATAAAATCGATAAACGCTATATAATCGAACAACACTCATGTAACTGATTATAATTCGATAAACTATATATAATCAAATAAGTTTCATATAGTCAATAAATTATATATATAGAATCAATAAACCTTTGTTCAGTACGGTCAAGCTGTATATATACTAAGCATCGTTCAGTGTATGCCACAGTTTCCTCAAGTTACTAATAATCAGTTCCAATTCAACTTGAACAGCTATAATCGATAAATGTTCATCAAAATTAACACTAAATAGGAGGAAGTGGAAACCCACCTCGAATCCAAGCTGAAGGACCCATACAAGGGTTGATTTGGTGGTGGAATTTGAACTCCCAAAACCCAAAACCCTAGCTCTCGAACATGGGATTCTCGTAGCTGTCGCTAGGGTCGCCGGACGTGAGCCACCGGCCCTCATCCGCCGCCGACCCGACCGTAACCGGGGTCTGGCCGGCCCACCACGCCCTCCCCTTTCTCCCACTCGCTCAACCGACCTCTCTCTCTCTCTCTCTCTCTTTCGATGCTTTGGGGTCGTGGCTGGCGGCTCCCGCGCGGCCTGACGACGGTCGGCCGGTTGCCGGCGCAACAGCACCACCGCCCCCCCCTCTCTTTCCAGCGTGGGGTGAGGTGGGGTTGGGGGTTGGGAGTTGCTTGCCATATTTCTCCCTGAGAAAACAGGGGCTTGCCGCTTTTGCTCTTATTTATTTTTTTTCTTTTTCCTTTTTTCTTTTATTTTGAATAATTATCTCGTCACATCATACTTAATACGAGCTTATCCACTTGTCAACTCGTAATTAATACGAGTTGATCCACTTGTCAACCCGTAATTAATACTCAATGTTCGATTCAATAAATTAAAGGACTAGTCCCAAGGATCACCAATTCAGTTATACTCGGGAATCTACGCAATATGTAGTGCCCGATATAATCTTCCATAACCCATAACAATAAAATAGGAAGAATATTCTTTTCAATAGAAACAGCACCTAAGCAGGCACGTCGATATTATTTCAATTTATAACGATATAAAATAGCATAATCGATTTAACGAAGGGGGATAGAATCCCGGGTGTTACAAAAATCAATATAAGAATAATGAAAGATTACAAACAAATTGATATTGAAGAACATATCTGGCATTGAAAGATTAAAAACAAACAAATTGAGATAAGAACAATGAAGGTTGAAAGCCCAGATTGAGATGAAGAACAAAAGGTAAAAACAAATTGGGATGAAGAAGAAGAGAAAAAAGACAAAAAAGTACCAAGTGCATATTGAAAAGCAAAAAACCGAAGATCTAAGCAACTAGATCCCGGTCTGGAGCAAATAGAGAAGTTGAAAAGGAGGTCGACGAGCAGATTTTGAAGGTGACTCTCAATGGTCGACAGCAGATAGCGGTCTCCCCCTCTACAATTAGGGTTTGGGTAAGGGTTCACATCATTCCTTGGGAGGGTTGGGACTTGACACCCTTCCTCGTGGAGGGGGTTCAAGTTCCACGAGTTTGGGATGGGATTTGATACCTCTAGGTACCAAGTTTCATCCCCTAAAATCATCACCAAATACTAGGGAGTAGAACTTGAAACCTCGAGTTTCAAGTCCCTGTCCTTTTTTTGCCCACCAAACATCTCCTGAATCATTAATTGATTTTTAAAATTTTTTTGAAAAAGGGCTTGCGACTTTAGTCAACTTCGACATGATCTCTAACTTTCCTGTCTTTAGAGGAATTCTGTAATCACCATTCCCCACCACCTCATACCATGAAATTCCACTCCGCCTCGTACTTCTATTCCCTTCTCGTGTTCCGCCTTTCTCTAACATGTGTCTCCTTTTCTCTCTCTCACTTTATGTAACTGATGCTTGCTCATTGTAGTCCACATACACACCTCTCACAAAGAAACAAAACCTCTCCCATGGATTTTCTATCTTCAAAGTCATTATGATGGCAATGACTAATGTCAGTGAAGTCGTCAGTTTTCAAAACCAAGTAAACAATTCACACATCACCCAATATGTGTATTCTAGTGTTCCAATCTAATTTTGTTTGGGGGTTTTCGTTTGGCGTTTTTTGAGGTCATTTGCCTTCTCGCCTTTGGCCTCACTATCAAATATCATAACCTTTATTAACCAGTTATAATTTATGAGGTTGACCGATAATAGAGTAACTGTGCAAATGGAAAAATAGAACTTCACTTGATCAACATCTGACATTTGCAGGCTTATCTCTTGGGTCCACGTATTTTATTGCGATCTTCGATTTCAATTTGTTTGAATGCATCTACTTCAATAGAAGGAGCAAAAGTTCTATATAAATTTAGGGAGTTAAACTTGAGCTTTGGTAGCTAAAACCTCATTTTTTTCGTAGTAATTTCTGTTATAAGATACAAATAACTCTCTCTTCTTTCAATACAGTTTTGAATCTTGCGCTTATTTTGTTACTTTTCAACAATTGGCTCTTATTGCAAGTGGCTCCTCTATACATTCAGAATCTCTTATGTTGCCTCAAGTGGGTTGCTTTACTTCTGTACTTTAGTTTGATGAATTCTATTTTTGGAATTTTTATATTTTAATTTGATTTGATAATTCAGGGATTATATGATGATATCCAATATGTGAATTTGTAAGGCTATTTTGGACTTTGTTAGCTTTCTTGGTTCAATGGTGTGATATTTGATGTAGATCCATCTACCCCCTCCAAAAAAACACACCAACTAATATAATCTTGAGTTGTCTTTAATTGTTAGACATTTTAAAGCTTTTGATTTCGACGAGTTCTTATGGCATTCTTAAAAGGTTTATATCATTAGCATGTTGATTTTTTAATACATGATTTTTTTTATGGAATGAAATCTGCTTCTGCTATGAAAGAAATATAGTGTTTCTTTCTCTCCATTATAAGCCTCCAAAAGTAGCGATGGCATGCCATATATGAAGGCAATAAGAACAGTTATGTTGAATTCGTTTCAAAGAAAAGGTTACACATATATGATATGAACACAATGTGAAAGTTACAAAATAAACTAATGGGTAAGGTAATTTCCACCAAATGGAAATTCCGACAATTACCGTAAGTCCCACAATGTGCATCGTACATTTAGCATGATTGAATATAATCCATTGAATTTTATTAGTATTTTTTGAAGTTAAAGTTATACTTCCTAAAATAAATTCAATTTCAACTAATATCTAGAAAAGTCTGAAAGAAATAAATCACCCCGCCCCCCAAAAAACTTACTCGTCAACTACCCTCCATCCCCCCCCCCCCAACCCACAAATTCGGTTGAAGCTTGGTAGCCACCTGGTTTTTGGAAAGCCCGTCACTCCTCTGTTTGAGTAATGGCAACAAGATAAACTTTTCTTCCCCTCTCTCTCTCTCTTTCACACTTGTCCCACATGGAACTTTTGAGGGGTTCATATATCCCATTCTCCTTTCCCATGTTGAATAACTTGAAACCAGGCTTTATGGGGCTAAGGGTGTCTAGGGCCACCATGCACACTCACGCACCGCCATCGCCTGCTCGTCCGGGCACGGCGCAAGCCGCGGTTGTGGGCCTAATCTACCTTTTTCGGAGAAATATGTTTAAACATTTTCATAACAGATTACGTTAAATCCTCCGTGAATCGCTCCCTGCCGGTATAATCTTCCTGATTTTTTTCCTCGCCTTGAATGCTGCCAGATCTTCTGCCTCATTCTATGTTCTTAATGGCCAGATTTTTGGTCTCATCTTACGCCATTTTAATGGCTTTGTAACAGCCACTTTTCTCTTATAAATAGAGGCCTTAGCAGCAGGGTTCAATACACCATCTCTTACATTTCTCTCCTCTCTTCTTCTTCTTCTCTGCATTCTGGGTTACGTACTGCATACTCCAAACTCTTGGCTGCGAAGTGCACGCGTTCAAGAGTGCTGAGTTAACCTTGGGGAGCAACCGGTTGTATCGATTTGCATTGTAGTCGAGCCGTAATTGCTTCCAAGGCAGTGGCTTATCCACGATTCAATTTATTCTGTCGATCTTCCAGCCATTGTTCTTCTTATTCTTCCAATATCCTCAACCTCCGCCGACCACCACACCGCATCGACATGCATCTATTCTGGCAAGGACGTGTCATCAACTCCCCCCCCCTGAACGTGACATCTTTGTGGTGGGTAACCATTCTTGCCAGTTAACGCTAGCCAGAAAAAATGGGATCTTGTTTCCGACAAGAACCAACACCCATCAACACCTCCTCCCCCGCCTCGACGGGCATCATCTTTGTTGGCCATACCTCAGACCTTCTTCCTTGGTGGCCGGCAACATCCCAAATCTGAATTTCTGGTGCCAAGTGCTAGCAACTCATCCGCCGCAAGAGATGGAGACGCATATAGAGAGCGATGGAGATTTCTAAGGGTCATGGTCCGGGTCAACTAAGCGACATCAAGTCCGGTGGTAACTCACCGAAAAACATAGAGCTAGTTGTTGGGAAATATGGACGCTAGTTGGGGTTCACATATGAGCTAAATGATTTCTTTTTTTTCAGGAGTTTTTTATCGACCTTCCAAGGGAACAAGTTTGATAAGCTAAACAGGGCCTTAAAAAATTATTGTTTAAGTAATTTATCAAATTTGAATAATTCAAAGTATTAAATTTTAATACCCTTAAAAAAAACTAATGGTGTAGACTAACGACTGCCACATGTACGGTCAAGATCGCATGAGTTATGGTAATTGTCATTTGGTGGAAATCGCTATACTATAACACACCGAAGAAATAAAGTCTCAAATTAAAAATGAGGGATTAAGATGAAAACTAAAATAAATTATAATTCACAATGTGAAATTTCAAAAATAAAGTCTGAAATTAAAAATAAGGGGTTGAGACGAAAACTAAAATAAGTTATACTCAACACTAGCTAAGACTCATGTGTTACCCCGGAATTAATTTTTTAATCATTATATAATACTTTAAAACTATCACGAAATATTTCTTCAATTAATAAACTGTAGACGTAAAAATATATTCGAACTCCAACTAGATTAAGGATTCAAGCCAGCAAAAAATTATAAATACAAATGAAACGTATAAAGCCTAATAATTGAAAGTATTTTAAAATAAATAAAATAGCTCATGGAAGAGCATGATATATCCAATTATTAACAAAAATCAGAACATATGCATCATTCGTGATAGTTGGACACTTGGACGAGATAGGGGACAAATTTGTCGCTGGGTGTGCATATTTCTAGTATTGCGAGGTGTTTAGGGAATAATACATTTTCTAATATGATCCTTGCCTGTATGTCATTGCATTATAGTGATCCTAATGCAAACAGCTTTAATCTTAATTTGTGATTTGTTTTTCTTTAAAACTACTGACATTATTTAATTTTTCCTACTTTGCATTATGGATATGAGGATGTCAACTGTGCATATGGGGGCTTGGATTTGTGTATATTGAATTAGTGGACTATCTTATTAAATTATCACTAACTATAATATTATGGGCCAGTAAGACAAAAAGCTAATAATTGATAAATTAAATTAAATAACATTAAAATTGGAGATGAGAATATATGACATTGTATTTTAATTATTATAATAAGGTACACGCCAATTTCATAAACAAACTATGCCCCACCTAAAAGGGAATAGTATTATATTTGTTTCAAGTACTTATTTTAGAAAATATGACTGTGTTGTCATTTACGATTTTTTCATTTCGTTTTATTAAATCAAATGCATCATTCATAGACCTGGCAAATGTGTCATTCGGTTCGGGTATGGGTCGGGTCATGTTCGGGTTAAGTGACACTTCGGGTCATTTCGGTTTGGGTCGGGTATGGTTCGAGTCAAATCGATTTCGGGTCAACCAATTTTTGATCAAATACATTCGTCATGCCAAAACAAGCAACGTTGTAGAAAATTTCGGGTCGGGTATGGTTCAGTTCAGGTCAATTCGGGCTTCGGGTCCACTCTTGTGTGAGCATATTTCGGGTGTTGGGTTGGGTATGGGTCTGGGTCGTTCGGTTCGGGTTTCGGGTCTCGAGTCAGTTTTGCCAGGTTTAATCATTCGTGATAGTTGGACACTTGGACCATATAGAGAACAAATTTTTCCCTGGGTGTGCATATTTCTGGTATTTGGGGTGTTTAGGGAATAATATCGATTTCCATGAGTTCTTATGGCATTCTTAGACGGTTTATATCATTCGTGTGTGGTTCTTTTAATACGTTATGCGTTTCATGGATTGAAATCTATTTCTGCTGTAAAACCAATATACTGTTTCTTTTTTTCCATTATAAAATTCCAAAAGTAGCGATGGAATATGCCATATGTGAAAGTAGTAGGCACAGTTATGCTAAATTCGATTGAAGGAAAAGGTTACATAGATATAGTACGAACACAATGTGAAAGTTAAAAAATAAATTCTCAAATTAAAAACGAGGGATTACAACGAAAACCAAAATAAATTATAATCCACAAAGTGAAAATTAAAAAATAAAGTCTCAAATTAAAAATGAGGGGTTAAGACGAAAATTAAAATAAATTATACTCAAACACTAGTTCAGACTCGTGCCTTACCCCACAATTAAATTTTTAATTATTATATAATACTTTGAAATTATCACCAAATATTTATTCAGTTAATAAACTGTGGATGAAAAAATATATTCTAACTCCGATCAGATTAAGGATTAAAGTAAAACAAAATTATAAATACAAATAAAACGTGTAAAGCTTAATAAATGGAAGTATTTTAAAATAAATAAAATAGCTCATGAAAGAGCGTGGTATGCCAAATTATTAACAAAAATCAATGAACATATACATTATTCGTGATAGTTAAACACTTGGACAAGATAGGCGACAAATTTGCCCTTGGGTGGGCAAATTTCTAGTATTGGTGGGTGTTTAGGGAATAATATATTTTCTAATACACTCCTTCCCTATATGTCATTGCATTATTAATGATTCCAATGCAAATAGCTTTAATCTTAATTTGTGATTTCTTTTTTTTTAAAATTGCTATCATTGTTTAATTTTTCCTACACTATATTATAAGGATGTCAATTATTCATATGGAACCTAGAATTTGTGTTGATTGAATTAGTGCATTATCTTATTAAAATATCACTAACTATAATAATATGTGGTACTAAGACAAAAAGCTAATAATTAATAGGTTTAATTAAGCCATATTAAATTTGAAGATGAGAATATACGACATTGGATTTTAGTTATTATAATAATGTACATGCTAATTTCATAAACAAATTATTCCACACCTAAAAGGGAATAAAACTACGTTTGTTCCAAGTATTTATTTTAGAAAATATGACTATGTTGTTAGTTACAATTTTCCATTTTATTTTATTTTCATGTTCCCCAATCCCTTTGGCTTATTAATTAATACAACCATATAAGTCATTGCTTTTGTTGATTCCTAAATTTAAATTATTTTAAAGGATAGCGTGTATTACTCAATGTAAGGGGAAAACTTACTTAGTTCTTTGTTATCATGCACAACAAATACTATATCTTTTACCGTCTACATGATTTATTATTACTGTTGGTTTGGGTAGGGTAGCAATAGTTTGGTATTCTTGAAATTACAACAATTAAAACCATCAACTACAAACATGTTTGTACTCAAAATGACAACGTATAAACACTGTAATGGCAGACGCATAAAACTATTCTATCAAGGATACAAAAAATAGTGGTACCTCATGCATGTGAATCTTGAATTTGTGTCTATTGAATTAGTGCAATACATTATTAAAATATCATTAACTATAATATTATGTGACGTTAAGACAAAATGTTATTAATTGGTGAGTTTAATTAACTCACATTAGAATTGGAAATGAGAATACATATACTTTGAAGAATTATAACTAATTTCAAGAATAATTAAAGTTCTGATATCTTCATTTTACCACTTTTCTTCATTTAAAAAAAATGCATAAAGTGCCTCCAGATCTGTCAATAGTTATGATAAATTACATGCATTTAAAAGTAATTTCAGTAATACTTACAGCGATTCATACTAGTTGCACAAAATAGTTACACGAACACAATATTCGCGAAACACGTTATTCAAATTAGACATCTTATTTCATGTATTAAGATTTTATGATTACAAAACCGAATAAAAGATATTTCAGAACTGTCAATCGAGAATCTTTTAATTTTACCCATGTTTAATACTTACATAAGATGTATGTTATTGTAAACACTAAAAAACATATTAATATTTTCTATGTCACAAAATAATTTTAATTAATTAATTTAACTTAGTCTGAATTAATTGATTTAATTATTTAGGCTCAAACGACTATTAAGTCAACAATCCAATAAAGTCTCAAATCAACGAACCTACAAGATCATCAAGCCACCAGCCCAGTTGACTACCAAGTTAATAAGTTAAATAGACTCCCAAGTCATCGAACCAAGTTCAAGGTCCATCTATAAACCCAAGAAGGCTATTAATCCGCAAACTCTAGAAGTGAGGGGAGACTCCTCCCTATAAATATATCCCCATCTCCCAATTCACGAAGAGAAAATTTCTCTCACAAAAGACCATTTAGAAAGAGACAACAGGCACATCAAAACGTGCCGTTTACTCTAGATATTGAAGTACACACACTTCGAGATTCAAGCTATTTCGACCCTCCATCAAGTCACACACAAGAGATCGAATAAGAGGAGTTTAATTTGTTCATTTGTAACAAAATATTTAGAGATTGCACCCATTTTTATTACAAATACAAAAATTAAATATATTTTATATGTCTTGTCTTAATTCGATTTAGACTTGAAATTTGTGGCTACAAATTTCTAGCACGTCTAGCGTGACCCCTTTGTCTCTCATCTCCTTCTCTTGGACATCTAAAATTTTCAACTAGCTCTTCGCAAGGAAGATATGGCCACAAGAAGTGTCGCTTCTCTACCTTTAAAGAAGAAATTCAGATCTTTCCAACAAAGATCCTCCAACTCTGACACCACCTCCAATGAGCAAAGCACTGGAGTGGTGACAAGAAACATGGCGAGGGCTGCAGTAGCCACTGTCACAAAAAACGCAGTTGCAATTGCATCCTTGCATTTGACCAACAACGTCGACCCCAATATGCACGACGGAGTTGGTAAAACTCCATATGTTTACACTCTCAAGGGGAAATCCATTCAAGAATTGAAGACGAAGCATCAATCTCTATTTTTTTTGAAGTGGAAGATTGTTATAGTAGTGATTCTTCTACGTCATCACCAAGGAAAGCTGCCCTTCCACAATCCAGCGCTAAATCATCCCCTACAGTCATCATGCATGCGATGATGATAAGAGCTGTTAATTTTGAAAAAGAGTTCACTAGCATGAAGGCCACGTTGGAAATGCTCTCTAAGGAGAGTGAAGAGAAAGATGCACACATCAAACGCCAAGGGGAACATATTGCTAAGTTACTGAAGAAACCAGACAAAGGTCCACGTGCATCGTCCAACAAAGGCGCAAGTAGCGACGAGGACGAAAAAGGATTCAATCGAAACGAGGCTTATGAGGATGATGGCGGGTCAAAGAAGGGCAGCAAGCCACAAAATGACTCATCTCTAGGCGCAATGAGTCCTTTTTCATCTCCAGTAAGATCAAAAATGCATAAGCAACATGAAAGAAAAGCATCTAGAAAAGTACTATCTCTTCTATCAACAGGAATTTCAAGTGCATCAAAGGCAATGGATTCTTCTCGAGTCAACTGTAGGGTTGTAGGCTGAATATCACTGCAAGGATTATGAGTTGACTTAGGTCGTGATTTGACAGGACGCGACTTGAAATAGCTTCACCGCCTCGGGAAGGACTCTTGCTTAACTTGTTGCTTGCACAAAAAATTTATCCAACATTCAGCACGAACCCCTTGGTTGTGGGCATTTTCAAGACAGATGTAAGCAACAAACAAGTATCTATATGTGTGTTGAATTAGTCTCTGACTGTTCTGACGACGTTGATATAATGCATCTCGGCTAGGTACTACCTCATCATAAATTTTTCCGTAAATAGGGAACCCACCAAGTTGATACAAGTCCACTAGAGATATCGACATTTCTCCGGATATAGTATGTAAAGTGTTGGTCTTAGGGCACCAGGACTCACAAAAGGCGTGATAACATGAGGATCATGATCATAAATGTATAACAAAGCATACACTGCATCAAAGAGGCAGCAACTCCTCAATTGGGTTGAAGCATGGGAGAATGTATTCTACGTACTCCCAATATTTAAGAATGAAAGAGAATTCTTTAAATATCTTTAGTGCTGGCTGCCAATGAACTTCACCGGAAATAATTTTTCGCCCAAGTAGCGGGAAAGTGGTGATAGTGCAGCTATTGTCGTGGTCGGCACTATGAAGAAGGTAGATATTATCATGCGTTCTATCCACAGCCCTGGTAAGCAATGGTGATGCGAAGTCAGAACGAGGGATGGTGGGTATCTGGTCAAACTCTGGGCGAAGCAAGGATGGGTAAACAATAAATGTGTTGACCAGCTCTGCTTTCGTCACTTCATGCTCTACGACAGAAAGATAAATTTTATTCCATCGCTTGGATTCCTTATATCGTATCATGATTGACCACCTGTTAAAAAAAAAAAAAAACAAGTGCTTAGTTTCGTAAAAAACGGGGAAAGAAAGCGGGAAAAAAAATTTCTCGCAGGTTAGTTTTCAAAGATATGAAATCCTCTGCAGGCTCATTAGCATGGCTCAATCCTGAGGCAGCACTTCCTAGTGGCATGTGCGAGGCCTTTCTCCTTGAAGTCTAAAGATCGAGTCTGATCGCCCTCATGCACGAGTCTTCAAATGCTACGTCTCGTTGGCATATGTGGAGGCTCTCTCCTTAAGGTCTAAAGACCGAGTTCAATTATCCCAGTGCACAGCGAGTCTTCAAGTGCTACACCTATTGGCTTGTACAAGGGCTCTCTCCTCAAAGTCTAAAGACCGAGTCCAATTGCCCTCACGCACAACGAGTCTTCAAGTACTGGATCCTGTTGGCGTATGCAAAGGTTCTCTCCTCAAGGTTTAACAAATCGAGTTCGATAACCCTTGCACACAACAAGTCTTGAAAAGGATAAACCTGCAGATAAATGCCCACAATACTAAAAAAAAAAAAGGGATAGGGTTGATGCTACGATAGCTCATACAATTCAAAAGAAATACAGATAAATTTGTTTTTAAGGGCAAAGGAAACTGTGACAAACAAGAAAAAAATAGCAATATATAAATACATATAAGTCGAAAGAAGTACCTTTGGGAACTTCTTGCTTGAGTATTTATGATCAGTTGGCTCCAAGAAGCACAAGATTTCTACCAAAAAAATCAATTATTTTTGTGGCTATTCTCAAGTGTTGTTGAAAAAAAAAGGGCAGGAACAATAAAATTATAAGATGTGTCGAGTAGAGATTCACTAAGAAAGAAATAACAAACTGTCAAGTCAAGTGCCCAAGAAGCCATGAAAAAAAAAATTAATCAAAAAAAGAAACGAACGCGGCAACCATTTAAAAAAAAATTAATCCAAAAAACAGATGGATACTCCCCTAAAATGCTATGCGAATCGTGAATGGGGAAGCACAATCTGCTTTCATTAATGAACCATTGTGAGGGTGTTTTCTAACACACACACACTTCAAAACAAAGAAAAGAGAGACAAGGAAAGTTGGATGCAACCCACTAAGCAAGCCAATTAAAAACAATCCTCAAATTATGCTTTCACACATTACTAATTCATTAAGAATAGAAAAAAAAGCACTTGTGAGCTACTCTTTAATCAAATTTGCTAATGTCAATGCATTAAAAAAGGCACATTGAGGGCATTAAAAAGGAGAGGAAACCTCTTGAAAAAGAATTTAAAAAAAAGAGGTAGGAGGTGCGCTAGGTTTTTTTGCTTGGATGCGGCAAAAGGAAACCAAATTCATCTAATTGATCAACCAGGTCCAGATTTTGGCAAGTCATGATTATGGCTGAGTTCCCTTCCCTAAAATGAATTAATTAAAAAAAATCATGGTGACTGGACGTTCTTGAATAATAAGTCAAAAATATTTGTCGAAACATCAGTCACGCTTGAACACTCCCAAGTCACTTGCGTGATCTACTCTTGAGGGGGCAATTTGTAGACACTAAAAAAATATAAATATGTGGTACGTCACAAAATACTTTAAATTAATTAATTTAAGTTAGTCTGAATTAATTGATTTAATTATTTAGGCTCAAACGACTATCAAGTCAACGGTCCAATAAAGTATGAAGCCAATGGACGTACAAGATTATCAAGTTGCCAGCCAGTTGACTACAAAGTTATCAATTTAAATAGACTCTCAAGTCATTGGCCTAAGTTCAAGTCCTATTTATCAACTCAGGAAGACTATTAATCCACAAATCCTAGAAAAGGGGAGAGACTCCTTCCTATAAATATAGCTCCATCCCCTCATTCGGGGATAGAAAATTTCTCTCATAGAAGACTAGAAAGAGACAACAAGCACATCAAAGCGTGTTGTTTACTGTAGAAATCAAAGCACACACACTTGATCGAGACTCAAGCTATTTCAGCCCTCCATCGTGTCACAAACAAGAGATCAAATTAGAGGAGTTTAATTTTTTCATTTGTAACAAAATATTCAGAGATTGTACCCATTTTGATTATAAATACAAGAAGTGCCGCCTCTCTGCCTTTGAAGAAGAAATCCGGATATTTCCAACAAAGATTCTCCGACTCTAACACCACCTCCAGTAAGCAAAGCACTGGAGTGATGATAAGAAACATGGCATGGCGGAGTCGTTAAAATTCCGTCTGTTGACCCTCTCAAGCGGAAATTCGTTCAAGAATTGAAGACGAAGCATCAATTTTTCATTTTTTTGAAGTGGAAGATTATTAGTGCAGCGATTCTTCTGCATCTTTCTAAGGAAAGCAGCTATTCCACAATCTGAAGCTAAATCATCCCCTACAGTCATCATGTATGCTATGATGATAGGAGCTGACAATTTTGAAGGAAAGTTCGCTAGCATGAAGGCCACGTTGGAAAGGCTCTCTAAGGAAAGTGCAAAGAAAGATGGACGCATCAAGCACTAAGAGGAACATATTGCTAAGTTACAGAAGAAACTTGACAAAGAGCCACGTGCATCGTCCAACAAAGGCGCAAGCAGTGACGATGACGAAAAGGGGTCCAATCGAAACGAGGCTTCTGAGGATGATGACAGGTCAAAGAAGGGCAACAACCCATAAAATGACTCATCTCTAAGCGCAATAACTGTTGAAAAATCCAGAACTTGATTCCCAATGCTGTCAAAACTTACCTAGGAGTCGGCTAGCGGAAGAGTCATCCCTACATCAAACCCTACATGAAGAGGATCGATGCTCTTTGTATGCCATATGGTTACCAACCTACCAAATTCAACCAATTTGATGGGAAGGTAACCCAAAATAATATGTTGCATACTTCATTGAGACATGCAACAACGCTGCGAATTAGTGGTGAAACAGTTCGTCCAGACTTTAAAGGGCATCGCGTTCGACTAGTATACTGATCTGCTGCCCGAGTCCATTGATAGTTAGGAGCAGATGGAGCAAGAGTTTTTCAACAGGTTCTATGGTACCCAGTGCACTATTAGTGTGACTAAGTTACGAAATACTAAACAGTGGAAAGATGAACCTGTTCTTGACTACATTAATCGCTAGCGCTCACTCAGTCTCGAGTGTAAGGATCAGTTATATGAGACTTTTACGGTAGGGATTTGTGCCCAAGGCATGGAGTGGGACTTACTTTATGTCCTACAAATGAGCAAGCCGAAGACATTCCAAGAGTTGGCTACTAAAGCGCATGATATAGAGATGATGATAACTAATCGTCTTAGAAAAGCTTCCCCTACTTTTGAAGCGAGGAAGGACAAGAGTGACTTTAAGAAAAATTCTAAGTCTTCCAAGAACTCAACCAAAGAATCTATGTTGATCACTACAAGCGAACCGATCCTAATTTCAGGAAAATCAAGAATAGAGGAAAAGCAGCGCCCATCAACAAAAGATGCTGGGAAGAAGCGCCCGACGCTAAAAGAGTTTCAATAAAACAAATACCCATTCCCTGACTCAGATTTGTCAAGCATGTTAGATGATTTGTTGGAAAATGGTATCATTGAGTTACTGTCGTTAAAACGCCCCGAAGAAGCAGGAAAGATTAATGACCCAAAGCATTGTCGGTATCATAGGGTCATTAGTCACCCTCTTGAAAAGTACATTACGCTCAAGAAGCGTATTATACAGTTGGGTCAAGATGGAATGATCATCCTAGACTTGGATGAGGCGGTTGAAACCAATCACACGACAATTTGGTGTGAGCATTGGGACTTGGCTCCTTCGTTGAAAGAAGAGTTGGTTACCATACAATTTGGAAGCTTTGAGCCAGTAATGCTTTCATTACTGGTTCCTGCCTCACTTGTGGAGGCTGAGTGTGTGTCAGACATTCCTGATGAAGACAATGAAGGATGGACGCTCGTTACTAGACAAAGCCCTAGGATGCAAAGGCATGTTCAACCACCCCCACTCCGTCGGAAAAAAAAGTCACGCTAAAAACAACAAACCTCGACGTCCTAAAGGGAAGAAGAAGCCCAATCCTAGTAAGTAGCATGAAGTTCAACCAGTCAATCTCCTTGAACAAGAACCTCTTGTCCCGATTGCATTAGAAGAATTCTTCCCAAGGGACTTCCTTAAGAATGTTGCAGTTAACATCGCTTCTGTTCTGAGCTTGAAGATGAGGAGGATGAGAAATATGTCCAAAAGGCGTCCTCTTCGAATACAAATGACAAAGTCCTTTCCGTCTTAGAAGCTTTGCCCGAACGCATGAGTTAGAAAGAAATTTTTCAGTTGCCTGAAGAGATGCGAGAGCAACTTGTGGCTGCCATGCACCATGTAAACTCATATGCTCAAAGTAAAGGAAATTAAAGAGCCTGCAAAGCTTACAGCTCAGTGCACCACTTGTAACACGATGGTATCATTTATAGATGACGATCTATTGCTTGGGTAAAAACCCCCACAATTGTCTGTTGTTTGTCACTGGCTATATTTAGGGGCAAAAGTTCAAATGTATCTTGGTAGATGGTGGTTCCACGGTCAACATCAAGCCTAAGTCTACTATGAACAACTTAGGGACTACTATTGAGGAACTCTCTAAGAGTTGGATGATGATACAAGGCTTCAACCTGGAGGGTCAACGTGCAATCAGCATGATTCGCCTTGAGTTGACAATGGGTGATCTATCCACAACATCTATCTTCCATGTGATAGATTCAAAAGCTTCATACAAGTTGTTGCTAGGATGGTCTTAGCTTCATGAGCATGGGGTGGCGGCATCGACTTTGCACTAATGCCTCAAGTGTTACCGCGACGGGGAGAAGAAGATAAATGGTGATGTTAAACCATTTACTAAGGCTGAATCTTATTTCACCGATGTGAGATTCTTCGAGAAAAGGGCCCCTTTGAAGGAAACAATGTTAGCCTTTATCTCCTCTACTGGTAAAAGGAGTGATGAAGATACTCATGTGATGACAAATGGCGGCACTAATGGTAATGTCAAACAACCGCGACAATGTGAGAAGGAAAGTAGCCAAGTAAAGATGAATCCTTCTTTCAAGAAAGTAGTGGTTGCAACGAATCCTACAGCACCAGTGTTGAAGTACATTCCTAAATCCCGCTGCAAGGATGGTGAAGTGTCATTCAGTAAATGCATGACTCTTGAAAGTGCAACTAAGCCTATTAGCAAATTCAAGGAGATCGAGTGTCGTATCCTTGGAGATAAAGGTGTGCTTCCAACTCATAAAGCCAGCAAAAGTAGGGTAGCTAGAGCCCCTCTCTGGCTTCGTTTTTTCTTTCAAGGGCTCACTTCAAGCAGAGAATGACTTGTTGAAGGTGCGCACTGATGTTGGGTTTGATCCGAATGGGTACAAGCTGATGAAGAAATCTGATTATAACTTCAATAAGCTATTTTCTTTAGTGCATGTCATCGAAGCTAAGCCCTACGACATCAGTGAGACATAAAAGAAAATACAAGAGAAAGGTGGCGTCATCGCAGTTCCAAAGGTAGGCCTCAGTTATCTATAACCTCAACCTGTCCAGATTTCAGGGTGATGTAAAGATAAGCAGTCCCTTACTCCTTATATTGCACCAGAAGAGATTATTGAAAGTGATCAGGAGGATGTCAAGAACAAACCAAAATCTTCTGTGTTTGACATATTGCAATCTTCCACTTCACACAGACGCATTTCTGTGTTCGACAAAGTCGGAAATGGGAAAGTGTCAAAGTGTTCTGCTTTCTGGAGGTTAAAATTAGGCACACAACCTTCATTCTTCACCAGGATCAAGTCAAATGAAGAATTGGCATGCTCGTCATCGGCACAAGAAAGGGGCTCAGTATTTGGTCATCTTCGCGAAATAAATGAAGTCTAAAGTGCTATTCATTCTCGTATGAAACACTTGTCGACTTTAGAGGTGAAGACAAAGGGTTCACCAACAGTCAAGAGACGCGCATTGGTTTTACTGTCCATATGGTTAATCTAGGCCTAAAAGAGGAACTCAGGCAAGAGAAACAAGCCTCCTCCAATCACATCACAGTCCGAGAATTTGATGACTCGCATACTGAAATAGAACTTGTGGAAACTCATGAGACTCTAGAAGGCGGAGGGTAAGCCACAGTAGATGAACTTAAAAGTTAAATCCTAGAACCAGCGAGGAGCCTCGCCCTATCTACGTGAGATTATTGCTTACGCCCAAATAGGAAAAGGTGTATTTTGATCTCCTGTCAGAGTACAAAGATGTATTTGGTTAGAGTTACAAAGAAATGCCTGGGTTAGACCCAAAAATCGCAGTCCACCACTTGTCTATCAAAAAGGGTGTTTCACCTAAGACACAGCCCCAACGACGCTTCAGACTAAATTTAGTACCAAAAATCGAAAAGGATGTCAACAAACTCATAGAGGCGGGATTCATTCACGAAGTCAAGTACCCAACATGGACTGCGAACATTGTCCCTATAAGGAAAAAGAATGGTCGGTTGTGTGTTTGAGTCGATTTTCGGGATCTCAATTATGCCCGCCCCAAAGGTGATTTTCCACCGCCAGTGATGGAACTCATGATTGATTCTACAAAACGACGCTTCAGATTACTAGAAATCGAAAAGGAGGTCAACAAACTCATAGAGGCGGGATTCATTCACGAAGTCAAGTACCCAACATGGACTGCGAACATTTTTCCTATAAGGAAAAAGAATGGTCGGCTGCTTGTTTGTGTGGATTTTCGGGATCTCAATTATGCCTGCCCCAAATGTGATTTTCCACTGCCTGTGATGGAACTCATGATTGATTCTACAAATGGACATGAAGCTCTATCCTTTATGGATTGCACAGCAAGATACAATCAAATTCAAATGGTGCAGAAGATTAGGAAGCAACAGCTTTCTGCACACCTAAAGGCATCTTCTACTACAAGGTGATGCCCTTCAGCTTCAAAAACGTCGGAGCCATATACCAAAGGGCGATACAAACCATCTTTGAGGACATGCTACACAAGACGATGGAGTGCTACGTCGACGATCTAGTGGTCAAGTCAAGAAAGAGGCCAGATCACTTGCGTGATCCCCAACAAATCTTCGAGAGATTACAAAGATGTCAGCTCAAGATGAATCCACTTAAGTGCACATTCGGTGTTACTTCTGGAAAATTCTTAGGCTTTATCACCCAACATTGAGGCATTGAAATTTACCAGGTTAAAGCTAAAGCCATTCAAGACATACCCAGGCTTAAGAACCTCAAGGAGCTTTGCGGCTCACAGATATGCTTAGCGTACATCAGGAGGTTCATATCAAACTTGGTTAGTCGTTGTCACCCTTTTAGCCACCTCATGAAGAAATAGGCACCTTTTGAATAGGATGAATCATTCAGGAATGCTTTTAAAAGTATCAAGAAATATTTATCAAGCCCACCGATGCTAGGAGCTCCGATTTTCTACAAGCCTTTGATACTTTACATTGCAGCCCAAGACAGATCACCGGGGGCATTATGTGCGCAGGAAAATGAGGGGGCCAAAGAGAGAGCTATTTACTACCTGAGTCAAACTTTGGTTGGGTCTGAATTAAATTACTCTCCAATCAAAAAGATATGTTTGGCTCTCATGTTCGCTGTGCAGAAGTTGAGGCATTACATGCAAGCTCATACAGTGCGGGTCATCTCTAAGGTTGACCCAATTAAGTGTATCTTGTCAAGACCGGTTCTGAGCGGATGGTTAGTAAAGAGCGCTATTATCTTAGAACAATATGACCTCATATACATACCCCAAAAGCTGTTAAAGGGCAAGTACTAGCAAACTTCCTAGCAAATCACCCAATTCCTAACGGCTGGGAGCTAAACGATGATCTACCTGGTGAAGAAGTGTTTGTCATGGACATTCTTCCCCCGTGGGAGATGTACTTTGACGGTGTGGCACGATAAGATGGCGCTGGAGTAGGGGTAGTACTCATTTCCCTTGAGGAACACATCCTCCCGAACTCATTTATATTGACTCAATTGTGCTCCAATAACATGGCTGAATGTCAGGCACTTATCTTGGGCCTCCAAATGGTCATGAAGACAAGCATTAAAGACTTAGATGTGTACAGCGATTCTCAACTAGTCATAAATCAACTTCTTGAGTACGAAATTAAGAAAAATGATTTGATCCCATATCACACACAGGCCCTCCAAATCTTGATAAGCTAGATATAGTCAAGTTGCGGCACATTCCTATGAGTGCCAATAAGGTGGTTGACGCACTCATAAATCTTGCAGCCACTATGGCACTGGGGGTAAAAGAGGATATGACGATTCTAGTCAGCGGTAAGTGGGTGGTCACACCATCAGAAGATGAATTTGTTCAGAAAATTAATGCAATCCCTGTGTATGAGGTGGAAAATAAAGATTGGCGTCACTCGCTGATTGATTATCTGAAGCACGGGAAGCTGTCAAATGATGTTAAGCATAAGACGGAAATCCAAAGGCAAGTGTCACGTTTTCTTTGTTATAACAACACTCTCTATCGACGCTCCTTCCTTGATCTTTGATAAAGGTGCTTAGGCGAAGAGGAAGCACAATAAGTAATGGAGGAAGCTCACTTGGTGGTGTATGGTGCGCATCAGTCCGGGCCTAAATTGTGCGACTGCATCAAAAGAATGGACTATTACTGGTCCACAATGGTGCATGACTGCATTGACTTTGCAAAAAGGTGCAACGCTTTTCTATTTCACGCCAACTTCATTCACCAACCTCTAGACCACTCCACTCAACCATAACATCCTGGCCTTTTGAGGCATGGGGACTTAATGTCATGGGCCCCTCACTCCTAAGTCTTCAGCTGGTCATTTATACATTCTTGCAGCCACCGATTATTTCTCTAAATGGGTGGAGTCAATTGCATTAAAAGAAGTCAAGAAGGAGAATGTTGTCGGTTTTATTTGAATGCACATTATCTACCGATATGGTGTGCCTCGATACATCATCACCGACAATGGAAAACCATTGTTCAACGAGCTAATGATTAGCCTCTGTGAGAAATTTAAGTTTGCTCAGCATAAGTCTTCAATGTACCATGCACCTGCAAATGGCCTAGCAGAAGTGTTTAACAAAACATTGTGCAACTTACTAAAGAAAGTGGTGACAATCCAAGCAGGACTGGCAAGAAAGACATGGAGAAGCACTTTGGGCTTATCGAACCACCAACAAGACATCAACGCAATCAACTCCCTAGGCGCTCGTGTATAGTGTAGAGGCTATTTTGCCTTTGGAAATGCAAATCCCATCGCTTCGCATCGCTATACTGGTAGGCTTAAGTGAGGATGAAACTCACAAACTCCGTCTAGCAGAGTTGGAGTCTCTTGATGAGAAAAGGCTTCAGGCGCAACAAAAACTGAAGTGTTATAAAGCACGTCTGTCTTGAGCGTTCAACCTTGCTCATTCCAGGTTGGGGATCAAGTGCTCGCAGCAAGAAGGCTGATCATCATGACCCATAGGACAGGGAGCAAGCTCACCCATAAATGGGACGGCCCCTATGTTGTTCATGAAGTCCACTCGAATGGTGCCTGCAAGATAGTTGACGTAGAAGGAGTACGAGTAGAACTGATAAACTGTAGGTTTCTGAAGCACAACTACCCTTGAAAATTGGTTGTAAGCTCCTACGTATGAGCCTAAACTGCTCACCCAAAAAATAAAAATCAATCTTGTACTACTCCTATCCCGCAAGAGTATAAACTGAAAACAGCTAAAAAATATTAAAACAAATATAAAAAAAATCACGTACTACTCCTGGCCCGTAAGAGTATAAACTATGAATGGTAAAACAAATAATTGAAGCACTGTTAATTGAACTACATTATGACTTAATCTCATTGAAAAATTACAATTTTCTTGAGTATGTAGGGAGCTTAGTGAATAAATCTAGCAAGTGCTGTTAGATAAAACATAAGAAAGAGATGAAGAAGCGGCAAAAATATTACTATTGCATAAAGAATATCAAGAGTTCACTAACATGAAGAATCAAAGAGCAAGTGCAATAAGCTAAGCAACCTAATCAAATAGTGCTTATACAGTTATTAGGGTTTAGTGAGAGTTGCAACTCTAGAACATCACACTCATGTTCCTTCAACTTCTCAGCCTCTTCTTGAGACAGAGAGGGTACGACTTCAAGGTTAGCAAGAGCTTGTTTCCTCTAAATGACTTGCTTCTCGATGGTGATCACTAATGACAATTTGGCTTTGACGTCACTCCGAACTTTTTGTTCCTCTTCATAAGCAATACAAAGCGCCTCTTCTAGCTGAACTACTTTTTGAGTTGCACTCTTATGTTTGCCCTTAATGGCATCTGGCTCTTCCTACACTGCGATAAGATGGGACTGTGTTTAGTTGACTTGCTCAATGCAGGCAGCGTTCTCTTTGCCCAAGTCATCCAGATGGTGAAGTGTCAAAGCCATTTGTTTGAGTGCCAAAGACGCGGATACAGTGCTCACATAAACATCTACCAGCTTCCTTACAGGATTTGGGTCTCCATGAGACGTTTAATGCTTTTGTACATCATGGGGGCGCTCTCATACATTTTTGATACCTCATCAAATGAAGCATTCTTCAAAGCATTCAAGTAGCCATAACCTATAGCCCATATGCCGCAAGTGATAATGCTTTGAGAAGCAGGACCCGGTCGAAAGGAAGTTGCAAAACAGCCGCAAACATAGATTTTCCTTTCACGACCTCATGGCTAGTAGTTTTCTTAACGACAGTGGATATTCTTTTTGCCGCCAGTTGAAGAGATCTCGGTCCCTCTACTGAGTGCTCACTATGGGCTGGTGATGCAGGAAATGTCGTGACCCTTTTCAAGACCGATCCTCCAACTCACTCTGGGGATGCTAACCTCTTCACAACTTCTATGTCCTTGCCACCATGAAGACTGGCCTTAGCTGTAAAATTAACCTCCTCCAGCAATTGCTCGTCTATGACAGGGGTGGCCTCTTGTACTAAGTTGAACGCACCAATCTGCATCGAATAAAAAAAGGAGTGGAAAGGTTAAGCAGTTAAAGTAAAAAAAAATTGGTTATGATGAGTCTCACAAGGTTCTATACGAAGATAAGAGTAAGTTATTTCTTCAAGGTTAGGCATCTCTAAATAGTTAGGGATATCATCGAAAAAACTATCTCCAAGAGCCATTGTGGAAGTATCAGCAGTGACTGTCTTCCATTTTTTTACACCAACGTCGTTTAAAGTTAGCTTCTGAATCCTGGTCATTGTCATCATTTTCGACAGTGGTCCCCCTCGATTGGTAATAGGAATATCAAAGGACTCACTGGTCCGTTCATCATCAGCATCTTGGTCTTCAAAATCAGATCCCTCCTTTGAAGTATTGCCCCTTGTATTCTTCATGGAATTAGATGTTTCATGTCCTGTACTCTGCTGAAGAAGACCAACGTTGGCCCTGAAGTTACTTATTGTCACCTTAGACCATCAATCCTGATATTTCTTAGTCATGAACTTGTCTAGATGTAGCAAACGGCTCGGGAACATTGATATGGATTTGGTGTTCTTAGATAGGATGGTTGTCTAAAAGTATAAGACATCATTGTAGGATATGGTCCAAGTGCAAGGGTCAAGTTTAAGTGCACCAGGTAGCTCCTGCCAGAAACCAAATTGCCTGCTGAATCGATGTGGTCTACAAGGCACGCTATAAAAAGTCGTTGTACGACGAAGAGGTAGGTAGCCAGACCAAAGAGCTATTAGGTAGCTGAGCTTCTCATAGCTAAGAGTTACATCGTCGTTAAAAGTCTCATGTTTATTTTTGCTAAGCATGGTGCAACCCAAATCAGCAATCGCCCCCGCATGGATACGTCTTCGGGCATCCTTAAAACTCTCCGCCCCTCCGAAGCCAAAATAGCGCACCATTAAAGGACATGCTGGAGCTGGATCTAGTATATAGTGGGTGCTGAAGTACCATGCGAGCCAACCACATAGATAATGAGCAGGAAAGAATGACATGGAATTTGAGGGATTTCCTGCACTAAAAATACCACTCAGGCCACGATAGATGCTCGCCAACACTGACACTGCAAGACTATATGTGCATCTGACCACCATATTGCTTAGCCACTTTAGAGGAGCCAGGGCAAATGAATCCTTTTTCATCTTTAGGAACAGCAAAAATGCATAACCAGTATGAAAGAAAAACAGCTAGATAGGTGCTCTCTCTTCTATCAATATGAATTTCAAGTGCATCAAAGACGGCGGATTCTTCTCCAGTCCATTGTAGGGTCATTGGCTAAATGTCACCTGAAGGATTGTGAGTTGACTTAGGTCGTGATTTGACGGGACGCGACTTGGAAGAGCTTTACCGCCTCGAGAAGGACTCTTGCCTAGCTTGTCTCTTGCACCAAAAATCTATCCAACGTTCAGCGCAAACCCCTTAGTCGTAAGCATTTTCAAGACGACTGTAAGCAGCAAACAAGTATCTACATGTGGGCTGGATTAATCTCTAATTGTTCTGATGTTATTGATATAATGCATCTTGGCTAGGTACTACTTCATCATAAATTTTCCCATAAATAGGGAACCCACCAAGTTTATACAAGTCTCATAGAGATATCAACATTTCTCCAGATATAGTATGCAAACTGTTGGTCTCAGGGCACCAAGCATCGCAAAAGGCAGCGAATAACACGAGGATCACGATCATAAGGGTATAACGAAGCATACACTGCATCAAAGAGGCAGCAAGTCCCCAATTGGGATTCGAAGCATGAGAGAATGTGTTCTACCTGTTCCTAATATTTCAGAATAAAAGAGAATTCCCCAAATATCTTCAATGCTGGCCCCTAACAAACTTCATCGGAAATGATCTTTTGCCCAAGTAACGGGGAAGTGGTGATGGTGCAGCTATTGTCATGGTCGGTGCTATGAAGAAGGTAGATATCATCATGCGTTCTATCTGCAGCCTTGGTAGTTGACAATGATTCAAAGTCAAAATGAGGGACGGTGGGTGCCTACTTAAACACTGGACGAAGCAAGGATGTGTAAACAATAAATGAGCTTCCTAGCTCTGCTTTCATCTCTTCATGTTCTACAACAGAAAGATAAATTTTATACCGTCGCTTGTACACCTTAAATCATATCATGATTCAGCACCTGTTAAAAAAAAGTGGTTAGTTTCATTTTTAAAAAAGGGGGAAAGGAAGCGGAAAAAAAAAATCCCCGCAGGTTAGTTTTCAAGGATATGAAATCCTCTGTAGGCTCATTAGCATGGCTCAATCCTTGGGCAGCACTTCCCGTTGGCATGTGCGCGGTTTTTCTCCTCGAAGTCTAAAGACCGAGTCCAATCGCCCACACGCACGACAAGTCTTCAAATGGTATGTCTCGCTAGCATAATGAGAGGCTCTCTCCTTAAGGTCTAAAGACCGAGTTCGATTACCCCAGCGCACGGCAAGTCTTCAAGTGCTACAACCGTGGCATGTACAAGAGCTATCTCCTCAAAGTCCAAAGACCGAGTCCAGTTTCTTCAGTAACTTTTATAGCTGTCTTAAACAATAAACCAAAGGGATTGGGGAACATGAAAACAAAACGAAATGGAAAAATCATAACTAACAACAAAAGTCATATTTTCTAAAATAAATACTTGAAACAAACATAATTTTATTCTCTTTTAGATATAGAATAATTTGTTTATGAAATTAGCACGTACCTTATTATAATAACTAAAATACAATGTCATATATTCTCATCTCCAAATTTAATGTGATTTAATTAAACCTATGAATTATTAGCTTTTTGTCTTAGTGCCACATAATATTATAGTTAGTAATATTTTAGTAAGATAATGCACTAATTCAATCGACACAAATTCAAGCTTCCACCTGAATAGTTGACATCCTCATGTCTATAATATAGTGTAGGAAAAATTAAACAATGTTAGCAGTTTTTTTTAAAACAAAAGAAATCACAAATTAAGATTAAAATTATTTGCATTGGAATCACTATAATGCAATGACATACAGGGAATGAGCATATTAGAAAATATATTATTCCCTAAACACCCCCAATACTAGAAATATGGGCACTTAAGGATAAATTTGTCCCCCATCTAGTCCAAGTAGGGATGGCAATGTAGTTCAAATTCGAGGTAAATCCGACCCAATCCGAGGATAAATAATTTGATCCAAATTCAAATTATAAAAATCCAATCCAAATCCAAATCGGGTCGGATCGGATTCGGAGTTAGGTCCATACGATCCAACAAAAAAATCCGACCCGATTATTATTTTAATTTAAACAATCTCTTTACAAAATATTTTGGTGAAGTGGGTGAACCGTGAACTTATGAAAGCGGATCATCTGAAACCCTGGAAACTCATACTCTCCTCCCTCACGACTCGCACGCAACACACTTTGCTACCTTCTCCTATTCGCCGTTCTCTCTCTCCCCTCATCGCGGCTGTGCCTCATCGCCGGGAGTTACTTTTCGCCTCATGCGCGAAGGCCATCAGACCTTGCTCCTCTCTCCCTTGATCTTCCTCCTCCACTGCTCTCTAGATCTATCGCATCTAAGGCCCTAACAAACCAACGCCTGTGAATCGTGGTCCACGCTGGTCGCCACTCACCGCCGTGCCATTTCGCCGTGAATCCAAGCTACGCCGCCCTTCTCCGCCGTGAACCATTACCAATCTTCTCCAATTGAGTCTTGGCTCTTGGTAACTATTTCTTTCTTGAATTTTTTATCAGTTAATTTACTGAGCAAACTATACATATGATCTGGGTTTACTTAATTTTTTTCCGCTAACTTACTGAGCAAACCATTACCAGTCAGTTTGATTATTTGAGTGGAATGTGATGAATTCTTGGGGACTTGAGATATGTGCGTTTACTTAATTGTTGGGTGTCTTCTGATTACTGGCATTTTTTTAGTGAAGTAGACTGATTGGTTTCGTTGATCTCGTTGTGAGCTTATCTTGTTTTGGGAGGAGGTTGTGTTAAATTTCTAGTAACTTTTGGTGGATTTCATGATTGTTCATTGATTCTATTAGGTTTGTTTGAATTTTTTTTATTAATATCATATTAATTTAGCTCTTAACAGTGCAAATTGAGATGACTCGTCATTGTGACTCTTCGGATCTTATTGATGTGGATTCAATGCATGGTGAATCATGTATCCTAGTGAAAGAGATAATGTTAATACTAAAAATTCGGCTTATTCCGACGGAAAATGGCTCTGTTGGACTCTTCAACGGAAATTTGACAAATTCAGAAAAATTCCCTTGAATTTCGAAGGATTTTTCAACGGAATTTCTGTCGCAAAATAAAAAAATTTCAAAAGGCATTTTTTACTCGGAGTTGAACGGGGGAAAATAAAAAAAATTGAATATTAATAAAAAAAATTCCGTCAAAAAATTAAAAAAAATTCTAAAAAAATTTTAACCCCTAGTTGAATGGAGGGAAAATTCAAAATTTTTTTAATATTCCGACGGCATATTCCGTCAAAAATTCTCTTATAAAACTCGTCCCACGCTTCATTTTTTCGCTACTCATTTCGGTAAAATAGTGAGAGATAGAGAGAGAGGGAGCACCGCCGCTTGCCGCCATCACCTCCTCTCGTCGTCTTTCGTCGCCGACTTTTTGAGAAGGTTTTCTCATGTGTAATTCATACAAATTTGTAGTTAATTAAGTATATACGTTGAATTTAATAATTTGTGTAATTAGTTTGCATGTAATTATGCAAATTTAATAGTTTATATAGTTAGTTTATTACGGTGATGTTAGTTTGTTAGGATGATAATTTGTTCTCGCCATCGGCCGGAATTTCTGTCAGAAAACTCATTTTCCAACGGAAAATGTTGCTTTTTTCGACGAAAAATGTTGCTTTTTCCGTCGGAAAAAGCTAATTTTTTTGTAGCAAACAAATGATGTTGACATTGAGAGTAGGCATAAAAGAAAGCTAACCTCAAGTGTGTGGGATCATTTTGAAAGGAGGATGATGAAAGGTAAAATGAGGGCAATTTGTAGTTAATGTAAGAAGGATGTTGTGGGTGATAGCAAGAGCAGAACTGCACATTTGAGGAACCATTTGAAAAGATGTTATAAGGTGAAAAATCAAGTTGATGTAAGGCAAAGTATATTGAGAGCAACCGTTAAAAAGGATAGTTCCTCTATTTCAACGGGAAAATATAAGTTCAATCCCGCTGTCACAAGGCATGAGTTGTGGAATATGATTGTATTGCATAGGCATCCTCTTTGTATAGTTGATCAAATTTGGTTTAGAAGATATTCAAATAGTTTGAATCCTGATTTTAAGGTAATCTCAAGAAATACTTTAAAATCAGACATTGTGTGTGCTTATAAGGATGAGAAGGAGAAGTTGAAAAAATTGATATGTGGACTTCAAATTTGTGGACTTCAAAGCCTCAAAAGAAATGGTACATGACTGTGACTGCTCATTTCACCAATAATGATTGAACGTTACAAAGTCGTCTTATTTGGTAAGAATAATATTTAATTGATTCCTAGTAATTCATTTTATATTGCTAATTAATTTGATTTTGTATTTAATGTGATGTCGTAAATCCTACACTTTGCATATTTCTTTGTTTTATAATTGCATTAGGTATGCATAAGTACCATGTCCACATAATGCAGTGACAATATCCAAGGTTTTGCTTGAATGTTTGATTGATTTTAACTTGGATGAGACAATTTCTACTATTACAGTTGATAATTGTACTACCAATGATGGTGTAATAAAGAATATGCTAGAAAAGCTTGACCCCACTACCCTTATTTTGGATGGTACATTCTTACATATGAGGTGTTGTGCTCATATATTGAATTTGATTGTTAGAGATGGTTTAGATGTCGTTGGTCATGCCATTGAAAAAGTTCGTGATGCGGTTGCTTTTTGGAGTAAAAAGGGTTGAGAAATTCGAGGATGCTTGTAGGTATTACAAGATTGGTGGGGGTAAGAAGCTTGAGTTAGACTATAAGACGAGGCTGAATTCAACCTATGAGATGCTAGAGACTGTCATAATGTATAAAGACGTTTTTACTAGGTTGAAGAAAAATAGTAAAGGAAAAGTTAAAAAGTTTGCTTTACCTACTCCACATGAATGATAAATGGCTAAGGAAATTTGTGATAGGTTTGCATTGTTTAGCAGGACAACTGAAACTTTTTCAGGTAGACATTATCCCACGGTAAATTGGTATTTTCATAAAGTTTCTGAAATTAGGCTTGCATTGAGAAAATGGTTATGTTATGGGAATAATGTGATTGAGTCCATGGCAAGGAATATGATAGAGAAGTTTGACAAGTATTGGAATGCAATTAATGGCATATTGACTGTAGCTTCAGTTTTGGATCCGAGAAGGAATTTGGAATGTCTATCATTTTACTTTCATCTCATTTATGGTGATTCTTATGAGTTTGAATGTGATAGAATCAAAGAATTATTGTTTGAATTAGTTGATGATTATAAGAGTAAGATGCATTCTACACATGAATCTTCTCCTACAAAGCACATGGAGTCAAATGCTAGTTATGGGAAAAGAACATTAAATGAGATAGATGATTATGAGAATTCGTGGGACAAGCATGTATTGGAGATACCGCCTAAAACTACTTGTCCATCTGAAGTGGAGACTTATTTGGAGGACGATAGAATTATTCTAGACGAACAAAAATCTGGCCTTTTGGCTTTGTGGAGTGCAAATTCGGGCAAACATCCTATCCTCTCGAAGATAGGTCAGGATGTCTTTACAGTGCCAATTTCTACGGTTCCTTTAGAGAGTGCATTTAGCAAAGGTCGAAAACTAATTGGTGCATATTGTAGTAGACTCCATCCATCAACAGTTGAAGCTATGATGTGTCTTCAAAGTTGGCGATTCCAATTTTGTTGATGGGCGCTGCTTTTCCTCTATTCTTGATTTTCCTGAACTCTTGATTTTCCTCTATTCAACATAGATTCTTTGGTTGAGTTCTTGGAAGACTTAGAATTTTTCTTAAAGTCATTCTTGTCCTTCATCGCTTCAAAAGTAGGGGAAGCTTTTCTACGATAATTAGTTATCGCCATCTCTATATCATGCGCCTTAGTAGCCAACTCTTGGAAGGTCCTCAGTTTGCTCATGTATAGGATATAAAGTAAGTCCCACTCCATGCCTTGAGCACAAATCCCTACCGCAGAAGTCTCATATAACTGATCCTTACACTCGAGACTGAGTGAGCGCCAGCGATTAATGTAGTCAACAACAGGTTCATCTTTCCACTATTTAGTATTTGGTAACTCAATCATACTCTGGGTACCATAGTATCTGTTGAAAAACTCTTGCTCCATCTGTTCCCAACTATCAATGGCCTCGGGCAGTAGATCGGTATACCAGTCGAACGCGATGACCTATAAAGTCTGGACGAACTGTATCACTACTAAGTCCGCTAGTGCCAGCGTTGTTGCATGTCTCAATGAAGTGTGCAACATATTATTTTGGGTTACCTTTCCCATCAAATTGGTTGAATTTGGGAGGTTAGTAACCATATGGCATACGAAGAGCATCGATTCTCTTCATGTAGGGTTTGATGTAGGGATGACTTCTTCTGCTAGCCGACTCCTAGGTAAGTTTTGATTTAGAGATGAGTCATTGTATGGCTTGTTTCCCTTCTTTGACCTGACATCATCATCAGAAGCCTCGCTTCGATTGGACCCTTTTTCGTTATCGTCACCACGTGCGCCTTTGTTGGACAATGCACATGGCTCTTTGTCAAGTTTCTTCTGTAACTTAGCAATATGTTCCTTTTGGCACTTGATGCATCCATCTTTCTCTGCACTTTCCTTAGAGAGCCTTTCCAACATGGCCTTCATGCTAGCGAACTTTTCTTCAAAATTGACAGCTCCTATCATCATAGCATGCATGATGACTGTAGGGGATGATTCAGCTTCAGATTGTAGAATAGCTGCTTTCCTTGGAGATGATGCAGAAGAATCGTTGCTGTAATAATCTTTCACTTAAAAAAAATGAAAAATTGATGCTTCGTCTTCAATTCTTGAATGGATTTCCCCTTGAGAGGGTCAACAGATGGAATTTTACCGACTCAGTCATGCCATGTTTCTTATCATCACTCCGGTGCTTTGCTTACTGGAGGTGGTGTCAGAGTTGGAGAATCTTTGTTGGAAATATCCGAATTTCTTCTTCAAAGGTAGAGAGGTGGCACTTCTTGTATTTATAATCAAAATGGGTACAATCTCTTAATAATTTATTACAAATGAACAAATTAAACTCCTATGATTTGATCTCTTATTTGTGACTTGATAGAGGGCTGAAATAGTTTGAGTCTCAATCAAATGTGTATGCTTCAATCTCTACAGTAAATGACACGTTTTGATGTGCTTGTTGTCTCTTTCTAGTCTTCTATGAGAGAAATTTTCTATCCCCGAATGAGGGAATGGAGCTATATTTATAGGAAGGAGTCTCCCCCCTCTTCTAGGATTTGCATATTAATAGTCTTCCTAATCGATAAATAGGACTTGAACTTGGGCCGATGACTTAAAAGTCTATTTAAATTGATAACTTGGTAGTCAACTAGCTGGCGATTTGATAATCTTGTAGGTCCATTGACTTCATACTTTATTGGACCGTTGACATGATAGTCGTTTGAACCTAAATAATTAAATCAATTAATTCGGACTAACTTAAATTAATTAATTTAAATTATTTTGTGGCGTACCACATATTTATATTTTTTAGTGTCTACAAATTGCCCCCTTGAGTCTAGGCCACGCAAGTGACTTGGGAGTGTTCAAGCGTGACTGATGTTTCGACAAATATTTTGGGCTTATTATTCAAGAAGGTCCCGTCACCATGATTTTTTTTATTAATTCATTTTAGGGAAGGGAACTCAGCCATAATCATGACTTGCCAAAATCTGGAACTGGTTGATCAATTAGATGATCCTGGTTTCCTTTCACCGCATCCAAGCAAAAAAACCTAGCGTGCCTCCTACCTCTTTTTTTTTTAAATTTCAAGAGGTTTCATCTCCTTTTTAATGCCCTCAATGTGCCTTTTTTTAATGCCTTGGCATCAGCAAATTTGATTAAAGAGTAGCTCACAGGTGCTTTTTTTCTATTCTCAATGAATTAGTAATGTGTGAAACTATAATTTGACGATTTTTTTAATTGGCCTGCTTAGTGGGTTGCATCCAACTTTCCTTGTGTCTCTTTTCTTTGTTTTTCAATGTGTGTGTCAGAAAACGCCCTCACAATGGCTCATTAATGAATGCGGATTGTGCTTCCCCATTCACAATTCGCATAGCATTTTAGGGGAGTATCCATCTGTTTTTTGGATTGATTTTTTTTTTAATGGTTGCAACTTTCGTTTCTTTTTTTTATTGATTTTTTTTTTCGTGGCTTCTTGGGCACTTGAGTTGACAATTTGTTATTTCTTTCTTAGTGAATCTCTACTCGACACATCTTATAATTTTACTGTTCTTGCCCTTTTTTTTTTCAACAACACTTAAGAATAGCCACAAAAATAATTGACTTTTTTTGGTAGAAATCTAGTGCTTCTTGGAGCCAACTCATCAAAAATACTCAAGCAAGAAGTTCCCAAAGGTACTTCTTTCAACTTATATGTATTTATATATTGCTATTTTTTTTCTTGTATGTCACAGTTTCCTTTGCCCTTAAAAACAAATTTATATATATTTCTTTTGAATTGCATGAGCTATCGTAGCATCGAACCTGTCCCTTTTTTTAGTATTGTGGTCATTTATCTGCAGGTTGATCCTTTTTAGGACTTGTTGTGTGCAAGGGTTATTGAACTGGATTTGTTAAACCTTAAGGAGAGAACCTTTGCATATGCCAGCAGGATCCAGTACTTGAAGACTCGTTGTGCGTGAGGGCAATCGGACTCGATCTTTAGACTTTGAGGAGAGAGCCCTTGTACAAGCCAACAGGTGTAGCACTTGAAGACTCGTTGTGCACTGGGATAATCGAACTTGGTCTTTAGACCTTAAGGAGAGAGCCTCTACATATGCCGGCGAGACGTAGCATTTGAAGACTTGTGCGTGAGGGCGATCGAACTCTGTCTTTAGACTTCAAGGAGAAAGCCCTCGCATGAGGAAGTGCCGCCTCAGGATTGAGCCATGCTAATGAGCCTGCAGAGAATTTCATATCCTTGAAAACTATCCTGCTAGAATTTTTTTTTTTTTGCTTCCTTTCCCCTTTTTTTACGAAACTAAGCACTTGTTTTTTTTTTTTAACAGGTGCACAATCATGATACGATATAAGGAATACAAGCGACCGGATAAAATTTATCTTTCTATCATAGAGCATGAACTTACGAAAGCAGAGCTGGTAAGCACATTTATTGTTTACCCATCCTTGCTTAGTCTAGAGTTTGAGCAAATACCCACCATCCCTCGTTCTAACTCCGCATCACCGTTGATTACGGGGATGCAAATAGAACGCATGATGATATCTACCTTCTTCATTGCGCCGGCCATGACAATAACTGTACCATCACCACTTTCCCGTTACTTGGGCGAAAAATTATTTCCGGTGAAGTTCGTTGGTAGCCAGCATTGAAGACATTTAAAGAATTCTCTTTCATTCTAAAATATTGGGAGTAGGTAAAATACATTCTCTCATGCTTCAAATCCCAATTGAGGAGTTACCACCTCTTTGATGCAGTTTATGCTTCGTTATACATTTATGATCGTGATCCTCATGTAGACAGTAAAAGATATAGTATTTGTTGTGCATGATCACAAAGAACTAAGTGAGTTTTCCCCTTGACATCCTTTAAAATAATTTAAATTTAGGAATCGACAAAAGCAATGACTTCTATGGTTTTCTTAATCAATAAACCAAAGGGATTGGGGAACATGAAAATAAAATGAAAAGGAAAAATCGTAACTAACAACATAGTCATATTTTCTAAAATGAATACTTGAAACAAACATAATTTTGTTCCCTTTTAGGTGTGGAATAATTTGTTTATGAAATTAGCTTGTACATTATTATAATAACTAAAATACAATGTCGTATATTCTCATCTCCAAATTTAACATGATTTAATTAAACCTATGAATTATTACCTTTTTGTCTTAGTGCCACATAATATTATAGTTAGTGATATTTTAATAAGATAATGCACTAATTCAATCAACACAAATTCCAGGTTCCATCTGAATAGTTGACATCCTCATGTCTATAATATAGTGTAGGAAAAATTAAACAATGATAGCAATTTAAAAAAAACATGAATTAAGATTAAAACTATTTGCATTGGAATCGCTATAATGCAATAACATACAAGAAAGGAGCATATTATAAAATATATTATTCCCTAAACACCCACCAATACTAGAAATTTGTGCACCTAGGGACAAATTTGTCGCCTATTTAGTCCAAGTGTTCAACTATCACGAATAATGTATATGTTCATTGATTTTTTGTTAACAATTGGGCATACAATTCTCTTTCATGAGCTATTTTATTTATTTTAAAATACTTCCATTTACTAGGCATTACACATTTTATTTGTATTTATAATTTTTGTTTGCTTTAATCCTTAATCTATTTGGAGTTAGAGTATATTTTTTCATCCACAGTTTATTAACTGAATAAATATTTGGTGATAATTTCAAAGTATTATATAATAATTAAAAAAGTTAATTGTGGGGTAACGTACGAGTCTGAGCTAGTGTTGAGTATAATTTATTTTAACTTTCGTCTTAACCCCTCATTTTAAATTTGAGACTTTATTTTTTAATTTTCACTTTGTGGATTATAATTTATTTTGGTTTTGATTGTAATCCCTCATTTTTAATTTGAGAATTTATTTTTTACCTTTCACATTGTGTTCGTACTGTATCTGTGTAACCTTTTCCTTTAATCGAATCTAGCATAACTGCGCTTACTACTTTCACACATGGCATATTCCATCGCTACTTTTGGAATTTTATAATGGAGAGAAAGAAACAGTATATTGCTTTCACAGTAGAAATAAATTTCAATCCATGAAACGCATAGCGTATTAAAAAAACCACATACTAATGATACGAACTTTCTAAGAATTCCATAAGAACTCATCGAAATCGATATTATTCCCTAAACACCCCCAACACCAGAAATATACACACCCAACAACAAATTTGTTCTCTATCGAGTCCAAGTGTCCAACTATCACGAATGATGCATTTGATTTAATAAAACGAAATGAAAAAATCGTAAATGACAACACAGTCATATTTTCTAAAATAAGTACTTGAAACAAACATAATGTTATCCCCTTTTAGGTGGGGCATAGTTTGTTTATGAAATTGGCATGTACCTTATTATAATAATTAAAATACAATGTCGTATGTTCTCATCTCCAATTTGACAGAGCGAGTATAGCGATTTCCACCAAATGGCAATTACAAAAATTACCATAACTCATGCGATCTTGACAGTACATGTGGCAATCATTAGTCTACACCATTAGTTTTTTTTTAACGGTATTAAAATTTAATACTGTGAATTATTCAAATTTTTATAAATTAATTAAACAATAATTTTTTAAGGCCGTGTTTGGCTTATCAAACTTGTTTCCTTGGAAGGTCAATAAAAAAACTCCTAAAAAAAAGAAATCATTTAGCTCATATGTGAACCCCAACTAGCGTCCATATTTTTCGACGACTAGCTCCATATTTTCCGGTGAGTCATCGCCGGACATGATGTCTTTCAGTTGACTCCAACCATGACCCTTAGAAATCTCCAACACTCTTTGTCTAGGTCTCCATCTCTTGCGGTGGATGAGTCACTGGCACTTGGCACCAAAAATTCAGATTTGGGATGTCGTCGGCCACCAAGGAAGAAGGTCTGAGGGATGGCCAGCAAAGATGGGTGCCCGTCGGGACAGGGGAGGAGGTGTTGATGTTGGTTCTTGTCGAAAACAAGATCCCATTTTTTCCGGCAAGCGTTAACTGACAAAAATGGATACCCACCGCAAAGATGTCATGTTGGGGGAAGGGGAGTTGATGGCTCGCCCTTGCCAGAGTAGATGCATGTCGATGTAGAGTGGCAATCGGGGAAGGTTGAGGAGTGGCGAGCTTCGCAAAAACCAGGTGGCTACCAAGCTTTAACCGAATTTGTGGGTTGGGGGGTGGGGGAGGGGAAGGGAGGGCAATTGACGAGTAAGTTTTTTTGGGGGTAATGTATTTCTTTTAGACTTTTTTTGGCTTAGTTGAAGGTAAATGATGAGACTCATGCATGACACAGTGAATTGATTTTTTAGATATTAATTGAAATTTAATTTATTTTAAGAAGTATAATTTTAATTTCAAAAAATACTTACAAAAATCAATAGATTATATTCAATCATGCTAAATGTATGGTGCACATTGTGGGGCTTACGGTAATTGTCGTAATTGTCGTTTGGTGGAAATTACCTTACGCGTTAGTTTATTTCGTAACTTTCACATTGTGTTCATATCATATCTGTGTAACCTTTTCTTTTAATCGAATTTAGCGTAACTATTCTTATTATTTGTACATGTGGCACATTCCATCGCTACTTTTGGAGGCTTATAATGGAGAGAAAGAAACAATATATTGCTTTCACAACAGAAATAGATTTCATTCCATAAAACACATCACGTATTAAAAAACCAACATGCTAATGATGTAAACCTTCTAAGAATGCCATAAGAACTTGACCAAATCAAAATCTTTAAAAAGTCCAACAATTAAAGACAACTCGAGCATTAGTTGGTGTGTTTTTTTGGAGGGGGTAGATGGATCTACATCAAATCCCACACCATTGAACCAAGAAAGCTAACAAAGACCAAAACAGCCTCACAAATTCATATATTGGAGAGCATCATATAATCCTTGAATTATCAAATCAAATCAAAATATAAAAATTCCAAAAATGGAATTCATCAAACTAAAGTTTAGAAGTGATACAACCCACTTGAGGCAATATAAGAGATTTTGAGTTGTATCAAGGAGCCACTTGCAATAAGAGTCAATTGTTGAAAAGTAACAAAATAAGCGCAGGATTCAAAACTGCATGGAAAGAAGAGAGAGTTATTTATATCTTATAATAGAAATTACCACGAAAAAAAATGAGGTTTTAGCAACCAAAGCTCAAGTTTAACTCCCCAAATTTATATGGAACTTTTGCTCCTTCTGTAGAAGTAGCTGCATTCAAACAAATCGAAAACAAATATCGGAATAAAATACATGGACCCAAAAGATAAACCAGCAAACATCACATGTTGATCAAGTGAAGTTCTATTTTTCCATTGGCATAGTTACTCTATTGTCGATCAACCTCGGAAATTATAACTGGTTAATAAAGGTTATGATGTTTCATAGCGAGGCCAAAGGCGAGATGGCAAATGACCCCTGAAAAACCCAAACGAAAACCCCCAAACAAAATTAGATTGGAAAATTACAATACACATATTAGGTAATGTGTGAATTGCTTACTTGGCTTTGAAAACTGACAGCTTCACTGACATTAGTCCCTGAAATCATAATTAGGGGTGTGTAAAAAACCCGAAACCGAACCGAAAAACCAAAAAAAATGTACCGAAAAACTGGTTAACTGAACAAATTTCTCAAAAAAATCGGTTCGGTTGAAAAAAAATTCGGTTACGGTTCGGATGAGTTGAAAATTCGGTTAACCGAACCGAAAATAAATTTATTTTTTAAAAAATTATAAATAAAAAAATTTGGCAAGAAAGTGCACTTTTTTATTATTTATAAATGGTCACCAAAGTTTATTTTTTATAAAAAAACATTAAACATAAAAAAATGAAAAAAGAAAGTATACATTTTTTATTATTTGTGAACGGTTAACCGGTAACCGATCCGAAAAGTCAGATAACCGACCCGAAAAATCGGTTAACCGACTTTTTCGGTTCGATTATGGTTTGGGTTTTGGACGAACCGAAAAACGGTTAATCGAAATTTTCGACTCAGTTACATTTCGGAATTTTTTTCAACCGAAAAACCGGTTAATTTATTTTCGGTTAACCGGAATTCCGGTTAACCAGTTTTGCACACTCCTAATCTTGAAGATAGAAAATCCATGGGAGAGGTTTTGTGTCTATGGGGGATGGCGTGTACGTGGACTAAATTGAGCAAGCATCAATTGCACAAAGTGACAGACAGAAAAAGAGACACATGTTGGAGAAATGTGGGGCATGAGAAAGGAATAAAGGCAAGAGGCAGAGTGGAATTTCATGGCATAGGTGGTGGGCAACGGTGGTTATAGAATTCCTCCAAAGACAGGGAAGTTACAGATCGTGCCGAGGTTGACTAAAGCAGCAAGCCCTTTTTTAAAAAAAATTTAAAAGTCAATTAATGATTCAAGAGATGCTTGGTGAGCAAAAAAGGGATGGGGACTTGAAACCTGAGGTTTCAAATTCCACTCCCTAGTGGTTGGTGATGATTTTTGGGAATGGAACTTGATACCTAGAGGTATCAAATCTAAGTACCAAATCCCATCCCAAACTCGAGGAACTTGTGTTGGAGTAATGGCACCCCAAAAAGGTGTTCACTCACTCTCTTCATCTCTTTTGTTGTCCCACATGGAACTTTTGGGAGTGGCTTGAAGAGTTTATATATCCCACTCTTCTTGCACTTGTCGAATAACTTGAAGCCATGTTTTAAAGGGGGTTGACGGGATTTGGGCTGCCACACGCGCGCCGCCGCCGCCCGCCCGTCCGGTCCGGGCTGGGCGCGGCACGGGCTGTGGGCTTGGGCCTTACACTATATTTTTGGAGGAATTTTCGAGAGAACTGATTGCGTATGAGCTGTCGTAATCCTAACGGCTAGTTGACCAAGTCTTCCTCCATCTCTGCCTTAATCACCATGATCCTCTCCCCATTAATTCTTCAGTTACATTATTCTCTCCTTTACCTGATTTTCTGCCCCCGTTTCACGCCTTCCTTAATTATTTGGTTGGCAGTTTTCCTCTCCCCCAGTCCACTATAAAAGAGGCCCTTCTGCAACTCTGCAGAACACACAGATAATACATTCTCTCTTCTCCTCTCTACTTCCTGGGCATACAAGTTGTTATACTCCAAAGCTTCTCCCTCGAGTGCACGAGTGCGAAGCCGGCTGTGTTAAACCTTGGGAAGCTTCTTCGCCATAACGACTTGCACCTAAGTCGAGCGAATTAAGCTTTCAGGTCAGTGGTTCATACCACGACACAGGTCATCTCCTTCTCCTTCCAGCAGCCATTACTATTCATTTCTCTAACAATCTGAAAGCTTAATTACAATGGTTGCTCCGAAAACTCTCCCCGAACTCTACAAAACTGAACCCCTTGATGGAACCAATTATAAACGTTGGTCTCAAAAATTGCTCCTTTGCTTTGAGCAACTTGAGATCGACTACGTGCCTACTACTGATCTCCCTGATGAGGGCAACACAGTTACTGATTATGAACCTGCAACTCCTACTGTTCCAAAAACTCCTTCTATTCCTCTTGACGAAACCACAAAGAAGAAAATCGAGAGGGATAATAAACTGGCTCACAGTTATCTACTAAATAATATGTCTAACCCTTTGTTTAATCTGTTTGTAAACTTCAAATTTGCCAAGGTCATTTGGACCAAACTTGAGGCAAAATATGGTTCAGACAACGCCGGGAAAAGAAAATATGTCGTCAGCAAGTGGCTACAGTTCCAGATTATGGATGACAAACCCATCATGGAACAAGTCCATGTCTACGAAAACCTGTGTGTTGAGGTCCTAGCAGAAGGCATGAAGATGTGCGAAATCCTCCAAGCCAACGTGCTGATAGAAAATTTTCCACCATCCTGGAGCGATTACAGAAACCATCTCAAGCACAAAAAGAAAGATCTAACACTGCATGAATTAATCAGCCATATGCGGACTGAGGAGGCAAACCGGCTGAAAGATAAGATGTCTTCCCTTTCTTTAAATTTTGTTAGTTCTAACCTGGTTGAATCTGTTGTACAAATGAACAAAGACAGGTTCAAAGGCAAAGGGAAGAGATTTCAAAAGCCAACTCAAAATCTCAAGAATCAGAATTCTGCTAACAAAAGGATTCAGAAGCCGAAGGTGATGTGCTATGTGTGCGGCAAGCCTGGACATAAGGCCTACCAATGCAATCAAAGGAAATGGTCAATCCCAGCCAAACACAAGTCTGCAACACCTACTGCCAATATTGTTGAAACCGAGGATGATGAGATTATCTGTGCGGTTACCACCGTGGAGGCCAATCTGGTGCATAATCTGTCAGAATGGATCCTGAATTCTGGAGCATCAAGGCACCTCTATGCCAACAAGGAACTCATGATTAACTTTGAAGATGTTGTTGATGGACAATGCGTCTACATAGGCAACTCTTCTACAGCTGTTGTCAAGGGTAAAGGGAAGATTTTACTTAAGTTTACTTTTGAACAATTACTGTCTTTAAGTAATGTTTTATTTGTCCCTTCCCTTCGTAGAAACTTGGTTTCTAGTGCCCTTCTTGACGTGGCTGGCCTTAAAATTGTGCAAAAAGCCGGTAAAGTTGTTATCATGCGAAATGGGGACTTCGTTGGGAAGGGGTATCGTAGTGGGGGGCTCCTTGTTTTGAATGTTGTTGCACAATTAAGAATGAAACTACTGTCAATTCTGTTTATATTGCTAAGTCTGTTGATTGGTGGCATGGTAGACTTGGACATGTCAATTTTGCTTCATTGAAAAGACTTAGAAACATGCGTTTAATTTCAAATGTGAATACTGAAAATTGTTCTAAGTGTCCAATCTGTGTTGAAGCAAAATTTGCCAAGAAACCTTTTAAAAATGTAACAACCAGAAAAACATAATTGTTAGAACTTGTGCATTCAGACTTAGCAGACTTTAAGAACACCATGTGTAAGGGTGGAAAGAAATGGTATATCACCTTTGTAGACGACTACTCTAGGTATACCAAGATTTACCTTCTCAAGTCTAAACATGAGGCTGAGGAAATGTTCTTAAAGTACAAAGCCGAAGTTGAGAATCAGTTAGACCGAAAAATCAAAAGACTTAGATCTGACAGAGGTGGGGAATATGACACAAATTCTTTGACTGCCTTTTGTGAGAAAAATGGCATAATACATGAGACTAGTGCCCCTTACACTCCTCAACAAAATGGTGTTGCTGAACGAAAAAATCGTACCCTTAAAGACATGATGAATGCCATGCTCGTTAGTTCTGGTCTATCTGATAACATGTGGGGGGAGGCTGTCTTGACAGCTTGTTTTATACTCAATAGAGTTCCCCATAAGAAGTTAGATCAAACCCCATATGAATTGTGGAAAGGGTATGCTCCCAACCTGAATTATCTGAAAGTGTGGGGGTGTCTAGCCAAAGTTGCACTACCTAGTCATAAACATTCAAACATCGGCCCTAAGACTTTTAATGTTGTTTTTATTGGTTATGCTCAAAACAGTGTTGCATATAGATTTATGTCTTTATCTGATTTCTCTATTTCGCAGTATAGAGATGCTGATTTCTTTGAGCATGTTTTCCCTTTAAAAAGGAATGTGCCTCATATTGTATCTAATATTGTACCTGAACATGTGAACTTGCCTACTTCTAGCTCTAGTATTGGAAACTTGGGAACTGAACCTAGAAGGAGCAAGAGACAGAGGATTGAAAGTAGTTTTGGCCCTGTCTTTATCACTTCCTTTTTGGTAGAAGTCCTTGAGAACTTTGACATTGATGCTTTGACCGATGAACTTGTGTCTCTTTATTTACTTGAGGAAGATCCTAAAACCTACCAAGAGGCTATGAGGTCTATAGATGCTAAATTCTAGAAAGAAGCTATCAAGAGTGAAATAGATTCCCTTGAGTCAAACAAAACTTGGGAATTGACCGACTTGCCTAAGGGTTGTAGACCCATTAGTAGTAAATGGATCTTTAAGAAGAAACTTAGGACATATGGCTCTATTGAAAGGTACAAAGCTATATTAGTCATTATAGGCTTTGACCAAAAGAAGGGAATTGATTTCTTTGATACTTATTCTCCTGTGACCAAAATTGCAACAATAAGAAGTCTAATGGCTTTGGCTGCTATCCATGATCTTGTGGTACATCAGATGGATGTTAAAACAGCATTCCTCAATGGTGACTTAGAGGAAGAAATTTATATGTCACAACCTGAAGGGTGTGAGGTCCCTGGTCAGGAGAACAAAGTATGTAAACTGAGAAAATCCCTGCATGGTCTAAAGCAAGCCCCAAAACAGTGGTGTGAGAAATTTGCTAATTCTTTAGAGAAATGGCTTTACTGTCAACAACTCAGATTCTTGTGTTTATTCTAAATTTTTTGGATCTAATTATGTGATCATATGCTTGTATGTGGATGATATGCTGATATTTGGTACCAACCTATGTGCCATAAATGAGACTAAACGAATTTTGTCTTCTCTCTTTGAAATGAAAGATTTAGGAGAAGCAGATGTTATCTTAGGGATCAAACTTATAAAAATCAAGAGTGGTTTTTCCTTAAGTCAGTCTCATTACATTGAGAAAGTGTTAAAAAATTTTAACTCTTTTGATGTGGTACCTGTAAGAACTCCCTCTGACCCTAGCATACATCTTAAAAAGAACAGAGGACGTAATGTGTCTGAAATTGAATATGCTAAGATAATAGGGAGTGTGATGTTTCTCATGAACTCCACTCATCCTAACATTGCATATGTTGTTAGTAGACTAAGTAGGTACACTCATAATCCTGCTAAAGAACATTGGGATGCACTTCATCGTTTGTTGAGATACCTTAGAGGTACTATGGATTGGTGTTTACATTTTTATAAATTTCCTGCTGTACTTGAAGGTTTTTGCGATGCTAATTGGGTTGCTGACAATGATGAAGTAAGTTCTACTAGTGGCTATGTTTTTACATTGGGTGGAGAAGCTATTTCATAGAAGTCTGCAAAACAGACATGTATAGCTCGCTCAACTACGAAATCTGAGTTTATTGCTCTTGAGTTGGCAGGTCAAGAAGCAGAATGGCTCAAGGGTCTCCTGACTGACATATCTTTGTGGGGGAAACAATCAACACCTGCCTCCTTGCATTGTGACTCGCAAGCAGCAATTGGAGTTGCGCACAACAGTGTCTACAACGGGAAAAAGAGACATATCCGTATTAGACATGGTGCGGTAAAGCAATTGCTAAAGCATGGTGTTATCTCCTTAGAATATGTGAGATCCGAGAAAAACTTGGCAGATCCTCTTACAAAGGGATTGCCAAGAAGAGTAGTTCTTGAAACGTCGAGGGGGATGGGGCTAAAGCCCATGAAATGAAGAGATATGGTGGATACCCATTTGCGGTCAAACGAAGGCATATTAATCTTCTAACTGCACTACTTCCCATCCCTATGGCGCGTGGTAGTGTTTGTGCTATAAAGAAGCACATTAAATGAATCCATAGCCTATTATGGTGGTGTTACAGAGAAGCACTTGATGGATTCATCACTCTACAAGAGGTTGAGCTAACACATGCTCTTAATAATTCCAAGCCATGATATGGTGGTCTAAGTAGAGATAGACTGATGGAATTAACTAAGTGTGAAGGTTTTGCTACCTTCTATGAGAGACAAGGGTTATCTCTCTAGAGCACTTATGAGACCCGAGGTATGCGCATGGGCCTAAAAGCGCAAGTAATTATCGCGGAGTATACATCTTTTAGGGTTGATATGTGTCTAGAGGGCCTCATTCAAAGTCTAACAAGTTCAAGACTAAGTTCACTTGTCAGACTTAGATGTTGCTTCTCTTCACTACGTATCAATTCAATTGAAAGACATTGATACTTAAGTATCCGACCCTTCTTGCCCAAGAAATCTTTCTCATTCTTCTTTTCCTTTTGTGTGCCATTAGTGGGGGATTGTTGGAGTAATGGCACCCCAAAAGGGTGTTCACTTACTCTCTCTATCTCTTTTGTTATCCCACATGGAACTTTTGGGAGTGGCTTGAAAAGTTTATATATCTCACTCTTCTTGCACTTATCGAATAACTTGAAGCCATGTTTTAAGGGGGGTTGAGGGGATTTGGGCTGCCACACGCGCGATCGCGCCACCGCCGCCCGCCCGTCCGGTCCGAGCTGGGCGCGACACGGGCTGTGGGCTTGAGCCTTACACTATATTTTTGGAGGAATTTTCAAGAGGACTGATTGCGTATGAGTTGCCGTAATCCTAACGGCTAGTTGACCAAGTCTTCCTCCATCTCTGCCTTAATCACCATGATCCTCTCCCCATTAATTCTTCAGCTATATTATTCTCTCCTTCGCCTGATTTTTTGCCCCCGTTTTACGCCTTCCTTCATTGTTTGGTTGGCAGTTTTCCTCTCCCCCAGTCCACTATAAAAGAGACCCTTCTTCAACTCTGCAGAACACACAGACAATACATTCTCTCTTCTCCTCTCTACTTCCTGGGCATACAAGTTGCTATACTCCAAAGCTTCTCCCTTGAGTGCATGAGTGCGAAGTCGAATGTGTTAAACCTTGGGGAGCTTTTTCGCCATAACGACTTGCACCTAAGTCGTGCGAATTAAGCTTTCAGGTCAGCGGTTCATACCACGACACAGGTCATCTCCTTCACCTTCTAGCAGCCATTACTATTCATTTCTCTAACAACTTGAACCCCCTCCACGAGGAGGGTGGTCAAGTCCCAACCTTCACAAGGGATCATTTGAACCCTTACCCAAACACTAATTGTAAGGGGGGGAGGCCGCTGTCTGCCATCGACCATCGAGAGCTAACTTCAAAATCTGCTCGCCGACCTCCTTTTCATCTTCTTTATTTGCTCCAAATCGGGATCTAGTTGCTGAGATCTTCGTTTTTTTGCTTTTCAATATGCATTTGGTACTTCTTTTTGTCTATTTTCTGTTCTTCTTCATCCCAAATTGTTTTTACTTTTTGTTCTTCATCTCAATCTGGGCTTTGAATCTTCATTGTTCTTATCTCAATTTGTTTGTTTTTAATCTTTCACTGCCAGATACGTTCTTCAATGTTCATTTGTTTGTAATCTTTCATTATTCTCATATTGATTTTTGTCTTGTTTGTTCTCAATGTTTGATCAGTTCTTTCTTTCCATTTCCTCATCATTTTTTTTCTTTTTTTTAGTATTATTTGCCTTTATCTTTCTTCCATCTTCGCAACATTATATCAATTCTTTCCTTTCTTCTTCGTCTTTTTTTTTTATCAATATTATTTTTTGTTTTGTTTCGGAATATTGTTTCTGATATGTCCCTCCATTTTTTTTAGTATTACATCAATTCTTCTCTTTTCTTCTTCATTTTCTTCTTCTTTTTTAAATATTTTTACTTCATTTTTGTTCTGACTTTTGATATATTTCAATATTTTTTCAATCTTTTTTGATATTAGGGTTATACCCTTACGATGTAAGGGTATGAGTTAAATAATTTTTTAATACATTATTAAGAGAATTGATTTTTTTATAAAAAATGAACTATAAATTGATGTATTATATAATTTTGTTGATACGAAACAAAGCAAGTCTTCTTTAGTTTTTTTCTACTGATAACACACTTTTTTATTCTTATTAATATATCTAACTCACATTTTTTTGTTCTATTTGCACCATTAAATCATATATATTTAATGATTAAATTTTACTATTAAATGATAGGAAGGTATATGAGAAGTTACCTTATTAAATATAATTAATATTATATTAAATTTACATCCATCATACATAACCTTTTATTTTTATTTTAAATCTCATGTAGCATCCTATGTTGTATTAAAGTATCTTAAATCCATCATATATAACCCCTCGAGTGTAGCCCACGTAAATTGCCTGCAGAGCAGTTGTGTATAATCAAGTCTGATATTTATCATCAAGGATCAATCTGTCCCCCTATTGGGTATTTATTGGAAACATATGCATAATGCAGGGGACCCGGTATGAAAGCTACATACTGATATTTTGATGTGACTATTATTATGGTGGTGGGCATGTCACAATCGAAGGGAGTTGTGGTTTTAGAATAGTTAATTCCAACTTGTTTTAATTGGTCGAAGGGGAATTGTGACTATGGCAACAGGCTCCAACATTGGATTCGTAGCAACGCTGTATTTAGAGAATAGCTTGCCAAACTAGATAAAATGGGGTTGTAGCCTTGTTTGTCATGATATCATTAGGTTTTTCCTAGGAGGTTTTAATTGTCAAAAAACTAGTGTACTTCTAACCCAATTTTATAAGCGTCCTTTTACTTATTTCGTCTTGTTTTGCCTGTCAAACAAAAAAAAGCCTTTATAATTTGATTAGCATTCTTATGAATATAAGGTATTTGTTTTCATTTTATTTTATTTAAAATGTAAAAAGGTTTCATAGTTTTTGTTTTAATTTTTTTTCTTTCCCTATTGATTTAGGAATTGTTCTTCTCGTTGGGAAATATGGATTGGTAAATGAATAAAGTTGGTTGAGATGTGGTAGAAGTGAGTTGAAGTAAGATGAAGGGTTGAAATTGGTTGAAGTGGGTTGAATTTTTTTGTATGATGAATGAAAGTTGGTTAAAATAGTAGGAAGTGAATTGAAGATAGTTGAACTTGGTTGAGGTTGGTAAATTAGGATTTTACCAACCAAAAGAACAGGGCCTAAAAGAGGTTTTTTTTGTTTTTTCTTGGTATTTGAGATGAACCAATAAGGGTATGTTCTTTTCGTTGGGAAATATGAGTTGATAAATGGGTGAAGTTGGTTAAGATTGATAGAAGTTGGTTGAAATGAGTATTTTTTTCGTTCAAGTTGGTTGAAGTTGGTTGAAGTGTGTTTTTTTTTGATATGAGGGATAGAAGTTGGTTAAAATAGTAGGAAATGGGTTGAAGTTAGTATTTTTTTTTTAATTTCATGAAGTGGGTTGAAGTGAGTTGATGTGAATTGAAATTGGTTGAAGTTGGTAAATTTGGATTAACAAACGAAAAGAACAGGGCCTTAGAGTATAAAGCTCTGGTAAACTTTTAATCATTAATTTAAAATTTGTCTTATTTTCTAGCATTGTTATCCTCTTAACATTTTGTTCCTTAAAAAAGACATTAAACCATCAAATATATTTTCTCCTTTTTTGGGGGATCTTTCATAAATGACCTCTTGAGCTTGAGTGTATCCAGATATTCTCAAGCCCTACAAATATAAGACCTAGCAGCTGAACTGGTTTTGACATAAATTGTTACCTTATTTCCTGTCCTATAGGCCTTATAACCTCCCTGAATGAGAGCTAGTTAAGCTAGCTCGACTTACTTGCCAAAATAAACATATGTCAAAATCATAATAAACATTAGAGTGTTGCCACACTAGAATCCCCTCCACAACTAGTACCATGACATCTGAAAACTTAAATGTAGCTAGTTGATAAATCATGCAAAAAAGTATCCACAAGCATTAACTTCAATTGAAAATCGTTCTTATACCTAAACAAACACAGAAAACTTAAAAAACAACCAGGGGAGGAACCAGATTAAATATACTACAGGCACATAAAGAGGATAGGCCACTCTTATGACACCCTTTTCAGCTTTGATGCACCAAGAAGTACCAACAAGACATAAACAATCCCTCCCAGGAGAGAAAGGGCAGCAACTGCCATGACTTGGTGGCAGAATCTCCCATACACATTGCACACTTTGTTCCACATCAAATGAGAGATCCCTTTGTAGCCTAGCAAGTCGACCACCCCTGTCACTCCAATGCTGGAGAACAATAGTGCCACCATCATCAAGTCGACGAGGATTGCGGTCAAAACGGAGCCGTCCTTGCATGCCAATGCAATGACTAGTGAAATCGCTGCAATGACGGATGCAATGGAGTTTGCTACCACAAAGTACCTGTTCAACAACGTAACGAGCATGGTTAGCTTATACTAGTCGTAGGCTTTTTAAGCAAACAGAATACGAGGCGTTGGTTCTTCGGTCATTTGGAATTTAAGTCATATCTGGAGTTCAAGAAAATTTGAAATTTATATTTATTAAAAGAAATTTCTAAATCCACAGCAGGTAATCAGTTACTTGAAAAGTTTTCAAATAGTTTTTTTTTTTAAAGAACTCATCAATAATTCCTTGGTACGATTTCTTTTTTTTATATAAAAACCAACTTATCGATCACTCGAATCTATAAGATATCAAATCCAAATTAGACCCACGTAATTGATTGAGCATGTCAAATTGATGCATTAGTGACAGAACTAACTTGTAGTTGTAATGTAACAAATAAAGTCACAACATTGAAAGAGCTATATTGCTACAACTACATACATATGAAAATTTCATTTTAGGGATGGTTTCTTTGTTATTCATATGCTGTCCCAAGAAGTAATTATTGCAATCTATACTATATATAAAAGTAATGTTGTGATGATGTGGAATTTTCTTGCATTCTCATTAATTAGAGATTTCGAACCCTTGGATTCATTCTCTCTCCTCATCACAACCATCCTATTGTTGAAAATAATTAATTTATAATTTTCAAATATCTCACATAGTAGTAACGGAAAAAATCATTACTAAGGAAATGATCCTAAAAAAGTATAATCTTATGAAGTATAATTTCATAATTGTCGAAATGAGAATTATGGAGTATTTTTTTTCTAAAAGGAATGATTATGCAGTAATTAGTGTTTATAAAAATTATAAAAAAATATCCTTCTTAAACCTATTGAATTCCTTATGTCTCTTTATCACCACTAGATTGTAGAAAAATACTAATCTCGAAAAGTATAATATCAGGAAGTATAATTCCGTAATGGTGGAAAAAAATCATTAACAACTAAGGAAATGATCCTATGAAAGCATAATCCCAGGAAGTTTAATTTTGTAATGGTTGAAATAAAGATTATGGAGTGGCTATACCATTAGTATTATTTTAAATAATAAAGTCAAGTGCCAATAAAGAATAATCGCATGATTATGGAAATGTGAATTATGAAGTAGTTGGTAACAAATAACTATGAAAATTATAGATAAAAAAGATATCATTCTTAAACCTTCAATATTAGTGGAATAGTCAAGTAGTTCCTACTCACGGTTGAAATTATACATTAGAATACGTCTCATAGTTGAAATCAATTCTGTCGTCTTGCTCATTGCTTATGTGTGTCAGAGTGATCTTTTTTACCTCACTTCTAGATATATAATAATTATCGCTCACTTCCTCATATATTTATAATTTATTTGTATTAATTGGTTAATTCGTTGGCAAGTGACCTCCTCTTTTGTAATTATTAGTGTCAAAATACTTGATCGTATTTGATTGAAATTTTTGTACTTTTTGGTTGTAATTCCCTCCTATATGTGGCTTAATTTTCTTTTCTTGATATTTAATCTTTCACTAATTGACGTCATCATTGATTTCTTGCTACAATTTGTAATCTCACTTTTTTAGGTTTGTATTAGTAACTTAATTGTGTTTAGATTCTTTCATGATTTATTTATGTTGTTCATTTATGAATTTTTGTTTTTTTTATAAGAAAAAATCTAATAATTTGATCCTTTTCCTTGGCGTTTCAAATTTTTAATGGAAACAACAATGCAAACTATTTCACATGTATCTAAATTGCTTGGTGACCTATTTATTTACATCAATTAAAAAATTTCAAATATCTATACTACAAATTATAATATGATTTTTATAATTTACAAAAATCACTGTTAAGATATATAAAAGAAACCACAAAATTTGACTTCTTTTTTTACATATGTAGATAAAAGTATAGTCCTCTATATCTTCAAAAGTTTTGCTATTTTAGAAATTGAGTGAGGTGGTTAGGTTGGGGTTTAGAACAATATGGAGGGGGTGTTGGGGGATTTCATTGGGTTAGAAACCCTAGCAGTAGGATCAAATTGCACAAATGGACATATGGGATGAGTTTAATATTAAAAAGTTGATCCTAATTTATAAAGTCTTTAGAACGATTTTGATTAACTTATTCACGTTCAAAATATGCCTCCAATATGAACAAATGTAATTTTTCAGTTTTCTCTTTAAAATCATCACATACGTTCAATACTACATGCATGTTTGAATCAATGTAATTTTCTGTTTCCATTGTTCAGTTAGAAACTATAATGCATGTTTGAATATTTCCATTTTTTAGCTAGAAATTACGATGCATTGTAACTACATATTGAGATAACTTGAATGAAATTGTGACCAGAATATATCTATTTTTAAAGATAAAAATCTCATAAAAGAAAAGGATAAAAAAGTATATAATACTAAAAAATTCTAACTATAATAACTAGGCTTATTAAATTCTTATAGCGAAAATTTATTTCTACTTATAACAACATCACTTACTAAGTAACTTATTTGTATCTTCTTTTCTAAATAATAATAGCAACTATGTGTCTTTTGAAAATAACTTATTATCTATTTTATAAATCACTGTGCAAGGCACGGGTCTATCCTAGTTTGAATAAGTGGCATTGTGGAAGGCAATATTTATATCAACAAACTTAAAACTCAAAAGTAACTTGTAACTTGTAAGGTATTAGGTCATGTTCACACATTTCCAAAGTATAAAAGATTTTAAAGCAGAAATCTAACTAACAATATTTACAACTAATGGTGTCCAAAAATGCCACAGCATATATATGCAATTTTGTATCCTTGATTGTTAATAACAACATAATTTTTCGGAAAATAATTTTGTATCGTTTTTTCTAAAAAAAAATTTAGATTAAGTAGTTGGTAAAGCCATATAAAAGTTGCACATCTATAATAGAGCTTCAATATAAAAGTTACATCAACCAACTCAAAAAAAAAAAAAAAACAAACAAACAAACAAACAATAGCAATCAACCAAAGTAGATAGCCTATACCCTACATGAAATTTCTAATAGTCCAGACAGAAGCTTACAACCATACAATTGTCTAATGCCATAAAAATGCCAAGTATCTGCCAACCATACATACGTTAATCATTATACATTCCTATAAGAAAATACATTGTTTGCACTCGTAGGTTTTCATCTTCAGGGACTAAGAGCCAGGCCTACGTAAGTGTCATTTGCACTAGTAGGTTTCACGTAAAATAATAATGAGGCAAGATAATTATGTAATTATTTATTTTTGTTAAATTCCAAAGAAACTAGGTCCAAAACATAAATCTAGCATAATGTCATTTCACGTAAAATAATAATAAGGTGAGATAATTATGTAATTATTTATTTTTTCTAATTTTAGGCCCTTATCATATAACCCGTCTTATGATAAATCATGATGAATTGGTCTTGCATAAGAATTATTAGTGGTTACCTTAATGCTTTTCAATAATGTCTTGACTATGTGAAAATAGAATTAAAAGAATTGAACATTTGACACTTCAATAAGCTAAGGCATAAACATTAAATAAGTTAGTCGCAATCTTATTATAGTAATTATAATAGTAATACTCCGTTTGTTCTGAAAATAACTGTCCTGCTTTTCTTTTGTAGTATTTCCAAATCAAAGTCCGTTCTTAGTACTCTCTTAGTGTTAAAACTTTCTCTATCTTCTAAAGTCAACAAAAAATAATGCATTAAGTGATACTCCCTTAAAATTTTTCAGTACTTAGAAAGAACAGTATTTTTGGGATGGAGGAAGTGATAATTTGCCAGAATAAGGTTTCAATAAATTTGTAATTTAGTTTTATGTCTTCACAAGACATGTTAAACTTGATTAATACTAGCATAGTTTCTTTTCAAAACAACACAGATATTAAAATTACAAAAGTAACCCACTAGGTACATAGGACATAATTTTAGAACTTTTTGCAAAGAAAATGACTAAGTTATTCATTCCTTAAAATCTGAGGCATTGATTTATTTTTTTTACAAACTTTTAGATCACTTTATTTGGTGGTTATTAAGGTGAGCAGTTCTAGGGCACCTCTCCAAAAAAATTGAGAATCGGAATTGAAAAAATTGTATTCAATGGTTAAATTTGTATATTTTAAAATCTTAGTTACTTGAAAAATATAATGTTCATTCTTCAATTAGTAATAGCAAATTGATTGATATTGCCTTAAATTCACTATTTGAAGAGTTATTTTGTGGGTAAAAATAAAAAAGAAAAAGAATAAAGAAATAAAAGAAAAGGCACTAAAAAATAAAAAAATTAGTCATATTGATTAAATCAGTTCCTCTTTTTCAGAAACTAAAACTAAATGTTTGATCAGTTTTAAACTGGTCCAAGAGTACTTGAAAACCTTACTCATGTTTAGCGGTTATACCTCAAGGTATCTAAGTGCCAATCATTCAAAATGATTTTAAGATACCCATCCTGTAGTAATTCAAAAATTATAAAGTTATATTTAATAATTTTCAATTTGAAGAACTATTTTAATTAGTAGTTCGCCGAGAGCATAATATAAAAACAAGGAAGAATTGATACCTCTTCTTGTAATTAAAACAACAGTTTCGAAAAACAAACTAACCTAGAATAAGCCTTAAACAGTTCAACGATTCAAATGTTGGACCACACCAGTGAGATTGTACACTAAGGCCCTGTTCTTTTCGTGGGAAAATCAACTCAACCCACATTCACCTACTCCTTCCCCCCCTCTTCCCACTCCTTCTCACACTTTAAAAAAAATACTACTCCTTCTCACTCTCACTCATTCCTTCCCACACCTATATAAAGCAACCATTTCTCATATTCTAAAAATTTTTATAATTTACGTAATTGTGTGTACGAATAATCTGATAGCAATTATGAGCAGTTTTAATTTTTTGGATGTTATGGAACAATTTTATTTTTTTTTGTTTTCCATTATTTTTTCATTTTTTCATTTTTTTATTTTTTTATTTTTTTGTATTTATTTTTTATTTTTTATATTTTATATTTTTTAATTTTTTTGTATTTATTTTTATTTTTTAATTTTCAATTTTTTAATTTTTTAATTTTTAATTTTTTGTATTAATTTTTAATTTTTTTATTTTTTGTATTTATTTTTTTATTTTTCATTTTTTTATTCTAGAAAAACAAAAATGGAAAATTCCAAAAAAATAAATAATAAAAAAATAAATGCAAAAAATAAAAAATAAGAAAATAAAAAATAAAGACAAAAAAATTAAAAATTAAAACTAAAAAATTTAAAAATTTTAAGAAAAATAAAAAATTTAAAAAATTTAAAATTTAAAATTTAGAATTTAAAAATTAAAAAAAATTAAAAATTAAAATTTTTAAAAATTAAAAAATTAAAAAATTAAAAGTTAAAATTTAAAATTTAAAAATAAAAAATAACAAAATAACAAAATAACAAAATAACAAAATAACAAAATAACAAAATAAAAAATAAAAAATAAACAAAATAAAAAATAACATAATAAAAATACAAAAATAAACAAAATAAACAAAATAAACAAAATAAAAAAGAATAAACAAAAAATAAAAAATTTCATCATCATTAATTACTATCACAATAAAATTAGTACATTATAAAACAAAAAATATTAATAACCAATACTTCAACTTCATTCAACTACATTCAACTTTCACCTATACTCACTCACTCCTTCCTACGCTAAAAAAAAAATATCACACTCACTGTAATAGTCCGACCCTCAATTCTGTTTATTACTTTCATGTCATTAATCCATGTGATTGAGTTCATTTCATTCACATCATTTCATTTTATATTCCCATCTTTTTATTGTTCTCATTTGGACATTTCTAACGGGACCCTTACTTTGCAATTCGGAGATTTGTTCTAGTCAATTTTGGAAATTGAGTTAGGCATTGATATTTAAGAATTTAATGTTTAAAAATTCTTTTTCATGGCACCACAACCATTTATCTCAACTTTAGAAAAAGAAAAAAAAATCCGCAAACGCACTCGGTTTCAATTTTTTCGCTAAACCCGAGCCCGTTTAGGGTCGTTTGCAATGCAACAAGACTTGATCCTCATTTATTTAGCTAAACCCTCTTAATTAAGCCTTAATCAAGTTTGATAATATTGACTTTTCTACCCTTATTTGCAGCCAAGTAATAAAGTGAGTATAAAAATTAAAAAGTTGCTTTTTATCTTCATTTTACACCAAGTGTTCAAGAGACTTTCTCTCTCTTCCCTCTCCTCTTTCTCTCTCTACTCGGCAGCCACCATCCCAGCCACCTTCCCACCACCTTCCCACCACCAAAACCCCACAAAACAACCCCCACTCACCATCCCCAAACACCTCTTTCACTTCTATAAGCATCAAGGACCATAAATAGCTCATTTGCAAGCTCAAAATGAGTGTTATTTCACCCCTATGCTGATTTTTATTTTTAATTCTTGATTTTGTTGGTTTTGTTGCTTATTTTGGTTGTTTTAGTGATGGATTATGTTGTTTTTATGGTATTAAGAATCTTTTTGTTGATGGATTATGGTGGAGTTGAGATTGGATGAGGCCATGGTTAGGGTTTCATCCTGGTCATGCAAAGCTTCTTGTTTAAGTGATGTTTATTGCATGTTTTATCCTTGTCCTTGCTTATCTTTTGATATATTGGAGTTGTTATGTTGTTTATGGTGTTTTGAAAAAGTTGGAAGTGAGTTCAAAGTGACCCAAAGCTAGGGTTTGTCCAAAATACAAGATTTGGACCAACTAATGTTAAATTTGAGATGTGTGGATTTATGTGACTGAAAAAGGAGTTTTATTTGATATGAATATGAAGAGAAATTATATATGGTGATTTTGTATGAGGTTGGGATGTACCAAAGTGTTTTATACACTCTTAAGAAAAAGTTTGAGTTGAGGTTTGGTGTTAAAAAAGTGAATGAACAACTAAAACAGTGCTGCTGAAATTTTCAGAAAAATATGACAAACTTTGGAACAAAACTGGTAATGATCGGCCAGGACAAAAATTTTGATTTTTGGTGAGTAGATAGGACTGGATGTTAGCTTTAAAATGACTCTTAAATTGCCTTAATCTGAGGTCTTTGAAGGAAGTTATGGCTATTTTACTGAACCTGGGTAGAATGGGCAGAATGTTTGTTTTCAGCACTGAAACTTGACATGTTGTTGTTCTAACCCCACTTTATGGAACCTGTCGTAGGAATCTTGTTATGTGTCCTTCAGGAAAGTTTTAGATGACTTCCTAAGCTGTTTATATTGGGGTCTTACGTCTCAGTTGGAGGTCGGGAGTATAAGTTGTGTATTATTCATTCCGTACCCTCGTCATAAACCCTTACCCCCTAAACTCACTACCGTGCCTTAACTTAGCATTTCTATACTTTATTTAACTTTATCAGTTTAATCTATTAACTGGTTCACACAAATTCTTTATAAGCCTTTTCTATTTAAGGGTATCCATTGTGCTAATTTTATTTAAAGGTATCCATTATCTAAATAAGTTCATTTCTAACCTTATATGCCTATAATGATTTTGAACAAAATCAAGGCTTAAGGTCTCATTCTCTCCATTCTAGTACATCTTAATCTGTGAACTAACTTTTAAAGACCCCAGGTACGTTCATTGACTGTATCTTTAGAAATTAGTACGTGTTTATCGAAATTATACTGTTTTGGTAAGTTCATCAATGAATCATTTGAATCAGTGATTTATCACATAAGTAGTGACCCCATCAGTTACCAGTTATAGGGCATTGCCCTCCAGTTACCCACGCAGCTTCAGGCCAGATTTTTCGGTCGGTTTGGCAGGTGTACACCTATACATAGATCGTAATAGTTACTAAGGGGTGCACTATCAGATAATAATTGGCAACTTAGTTTTATATACATCACCTTCCCTGTTTTAAAATCAAAATGAATTGCAAGGAGGACCCTCATAATTTCTTTGTCAGTAAATCTTTATTAGTATAGGGATGCATGTACTGAGCTTTGGCTTACAGTTCGAAATGTTTTTATGTTTTGTTTTAGGAAGGTGTTCGGTAAACAGGTCTCAAGCGGACAGGGAAGCTAAAGGTGAGAAATAAGTCTGGACCGTCCATGTAATTCGCGGATAGAGGGGCTAAGATGCTTTTATGCCTTCTTGTGGTGCATTTTGGTGCCCCGACTGTATATCTGAACTGCAATATGTATTTTGGTGTTATAACTGTATTAAACGGAGTTATGTATGTTGATGTAACCTTGAGAAGTTCGCATCACTCCGGTATGTACTTAAATGGCTTGCATGGACGTGATTGCTCCTTTGAGGATAAACTTTGATTTTATGGCTAAAATTTCATATTAGCCTTGTCCTTGCAGACGGCGGTAACGCCCGTTCATTGGTTTGTTTTTTTTTGTTAAGCTTAGGTAGGTAAATGCAGCTATGATTTATGTATTATTGGGGCATTACACTCACCCACTCTTTCCCCCCTTTCCCACATTCACTCATCTCACACCCCTCATTTCCCACTGAAAAAAACAGGGCCTAAGTCCTCATCCCTAATCCAACAAGTAACCCTAGCTTTTATGTTCCACGTGATCTTTGCAAGACATAATGCTATATTTTCTCAATTAGTTAAACGAGTACATAGGTTAGAACACATCACAACAAAAATTAGCACGTCAAGTGCAGGTTTTCGGATTTTAATCCGGCGCACTTACCATTCAGCTGTTCATGTGTACTCCGAAGTTATAGTTGGTTTGGCTTATGCATAACTAGATCTGATCAAGAGGTCGGGCTCCGCGCAACTGGATCCTTAAAAATCAAGGTCAGGGTTGTTTTTTTTTTTTTTTTGGTTGACTATCAGCCACTGACAAAGTCATGTTAGGCTGCCTGCAATTCACCCCTTGGGGTGCGGCCCTTCCCCAGACCCTGCGTGAACGCAGGATGCTTGTGCACCGGGTTGCCCTCTACCTACCTCGACTCTTAAATTGAGGATACCCCACTATGATGAGGTTCGGGCCCGTTGACCCTTACTTTTAAAAAAAAAAATTAAAATTTAAAATCAAAACAAGATGTTTTGATTTAACATTGTGAGTAATCAAGGGTCATGATTGAGTTTTGCACCTGCAAATAAGGGGAGCGAAGTGTTGATAACATTTCTTTTATATTATATATTAGATTAGATAGATTTTATAACCCAACCATAATATTTTTTTTTAACACGATATGATATTAATATATAAATATAAAGAGGAAACAGAAAGCAACTACGATGAAGACCTAAATTGGTATTGTCTGACATATTGCTCTACTTGTGTTTGATATTAACTATTTATTTGTTCCTCTTAAATGTACGAAATGCATAATCAAAATTGGCAGTATGAATAATTTGGCCATATAGATCCAACCTAATTCAGCAATTATCAATGTAAACTGGTTCTACAGGTTAACTGTTGATCAACTTCTACCAATCCTCATAGTTCTAGCCCATGTAAATTAGATTAATATGACATATGATTATTCCCCTTGAATATGGTCTTAGATTCGTGTCTTGTGAATGAAAAGAATATGTGATGAGAGAGTTTTATCCTTTTACAAACAATGGTAGCTCGACGTCTATTCCCATAGGCAAAAAAAAAACAAATAAAAAATTCGATTAATAAGACTATTGTTTTTATTTAAAAATAAAAATGTATAATAATTTTTTAAAGGACATTTTCTTCTACTATGTATATTACTAAATTCTCATTATTTTCTTGAGCTTTGTTATAAGGAGGTAAATTTATAGCTTAAAAGCGGTAATCACATCTTGATCAATCAACTTTGTTTTATTTTTTTATTAATTTAGGAAAACTTATTTTATTTTTATTTTTATTTGATTGCTAGAAAAGGGGACTCTTTGGAAGCTTAGGGTCATTTATTCAAATTCAGTTGTGATTAAACAGTTGAATAAAGTTCTCTCCATGAGTAAAATTTGTTTAATTAACATGATATAATATCAATAAACAAATATAGAGAAGAGTCCATTTAAAAAGTGTGCTAATACAAAGACTTAAATTGATGTGAAATAATATATATATTTCTCTATTTATTTTGTTATTAACAATATTTTTATCCAACTTAAATATAATGAAATATGAAACTCAAATCAATGTCATGAGAAATTAAGTCATGTTGATTCAACCCAATTCAACAATGAATCGGTCTAAATTGGATATTACAGAGCTCTTTTTTCTTAAACATGGGGAAAGAAATATTTCCTGTTATATATTTTCTTAAACATATTTTTACTTTTTTATTTTGTATTCAATATGTTTAATTGTCAACATTCTCATGTACATCGTCTACATAATTACTATAAATAGTAGGAGTATGTAATAAGACACAAAAATTTCATTAGCTTTGGGCTATATTAAGATGGAGGTAAGGGGAGCATAAGGGAAACAAAGGGGAAACATTTCACCCTCATTTTTCTCCATTCTTCTTATTTTTGCTCACCCTCAAAATGAAGGAAAAAAGGAGAAAATTGGAAATTTTAAATAGTTCTTCCCTTCCCCTCTGTACTCTCATTAACATATCAAAACAAAGTTAGTATAAATTGCATTCATTGCTTCCCATCCTCTCTATTACCTTTTCCTTGCTTCCCCTCTCTTACTCCTCTCTAGAGGTGGAATACGGGGCAGGCTGGGTCAACCCGCCCCGTTGAACCGCGGGCCGACGGGCCCTGTTACCGTGAACCGCACCGCACCGTGAAAGTAACGGGCCGGGGGGGCGCGGGTTCAATACGGGGTGGGGGCGGGTTGACCCATTTTAGGTAAAATTAAAAAAAAAGGTAAATGAGAGACCCTATGTACGTGACAACACGCGAGAGAGATGAAGGGACATGCAAACAATAAAAGCAAAGATTTTGCTATGATGGATTCTGAATGAGTAATATTAAAATGTTGACACAAATGCGATAAGAGCAAAATAAGGAGATCGTGCAAGGGAAACAACTTATATGCGGGAAAAAATAGTACAACAAACTCCCAAAAACAATAACAAACAGATGATTCGATTTGAATTTTAAATTTTGAGCTCAAACATGTAGTTCTAAAAATGACTACTAAGTTATGACATGATTTGAATTTTATTAAAAATGAGTACTAACTAACGACATGATTTAAAATTAACAGTTAACTTTATTAAAAATGAGTACTAATTAACGACATGATTTAAAATTAGCATTTAATTTTATTAAAAATGAGTACTAACTAAAGACATTATGAGTAAACTAAAGGTTGTAATTATTAAATTAGCAAATAATAAGTTATATCTATAGTGGAAGATATTTAACTATAATTATTACTACCGGTCTCATCTCTATTTGGATGAAGAGGGGATCTTGTAGGTTGGGGTCCAGTTGTATGGCCGATGGATTGCGAATTGGGTTGTTACGGCTCAACTTGATGCTCAGTATTCGGTTGGGTAGCATCTCCATCAACTTCAACATCATGTTGACTTTGAACCGATTCATAGCCTGCTAATTACTCAAAATGCCGCATCTCTTCTTGTAATCTCAACATAGTCACATATTTAGCCAAGTTAGATAGTTTTTTTCAATGTCTACACAAATTACAAATATATAAAATTATAATTAATATTGGAAATATCGAAATCTAGGAATCACAAATTATATTTTTTTCTTCAAAATATACAAACGTATTTATAAAAATAATAGTTATGAAACTTACAAAATACGCAAAAATGAACATGAAGCTTCTAAATGACATTAATAGATACATCTAAAATTAAATACGATTTTTATGATTAAATTATATTTGTATTTTATGATTAATACGCATAAAATAAATTGGCACTTATCAACATGTCATAATTAATAACAAATTAACAAAATAAATAATACAAAAGAACGTATTTAAAAAAAATGCATAGAGTTCGTGGCCCGGGTAAAGGTCGATTCGCGGACCGGTTACGGGTTGGTTCACGGGCTGGGTACGGGGCGGTTCGCGGGGCGAGTACGGGTGGTTATTTATGCTGGGCCAAGTGGTTACATAAACTCGTTTTCCCCTCCACCCACCCCGACCCATGTCCCACACGGGTACGAGTCGGGTTGACCTGTACCCCATCCACCATGGGCCTGGGCTGGGTGCGGGTGGGCCCGGGTTGAACCTGCCCACATCCCACCTCTACTCCTCTCTACCTTTAGGGATGTTCATTAGTCTAAGATCAGACTGGATCGTACCAGATGAGATTGGATTGAAAACCGAATAAGAGGTTTGTTATGGACCGAGAACCGGACCAAATAAGAGTTAGATCAAATTAACAAAAGTCGGTGACGACCAACTTGAGACACATGCAGTGGGTTGCGTGGAAAATGGGCCATGTAAGCAACTATGAAGGAGCTACTGTGTCATGGGCCATAAATACATTTTGGACTGCTGTATTTTTATTTTTAATTTTTCAAGAAATTGACCGCTTAAAACTTTGGCATTTGGGCTATTGGAATTGATTTTTAAAGTTAAGGAGGCCATTAACATTTGCCATACATGGAGTCCTATGTGTTTTTGTAATTTTGCAAAGTTTTCTTTATGAAATAAATTAAATAAAGCAATCATTATCTTTACACCGTATACACATCTGAAATCACAGTTGCATAGCATGAGAAAGTACAACTTTTTCTTAGTTCAGTGTGCCCATTTTCTCACACATCAAGAGTGAGGATAAGAGAGTCTAAGTGTAGCACCGCTGCTCGCTTTAAAGATGGACAAGTTTATAAAGGTGCAAATGTTGCGCGTTTGGCGTTGAGCAAGGCAGCACGATGCACTATTGCCATTGCTAACATGATGAGGCAGATGATGGTTGATTGAGCTCTAGAATGGTGTTCCTTCAAATATCAAACCAAAGTTTGTAGTTTTTTAATTTAAAAAAAAAAGAAAAACAAGTCTCAAGCTAATCCACCAATTCATCCAGTTTACATTGAGAATGAACCGAAAAGAAAATAAGACTTGAATCCTGGATCAAGGACCAGAGGATTCAATCAATCTAGACTGATCATTGGTCGGATCCGATTTTTAGATCGGATAATGAATAACTATATCTACCGCCGTCCAAACGGTGAGTCATAGTGTGCTAAAACCCTTTTACAAACTGGAGCCTATCGAAAATTTGGCCGTCACTTCGCTAAAATCCTTCGTGTAGACTCGGCACTTAAGGGCCAGCACAACGCCGAAGAGCAAACCCAATGGTGAACCAATTTTTTGGCTCATTGGTGGGGGCCTACTACTACTATGTCAATCACCTCTCCAATTTTTTGCCTCACAATCCTCACTATTTTCAATGAAAGACTCATCATTTTGCCTCAGCAAATAAAATAATACTTATAAACTCTACATCTAATAATAAAATAATACCTATAAATCCACTCCATAACACACAACTTTATTTTTAGAATAAAAAAAAACTAATAAAAAAATCTTTATCTTACAAATGCTTGAATGGGTGGATGCCTAAAAATACTTCCCTCGCTCAATCAAAGCTTCTCATTAATCAAAGCTTTACAACCGTTGATGAAAATCTTAGGCAATCTCAACCTCTGGAATTATCTTGATAACCGCCTATCTCACCCTTTTAACTGGGTACATTAGGTCTCAGGTTCGATTCCCCCCTCCCCCATTATATTGTATTTCCCTTTGTGGCTCCTACGGATCAAAACATTTTTGATTTCCATCATCATTATTAATATTTTGTATTTTTCAATACAAATATAAATTTTAGCATATATTATTAGAGATAATAGAATAATAAATACAATTTTCATGATTATTTTCATTATTACTATTGTTGTTGTTGTCGTCATTGTCGATATCGGCAATGTTATCTTCCGCTTTGAATTTGATAACATAGTCGATGTTAATTGTGATCATTTAATTATCAAATAGAGATTGGGAGATTATAATGGATATAAATTTTTTTATTATTTCATTATTATAGAATAAGTTCATATTTTAGAAGTTTTAACTTAAGGAAACTGAATTATAATTACCGAACAAGCCGTAAAATCTTATGTGACACCTTATTATTAACACATAATATAATATACACATTTATATAGAAATAATAAATATTTTTGATTTCCATGATTATTATTATTATTTTATCTTTTTTTGATACAAATATACATAGAGCATGTATTACTATAGATAATAGAAATATAAATATGATTTTCATAATTATTTTCATTATCACTATTGTTGTTGTCGTCATCATTGTCATTATTGTTGTTGTTATCTTTCTATTTGAATTTGATAACATAGTCAATATTAATTATGGTCATATATATGTAAGGATTGTGCTAAAAAATTACATATTGTAAGCATAATATAGCACACTGTAAGGGCTGAACGTGAAATATAAAAAAAATTAAAAATAAAACACGATCATTGTATTAGGCCCGTAAAGCTGAATTTCTTTCACATTTAATATAATCTATTTAACAGAAGAAAATAAACGAAATATTTTTCTTTTTCTTTCAAAGCATACATATCTTATAATTATATTTAATTCATATAAATCTTAAAAAGCATAATTAATGTTTTAACGTTTCAAACAAATTGACCAAAATCTAATCTATTTAACGCATAAGAAAAAATGAAATAATTTTCGTTTTCTTTTAAACCATGCAAATTCAATAATCAAATTCTCTTCATAAAACACTTAAAATTATAATTAATCTTTTACCATTTAAAATAAAATACTCCACATTGTCATAATACTTCAAACTAACAAATATCTCAACTCACAAATTTGAACTCAACCCATCTCTTACAAGACAATATAAGGGCATTGGAAGTTTATATCAAAACCCATGAAACTATTACGTTGACCTAAAAACCAAATGTACAAACTATGAATACATGATTATATTAGCACCCCCTCATGAACCACTTTAAATAGCCAAAAAAGTTACATAATAGCATAAATATAATGTTCAAATTATTTTCATTGAAAGATAAATTTTATTTGTGTTACTTGTGAAACTAAAACTAAATCGATTTTAAAATAGTTTCTACCTAACTTCACTAGAGAATTAACGACTTCATAAATTTTTACTCACCAACAAGAAGAGGATATGGACTTTTTGTTATTGATGTCATAAATTGACTTATCATCATCCTATTTACCATGTTTTGTAACAAATTCACTATCTATTGTCTTCATCATACTTATATAGACTTTTTTCATAATTATATAGTTTTCAAATATTAATCTCATTAATTATGTACGAAGTGTTTGTATACTTAACTTTTTCGTTGAGTTTTTTCATTATCTCCTCTAAATTATAATATTAATCATGTCTACTATAACTATTCATTTATTATTTCGATAATATATCTACAAAATATTTATTTGAATATACTTCGTGTAAAATACGGATCCAGACTAATATTTTTAAAAAACAGAATAAACCTCACGAGGGAGCTCGGGACTCCGAGGCTCCCCGTGAGGCGTGAGGGTTTGTTGTTGCAGTTCTTCCGTCGCCTCACCGCTCTCTCCTCCTTTTCCTCCTCGCAAGCCAACCATTGTTTGTGCTCAGGCAACGCCTCTCTGTACTCTCTCTAGAACATGCAAGTCGCTGGTGTAGCTCGCCGAGCTTCTAGGGTTTTGAGGGCTTCTCTCTTCTCTCATTCTTCTCGCTGCGTCTTCTATAATGGAAAACCTTCTCCCTCTTGGTCCTCTCCGACTCAATCTAGAGATTTCAGCACTTTCTCTGTCCAAAATAGCGCTTTATCAGGTGTGTAAATCATTGAAATTTTGATATTTGAGACTTGTTTTGGTTGCTGAGTAAGGAGAAACGAGATTGGAACTTGATTAGCGAGATGGATAGTTAAGCCAGCGCTAGGGACCAGCAGCAATTTGGGAAAAGAAGGGAATTTCTATGATGGCGGATCAAGCAATCTTGAAAATGGGCATTTGCCCATGAACGTCGTCATTATGGGTGTTTACTACTTGTTGAATTTGTTTTTGGGGTTCTGAAAATTAGTACAATTGCAATTTGTAACTATGAGATGCCGTGATAATATCGAGCACGGAACACATGTTTTGTTCTTTTACTGGACACTAGTTTGTCAATCTAGTTGTCCGTTTATGATTATGTTGGGGTGATTTCTGACTTGAATTTAACGAGAGTAAACCGGTGTAGGCTGCTTTACCAATGAGCGGACCCCCAAGTGTTGTATAGTCCTTAGAGCATCCTTTTCATCAGCAGCTGGTGTCAGCAGCGGCAATTCTGCAGGTACTTCTCTGTAACTTCTAATTGCTTTAGTTTTGATTTAGTGAGTGTTTGTTTAGAGAGATAATGGTTCTCCATGGAATATGGACGTGTAGTAGTAAACTTCCATGGTCGGTAGGACAATGGAAACCATTTTCCTGAGAAAGAATACTACCATTCCAATGCTTCAGATATAAAGTTAACGACATAGGAAAAGAGGAAAAAACCTGCCTGGAAACTAACCCACTTTTTAACCAAACATTGTAAATTTGAATTGGCGTGTTTATGAAAGAAACACTCCCTCTCAATCAGACACTCCTTAAGTAAGAGAGGTGTAATTTTTGGATTTGCTTTGTCTGTATTTGCAGATACTGTGAAGGAAGTGTATGATAAAATGCTTGAATCTATCAAAGTCAAAAGATCTGCCCCTCCAAATGCGTGGTTATGGTCACTAATTGAGAAGTGTAAAAGCCAGGATGACGTTAAGCTTTTATTCGACATTTTGCAAAAGCTTCGAGTATTTGTGAGTGCACTGGCGTCTAATGTTCTTCTGCCTAATAGTTTGATGGCATTGATCTCATTTCTTTGTTAAGTTTTTATTTTTTTATTTTTATTTTTATTTTTTTATTGCAGAGACTCTCAAATCTTCGGATTCATGATAATTTCAATTGTCATCTATGCCAAGAAGTTACAAAGGCATGCATTCGAGCTGGGGCTATGGATTTTGGTATGAGCTTATATCACATTTGGTTTTCAGTTATGAAAGGGAAGCTTTCTGAACGAGTCAAGTTGAGAAATGAGCTTGTGTTTGAGGCTTCTTTCTGTTGGAATGTAATTATTTATTTATTTTTCTTTGAGGAGGAACATGCTGCTTTCTAGTTTCCTATTGCATCTAGATAGAGGGTGCGAATGAGGTTGAATATCTAATTTAGTATGCGGGGGGAAAATATTGAACTAAAGAGAGAAATTAATTTCAACATTCATATTAAATTTGCACTTATAATGAGAGGCTAAAATTTGACATACAGAAAACAAGAAAAACATAGTCCAAGAGAACCGTTGACGAAATTGAGCCTTCTATTCCTGATGATTCTATGAGGATGTTACTTTGTTGGAGAATATTTCAAGAAAATATCCTCTTTTTTGGGGCTGGGGGATGCTACTTTACTCCAGTGTAAGTTGTTGGGCAGTGGTGCTCTGACATGTATTGCTCTCCATTGTAAACCAAGAAAGTAATACTGTAATAAGTTGTGCAAATTTTAGGAAGATTGATTAGTTAATGCAGAGTGATAATGAACATTTGGGATATCCATTTCTGGCACAAAGGAAAGGAAATAGGTTGATTGAAGCAACATGTATTATCCATCCATGGGAAATATCTCTCTATAAGCTCAATAATATGACTCTCATATGTGTGGGTGGCCTTTTTCAATCACTAACTATTTCTCATGCACACTTGTAGGGAAGAAAGCATTGTGGAAACATAATGTTTATGGTTTGACTCCTACAGTTGGATCGGCCAACCAACTATTGGTATTGATTTGCAATTCCTGACAGTATACTTTGTTATCATTGAAATACTTGTTGCCTTGTAGTCAAAATTGCACATTTAGATTTGAACTAACGATTTTGCGATCACACGCAGTCTTATGCTAGGATGCAAAAAGATACTAAACTCATGGTAGTCCTAATGAGACTCATCAAACAGAATGATCTGCCGTTGCAGCCTGCCACTGCAGATATTGTTTTTGGGTAAGTGGATTGGAACTTGGTTTTTCAAATCTTCTCAGTTGAGTTATGATACTGTCAGAGCTCAGAGATTTCATATATTTAGTCCCCCCGCCCCCCAAAAAGAGAAACAAAATTGAATATGATAGTACAGAAATATATTTGCTGAACTAAATCCAGCATATGATTAGTTTGATATATTAATATCATGAAGTTTTTGCTTATGGCCTTATACTCATAATATGTCCCAAGTAAGGAGCTGGTTTGTGGCATTTTTTTTAGCTTGGATAATATTGTATAGCAAAATGCTCACAATATCGGCGTGTACTCCTGGTTTTTGGGTATTAGATAGTCAGTAGATTTTTAGTGCCTATTTGGTCTAGCTTCGAGGAGAGCTGTTTCGTATCAGAAGTAGAAGCTTTGCTAAAACGTAAGTGTAATAAGTCTTCGATGAGTAATTAAAAAATTATATTAATGGGGGCACCAAGGGGTTGACACCCATGAAAAAAGAGAAGTACGAAAATCATCATGCCCTCAAGCTATCATGCATAATTTATCAACAAAATCCAATACAGAGTAGGGACATCTTTGTTCCACAATTGAGTACTTGGCTTCAACTATATGATATTCTCAAAAAAAAAAAAAAAAACTTGAACTTGGAATTATATAGGGATAAAATTGTGCCATCAAAAGTCCGTCGGTTTCTTTTTTCCCATGTACACCACCAGATACCCAAAGGAACCGACTTTCAAATTCCAAGAACCCAACTGTTATGCGACCTTCTTCTTCATGCTACCAAAGTGAAGAGATCCACTGACAAATCAACAAAGAGGTGATCAACCGATTCTTCCTTCTCAAGACACATCGTGCACCTACTTGCTAAATTCAAATCTCTTGTTTTGAGCAAGTTCTTCTTGGGAATCTTGCCTTTAGATGCTGCTTGTCTAAGAAAACAAGGTTTCATGGGAGCTTTAGATTTCCAAATTGAATAAAACTTTCATAAGAAAACACGTATTCATAAGAGAGCACCTAATTTTAAGAATTGAAACACTACTTTTAAAAAATGAACATAGCTTCTATAGGGCCTAGAAGGAGAAGCTTTATCTCTTATGCATTCATCTCCTTTCAATCAAGTTACTTTTTAAAGTTTCTTATGTCGTGCACTTTATGGTTATCTATTGGCAAACCCTCCTTTTTTAAGAAATTCAATGAAATTTAGTTGATTTGTAAATTTATGGGATTCGATTTGACACTGGAATGAAAGAAATCAATCACCCAACTGGTGCAACCACTATGAATGTGTAATTTGAGGAGGATTCATTGTGGTTTTATCATGGAGAGATGAATATGTCTATTTGTTTCATGTATATTTTGTAATATTCATTGAAGAATGATGCAAATTGGGCAATTTCACTATGATTTTGATAACGTATCAAACATTCATCCTCCCCCCCTCTGGTGCTTTTGTAATATTCTTTTATTTTTTTGTGGAAGGAAAAAGTATACTATATAAAAGGGCAATAAAAGAATGGATGCACAGCTAGCATCCTACAAAAGGCAATATTCTTTTATTTTTAAAGATTGATTATAGGGATTATAGGGAGAGTTTTAGCTTCCATCAAAAATTCTTGCCTTTGTTTGGTTGACTTTCTTTGTTGAGTACTTCTAAATTTTGTCAAGTAATTTTTTTGAAACTTCTTTTCACAAAGTTATTTACCCTGAATCTTTTATATGTTTTCTAATATTTAAGATGGGAGGGAAAAGTGAAAAACAATTTATTCAAATATGATTTGCAACCCTGTAAACAAATTTACATTCTTCAGTAATATCTTGTTTTTGGTAAACATAAATAAAGAACTGAAAATAGAAAGTTAGTATATTTGTAATGATTTCAGAAGCAATTATTACAATATTATTTAATGTAGAAGCTATAATAAAAGAGAATTTCTAGACACAGGTTAAATAGTTTTTGATTCTTAAAGACATTTCAATAATGGGTTTATCTAACAGCACACAACTTCTCCAAAGTCAGTTTCTTAGAAACAATTTCTTGAAAGCCATTTCAAGAAGGTAAAGCTTGTCAGATGGATTTGTCAAGTTAGCTCTATGCCATTGAGGCCTGGCTTGGTCCTCTTCAAGGGAGATGATGATAAACAATTTTAGCAACAATTCGTTAGTTTAGGTCCATCTGCCTTCTAGGTGCATGCAGTGGGGATGGCAACTTGCTCACGTCTATCCTCTATTTAGGACCTTCGGAGTTGGAAGTCCATCGTTTTTGTCTTTTTAAATGGTGTTTTGATGATCTCTATAATCAACTAAAGATTTTTTCATTCATGGTATTCTCCTCCTCTATTTCTTTTAAGTCAAACGAATAACTAAAGCAGTATTTGCGAAGGAGATCGATAAGGTAAAGATCATGGAATAAGCTTTAGTTGATTATTGTGGTGACCAAATTATCATTGAAGAGAACAACGATGTTGGACTTGATATAGTGATGGGTCCTGAGCATGGATTCAAAATGTGGCATAGCCGCGACGAAACGGCTACATTGGAAAATTTTGGAGTTGGGTGAATTGCGTTTTCATGTCGCGATATGGAATGCGATTGCGGTATTAGGGCGATAATGCGATTGCCGTATTAGGGCGATTATGTGATACTGCTACCGAAACCGAACTTGCGACCGAAACCGCGTTTTGGATCCTTAGTCCTGAGTATATGAGTTGGATGACCATGAAGGTGGGTGGTTGCATGTAACATGTTGAAATTGCTGTTGTCTATCATCATCTTGCTTGGAAACAGTGGGAACTACATGTAGAATATCGTGTGGCCCTGTGTAAATCATAGTTATATTCTTGTACTAAATTAGGGAAGAACTTATTGTGTTTAAGGATCCCTTTGTCTTGGAAAGCTTATTACGGACCCCATAAAGAAATTTTTTTTTACATCCATCATTTCTTGAAGGGGGCCAAAGCTAAGCGTAGAGGGACCAAAAAGCTAATTCAATAAGTGTATTCATTTTCTTTTTTATTTTCTTTTAATGAATCTGTTTCTAAAAAGTTCATTATGGGAAGGCAGTGAGTTACTAAATTAACCCGTTTCTAGAAGCCCTTTTAAGAATTACAAACTATATAACATGTGTTTAGCTATTCCTCCCCCCTTCACAATAGTTTCGACATAAAATTATAATTTAGTAAATTGCTTTGAAATAATTATAAGTATATTAATTTTTTAACTTTCAAGTTCTATATTTATATTTACTATATGTCTGATATGCATTGCTGAGTATGAAGTGGTTTACATGTTAGATAAATTATTTTCTATAATTTCTGGCATGTTATACGACTAAAAAAACAAGTAAAAAAGTTGTTCTGGGTAAATAATTTTGTGAAAAGCAGATTTTTTTTTTGGTGTTTTTAATTTTCTTCCCCTAAAAGAGGAATATTATATGATGAAATGAAGACGAATGCAACGAACAAAGTTCTAACAACTAACAAGAATCACTTTGAGAGTCGAGACTAATAAAAATTAACATTCACTGTGTGATACCTTTAGTGTATTTGTGTTTAAGCTACTTCTTGTCTCCTTGATGTATTGAAGTGGCACCATTTCAATAGAAAGCAAATACTTAATGTATTGAAATTGGCATGAAAATATGTAATGATTAGTTGCCAGCTTGTTTACTTGTCAAGGTTGCATTGCTTTTGATGGATAGCACTTTGTTTATACTTTTTTGATCTTTTATTTAATGAATTGTTGATTGCAGCATTTGTTATGATGCTGATAAGTGGGGATTGATATCCAAGTACTCCAAAAGATTTCTCAAGGTGGGAGTAAAATTGCGAAAGACTACATTTGATATTTGGATGGAGTTTGCTTCCAAGCGAGGTTGTTATAAGTTCTTAGCTTCTTGAAATATCTTACTATGCACTGCTTGATATGTCTATATTTTAGTGGCTTTTGTGGCTACTATTTGTAACCGTCGGGGATACTTACGGTCAAATCCAAGTAATGTAGCCATTGAATTTACATTGCCTTGAAGTATTGGGGTCATTGTTTCTGCTAGAAAAGTTTCAGTGATATTTTGGGAACTTGGGGGCGATATTTGATGAGTATGATGCGATGGGTAGGCATATATAGGATACGGATATCAGTTTTTGATAAAAGTGATGAAAGTAAGTACCAAATACAGACACTATGGTGAAGCATACCCTGGCTAGCAGATGAGTATGTGAAAGTTAAAAATTGCTAGATCTCTTATGACCACTTGTAATTTTCCCTGTTCTCATCTACTAGCGAGAATCTATTGGTAACGCTTGCAGAGGGGATAATGCTATTAGTAACTTAAGGTTCATTTCACAAAGCATGGCTTTTCTTGAGAAGATCTTAGTTTTAAAAAGCCTGCCTGGTTCACGCCTAGACACTTTGGTGCGAGGCTACTGGCCTTGGAGGGGATGAGGTGTGCCTCATGGATGCAAGACTATGTCTTCCCCCTTCTCGTTCTTTTTCTTAGCTTTGTCTTTACCTTTTTTCTTCTTTTATTTCCTAAAAGGTGAACTATGCTTGTAT
>JACYFF010031952.1:83971220-83998932 GCA_017589665.1 Selenicereus undatus | reverse complement strand
CCCTTTGGTTTATTGATTAAGAAAACCATAGAAGTCATTGCTTTTGTTGATTCCTAAATTTAAATTATTTTAAAGGATGTCAAGGGGAAAACTCACTTAGTTCTTTGTGATCATGCACAACAAATACTATATCTTTTACTGTCTACATGATTTATTATTACTGTTTTTTTGCGTAGGGTAGCAATAGTTTGGTATTCTTGAAATTACTACAATTAAAACTATCAACTACAAACATGTTTGTACTCAAAATGACAACATATAAACACTGTAATGGTAGACACAATCTAATAAAAAGCGAACGCATAAAACTATTCTACAAATGGATACAAAAAATAGTGGTGCCTCACGCATGTAAATCTTGAATTTGTGTCTATTGAATTAGTGCAATACATTATTAAAATATCATTAACTATAATATTATGTGACATTAAGACAAAATGTTATTAATTGGTGAGTTTACTTAACTCACATTAGAATTGGAAATGAGAATACATATACTTTGAAGAATTATAATTAATTTCAAGAATAATTAAAGTTTTGATATCTTCACTTTACCTTTTTTCTTCATTTAAAAAAATGCATAAAGTTCCTCCAGATGTGTCCATAGTTATGATAAATTACCTGCATTAAAAGTAATTTCAGTAATACTTACAACGATTCAAATTACATGCATTAAAAGTAATTTTAGTAATACTTACAACGATTCATACTAGCTGCACACAATAGTTACACAAACACAATATTCGCGAAACACTTTATTCAAATTAGACATCTTATTTCATGTGTTAAGATTTTATGATTACAAAACCGAATAAAAGATATTTCAGAACTGTCAATCAAGAATCTTTTAATTTTACCCATGTTCAACACTTGCATAAGATGTATATTATTGTAAACACTAAAAAACATATTAGTATGTGCTACGTCACAAAATAATTTTAATTAATTAATTTAACTTATTCTGAATTAATTGATTTAATTATTTAGGCTCAAACGACTATCATGTCAACAATCCTATAAAGTCTCAAGTCAATGGACCTACAAGATTATCAAGCCACTAGCCCAGTTGACTACCAAGTTACTAATTTAAATAGACTCCCAAGTCATCGACCCAAGTTCAAGGTCCATCTATCAACCCAGGAATGCTATTAATCTGCAAACTCTAGAAGTGATGGGAGACTCCTCCCTATAAATATAGCCCCATCTCCTAATTCGGGAATAGAAAATTTCTCTCACAGAAGACCATCTAGAAAGAGACAACAAGCACATCAAAACGTACCGTTTACTCTAGATATTGAAGTGCACACACTTCAAGATTTAGGTTATTTCGACCCTCCATCAAGTCACCAACAAGAGATCGAATAAGAGGAGTTTAATTTGTTCATTTGTAACAAAATACTCAGAGATTGCACCCATTTTTATTACAAATGCAAAAATTAAATATGTTCTATATTTCTTGTCTTAATTCGATTTAGACTTGCAATTTGTAGTTAAGAATTTCTAGCAGCGTGACCCCTCTATCTCTCATCTACTTCTCTTGGACATCTAAAATTTTCAACCAGCTCTTCGCAAGGAAGATATGGCCGCAAGAAGTGCCGCTTCTCTACCTTTAAAGAAGAAATTCGAATCTTTCCAACAAAGATCCTCCAACTCTGACACCACCTCCAGTGAGCAAAGCACTGGAGTGGTGACAAGAAACATGGCGAGGACTGCAACAACCACTGTCACAAGAAGCGCAATTGCAATCGCATCCTTGCATTTGACCGACAACGTCAACCCCAACATGCGCGATGGAGTTGGTAAAATTCCATATGTTGACACTCTTAAGGGGAAATCCATTCAAGAATTGAAGACAAAGCATCAATCTCTATTTTTTTTGAAGTGGAAGATTATTACAGTAGCGATTCTTCTAGGTCATCACCAAGGAAAGCTGCCCTTCCACAATCCAGCGCTTAATCATCCCCTACAGTCATCATGCATGCGATGATGATAGGAGCTGTTAATTTTAAAGAAGAGTTCGCTAGCATGAAGGCCACGTTGGAAATGCTCTCTAAGGAGAGTGAAGAGAAAGGTGCACACATCAAACGCCAAAGGGAACATATTGCTAAGTTACTGAAGAAACTAGACAAAGGTCCACGTGCATCGTCCAACAAAAGCGCCAGCAGCGACGAGGACGAAAAAGGGTTCAATCGAAATGAGGCTTATGAGGATGATGGCGGGTCAAAGAAGGGCAGCAAGCCACAAAATGACTCATCTCTAGGCGCAATGAGTCCTTTTTCATCTCCACCAAGATCAAAAATGCATAAGTAACATGAAAGAAAAGTAGCTAGATAGGTGTTATCTCTTTTATCAATAGGAATTTCAAGTGCACCAAAGGCAGCGGATTCTTCTCGAGTCAACTGTAGGGTTGTAGGCTTAATGTCACCGCAAGGATTATGAGTTGACTTAGGTCGTGATTTGACAGGACGCGACTTGAAAGAGCTTCACCACCTCAGGAAGGACTCTTGCTTAACTTGTCGCTTGCACAGAAAATTAATCCAACATTCAGCGCAAACCCCTTGTTTGTGGGCATTTTCAAGACGGATGTAAGCAACAAACAAGTATCTGCATGTGGGCTGGATCAATCTCTGACTATTCTGACGACGTTGATAGGGAACCCACCAAGTTTATACGACTCCCATGTAGATATCGACATTTCTCCGGATATAGTATGTAAAGTGTTGGTCTTAGGGCACCAAGCCTCACAAAAGGCGTGATGACATGAGGATCACGATCATAAATGTATAACGAACCATAAACTGCATCAAAGAGGTGGCAGCTCCTCAATTGGGATTTGAAGCATGAGAGAATGTATTCTACCTACTCCTAATATTTTAGAATGAAAGAGAATTCTTTAAATGTCTTTAATGCTGGCTGCCAACGAACTTCACCGGAAATAATTTTTCGCCCAAGTAACGGGAAAATGGTGATGGTGCAGTTATTGTCATGGCCGGCGCAATGAAGAAGGTAGATATCATCATGCGTTCTATCTACAGCCCCGTAATCAACGGTGATGCGAAGTTAGAACGAGGGATGATGGGTATTTGCTCAAACTTTGGACGAAGCAAGGATGGGTAAACAATAAATGTGCTTACCGGCTTTGCTTTCGTAACTTCATGCTCTATGATAGAAAGATAAATTTGATCCGGTGGCATGTATTCCTTATATCGTATCATGATTGTGCACCTGTTAAAAAAAAACAAGTGCTTAGTTTTGTAAAAATAGGGGAAAGGAAGCCGAAAAAAAAATTCTCGCAGGTTAGTTTTCAAGGATATGAAATTCTCTGCAGGCTCATTAGCATGGCTCAATCCTGAGGTGGCACTTCCTCATGGCATGTGCGAGGGCTTTCTCCTTGAAGTCTATAAAGACAGAGTTCGATCACCCTCACGCACAAGTCTTCAAATGCTACGTCTCGCCGGCATATGCAGAGGCTCTCTCCTTAAGGTCTAAAGACCAAGTTCGATTATGTCAGTGTACAACGAGTCTTCAAGTGCGACACCTATTGGCTTGTACAAGGGCTCTCTCTTCAAAGTCTAAAGATCAAGTCCGATTGCCCTCACGCACAACGAGTCTTCAAGTATTGGATCCTGCTGGCATATGCAACGGTTCTCTCCTTAAGGTTTAACAAATCCAGTTCAATAACCCTTGCACACAACAAGTCTTAAAAAGGATCAACCTGCAGATAAATGACCACAATACTAAAAAAAGGTACAGGTTCGATGTTACGATAGCTCATGCAATTCAAAAGAAATATATATAAATTTGTTTTTAAGGGCAAAGGAAACTGTGACATACAAGAAAAAAAATAGCAATGTGTAAATACATATAAGTCGAAAGAAGTACCTTTGGGAACTTCTTGCTTGAGTATTTATGATCAGTTGGCTCCAAGAAGCACTAGATTTCTACCAAAAAAAGTCAATTATTTTTGTGGCTATTCTCAAGTGTTGTTGAAAAAAAAAAACGGCAGGAACAATAAAATTATAAGATGTGTCGAGTAGAGATTCACTAAGAAAGAAATAACAAATTGTCAACTCAAGTGCCCAAGAAGCCACAAAAAAAAATCAATCAAAAAAAGAAACGAACGTTGCAACCATTTAAAAAAAAAAAATCAATCCAAAAAACAGATGGATACTCCCCTAAAATGCTATGCGAATTGTGAATGGGGAAGCACAATCTGCATTCATTAATGAGCCATTGTGAGGGTGTTTTCTAACACACACATTGAAAAACAAAGAAAAGAGACACAAGGAAAGTTGGATGCAACCCACTAAGCAGGCCAATTAAAAAAATCCTCAAATTATAGTTTCACACATTACTAATTCATCGAGAATAGAAAAAAAGCACCTGTGAGCTACTCTTTAATCAAATTTGCTGATGCCAATGCATTAAAAAAAGGCACATTGAGGGCATTAAAAAGGAGCTGAAACCTCTTGAAATTAAAAAAAAAAAGAGGTAGGAGGCACACTAGGTTTTTTTGCTTGGATTCGGCAAAAGGAAACCAGGATCATATAATTGATCAACCAGTTCCAGATTTTGGCAGGTCATGACTATGGCTGAGTTCCCTTCCCTAAAATGAATTAATAAAAAAAAAATCATGGTGATGGGACCTTCTTGAATAATAAGCCCAAAATATTTGTCGAAACATCAGTCACGCTTGAACACTCCCAGGTTACTTGCGTGGCCCAGTCTCGAGGGGGCAATTTGTAGACACTAAAAAATATAAATATGTGGTACGCCACAAAATAATTTAAATTAATTAATTTAAGTTAGTCCAAATTAATTGATTTAATTATTTAGGCTCAAACGACTATCAAGTCAACGGTCCAATAAAGTATGAAGTCAATGGACCTACAAGATTATCAAATCGCCAGCTAGTTGACTACCAAGTTATCAATTCAAATAGACTTTTAAGTCATCGGCCCAAGTTCAAGTCCTATTTATCTATAAGGAAGACTATTAATCTGCAAATCCTAGAAGAGGGGGGGAGACTCCTTCCTATAAATATAGCTCCATCCCCTCATTCAGAGATAGAAAATTTCTCTCATAGAAGACTAGAAAGAGACAACAAGCACATCAAAATGTGTCGTTTACTGTAGAGATCGAAGCATACACACTTGATCGAGACTCAAACTATTTCAGCCCTCCATCAAGTCACAAACAAGAGATCAAATCAGAGGAGTTTAATTTATTCATTTGTAATAAATTATTCAGAGATTGTACCCATTTTGATTATAAATACAAGAAGTGCCACCTCTCTACCTTTGAAGAAGAAATCCGGATATTTCCAACAAAGATTCTCCAACTCTGACACCACCTTCAGTAAGCAAAGCACCAGAGTGATGATAAGAAACATGGCATGGCGGAGTCGGTAAAATTCCATCTGTTGACCCTCTCAAGGGGAATTCCATTCAAGAATTGAAGACGAAGCATCAATTTTTCATTTCTTTTGAAGTGGAGGATTATTACAGCAACGATTCTTCTGCATCATCCCCAAGGAAAGCAGCTATTCTACAATTTGAAGCTGAATCATCCCCTACAGTCATCATGCATGCTATGATGATAGGAGCTGTCAATTTTGAAGAAAAGTCCGCTAGCATGAAGGCCATATTGGAAAGGCTCTCTATGGAAAGTGCAGAGAAAGATGGACGCATCAAGCGCCAAAAGGAACATATTGCTAAGTTACAGAAGAAACTTGACAAAGAGCCACGTGCATCGTCCAACAAAGGCGCAAGTGGTGACGATGACGAAAAAGGGTCCAATCGAAGCGAGGCTTCTGAGGATGATGTCAGGTCAAAGAAGGGAAACAAGCCATACAATGACTCATCTCTAAATCAAAACTTACCTAGGAGTCGGCTAGCAAAAGAAGTCATCCCTACATCAAACCCTACATGAAGAGAATTGATGCTCTTCGTATGCCATATGGTTACCAGCCTCCCAAATTCAACCAATTTGATGGGAAAGATAACCCAAAATAATATGTTGCACACTTCATTGAGACATGCAACAACGCTGGCACTAGCAGACTTAGTGGTGATACAGTTCATCCAGACTTTAAACGTCATCGCGTTCGACTGGTATACCGATCTACTGCCTGAGGCCATTGATAGTTGGGAGCAGATGGAGCAAGAGTTTTTCAACAGATGCTATGGTACCCAGAGTATGACTGAGTTACCAAATACTAAATAGTGGAAAGATGAACCTATTCTTGACTACATTAATCGCTGACGCTCACTCAGTCTCGAGTGTAAGGATTAGTTATATGAGACTTCTGCGGTAGGGATTTATGCTCAAGGCATGGAGTGGGACTTACTTTATGTCCTATAAATGAGCAAGCGGAGGACCTTCCAAGAGTTGGCTACTAAGGCGCATGATATAGAGATGGCGATAACTAATTATCGTAGAAAAGCTTCCCCTACTTTTGAAGCGATGAAGGACAAGAGTGACTTTAAGAAAAATTCTAAGTCTTCCAAGAACTCGACCAAAGAATCTATGTTGAATAGAGGAAAATCAAGATTTCAGGAAAATCAAGAATAGAGGAAAAGCAACGCCCATCAACAAAATTGGGATCGCCAACTTTGAAGACACATCATTGCTTCAACTGTTGATGGATGGAGTCTACTACGATATGCACCAATTAGTTTTCGACCTTTGCTAAATGCACTCTCTAAAGGAACCGTAGAAATTGGCACTGCAAAGGCATCCTGAGCTATCTTCGAGATGATAGGATGTTTGCCCGAATTTGCACTCCACAAAGCCAAAAGGCCAGATTTTTGTTCGTCTAGAATAATTCTATCGTCCTCCAAATAAGTCTCCACTTCAAATCGACAAGTAGTTTTAGGCGGTATCTCCAATACATGCTTGTCCCACGAATTCTCATAATCATCTATCTCATTTAATGTTCTTTTCCCATAACTGGCATTTGACTCCATGTGCTTTGAAGGAGAAGATTCATTTGTATAATGCATCTTACTCTTATAATCATCAACTAATTCAAACAATAATTCTTTGATTCTATCACATTCAAACTCATAAGAATCACCATAAATGAGATGAAAGTAAAATGATAGACATTCCAACTTCCTTCTCGGATCCAAAATTGAAGCTACGGTCAATATGCCATTAATTGCATTCCAATACTTGTCAAACTTCTCTATCATATTCCTCGCCATGGACTCAATCACATTATTCCCATAACATAACCATTTTCTCAATGCAAGCCTAATTTCACAAACTTTATAAAAATACCAATTTACCGTGGGATAATGTCTACCTGAAAAAGTTTCAGTTGTCCTACTAAACAATGCTAACCTGTCACAAATTTCCTTAGCCATTGATCATTCGTGTGGAGTAGGTAAAGCAAACTTTTTAACTTTTCCTTTACTATTTTTCTTCAACCTAGTAAAAACGTCTTTATACATTATGACAGTCTCTAGGATCTCATAGGTTGAATTTAGCGTCGTCTTATAGTCTAACTCAAGCTTCTTACCCCCACCAATCTTGTAATACCTACAAGCATCCTCAAATTTCTCAACCCTTTTTACTCCAAAAAGCAACCGCATCACGAACTTTTTCAATGGCATGACCAACGACATCTAAACCATCTCTAACAATCAAATTCAATATATGAGCACAACACCTCATATGTAAGAATCTACCCTCCAAAATAAGGGTAGTGGGGTCAAGCTTTTCTAGCATATTCTTTATTACACCGTCATTGGTAGTACAATTATCAACTGTAATAGTAGAAATTGTCTCATCCAAGTTAAAATCAATCAAACATTCCAGCAAAACCTTGGATATTGTCACTGTATTATGTGGACATGGTACCTATGCATACCTAATGCAATTATAAAACAAAGAAATATGCAAAGTGTAGGATTTACGACGTCACATTAAATACAAAATCAAATTAGTTAGCAATATAAAATGAATTACTAGGAATCAATTAAATATTATTCTTACCAAATAGGACGACTTTGTAAAGCTCAATCATCATCGGTGAATTGAGCAGTCACAGTCATGTACCATTTCTTTTGAGGCTTTGAAGTCCACAAATCTGAAGTCCACAAATCTGAAGTCCACATATCAATTTTTTCAACTTCTCCTTCTTATCCTTATAAGCACACACAATGTCTGATTTTAAAGTATTTCTTGAGATCACCTTAAAATCAGGATTCAAACTATTTGAATATCTTCTAAACCAAATTTGATCAACTATACAAAGAGGATGCCCATGTAATACAATCATATTCCACAACTCACGACTTGTGGCAGCGGGATTGAACTTATGTTTTCCCATTGAAATAGAGGAACTATCCTTTTTAACGGTTGCTCTCAAGATACTTTGCCTTACATCAACTTGATTTTTCACCTTAAAACATCTTTTCAAATGGTTCCTCAAATGTGTAGTTCTGCTCTTCCTATCACCCACAACATCCTTCTTACATTAACTACAAATTGCCCTCATTTTACCTTTCATCATCCTCCTTTCAAAATGATCCCACACACTTGAGGTTAGCTTTCTTTTATGCCCACTCTCAATGTCAACATCATTTGTTTGCTACAAAAAAATCAGCTTTTTTCGACGGATTTTCCGACGGAAAAAGTAATATTTTTCGTCGAAAAAAGCAACATTTTCCGTTGGAAAATGAGTTTTCGGACTGAAATTCCGGCCGATGGAGAGAACAAACTGTCATCCTAAAAAACTAACATCAATGTAATAAACTAACTATATATAAACTATTAAGTTTGCATAATTACATGCAAACTAATTACACAAATTATTAAATTCAACATTTATACTTAATTAACTACAAATTTGTATGAATTACACATGAGAAAGCCTTCTAAAAAAGTCGACGACGAAGGACGACGAGAGGAGGTGCTGGCGGCAAGCGGCAATGCTCTCTCTCTCTCTCACTATTTTACCGAAATGAGTAGCGAAAAAATGAAGCGTGGGGCGAGTTTTATAAGAGAATTTTCGACGGAATATGCTGTCAGAATATTCAAAAAATTTTGAATTTTCCCTCCATTCAACTAGGGGTTTAAATGTTTTTTGAAATTTTTTAAATTTTTTGACGGAATATTCCGTCGAAAATTCCATCGGAACCCGAATTCAGACGGATTTTTCCGTTGGAATATTCAAATTTTTTTTATTTTCCCTCGTTCAACTTCGAGTAAAAAATGCCTTTTGAAAATTTTTTATTTTGCGACAGAAATTCCGTCGAAAAATCCTTCGGAATTCAAACGAATTTGTCTGAATTTGTCGAATTTCCGTCGGAGATTCTGACAGAGCCATTTTCCGTCGGAATAAGCCGAATTTTTAGTATTAACATTATCTCTTTCACTAGGATACATGATTCACCATGCATTGAATCCACATCAATAAGATCCGAAGAGTCACAATGACGAGTCATCTCAATTTGCACTGTTAAGAGTTGAATTAATATGATATTAATAAAAAAAAATTCAAACAAACCTAATAGAATTAATGAACAGTCACGAAATCCACCAAAAGTTACTAGAAATTTAGCACAACCGCCTCCCAAAACAAGATAAGCTCACAACGAGATCAACGAAACCAATCAGTCTACTTCACTAAACAAATGCCAGTAATCAGAAGACACCCAACAATTAAGTAAACGCACATCTCTCAAGTCCCCAAGAATTCATCACATTCCACTCAAACAATCAAAGTGACTGGTAATGGTTTGCTCAGTAAGTTAGCAGAAAAAAATTAAGTAAACCCAGATCATATGTATAGTTCGCTTAGTAAAGTAACTGAAAAAAAATTCAAGAAAGAAATAGTTACCAAGAGCCAAGACTCAATTGGAGATGATCGGTAATGGTTCACGGCGGAGAAGGGCGGCGTAGCTTGGATTCACGGCGAAATGGCACGGCGGTGAGTGGCGACCAGCGTGGACCACGATTCACAGGCGTTGGTTTGTTAGGGCCTTAGATGCGACAGATCTAGAGAGCAGTGGAGGAGGAAGATCAAAGGAGAGAGGAGCGAGGTCTGATGGCCTTCGCGCACGAGCCGAAAAGTAACTCCCGGCGACGAGGCACAACGGCGATGAGGGGAGAGAGAGAACAACGAACAGGAGAAGGTAGCACAGTGTGATGCGTGCGAGTCGTGAGGGAGGAGAGTATGAATTTTCAGGGTTTCAGATTATTCGTTTTCATAAGTTCACGGTTCACCCACTTCACCAAAATATTTTGTAAAGACATTGTTTAAATTAAACTAATAATTGGGTCGGATTTTTTTGTTGGATAGTATGGACCTAACTCTGAATCTGATCTGACCCGATTCGGATTCGGATTGGATTTTTATAATTTGAATTCGGATCAAATTATTTGTCCTCGAATTAGGTCGGATTTGCCTCGAATTTGAACTACACTGCCATCCCTTCTTGGACTAGATGGGGGACAAATTTGTCCCTAGGTGCCCATATTTCTAGTATTGGGGGTGTTTAGGGAATAATATATTTTCTAATATGCTCATTCCCTGTATGTCATTGCATTATAGTGATTCCAATGCAAATAGTTTTAATCTTAATTTGTGATTTCTTTTGTTTTAAAAAAAACTGCTAACATTGTTTAATTTTTCCTACACTATATTATAGACATGAGGATGTCAACTATTCAAATGGAAGCTTGAATTTGTATCGATTGAATTAGTGCATTATCTTACTAAAATATTACTAACTATAATATTATGTGGCACTAAGACAAAAAGCTAATAATTCATAGGTTTAATTAAATCACATTAAATTTGGAGATGAGAATATAAGACATTGTATTTTAGTTATTATAATAAGGTACGTGCGAATTTCATAACAAATTATTCTATATCTAAAAGGGAGTAAAATTATGTTTGTTTCAAGTATTTATTTTAGAAAATATGACTTTTGTTGTTAGTTATGATTTTTCCATTTCGTTTTGTTTTCATGTTCCCCAATCCCTTTGGTTTATTGTTTAAGACAACTAATAAAAGTTACTGAAGAAACTAGACTCGGTCTTTAGACTTTGAGGAGATAGCTCTTGTACATGCCACGGTTGTAGCACTTGAAGACTTACCGTGCGCTGGGGTAATCGAACTCAGTCTTTAGACCTTGAGGAGAGAGCCTCTGATTATGCTGGCGAGACATACCATTTGAAGACTTGTCGTGCGTGAGGGCGATTGGACTCGGTCTTTAGACTTCGAGGAGAAAAACCGCGCATATGCCAACGGGAAGTGCTGCCCAAGGATTGAGCCATGCTAATGAGCCTACAGAGGATTTCATATCCTTGAAAACTAACCTGCGGGGATTTTTTTTTTCTGCTTCCTTTCCCCCTTTTTAAAAAATGAAACTAACCACTTTTTTTTTAACAGGTGCTGAATCATGATATGATTTAAGGTGTATAAGCGGCGGTATAAAATTTATCTTTCCGTCGTAGAACATGAAAAGATAAAAGTAGAGCTAGGAAGCTCATTTATTGTTTACCCATCCTTGCTTCGTCCAGTGTTTAAGTAGGCACCCACCGTCCCTCATTTTGACTTTGCATCATTGTCAACTACTAGGGCTGCAGATAGAACGCATGATGATATCTACCTTCTTCATAGCATCAGCCATGCCAATAGCTGCACCATCACCACTTGGGAAAAAGATCATTTCCGGTGAAGTTTGTTAGGGGCCAACATTGAAGATATTTGGGGAATTCTCTTTTATTCTGAAATATTAGGAGTGGGTAGAACACATTCTCTCATGCTTCGAATCCCAATTGGGGACTTGCTGCCTCTTTGATGCAGTGCATGCTTCGTTATACCCTTATGATCGTGATCCTCATGTTATTCGCTGCCTTTTGCGATGCTCGGTGCCCTGAGACCAACAGTTTGCATACTATATCTGGAGAAATGTTGATATCTCTATGAGACTTGTATAAACTTGGTGGGTTCCCTATTTATGGGAAAATTTATGATGAAGTAGTACCTAGCTAAGATGCATTATATCAATAACATCAGAACAATCAGAGATTAATCCAGCCCACATGTAGATACTTGTTTGCTGCTTACAGTAGTCTTGAAAATGCCCACGACTAAGGGGTTTGCGCTGAACGTTGGATAGATTTTTGGTGCAAGAGACAAGTTAGGCAAGAGTCCTTCTCGAGGCGGTGAAACTCTTCCAAGTTGCGTCCCGTCAAATCACGACCTAAGTCAACTCACAATCCTTCAGGTGACATTTAGCCAACGACCCTACAATGGACTGGAGAAGAATCCGCTGTCTTTGATGCACTTGAAATTCATATTAATAGAAGAGAGAGCACCTATCTAGCTGCTTTTATTTCATACTGGTTATGCATTTTTGCTATTCCTAAAGATGAAAAAGGATTCATTTGCCCTGGCACGTCTAAAGTGGCTAAGCAATATGGTGGTCGGATGCACATATAGTCTTGCAGTGTCAGTGTTGGCAGGCATCTATTGTGGCCTGGGTGGTATTTTTAGTGCGGGAAATCCCTCAAATTCCATGTCATTCTTTCCTACTCATTATCTATGTGGTTGGCTCGCATGGTACTTCAACACCCACTATATACTAGATCCAGCTCTAGCATGTCCTTTAATGGTGCGCTATTATGGCTTCAGAGGGGCGAAGAGTTTTAAGGATGCTTGAAGGTGTATCCATGCAGGGGCGATTGCTGATTTGGGTTGCACCATACTTAGCAAAAATAAACATGAGACTTTGAACGACGATGTAACTCTTAGCTATGAGAAGCTCAGCTACCAAATAGCTCTTTGGTCTGGCTACCTACCTCTTCGTCATACAACGACTTTTTATAGCGTGCCTTGTAGACCACATCGATTCAGCAGGCAATTTGGTTTCTGGCAGGAGCTACCTGGTGCACTTAAACTTAACCCTTGCACTCGGACCATATCCTACAATGATGTCTTATACTTTTAGACAACCATCATATCTAAGAACACCAAATCTATATCAATGTTCCCGAGCCATTTGCTACATCTAGACAAGTTCATAACTAAGAAATATCAGGATTGATGGTATAAGGTGACAATAAGTAACTTCAGGGCCAACATTGGTCTTCTTCAGCAGAGTACAGGACATGAAACATCTAATTCCATGAAGAATACAAGGGGCAATACTTTAAAGGAGGGATCTGATTTTGAAGACCAAGATGCTGATGATGAACAGACCAGCGAGTCCTTTGATATTCCTATTACCAATCGAGGGGGACCACTGTCGAAAATGATGACAATGACTAGGATTCAGAAGCTAACTTTAAACGACGTTAGCGTAAAAAAAACGTAAGACAGTCGCTGCCGATACTTCCACAATGGCTCTTAGAGATAGTTTTTTCGATGATATCCCTAGCTATTTAGACATGCCTAACCTTGAAGAAATAACTTACTCTTCTCTTCGTATAGAACCTTGTGAGACTCATCATAACCAATTTTTTTTTTTACTTTAATTGCTTAACCTTTCCACTCCTTTTTTTATTTGATGCAGATTGGTGCGTTCAACTTAGTACAAGAGGCCACCCTTGTCGTAGACGAGCAATTGCTGGAGGAGGTTAATTTTACAGCTAAGGCCAGTCTTCATGGTGGCAAGGACATAGAAGTTGTGAAGAGGTTAGCATCCCCAGAGCGAGTTGGAGGATCGGTCTTGAAAAGGGTCGAGACATTTCCTGCATCACCAGCCCATAGTGAGCACTCAGTAGAGGGATCGAGATCTCTTCAACTGGCGACAAAAAGAATATCCACTGTCGTCAAGAAAACTACTAGCCATGAGGTCGTGAAAGGAAAATCTATGTTTGCGGCGGTTTTGCAACTTTCTTACGACCGGGTCCTGCTTCTCAAAGCATCATCACTTGCAGCATATGGGCTATAGGTTCTGGCTACTTGAATGCTTTGAAGAATGCTTCATTTGATGAGGTATCAAAAATGTATGAGAGCGCCCCCATGATGTACAAAAGCATTAAACGTCTCATGGAGACCCAAATCCTCTGAGGAAGCTAGTAGATGTTTATGTGAGCACCGTATCTGCATATTTGGCACTCAAACAAATGGCTTTGACACTTCACCATCTGGATGACTTGGGCAAAGAGAACGCCACCTGCATTGAGCAAGTCAACTAAACACAGTCCCATCTTATCGCAGTGTAGGAAGAGCCAGATGTCATTAAGGGCAAACATAAGAGTGCAACTCAAAAAGTAGTTTAGCTAGAAGAGGCGCTTCGTATTGCTTATGAAGAGGAACAAAAACTTCGGACTGACGTTGAAGCCAAATTGTCATTAGTGATCACCATCGAGAAGCAAGTCATTTAGAGGAAAGAAGCTCTTGCTAACCTTGAAGTCGTACCCTCTTTGTCTCAAGAAGAGGCTGAGAAGTTGAAGGAACATGAGTGCGATGTTCTAGAGTTACAACTCTCACTAAACCTTAATAACTGTATAAGCACTATTTGATTAGGTTGCTTAACTTATTGCACTTGCTCTTTGATTCTTCATGTTAGTGAACTCTTGATATTCTTTATGCAATAGTAATATTTTTGCCACTTCTTCATCTCTTTCTTATGTTTTATCTGACAGCACTTGATAAATTTATTCACTAAGCTCCCTACATACTCAAGAAAATTGTAATTTTTCAATGAGATTAAGTCATAATGTAGTTCAATTAACAGTGCTTCAATTATTTGTTTTACCATTCATAGTTTATACTCTTACGGGCCAGGAGTAGTACATGATTTTTTTAATATTTGTTTTAATATTTTTTAGCTGTTTTTAGTTTATACTCTTGCGGGCTAGGAGTAGTACAAGATTGATTTTTGTTTTTTGGGTGAGCAGTTTAGGCTTGTAAGCAGGAGCTTGCAACCAATTTTCAAGGGTAGTTGTGCTTCAGAAACCTACAGTTTATCAGTCATACTCGTACTCCTTCTGCGTCAACTATCTTACAGGCACCATTCGAGTGGACTTCACGAACAACATAGGGGCCGTCCCATTTGTGGGTGAGCTTGCTCCCTGTCCTATGGGTCATGATGATCGGCCTTCTTACTACGAGCACTTGATCCCCAACCTGGAATGAGCAAGGTTGAACGCTCAAGACAGACGTGCATGATAACACTCCAATTTTTGTTGCGCTTGAAGCCTTTTCTCAGCAAGAGACTCCAACTCTGCTAGACGGAGTTTGTGAGTTTTATCCTCACTTAAGCCTACCAGTATAGCGATGCGAAGCGATGGGATTTGCATTTCCAAAGGCAAAATAGCCTCTACACTATACACGAGCGCCTAGGGAGTTGACTGCGTTGGTGTCTTGTAGGTGGTTCGATAAGCCCAAAGTGCTTCTCCATGTCTTTCTTGCTCGTCCTGCTTGGATTGCCACCACTTTATTTAGTAAGTTGCACAATTTTTTGTTAAACGCTTCTGCTAGGCCATTTGCAGGTGCATGGTACATTGAAGACTTATGCTGAGCAAACTTAAATTTCTCACAGAGGCTAATCATTAGCTAGTTGAACAATGGTTTGCCATTGTCGGTGATGATGTATCGAGGCACACCATATCGGTAGATGATGTGCATTCGAATAAAACCGACAACATTCTCCTTCTTGACTTCTTTTAATGCAATTGACTCCACCCATTTAGAGAAATAATCGGTGGCTGCAAGAATGTATAAATGACCAGCTGAAGACTTAGGAGTGAGGGGCCCATGACATCAAGTCCCCATGCCTCAAAAGGCCAGGATGTTATGGTTAGGTGGAGTGGTCTACAGGTTGGTGAATGAAGTTGGCGTGAAATAGAAAAGCACTGCACCTTTTTGCAAAGTCAATGCAGTCATGCACCATGGTGGACTAGTAATAGTCGATTCTTTTGATGCAGTCACACAATTTAGGTCCGGACTGATGCGCACCATACACCACCAAGTGAGCTTCCTCCATTACTTATTGTGGTTCCTCTTCGCCTAAGCAACTTTACTAAAGATCAAGGAAGGAGCGTCGATAGAGAGTGATGTTATAACAAAGAAAATGTGACGCTTGCCTTTGGATTTCCGTCTTATGCTTAACATCATTTGATAGTTTCCCGTGCTTCAGATAATCAATCAGCGGGTGACGCCAATCTTTATTTTCCACCTCTTTTGATGGTGTAACCACCCACTTACCGCATACTAGAATCGTCATATCCTCTTTTACCCCTAGTGCCGTAGTGGCTGCAAGATTTGTGAGTGCGTCAACCACCTTGTTGGCACTCATAGGAATGTGCCGCAACTTGACTATATCTAGCTTATCAAGATTTGGAGGGCCTGTGTGTGATATGGGATCAAATCATTTTTCTTAATTTCGTACTCAAGAAGTTGATTGATGACTAATTGAGAATCGCTGTACACATCTAAGTCTTTAATGCTTGTCTTCACGACCATTTGGAGGCCCAAGATAAGTGCCTGACATTTAGCCATGTTATTGAAGCACAATTGAGTCAATATAAATGAGTTCGGGAGGATGTGTTCCTCAAGGGAAATGAGTACTACCCCTACTCCAACGCCATCTTGTCGTGCCACACCGTCAAAGTCTATCTCCCACGGGGGAAGAATGTCCATGACAAACACTTCTTCACCAAGTAGATCATCATGTAGCTCCCAGTCGTTAGGAATTGGGTGATTTGCTAGGAAGTTTGCTAGTACTTGCCCTTTAACAGCTTTTGGGGTATGCATATGAGGTCATATTGTTCTAAGATAATAATGCTCTTTACTAATCGTCTACTCAGAATCGGTCTTGACAAGATACACTTAATTGGGTCAACCTTAGAGATGACCCACACTGTGTGAGCTTGCATGTAATGCCTCAACTTCTGCACAACGAACATGAGAGCCAGACATATCTTTTTGATTGGAGAGTAATTTAATTCAGCCCCAACCAAAGTTCGACTCAGGTAATAAATAGCTCTCTCTTTGCCCCCCTCATTTTCCTACGCATATAATGCCCCCAGTGATCTGTCTTGGGCTGCAATGTAAAGTATCAAAGGCTTGCCGAAAATCAGAGCTCCTAGCATCGGTGGGCTTGATAAATATTTCTTGATACTTTTAAAAGCATTCTTGAATGATTTATCCTATTCAAAAGGTGCCTATTTCTTCATGAGGTGGCTAAAAGGGTGACAACGACTAACCAAGTTTGATATGAACCTCCTGATGTACGCTAAGCATCTCTGTAAGCCGTAAAGCTCCTTGAGGTTCTTAGGCCTGGGTATGTCTTGAATGGCTTTAGCTTTAACCTGGTAAATTTCAATGCCTCAATGTTGGGTGATAAAGTATAAGAATTTTCCAGAAGTAACACCGAATGTGCACTTAAGTGGATTCATCTTGAGCTGACATCTTCGTAATCTGTCGAAGATTTGCTGGGGATTGCGCAAGTGATCTGGCCTCTTTCTTGACTTGACCACTAGATCGTCGACGTAGCACTGCATCATCTTGTGTAGCATGTCCTCAAAGATGGTTTGTATCGCCCTTTGCTATATGGCTTCGACGTTTTTGAAGCTAAAGGGCATCACCTTGTAGTAGAAGATGCCTTTAGGTGTGCGGAAATCTGTGGCTTCCTAATCTTCTGCACCATTTGAATTTGATTGTATCTTGCTGTGCAATCCATAAAGGATAGAGCTTCATGTCCATTTGTAGAATCAATCATGAGTTCCATCACATGCAATGGAAAATCACCTTTGGGCCAGGCATAATTGAGATCCTGAAAATCCACACAAACAAGCAGCCGACCATTCTTTTTCCTTATAGGAAAAATGTTCGCAGTCCATGTTGGGTACTTAACTTCGTGAATGAATCCCGCCTCTATGAGTTTGTTGACCTCCTTTTTGATTTCTAGTAGTCTGAAGCGTCGTTTTGTAGAATCAATCATGAGTTCCATCACAAGCGGTGGAAAATCACGTTTGGGACAGGCATAATTGAGATCCCGAAAATCGACACAAACACACAGCCGACCATTCTTTTTCCTTACAGGGATAATGTTTGCAGTCCATGTTGGGTACTTGACTTCGTGAATGAATCCTGCCTCTATGAGTTTGTTGACCTCCTTTTCGATTTCTGGTACTAAATTTAGTCTGAAGCATCGTTGGGGCTGTGTCTTAGGTGAAACACCCTTTTTGATAGACAAGTGGTGGACTGCGATTTTTGGGTCTAACCCAGGCATTTCTTTTTTACTCTAACCAAATACATCTTTGTACTCTGACAGGAGATCAAAATACTCCTTTTCCTATTTGGGCGTAAGTAATAATCTCACACAGATATGGCGAGGCTCCTTGCTGGTTCCAAGATTTAACTTTTAAGTTCATCTACTGTGGCTTACCCTCCACCTTCTAGAGTCTCATGAGTTTCCACAAGTTCTATTTCAGCATGCGAGTCATCAACTTCTCGGACTGTGATGTGATTGGAGGAGGCTTGTTTCTCTTGCTTGAGTTCCTCTTTTGGGCCTAGATTAACCCTATGGCCAGTAAAACCAATGCGCGTCTCTTGACTGTCGGTGAACCCTTTGTCTTCACCTCTAGAGTCGACAAGTGTTTCATACGAGAAGGAATAGCACTTTAGACTTCATTTATTTCGCAAAGACGACCAAATACTGAGCCCCTTTCTTGTGCCGATGACGAGCATGCCAATTCTTCATTTGACTTGATCCTGGTGAAGACTGAAGGTTGTGTGCCTGCTTTTAACCTCCAGAAAGCAGAACACTTTGAGACTTTCCCATTTCCCACTTTGTCGAACACAAAAATGCATCCGTGTGAAGTGGAAGATTGCAATATGTCAAACACAGAAGATTTTAGTTTGTTCTTGACATCCTTCTGATCACCTTCAATAATCTTTTCTGGTGCAATATAAGGAGCAAGGGACTGCTTATCTTTACGTCACCTGAAATCCGAACAGGTTCAGGTTATACATAACCGAGGCCTACCTTTGGAACTGCGATGACGCCACCTTTCTCTTGTATTTTCTTTTATGTCTCACTGATGTCGTAGGGCTAAGCTTCGATGACATGCGCTAAAGAAACTAGCTTATTGAAGTTATAATCATATTTCTTCATCAGCTTGTACGCATTCGGATCAAACCCAACATCAGTGCGCACCTTCAGCAAGTCATTCTCTTCTTGAAGTAAGCCCTTAAAAGAAACAACGAAGCCAGAGAGGGGCTCTAGCTACCCTACTTTTGCTGGCTTTATGAGTTGGAAGCACACCTTTATCTCCAAGGATACGACACTCGATCTCCTTGAATTTGCTAATAGGCTTAGTTGCACTTTCAAGAATCATGCATTTAATAAATGACACTTCACCATCCTTGCAGCGGGATTTAGGAATGTACTTGAATACTGGTGCTGTAGGATTCGTTGCAACCACTACTTTCTTGAAAGAAGGATTCATCTTTACTTGGATGCTTTCCTTATCACATTGTCGCGGTTGTTTGACATTACCATTAGTGCCACCGTTTGTCATCACATGAGTATCTTCATCACTCCTTTTACCAGTAGAGGAGATAAAGGCTGACATTGTTTCCTTCAAAGGGGCCCTTTTCTCGAAGAATCTCACATCGATGAAATAAGATTCAACCTTAGTAAATGGTTTAACATCACCATTTATCTTCTTCTCCCCGTTGCGGTAGCACTTGAGGCATTAGTGCAAAGTCGATGCCACCACCCCATGCTCATGAAGCTAAGACCATCCTAGCAACAACTTGTACGAAGCTTTTGAATCTATCACATGGAAGATAGATGTTGTGAATAGATCACCCATTGTCAACTTAAGGCGAATCATGCTGATTGCACATTGACCCTCCAGGTTGAAGTCTTGTATCATCATCCGACTCCTAGAGAGTTCCTCAATAGTAGTCCCTAAGTTGTTCATAGTAGACTTAGGCTTGATGTTGACTGTGGAACCACCATCTACCAAGATACGTTTGACTTTTTGCCCCTAAATATAGCTAGTGACAAACAACATACGAGTGTGGGGGTTTTAACCCAAGCAATAGATCGTCATCTATAAATGATACCATCGTGTTACAAGTGGTGCACTGAGTTGTAAGCTTTGCAGGCTCTTTAATTTCCTTTACTTTGAGCATATGACTTTACATGGTGCATGACAGCCACAAGTTGCTCTCGCATCTCTTCAGGCAACTGAAAAATTTCTTTCTAACTCATGCGTTCGGGCAAAGCTTCTAAGACGAAAAGGACTCTATCATTTGTATTCAAAGAAGACGCCTTTTGGGCATCTTTCTCATCCTCCTCATCTTCAAGCTCAGAACAGAAGCGATGTTAACTGCAACCTTCTCAAGGAAGTCCCTTGGGAAGAATTCTTCTAATGCAACCGGGACAAGAGGTTCTTGTTCAAGGAGATTGACTGGTTGAACTTCATGCCGCTTACTAGGATTGGGCTTCTTCTTCCCTTTAGGACGTCGAGGTCTCTTGTTTTAAGCGTGACTTTTTTTTTCGACGGAGTGGGGGTGGTTGAACATGCCTTTGCATCCTAGGGCTTTGTCTAGTAACGAGCGTCCATCCTTCATTGGCTTCATCAGGAATGTCTAACACACACTCAGCCTCCACAAGTGAGGCAGGAACCATTAATGAAAGCATTACTGGCTCAAAGCTTCCAAATTGTATGGTAACCAACTCTTCTTTCAACGAAGGAGCCAAGTCCCAATGCTCACACCAAATTGTTGTGTGATTGGTTTCAACTGCCTCATCCAAGTCTAGGATGATCATTCCATCCTGACCCAACTGTATAATACGCTTCTTGAGCGTAATGCACTTTTCAAGAGGGTGACTAATGACCCTATGATACCGACAATGCTTCGGGTCACTAATCTTTCTTGCTTCTTCGGGGCGTTTTAACGACAGTAACTCAATGATACCCTTTTCCAACAAATCATCCAACATGCTTGACAAATCTGAGTCAGGGAATAGGTACTTGTTTTATTGAAACTCTTTTAGCGTCGGGCGCTTCTTCCCAGCAGCTTTTGTTAATGGGCGTTGCTTTTCCTCTATTCTTGATTTTCCTGAAATCAGGATCGGTTCGCTCGTAGTGATCAACATAGATTCTTTGGTTGAGTTCTTGGACGACTTAGAATTTTTCTTAAAGTCACTCTTGTCCTTCCTCACTTCAAAAGTAGGGGAAGCTTTTCTAAGACGATTAGTGATTGTCATCTCTATATCATGCGCTTTAGTAGCCAACTCTTGGAATGTCTTCGGCTTGCTCATTTGTAGGACATAAAGTAAGTCCCACTTCATGCCTTGGGCACAAATCCCTACCGCAGAAGTCTCATGTAACTGATCCTTACACTCGAGACTGAGTGAGCGCTAGCGATTAATGTAGTCAAGAACAGGTTCATCTTTCACTGTTTGGTATTTGGTAACTTAGTCATACTAACAGTGCACTGGGTACCATATAACCTGTTGAAAAACTCTTGCTCCATCTGCTCCCAACTATCAATGGACTCGGGCAGTAGATCGGTATACTAGTCGAACGCGATGCCCTTTAAAGTCTGGACGAACTGTTTCACCACTAATTCACCGCTAGTGCCAGCGTTGTTGCATGTCTCAATGAAGTGTGCAACATATTATTTTGGGTTACCTTTCCCATCAAATTGGTTGAATTTGGGAGGTTGGTAACCATATGGCATACGAAGAGCATCGATCCTCTTCATGTAGGGTTTGATGTAGGAATGACTCTTCTGCTAGCCGACTCCTAGGTAAGTTTTGACAGCATTAGCAATCAAGTTCTGGATTTGTTCAGCAGTTATTACGCTTAGAGATGAGTCATTTTATGGGTTGTTGCCCCTCTTTGACCTGCCATCATCCTTAGAAGCCTCACTTCGATTGGACCCTTTTTCATCATCGTCACTGCTTGCGCCTTTGTTGGACGATGCACGTGGCTTTTTGTCAAGTTTCTTCTATAACTTAGCAATATGTTTCTCTTGGTGCTTGATGTGTCCATCTTTCTCTGCATTTTCCTTAGAGGGCCTTTCTGACGTGGCCTTCATGCTAGCGAACTTTCCTTCAAAATTGTCAGCTCCTATCATCATAGCATGCATGATGACTGTAGGGGATGATTCAGCTTTAGATTATGGAATAGCTTCTTTCCTTGGAAAGATGCAGAAGAATCACTGCACTAATAATCTTCCACTTCAAAAAAATGAAAAATTGATGCTTCGTCTTCAATTCTTGAACGGATTTCCCCTTGAGAGGGTCAACAGACGGAATTTTAAGGACTCCGCCATGCCATGTTTCTTATCATCACTCCAGTGCTTTGCTTACTGGAGGTGGTGTCAGAGTTGGAGAATATTTGTTGGAAATATCCGGATTTCTTCTTCAAAGGCAGAGAGGCGGCACTTCTTGTATTTATAATCAAAATGGGTACAATCTCTGAATATTTTGTTACAAATGAACAAATTAAACTCCTCTTATTTGATCTCTTGTTTGTGACATGATAGAGGGCTGAAATAGCTTGAGTCTCGATCAAGTGTGTGTGCTTTGATTTCTACAGTAAACGACACGGTTTGATGTGCTTGCTGTCTCTTTCTAGTCTTCTATGAGAGAAATTTTCTATCCCCGAATGAGGGGATGGAGCTATATTTATAGGAATGAGTCTCCCCACTCTTCTAGGATTTGTGGATTAATAGTCTACCTGAGTCGATAATAGGACTTGAACTTAGGCCGATGACTTGAGAGTCTATTTAAATTGATAACTTGGTAGTCAACTGGCTGGTGACTTGATAATCTTGTAGGTCCATTGGCTTCATACTTTATTGGATCGTTGACTTGATAGTCGTTTGAGCCTAAATAATTAAATCAATTAATTCAGACTAACTTAAATTAATTAATTTAAATTATTTTGTGACGTACCACATATTTATATTTTTTTAGTGTCTACAAATTGCCCCCTCGAGAGTAGATCACGCAAGTGACTTGGGAGTGTTCAAGCGTGACTGATGTTTCGACAAATATTTTTGACTTATTATTCAAGAAGGTCCAGTCGCCATGATTTTTTTTAATTAATTCATTTTAGGGAAGGGAACTCAGCCATAATCATGACTTGCCAAAATCTGGACCTGGTTGATCAATTAGATGATTTTGGTTTCCTTTTGCCGCATCCAAGCAAAAAAACCTAGCGCCTCCTACCTCTTTTTTTTAAATTTTTTTTCAAGAGGTTTTCTCTCCTTTTTAATGCCCTCAATGTGCCTTTTTTAATGCATTGACATCAGCAAATTTGATTAAAGAGTAGCTCACAGGTGCTTTTTTTCTATTCTCAATGAATTAGTAATGTGTGAAAGCATAATTTGAGGATTGTTTTTAATTGGCTTGCTTAGTGGGTTGCATCGAACTTTCCTTGTCTCTCTTTTCTTTGTTTTTAAGTGTGTGTGTTAGAAAACACCCTCACAATGGTTCATTAATGAAAGCAGATTGTGCTTCCCCATTCACGATTCGCATAGCATTTTAGGGGAGTATCCATCTGTTTTTTGGATTGATTTTTTTTTAAATGGTTGCCGCGTTCGTTTCTTTTTTTGATTAATTTTTTTTTTCATGGCTTCTTGGGCACTTGACTTGACAGTTTGTTATTTCTTTCTTAGTGAATCTCTACTCGACACATCTTATAATTTTATTGTTCTTGCCCTTTTTTTTTTCCAACAACACTTGAGAATAGCCACAAAAATAATTGATTTTTTTGGTAGAAATCTTGTGCTTCTTGGATCCAACTGATCATAAATACTCAAGCAAGAAGTTCCCAAAGGTACTTCTTTCGACTTATATGTATTTATATATTGCTATTTTTTTCTTGTTTGTCACTGTTGCCTTTGCCCTTAAAAACAAATTTATATATATTTCTTTTGAATTGTATGAGCTATCGTAGCATCGATCCTGTCCCTTTTTTTTTAAAGTATTGTGGGCATTTATCTATAGGTTGATCCTTTTCGAGACTTGTTGTGTGCAAGGGTTATCGAACTCGATTTGTTAAACCTTGAGGAGAGAACCTTTGCATACGCCAACAGGATCCAGTACTTGAAGACTTGTTGTGCGTGAGGGCAATTGGACTCAGTCTTTAGACTTTGAGGAGAGAGCCCTTGTACAAGCCAATAGGTGTAGCACTTGAAGACTCGCTGTGCACTGGGATAATCGAACTCGGTCTTTAGACCTTAAGGAGAGAGCCTCCGCATATGCCAACGAGACGTAGCTTTTGAAGACTCGTGCATGAGGGCGATCGGACTCGGTCTTTAGACTTCAAGGAGAAAGTCCTCGCACATGCCACTAGAAAAGTGCCGCCTCAGGATTGAGCCATGCTAATGAGCCTGTAGAGGATTTCATATCCTTGAAAACTAACCTGCGAGAAATTTTTTTTCCCGCTTCCTTTCCCCGCTTTTTACGAAACTAAGCACTTGTTTTTTTTTTTTTTTTAACAGGTGCTCAATCATGATACGATATAAGGAATACAAGCGATGGAATAAAATTTATCTTTCTGTCGTAGAGCATGAAGTGACGAAAGCAGAGCTGGTCAACACATTTATTATTTACCCATCCTTGCTTCGTCCAGAGTTTGACCAGATACCCATCATCCCTCGTTCTGACTTCGCATCACCGTTGCTTACCAGGGCTGTGGATAGAACGCATGATGATATCTACCTTCTTCATAGTGCCGGCCACGACAATAGCTGCACTATCACCACTTTCCCGCTACTTGGGCGAAAAATTATTTCCGGTGAAGTTCATTGGCAGCCAGCACTGAAGATATTTAAAGAATTCTCTTTCATTCTTAAATATTGGGATTAGGTAGAATACATTCTCTCATGCTTCAAATCCCAATTGAGGAGTTGCTGCCTCTTTGATGCAGTGTATGCTTTGTTATACATTTATGATCGTGATCCTCATGTTATCATGACTTTTGTGAGTCTTGGTGCCCTAAGACCAACACTTTACATACTATATTCGGAGAAATGTCGATATCTCTATGGGACTTGTATCAACTTGGTGGGTTCCCTATTTACGAAAAAATTTATGATGAGGTAGTACCTAGTCGAGATGCATTATATCAACGTCGTCAGAACAGTCAGAGATTAATCCAACGCACATGTAGATACTTGTTTGTTGCTTACATCCGTCTTGAAAATGCCCACAACCAAGGAGTTCGTGCTGAATGTTGGATAAATTTTTTGTGCAAGCAACAAGTTAAGCAAGAGTCCTTCCTAAGGCGGTGAAGCTATTTCAAGTCGCGTCCTGTCAAATCACGACCTAAATCAACTCATAATCCTTGCAGTGACATTCAGCCTACAACCCTACAGTTGACTCGAGAAGAATCCACTGCCTTTGATGCGCTTGAAATTCCTGTTGATAGAAGAGATAGTACTTATCTAGATGCTTTCTTTCATGTTGCTTATGCATTTTTTATCTTACTGGAGATGAAAAAGGACTCATTGCGCCTAGAGATGAGTCATTTTGTGGCTTGCTACCCTTTTTTGACCCGCCATCATCCTCATAAGCCTTGTTTCGATTGAATCCTTTTTCGTCCTCGTCGCTACTTACGCCTTTGTTGGACGATGCACGTGGACCTTTGTCTAGTTTCTTCAGTAACTTGGCAATATGTTCCCCTTGGTGTTTGATGTGTGCATCTTTCTCTTCACTCTCCTTAGAGAGCATTTCCAATGTGGCCTTCATGCTAGCGAACTCTTTTTTAAAATTAACAACTCCTATCATCATCGCATGCATGATGACTGTAGGGGATGATTTGATTTAGTGCTGGATTGTGGAAGGGCAACTTTCCTTGGTGATGACGTAGAAGAATCACTACTATAACAATCTTCCACTTTAAAAAAAATAGAGATTTATGCTTCGTCTTCAATTCTTGAATGGATTTCCCCTTGAGAGTGTCAACATATGGAATTTTACCAACTCCGTCGTGCATGTTGGGGTCGACATTGTCGGTCAAATGCAAGGATGCAATTGCAATTGCGGTTTTTGTGACAGTGGCTGTTGCAGCCCTTACCATGTTTCTTGTCACCACTCCAGTGCTTTGCTCATTGGAGGTGGTGTCAGAGTTGGAGGATCTTTGTTGGAAAGATCCGAATTTCTTCTTTAAAGGTGGAGAAGCGATACTTCTTGTGGCCATATCTTCCTTGCGAAGAGCTAGTTGAAAATTTTAGATGTCCAAGAGAAGGAGATGAGAGACAAAGGGGTAATGGTGGACGTGCTAGAAATTTGTAACCACAAATTTCAAGTCTAAATCGAATTAAGACAAGACATATAAACATATTTAATTTTTGTATTTGTAATAAAAATGGGTGCAATATCTGAATATTTTGTTACAAATGAACAAATTAAACTCCTCCTATCCGATCTCTTGTTGGTGACTTGATGGAGGGTCGAAATAGATTGAATCTCGAAGTGCGTGTACTTCAATATCTAGAGTAAATGGCATGTTTTGATGTGCCTATTGTCTCTTTCTAAATGGACTTCTGTGAGAGAAATTTTCTATTCCCGAATTGGGAGATGGGGATATATTTATAGGGAGGAGTCTCCCCTCACTTCTAGAGTTTGCGGATTAATAGCCTTCATGGGTTTATAGATGGACTTTGAACTTGGTTTGATGACTAGGGAGTCTATTTAAATTAATAACTTGGTAGTTAATTGGGCTGGTGGCTTGATGATCTTGTAGGTCCATTGATTTGAGACTTTATTGGATTGTTGACTTAATAGTCGTTTGAGCCTAAATAATTAAATAAATTAATTCAGACTAAGTTAAATTAATTAATTAAAATTATTTTGTGACGTAGCACATATTAATATGTTTTTTAGTGTTTACAATAACATACATCTTATGTAAGTATTGAACATGGGTAAAATTAAAAGATTCTCGATTGACAGTTCTGAAATATCTTTTATTCGGTTTTGTAATCATAAAATCTTAATACATGAAATAAGATGTCTAATTTGAATAACGTGTTTCGCGAATATTGTGTTCGTGTAACTATTTTGTGGAACTAGTATGAATCGTTGTAAGTATTACCGAAATTACTTTTAAATGCATGTAATTTATCATAACTATTGACACATCTGGAGGAACTTTATGCATTTTTTTAAATGAAGAAAAGTGGTAAAATGAAGATATCAGAACTTTAATTATTCTTGAAATTAATTATAATTCTTCAAAGTATATGTATTCTCATTTCCAATTCTAATGTGAGTTAAGTAAACTCACCAATTAATAACATTCTGTCTTAACATCACATAATATTATAGTTAATGATATTTTAATAATGTATTGCACTAATTCAATAGACACAAATTCAAGATTCACATGCGTGAGGTACCACTATTTTTTGTATCCTTGATAGAATAGTTTTATGCGTCTGCCATTACAGTGTTTATATGTTGTCATTTTGAGTGCAAACATGTTTGTAGTTGATGGTTTTAATTGTAGTAATTTCAAGAATACCAAACTATTGCTACCCTACCCAAACAAACAGTAATAATAAATCATGTAGACGGTAAAAGATATAGTATTTGTTGTGCATGATCACAACGAACTAAGTAAGTTTTCCCCTTACATTGAGTAATACACGCTATCCTTTAAAATAATTTAAATTTAGGAATCAACAAAAGCAATGACTTCTATGGTTGTCTTAATCAATAAACCAAAGGGATTGGGGAACATGAAAATAAAATGA
>JACYFF010031952.1:83949549-83970820 GCA_017589665.1 Selenicereus undatus | reverse complement strand
CGTAACTAACAACATAGTCATATTTTCTAAAATAAATACTTGAAACAAACGTAATTTTATTCGCTTTTAGGTGTGGAATAATTTGTTTATGAAATTAGCATGTACATTATTATAATAACTAAAATACAATGTCGTATATTCTCATCTTCAAATTTAATATGGTTTAATTAAACCTATTAATTATTAGCTTTTTGTCTTAGTGCCACATAATATTATAGTTAGTTATATTTTAATAAGATAATGCACTAATTCAATCAACACAAATTCTAGGTTCCATCTGAATAATTGACATCCTCATGTCTATAATATAGTGTAGGAAAAATTAAACAATGATAGCAATTTAAAAAAAAAGAAATCACAAATTAAGATTAAAACTATTTGCATTGGAATCATTAATAATGCAATGACATATAGGGAAGGAGCGCATTAGAAAATATATTATTCCGTAAACACCCACCAATACTAGAAATTTGCGCACCCAAGGACAAATTTGTCGCATATTTTGTCCAAGTGTTTAACTATCACGAATAATGTATATGTTCATTGATTTTTGTTAATAATTGGGCGTACCACGCTCTTTCATGAGCTATTTTATTTATTTTAAAATACTTCCATTTATTAGGCTTTACACGTTTTCTTTGTATTTATAATTTTGTTTTACTTTAATCCTTAATCTAATCGGAGTTAGAATATATTTTTTCATCCACAGTTTATTAGTTGAATAAATATTTGGTGATAATTTCAAATTATTATATAACAATTAAAAAGTTAATTGTGGGGTAACGCACGAGTCTGAACTAGTGTTTGAGTATAATTTATTTTAATTTTCGTCTTAACCCCTCATTTTTAATTTGAGACTTTATTTTTTAATTTTCACTTTGTGGATTATAATTTATTTTGGTTTTCGTTGTAATCCCTCATTTTTAATTTGAGAATTTATTTTTTAACTTTCACATTGTGTTTGTACTGTATCTATGTAACCTTTTCCTTCAATCGAATTTAGCATAACTGCGCTTACTACTTTCACATATGGCATATTCCATCGCTACTTTTGGAATTTTATAATGGAAAGAAAGAAACAGTATATTGCTTTTACAGCAGAAATAGATTTCAATCCATGAAACACATAACGTATTAAAAAAACCACACGCGAATGATATAAACCGTCTAAGAATGCCATAAGAACTCATGGAAATCGATATTATTCCCTAAACACCCCAAATACCAGAAATATGCACACCCAGGGAAAAATTTGTTCTCTATATGGTCCAAGTGTCCAACTATCACGAATGATTAGACCTGGCAAAACTGACTCGAGACCCGAAACTCGAACCGAACGACCTGGATCCATACCCAACCCGACACCCGAAATATGCTCACCCGAGAGTGGACCCGAAGCTCGAATTGACCCGAACTAAACCATACCCGACCCGAAATTTTCTACAACGTTGCTTGTTTTGGCATGATGAACGTATTTGATCAAAAATTGGTTGACCCGAAATTGACCCGACCTGAACCATATCCGACCTAAACCGAAATGACCTGAAGTGTCACTTAACCCGAACATGACCCGACCCGTACCCGAACCGAATGACCTATTTGTCAGGTCTATGAATGATGCATTTGATTTAATAAAACGAAATGAAAAAATTGTAAATGACAACACAGTCATATTTTCTAAAATAAGTACTTGAAACAAACATAATACTATTCCCTTTTAGGTGGGGCATAGTTTGTTTATGAAATTGGCATGTACCTTATTATAATAATTAAAATACAATGTCATGTATTCTCATCTCCAATTTTAATGTTATTTAATTTAACTTATAAATTATTAACTTTTTGTCTTACTGGCCCATAATATTATAGTTAGTGATATTTTAATAAGATAGTCCACTAATTCAATATACACAAATCCAAGCCCCTATATGCACAGTTGACCTCCTCATATCCATAATGCAGAGTAGGAAAAATTAAATAATGTTAGCAATTTTAAAGAAAAAATAAATCACAAATTAAGATTAAAGTTGTTTGCATTAGGATCACTATAATGCAATGACATACAGGCAAGGAGCATATTAGAAAATGTATTATTCCCTAAACACCTCGCAATACTAGAAATATGCACACCCAGCGACAAATTTGTTCCCTATCTCGTCCAAGTGTCCAACTATCACGAATGATGCATATGTTCTGATTTTTGTTAATAATTGGATATATCATGCTCTTCCATGAGCTATTTTATTTATTTTAAAATACTTTCAATTATTAGGCTTCATACGTTTCATTTGTATTTATAATTGAATCCTTAATCTAGTTGGAGTTCGAATATATTTTTACGTCTGTAAACACAAATTTTATGCCTAAAATAAATTAGACAAGAAATTGAGAAACAAATTTAATTTTGTATTAATGTTGTATGTATGGGTACAATATCTGAATTTAATACAATGAGATGATCATCTGATTCAATCTCCTAATGACTTGAATTGTTTCGAGGGCGTGACCGCTTGATCTCGATTGATGCAAATCAGTTGAAGTACTCTGAAGACTGTTCTTGATTTTGATATGCAAGTGGCTGATTGTAATTCCTGAAGCTCACAAGTTTTGATCATTCTCACTTGGTAGGTGGATACTACTTGTAGTTTGAGCCTCTAAATTCTGCCATGTTGAATGTAGTTGACCAGATTAATCGATGCGAGGGCGATGTTGCTTGATCTCAATCGATGAATTGGATGAAGAACTCTGAAGTGGACTTCAATTTGAGGTTGCAGAAGATGTTGAGCTAGCTGACTTTGATCCTTGTTGCTTGGTAGTTGGATGTCGTTTGTAGTCTGAGCTCTGGAGCTTGTAGAATATTGAATGCTGAGCTCCCGCAAAATGAGGGGGGAGGACCCCTATTTATAGGCTCGAAGGCTAGGGTTTCAATTGGACGTTGGGCCTCGGCCCATATCTCAATAATTATTTTCTTAATTTTAAAAAAGAAATAATTACTAATTTCTGCCTCATCAATGACACGTGACATCTTTTAACTGGCTGAATTTTAGTCACATTTAATTTTGACCAAGTGGGTCAATCAAAGTCAACGTGACACATGGCAATTTACGATTAGTCATTTTTTTTTACACGTGGCGTCATCCGATTTATCATAGAATTTTTACCTTCTATAAATGCCCCCTCGAGAGTCAGCCGCGTACACGAATTTTTGAGTGTTTGAAGTGGTTGAGTCTCGAAAACTTAAAAGATGCTGAAAATTGGAGTTTTTTTTTTGGTGGGCCGTCTCCCCTTTTTTAGACAAATAACTTGCCGATTTGGTAGATAATCCATGTTGATTTTTTTTTGAAGATAATTCCGCTTGTAAATTTGTGATAAAATTTTATCAACAACTTGTGATAAAATCTATCAATAATTTGAGGGATAGAATTCTATCAACAACTTGTGATAAATTTTATCGGTAATTTGAATGACAAAAATCTATGAACAATCCAAAAGGATAGAATTTTATTAACAAGTTTGGATAAAATGCTATCAATAATTTTTCTGACAACTGTTATAAATTGGCCTTTCTCACTGTTGTCAATTCATCGTCTCTTCTTCCCCTTTCTTTTTTTCTCTTTCGATTCTACTTGCTTGAATTGAAGCTCAGTTTGCTCTTCCTTCCAGAACCTCCACAGTCGACTCTAGAGAGAGAGAGAGAAGAGGGGCAGCCATGGGAGATGGAGAAGAGGGAGAAAGGAGAGCAGCGTCGTCAGCGATTTTTAACAATTTGGTGTGAAATTACCTTAGAGTGTTGGTCCGGATGAGACTAACATCTCATCGTAAGTTTGCATGCTTTTTTAATTTCAACACCGCATCGTAATTTCGTATGTTTTTTTTTTGGGTGAGTTTTTTTTTCACCTCGTTTTTTTTTGTCTTTTTTTTTACGTACGACTGCCCCCTTTTTTTTTTCTTTTCTTTTTTTCTTCTTTTTTTGGGTGAATTTTGTTTTTCACCTTTTTTTTGTCTCTTTTTTTTTTACGTTTATTTTTTTTGAACTTAGACTAATGCTGCCTCTTTTTTTTTTTTAGGAAGCCGCTGAATAAACTTAAATTTCTTTCTGCCAGCCATGACTCCCCTGATTAGATTGCGAAGTGAGGTCGACTTCTAAGACGAGGAATCGTTTCTCCCCGTAGATTCGATTCTTCGCAGGCGACTCCCTTTCTTAATCTAATTGGGGTCGACTTGAATTTCTTCCTTCCGGCCACGACTCCTCCGATTAGATCGCGAAGTGAGGTCGACTTCTAAGACGAGGAATCGTTTCTCCCCGTAGATTTGATTCTTCGCAGGCGACTCCCTCACTTAATCTAATTGGGGTCGACTTGAATTTCTTCCTTCCAGCGACGACTCCTCCGATTAGATCGCGAAGTGAGGTCGACTTCTAAGACGAGGAATCGTTTCTCCCCGTAGATTCGATTCTTCGCAGGCGACTCCCTCACTTAATCTAATTGGAGTCGACTTGAATTTCTTCCTTCCAGCCACGACTCCTCCAATTAGATTGGGAAGTGAGGTCGACTTTTAAGACGATGAATCGTTTCTCCCCGTAGATTCGATTTTTCGCAGGAGACTCCCTCACTTAATCTAATTGGGGTCGACTTGAATTTCTTCCTTCCAGCCATGACTCCTCCGATTAGATTGGGAAGTGAGATCAACTTTTAAGACGAGGAATCGTTCCTCCCCGTAGATTCGATTCTTCGCAGGAGACTCCCTCACTTAATCTAATTGGTGTCGATTTGCATTTCTTCCATCAGATTTGCGAAGGCATGACTTTCTCCACTAAGATAGTGAAGGCAGAACTTCTCCGGTCAGATAGGAAGGACATTACTCATCCGATCAGATAATAAAGATATTCAGACAATGAAGGTGTGCCCCCTCCAATCAGGTAGTCAAGACATGTTCTTCCAATCAGAAAGTGAAGGTTTGACTTCTCCGTCCAAACAACAAAGGCTTGATTCCTATGATCAAAGAGCGAAGGCATTTAGACTACTCCAATCAGGCTGCAGAGACTTGACTTCTTCCATCAGACAGCAAAAGCGACTCTTCCGATCAGAAAGAGAAGTCTTGGCCAATCCGATCAGCCAGCAAACGCAACTATCACAATCAGAAAGTAGCAGCTTGACTCCTTCGATCAGACAGATGAGGCATGACAACATAGGTGACTCATTCGATCAGACAGTGCAGACTTGGCCTCTTCTATCAGACAATGAAGGCGACTCTCCAGATCAGAAAGCAAAGGCTTGGCTCATCCAATCAGATAACAAAGGTGACTCATCCGATCAGACAATGCAAATTTGGCTTCTTCTATCAGACAACGAAGGCGACTCTTCTGATCAGAAAGAGAATGCTTGGCTCATTCGATCAAACAGTGAACGCAATTATCCCGATCAGAAAGCCACATCTTGGCTCGTTGAATCAAACAGATAAGGCATGACTCGTTTAATCAGACAGTGAATGTGACTTCTCCAATCAGAAAGTGCAGACTTGACTTCTTCGAACAGCCAGAGGCTTGACTCTTCCGGTCAGACAGGAAAGACATGGCCCTTCTGATCAGACACCAAAAGCTTGATTCTACACATTGTCAGTGCCTGACTTGAATGAAAATACTGTCAATTTAAAAGAAGACGCCTATATTGTTAATATGAAGGAGAATGCAACCTTACTGTTGCCCCTAACTTGAAGGCATTCTAAAAGTTTGTAACAATTTGGTGACTGTTTGAAACTTGTTTATATGATTTGAAAATGTGCTTTGTGGCTTAGGAGTTAACACCTTTAATAAAATGACTTGATAGTCTTTTACTTTGATAGCTGAGCGTCTTGGACTTGATGACTTGTGAGTCTTTGAGTTTGATAACTTGGAGCCTATAACTTTCTTGATTTTGGAGTTTAGAGTTTTGACAAGTTGGTAGTCTTTTAATTTCGATGTCTTTGGAGACTTGAACTTTGAGAATCCACTTGGTGACTTCGGGGTAAGTAATTTCGTTGACTTAGGATTCTTGAAGAAACAATTTTGAAGTCTTAAAAAAAAATCGACTTGGAACTCCACAAGAATTGTGACTTGGGAGTCTGGGAGGACTGACTTGGAAGTCAGAGAGTTTTACAACTTGAGAGTCTTTGCGATTTGATGACTTAGAAGTCTCGTATTTTACCGACTTGACAGTCTGTTTCTTTGGTGTCTTTAACTTTGAAGACTTGAGAGTCTATTATTACATCAATGATTTGAGGGTCTGTACGGTTGACTTGAAAGCCTTCAATAACTTGAAAGTCAGCAACACTGTTTGGCTTGTGAGTCTACAACTTAGATGACTTAAGAATCTTTAAGCTTTATTTGAGAACTTATGTCATTGATGACTTGAGAGTTTACGATGTTGATGACTTGAGAGTCATTGAATTCACTTTAGAGTTTACAATTTTGTCGACTTGATAGCCTTTAGGTAACTTGAAAGTCTTTTATTTTGATGGCTTGAGCATCCTTTAGGTGACTTAATAGTCTGTGCTGACTTGAGAGTCTAGAAGTTTGGATTTGGAAGTCTTAAGGGTGACTTGAGAGTCAAAGTTATTAATGACTTGAGAGTCGTTGAATTCACTCCAAAGCTTACAATTTTCTCGACTTGATAATCTTTAGGCGACTTGGAAGTCTTTGATTTTGATGACTTGAGTATCATGTGGGTGACTTGATAGTCTGTGCTGACTTAAGAGTTTAGAAGTTTGGACTTGGAGTTCGTTAACTTGAAAGTCTAATATAAGTTACTTGAAAATCTTCAAATGTGATAACTTGGGGGTTCATGAAATTTGATGATTTAGGAGTCTTTGAATTTGAATGACTTGATAATCTTTTGCTTTGTTGACTTATGACTCTGAAACTTTGACGACTTGGTAGTATGTGGCATCAATGAGTTGAAGGCCTACAAAGTTGACTTAAAAGTCTTTGATAACTTGAAAGTCAAGAATTTTGTTTGTAAGAGTTGGACGACTTGAGAGTCTTCAAAGTTTGACTTGGAAGTCCATGAGATTTGATGACTTTAGAGTCTGTCAAGCCGGACTTTGAAGTTTGGCAGGATCGACTTCGAGTTCTCAGAGCTTGATGGCTGAGATGTCTGTAGCACTTAGTGCTTCTCAACTCAAGAAACCGTAAAGGCTGACTTAGAAGTCTTAGAGTTTGATGACTTGGAAGTCTGCTAATATTGACTTGGAAGTCCGAGTTTTGCGACTTGGGAGTCTTTGACATTTTATGACTTTGAATGCACGATTGGCTTAAGAGTCCTGCATGGTTGACTTTAGAGTCAGAGAGTTTGATGACATAGGTGTTTCTTGAGGCTGACTTAGAAGTCTTAAAGTTTGGACGACTTGAAAGTCTAACATGAGTGACTTGAAAGTCTATAAATTCTTTGATGACCTAGAAGTCTATAGAGGCTGACTTGGAAGTTTGCCCCCTAACCGCAAATTTTGGATCACTTTCTTCCAAAGTTTCCGATATGATCTTAATGGACGATCAATCAGATTCTTCGGTATCTTCTTCGTCTAATGTGATTTTTCCTTCTTCTACAAGTTGCATGACTTGTCTTCTGAATGCTTTGCACTTCTTTGTAGGATGACTGATGATCCTGTGATACTTGCAATATTTGGGATCATTTGTTCTTCCAATTTCTTGAAGACGACATGACTCTGGAAGTTTCATAAGTCCTTTCTTAAGAAGTTTGTCAAGTATTTCTGGCACATCAGACTCAGAATAAGGACATTCTTTCTCTTCGGAGTCTCTAAGCACGAAGCTTTCATTTCTTGACGATGCCACCGATTCATTGAGTTGTCTTCCATAGTAGGCAATCGTAAGCTCCATATCATGAGCTCGTGTTGCCAATTCTTGGAATGTTTTGGGCTTGTTTACTTGCAAGGCATAAAGTATATCCCAATCCATCCCTCGAGCACACATCTCAACAGCCGAAGATTCAGATAGATGGTCTTTACACTTCAGAGAGAGAGTACGCCAATGATTAATATAATCGATAACTGGCTCGTAGTTCCATTGCCTTGTGTTAGCCAACTCTGTTATGCTGACTACGCGGCGTGTGTTATAAAAGTGATTCAAGAACTCACTTTCCATTTGCTCCCAGCTATCAATGGACTCAGAGGCAAGGTTTGTATACCAGTCGAATGCAATTCCTTTAAGGGACCGTACGAACTGTTTCACCAACTGATCTCTTTTAGTGCCAGCATTACTGCAGGTTTCGACGAAGTGAGTGATGTGCTGTTTGGGATTACCCTTACCGTCAAATTGGTTGAATTTGGGAGGTTGATATCCATGAGGCATACGAAGTACATCGATCCTCTTTGTATAAGGCTTTGTATACAAGTGACTCTTGTGAGATTCTCCCAACTGAGCCTTGATTGCTTTAGCTATCAAATTTTGAATTTGCTCAACTGACATTAAGCTGAAGGATGAATCGTTCTTTGGTTTGCGTACATCGTCAGACTCCTCGTTGTGATCAGACTCTTTGTCAGAATCTTCACTGCTTAAGCATTTGTTGAAAGGTTTAGATGTCCGCTTCCCCAGCTTCTTTGTCAAATTAGCAATCTGTTTGCTTTGGTGCCTGATTTGATCATCCTTTTCCGCATTTTCCTTTGAGAGTCTATCGAGTGTGGCCTTCATATCTGCCAGTTGTTCCTCTAAGTTGATAGCCTCTGTCACCATGACTGGCATGATAACGGTGTCAGAGGATTCGACTTCAACATGTGAGAAAACTGAATCTCTTGAAGATGTTGGTGAAGAATCACTGCTACCATAGTCATCATCCTCCTCACTGATAGATTGGAAGATAGGATTGATGTAGGTTTGGAATTTTTCCAATCCACATGGTAGAACCTTCTTTATGTTGAAGATAGCAAGAGTTTTTAGCTTCAAATTAGGGAGACAAGCAGTTTGATTGACTCCATCAGCAGGCAAGTTGAAGCCAAAGTTTTGAGTTTTGCGTGACCGCAAAGTTGGAGCCACAACTTGTTGTTTTAAGGTGATGAAGGCAGCAGCTTTGGTCATGCTCCTAATCATCGCCTTGGTGCTTCGATTGTCAGATGCAATATTAGCGTTTGCGGATCCTTCAGATGTAGATTCGATAGTCTCCTTCTTCAAAGCGTTCTTGGGGGCCATGTTATCTTCGAAGGAGTGCAAAGTTTGTATTTTGGAGAAAGAGATGAGAGGCAGAGAGGTCCCACCGAGCGTGCCAAATTTGTAAACACAAATTTTATGCCTAAAATAAATTAGACAGGAAATTGAGAAACAAATTTAATTTTGTATTAATGTTGTATGTATGGGTACAATCTCTGAATTTAATACAATGAGATGATCCTCTGATTCAATCTCCTAATGACTTGAATTGTTTCGAGGGCGTGACCGCTTGATCTCGATTGATGCAAATCAGTTGAAGAACTCTGAAGACTGTTCTTGATTTTGATATGCAAGTGACTGATTGTAATTCCTGAAGCTCACAAGTTTTGATCCTTCTCACTTGCTAGGTGGATGCTACTTGTAGTTTGAGCCTCTAAATTCTGCCATGTTGAATGTAGTCGACCAGATTAATCGATGCGAGGGCGATGTTGCTTGATCTCAATCGATGAACTGGATGAAGAACTCTGAAGTGGACTTCAATTTGAGGTTGCAGAAGATGTTGAGTTAGCTGACTTTGATCCTTGTTGCTTGGTAGCTGGATGTCGTCTGTAGTCTGAGCTCTGGAGCTTGTAGAATGTTGAATGCTGAGCTCCCGCAAAATGAGGGGCGAGGACCCCTATTTATAGGCTCGAAGGCTAGGGTTTCAATTGGACGTTGGGCTTCGGCCCATATCTCAGTAATTATTTCCTTAATTTTAAAAAAGAAATAATTACTAATTTCTGCCTCATCAATGACACGTGGCATCTTTTAACTGGCTGAATTTTAGCCACATTTAATTTTGACCAAGTGGGTCCACCAAAGTCAACGTAACACATGGCAATTTACGATTGGTCATTTTTTTTTACACGTGGCGTCATCCGATTTATCGTAGAATTTTTGCCTTCTACAACGTCTACAATTTATTAATTGAAGAAATATTTCGTGATAATTTTAAAGTATTATATAATGATTAAAAAAGTTAATTCCGGGGTAACACATGAGTCTTAGCTAGTGTTGATTATAACTTATTTTAGTTTTCGTCTCAACCCCTTATTTTTAATTTCAGACTTTATTTTTTAAATTTCACATTGTGAATTATAATTTATTTTAGTTTTCATCTTAATCCCTCATTTTTAATTTGAGACTTTATTTCTTTGGTGTGGTATAGTATAGCGATTTCCACCAAATGCCAATTACCATAACTCATGCGATCTTGACCGTACATGTGGCAGTCGTTAGTCTACACCATTAGTTTTTGTTTTTTAATGGTATTAAAATTTAATACTTTGAATTTTTCAAATTTGATAAATTACTTAAACAATAATTTTTTAAGGCCCTGTTTAGTTTATCAAACTTGTTCCCTTGGAAGGTCGATAAAAAACTCCTGAAAAAAAGAAATCATTTAGCTCATATGTGAACCCCAACTAGCGTCCATATTTCCCAACAACTAGCTCCATATTTTTCGGTGAGTTACCACCGGACTTGATGTCGCTTAGTTGACTCGGACCATGACCCTTAGAAATCTCCATCGCTCTCTATCTGTGTCTCCATCTCTTGCGACGGATGAGTCGCTAGCACTTGGCACTAGAAATTCAGATTTAGGATGTTGCCGGCCACCAAGGAAGAAGGTCTGAGGTATGGCCAGCAAAGATGATGCCCGTCGGGGTGGGGGAGGAGGTGTTGATGGGTGTTGGTTCTTGTCGGAAACAAGATCCCATTTTTTTTGGCTATCGTTAATTGGCAAAAATGGTTACCCACCACAAAGATGTCACGTTGGGGGGGGGGAGGAGTTGATGACACGTCCTTGCCAGAATAGATGCATGTAGATGCGGTGTGGCGGTCGGCGGAGGTTGAGGATGTTGGAAGAATAAGAAGAACAATGGCTGGAAGATCGACAAAATAAATTGAGTCGTGGATAAGCTACTGCCTTGGAAGCAATTACGGCTCGACTACAGTGCAAATCGATACAGCCGGTTGCTCCCCAAGGTTAACTCAGCACTCTTGAACGCGTGCACTTCGCGGCTAAGAGTTTGGAGTATGCAGTACATAACCCAGAATGCAGAGAAGAAGAAGAAGAGAGGAGAGAAATGTAAGAGCTGGTGTATTGAACCCTGCTGCTAAGGCCTCTATTTATAGGAGAAAAGTGGTTGTTACAAAGCCATTAAAATGGCGTAAGATGAGACCAAAAATCTGGCCATTAAGAACATAGAATGAGGCAGAAGATCTGGCAGCATTCAAGGTGAGGAGAAAAATCAGGAAGATTATAATGGTAGGGAGCGATTCACAGAGGATTTAACGTAATCTGTTATGAAAATGTTTAAACAGATTTCTCCCAAAAAGATAGATTAGGCCCACAACCCACAACCCGCAGCCTGCGCTGTGCCCAGACGAGCAGGCGGCGGCGGTGCGCGAGCGTGCATGGTGGCCCTAGACACCCTTAGCCCCATAAAGCCTGGTTTCAAGTTATTCAACATGGGAAAGGAGAATGGGATATATGAACCCCTCAAATCACCACCCAAAAGTTCCATGTGGGACAAGTGTGAAAGAGAGAGAGAGGGGAAGAAAAGTTTATCTTGTTGCCATTACTCTAACAGAGGAATGGCGGGCTTTCCAAAAACCAGGTGGCTACCAAGCTTCAACCGAATTTGCGGGTTGGGAGGGGTGGGGGGGAATGGAGGGTAGTTGACGAGTAAGTTTTTTTTGGGGGGGGGGGGGAATTTATTTCTTTCAGACTTTTCTAGATATTAGTTGAAATTTAATTTATTTTAGGAAGTATAGCTTTAACTTCAAAAAATACTTATAAAAATCAATGGATTATATTCAATCATGCTAAATGTACGATGCACATTGTGGGACTTACGGTAATTGTCGGAATTGCCATTTGGTGGAAATTACCTTACCCATTAGTTTATTTTGTAACTTTCACATTGTGTTCATATCATATCTGTGTAACCTTTTCTTTTAAACGAATTCAGCATAACTGTTCTTATTGCCTTCATATATGGCATGCCATTGCTACGTTTGGAGGCTTATAATGGAGAGAAAGAAACACTATATTTCTTTCATAGCAGAAGCAGATTTCATTCCATAAAACAAATCATGTATTAAAAAACCAACATGCTAATGATATAAACCTTCTAAGAATGCCATAAGAACTCGTCGAAATCAAAAGCTTTAAAATGTCTAACAATTAAAGACAACTCAAGCATTATATTAGTTGGTGTGTTTTTTTTTTTGGAGGGGTAGACGGATCTACATCAAATATCACACCATTGAACCAAGAAAGCTAACAAAGTCCAAAAGAGCCTTACAAATTCACATATTGGATATCATCATATAATCCCTGAATTATCAAATCAAATTAAAATATAAAAATTCCAAAATCGGAATTCATCAAACTACAGTACAGAAGTGAAACAACCCACTTGAGGCAACATAAGAGATTCTGAGTGTATAGAGGAGCCACTTGCAATAAGAGCCAATTGTTGAAAAGTAACAAAATAAGCGCAGGATTCAAAACTGTATTGAAAGAAGAGAGAGTTATTTGTATCTTATAACAGAAATTACTACGAAAAAAATGAGGTTTTAGCTACCAAAGCTCAAGTTTAACTCCCCAAATTTATATGGAACTTTTGCTCCTTCTATTGAAGTAGATGCATTCAAACAAATTGAAATCGAAGATCGGAATAAAATACGTGGACCCAAGAGATAAGCCTGCAAATGTCAGATGTTGATCAAGTGAAGTTCTATTTTTCCATTGGCACAGTTACTCCATTATCGATCAACCTCATAAATTATAACTGGTTAATAAAGGTTATGATATTTGATAGTGAGGCCAAAGGCGAGAAGGCAAATGACCTCTAAAAATCCCAAACAAAAACCCCCAAACAAAATTAGATTGGAACACTAGAATACACATACTGGGTGATGTGTGAATTGCTTACTTGGTTTTGAAAACTGACGACTTCACTGACATTAGTCATTGCCATCATAATGACTTTGAAGATAGAAAATCCATGGGAGAGGTTTTGTTTCTTTGTGAGAGGTGTGTATGTGGACTACAATGAGCAAGCATCAGTTACATAAAGTGAGAGAGAGAAAAGGAGACACATGTTAGAGAAAGGCGGGACACGAGAAGGGAATAGAAGTACGAGGTGGAGTGGAATTTCATGGTATGAGGTGGTGGGGAATGGTGGTTACAAAATTCCTCTGAAGACAGGAAAGTTAGAGATCATGTTGAAGTTAACTAAAGCCACAAGCCCTTTTTCAAAAAAATTTTAAAAATCAATTAATGATTCAGGAGATGTTTGGTGGGCAAAAAAAGGACAGGGACTTGAAACCCGGGGTTTCAAGTTCCACTCCCTAGTATTTGGTGATGATTTTAGGGGATGAAACTTGGTACCTAGAGGTATCAAATCCCATCCCAAACTTGTGGAACTTGAACCCCCTCCACGAGGAAGGGTGTCAAGTCCCAACCCTCCCAAGGAATGATGTGAACCCTTACCCAAACCCTAATTGTAGAGGGGGAGACCGCTATCTGCTGTCGACCATTGAGAGTTACCTTCAAAATCTGCTCATCGACCTCCTTTTCAGCTTCTTTATTTGCTCCAGACCGGGATCTAGTTGCTTAGATCTTCGATTTTTTGCTTTTCAATATGCATTTGGTACTTTTTTTGTCTTTTTTCTCTTCTTCTTCATCCCAATTTGTTTTTACCTTTTGTTCTTCATCTCAATCTGGGCTTTCAACCTTCATTGTTCTTATCTCAATTTGTTTGTTTTTAATCTTTCAATGCTAGATATGTTCTTCAATATCGATTTGTTTGTAATCTTTCATTATTCTTATATTGATTTTTGTCCTTTTTTTTCTCAATGTTAGACCAGTTCTTCTTTCTGTTTCTTCTTAATTTTTTTCTTTTTTTTAAGTGATATTTGTCTTGATCTTTCTTCCATCTTCACAATATTATATCAATCCTTTCCTTTCTTCTTCTTCTTCTTCTTCTTCTTCTTTTTATCAATATTATTTTTTGTTTTGTTTTGGAATATTGTTTTTGATATGTTCTTCCATTTTTTTAGTATTAGACAAATTCTTCCTTTTCTTTTTCATTTTCTTCTTCTTTTTTTTAAAAATATTTTTACTTCATTTTTCTTTTGACTTTTGATATATTTCAATCTTTTTTTCTATCTTTTTTGATATGTTGTTACAATTACAAAGTCAAACTTGATCCAGAGAAAATTACAAAGCCCAATGAAGAATAAAATAATCTTTATACGACTAATAGTTAATTATAAGTTAAAAAAAAATACATGGCTCAAATGGTTAGGTAACTTGGTGATAGACTTTGATTTTTACAAAGTTAAAATAATAATAATTATTAAAAAGTTAACTTTGCAAAGGCATACTTAACTTTAAAAATAATTAATTGCATTCCATAATTGCATGCCAAACAGCAGGAACTGGAATCTGAAGCCATCCCAATTCTTTGCCAAACACATAGGTTTAGAATTCAAGTTTCATTCCTAATTCCTTAGGAATCAAATCTTGATTCATTCCATTCCACTTCTGCTCACCAAACAAGGTCTCAGTATGATGAGCGATTTTGATTTAACACTGTGAGTAATTAGGGGTCGTGATTGAGTTTTGCACCTGCAAATAAGTGGAGCGAAGTATTGACAACATTTCTTTTGTATTATATATTAGATTGGATAGATTTTATAACCCATGCGTAATATTTTCTTTTAGCACGGTATGATATTAATATATAAATATAAAGAGGAAACAAAAAGCAACTAGGATGAAGACCTAAATTGGTATTGTCTGATATATTTCTCTACTTGTTTTGATATTAACTATTTATTTGTTCCTCTTAAATGTACAAACTGTAAAATTAAAATTGACAGTGTGAATAATTTGGTCATATAGATCCAACCTAATTCAACAGTAAATCAATGTTAACTAGTTCTATAGGTTAACTGTTGATCAACTTCTACCAAGCCTCGTAGTTCTAGCCCATGTAAATAAGATTAATATGATATACGATTATTCCCCTTGAATATGATCTTGGATTCTGGTCTTGTGAATGAAAAGAATATGTGATGAGAGAGTTTTACCCATTTACAGACAATGGTAGCTCAACGTCTATTTCCATAGGAAAAAAAACAAAAAAAATCCTATTACTACGACTATTTTTTTATTTAAAAATAAAAATGTATAATAATTTTTTTAAGGGCATTTTCTTCTATTATGTATATTACTAAATTCTCATTATTTTCTTGAGCGTTGCTACCGGAGGTAAATTTAGAGCTTACAAGCAATAATCACATCTTGATCAATCAACTTATTTTATTTTTTAATTTAGAAAAAAACTTATTTTATTTTTATTTTTATTTGATTGCTCAAAAAGGGGACTCTTTAGAAGCTTAGGGTCATTTATTCAAATTCGGTTGTGATTAAACAGTTGAATAAAGTTCTCTCCATGAGCAAAATTTGTTTAATTAACATGATATAATATCAATAATCAAATATAGAGAAGAGTCTATTTAAAAAGTGTGCTAATACAAAGACTTAAATTGATGTGAAATAATATATATATTTCTCTATTTTTTTTTGTTATTAACAATATTTTTATCCAACTTAAATATAATGAAATATGAAACTCAAATTAACGTCATGAGAAATTAAGTTATGTTGATTCAACCCAATTCAACAGTGAATCGGTCTAAATTGGATATTACAGAGCTCTTTTGTCTTAGACATGGGGAAAGAAATATTTTCTGTTATATATTTTTTTAAACATATTTTTACTTTTTTATTTTGTATTCAATATGTTTAATTGTCAACATTCTCATGTACATCATCAACATAATTACTATAAATACTAGGAGTAGGTAATAAGACACAAAAACTTCATTAGTTTTGAGCTATATTAAGATGGAGGTAAGGGCAGCATAAGGGAAACGAAAGGGAAACATTTCACCATCATTTTTCTCCATTCTTATTATTTTTACTCACCCTCAAAATGAAGGAAAAAAGGAGGAAATTGGAGATTTTAAATAGTGCTTCCCTTCCCCTCTGTCCTTTCTTTAACATATCAAAACAACGTTAGTATAAATTGCATCCATTGCTTCCCATCCTCTCTATTACCTTTTCCTTTCTTCCCCTCTCTTACTCCTCTCCACATCTAGGGGTGTTCATCAGTCCAAGATCAGACTGGATTGTACCAGATGTGTTTGGATTGAAAATCGAATAAGAGGTTTGTTATGGACCAAGAGCCGGACCAAAAAAGAGTTAGATTGGATTAACAAAAGCTGGCGAGGACCAACTTGAGACACATGCAGTGGGTTGCGTAGAAAATGGGCCATGCAAGCAACTATGAAGGAGCTACTGTGTCCTAGGCCATAAATACATTTTGGATTGCTATATTTTTATTTTTTATTTTTTAAGAAATGGACTGCTTAAAACTTTGACATTTGGGCTATTGGAATTGAAGTTTACAGTTAAGAGACCATTAATATTTGCCATACATGGAGCCCTATGTGTTTTTGTCATTTTGCAAAGTTTTCTTGATGAAATAAATTAAATAAAGTAATCATCATCTTTACACCATACCCACATCTGAAATCACAGTTGTCTAGCATGAGAAAGTATAGCTTTTTCTCAGTTCACTGTGCCCTTTTTCTCACACATCAAGAGTGAGGATCAGAGAAGTTGAGTGTAGCACCACTGCTTGCTTTAAAGATGGACAAGTTTATAAAGGTGCAAATGTTGCGCGTTTGGCGTTGGGCAAGGCAGCACGATGCACTATTGCCATTGCTGACATGAGGAGGCCGATGATGGTCAATTGAGCTCTAGAAAGGTGTTCCTTCAAATATCAAACTAAAGTTTGTAGCTTTTTAATTTAAAAAAGAAAAAGAAAAACAATTCTTAAGCTGATTGTAACACCCCCAAATTGCTAATTAATTTATCTATAGATTAGCGTGACATAAGACTTAATGACAGAAGGCGCTACCGCCGTCTGATAAGGACAAGGCTCATTGAAAACAATTAATTCTGCAGCTCATGTTCACAAACACAAAATCTATTAAATTGAAACACTCCAAGTCCAAAGTCCATAATAGTTCAACTTCATTACAATCGACTTAATCATAGCATGCTAACTAGCACTCAATGCTACCAAGTGTATTGAATATAAACCCAACTTGAACTTGAGGTCGATCCCAACATTCATGTTGTGCTGAACCCACTGTGAGCATATGATGGCTTTTAAAAGGACTTGCTAAAAGGAGAAATATGTGATACTTCATAACCTAAAATGAAAAACATGAAAACAATTCGAAAATGTGAGCAAGCTCAGTACATGTATCCCCATATGGGTAAATGAACATTGACACCTTGCTGGTGGGTACACGCTTTTCCAATTCATTTAGTTTGCAATAACAATGAAAATGGAAGTAATATAAAACTAAATTGCTCATTATTATCTAAATGTGAACCCGCTGTAATGATATGATGTATACATAGGTGTACACATGCCAATCCGATCAAGACTTGGCCTGAAGCATCACGGATAAATGATGGACTGACACCCGATAGATGGTAATTGACGGAGTCACAAGTTAAATGGAAAATCAATGTACAAACTAATTGATCGATAAACTCATTAAGAGTTGTAACTTGATACACATGTTTTGCTTTCCGAAGATACAGGCAATATACGTACCTTGAGTCTTTAAAAATGTCATCTGACTTAATAAATATGTTCTGACTTGATAAAACTTATGCATAACGGGGAATGATAACTAGGCATCGACTCTGTTTCATAAATGTCATTGTAGGTATGTGTAGTCAGTAAATGATCCTTACTCACATAATTGAGTAAGTAAAAGTATGTGTACTAGAGATTGAGAAATTAAATGGTATACATAACTTGGGTATTTCAATATAACTTCAAAACTAAATTAATGAAAGTAATTAAATCCGATATGAAGTAAATGAAAGTAAAATAGACCACAATTAGATAAATCAGATTACACAGAAAAAGGCCTTGATGGTGACAAACGGAATAGTGGTTTTGGCCTTTTCTGAGATAGGTTGCTGATACGGGTTTAAGACTTATTGAGGTACAGTTTGGTTCAAGATAACAACAAGTACACTAGATTGGCTTGATAAACACATTTGATACATTCTGAATTGAGTAAGTAATAAATGTTTGATGTCAAGAGAGATGTATCTTGGTTTAAAATAGCATAAATTGCAATAGCTTGGTCTGATAAATATGGTTTTTGAGTCAAAACTCTCCCCATTGCTCCAATTTCTTTGCTTATGTCAAACAACTTAGTTTTTCCAACCAAATAAGCTTCTAAGCACAATCCAAGTTGTTACCGATTTAAGGTTCACTTAGAAAATTCATAACTTTCACCATTGACCTCAAATGGAGACTTCAAATCCCAATATGGAAAGATTAATAAGTCTTGAAAAATTTCATTCACAACACAAAATATGATTCCATAATAGGGTTCCCAAAATTGGGTTAGAACACAAGTGTGCCAGTTTTGGTCAAACCAGCACAGTCCTAGTAAAATGGCTATAACTTTTTCACAGAGCTTGGATTATGGCGATTCAAAATGAATTTGAAAGCTAACACACTAATCTATCTACTCACCAAAAATTATAATGTTTGGCTTGGCTGATCATTACCAGTTTATTGTCACATGTTCTCCTGTTTTCTACCATTTTCTAGCCACAATCATTGCTTTCTCCTTTCTTTTCTCTCATAAATCGAGTTGAAAGCCCCAATAAAATTCATGAACATCTATTCCCCCCTTAAGTGATCTTATTTTGGCCCATAATACACCAAATTACTCCATGATAAATTTTACTCAATAATCAATATATTTGTTTACAACAATATCAACAATCTCCCAATAAATTCATTTACTTACATAATTAGTCCAACCAACCTCTCTTGGTCACGAATGGGACTTTTTATGCAACGCCAATTTAGCCAAAAATTTTCATAACATTCATTTTTGAAGCCATTAACATATCCAACTCCAAACAACTTCATTAATACATAATTACATAATTCGTATCTAAAATAGGGCAGTTTTCTTCAAAATTTCATAACTCACTGATTGCACCTCCAAAATTCATGAAATTTGCCAGAAAATCCCAAATAATATACAAAGTCTACAGTAAAAATTTTTGAATTTTTTGACTACCCCATAATTCTCAGAATTTTCGATAATGGGCAATTCAACAAATGCATGATCATGAAATCCTAGGTTATGCCCAATTCCAATCTTCATTAAAACCTCCATAAATGACTTCAAAATCATCATTCACAACATTAAATCCACTGTTTGTATCAAAGATCACAACAAGTAAAACAAGCTCAAACTCATACCTGCCTAATTTCAAGTCACTTGATCATGCTCTTGATCAAATGTCCATAACTCCAAAAATCTCCTAACTCAATAAAAATTGCATAATAACACTTATTTTGATCATATAAACACACATTCTAATTAAAACAATAACAAAAACTTAAAACCACACAAGATGGAGGTTATGATTTGCCTCTTGTTAAGCTTGGAAGGGAGGGTGTTTGAGTGTTTGAGTGAGTGGGGAAGGTTGTCATGGTTGGTAGGGGACTAGGGGTAGAGCCTGGTGGCATTTGGTGGCCGGATGGTGGCTGTGTGGTAGCCAAAAAGGGGCTGGGGTGGTGCTGCCCCACTACTTGGCATGAGGTGGGAGAGAGAGAGAAGTGGAATGTGTCTGTGAGTGTTTTACTTGGTTGAGAATAAAAAAAAGATCACTTGGCTGATTTTTAAGCCTCCAAAAATATCCTTTTGCTAATTAAAATTAAGCACAAATGATAGTAATTAACTTAATTTAATTGCACCAAATTTTTTGGTCCAAAATTTGAGCCAATTGGAATTGGGCTATGATTTGGGTCCAATGAATTGAGCCAAAATAAATGAATTCGGGTCAAAAATTTTGCGTAACTAAAACTTGAAATTTTGTGACGTTATGATAAATAATTTAACGCTCAATTATAATTATCGAAGCTTACTATCGATACACCTGAAATTGAATTAATCAATGGAACTTGAATTAACAATGAATGAAACTTGAATTGCAAAATGGGAACCAAATGAAATATTCCCCAACCGGGATGATTAAATACGATAAATGAAAGCGGAAAAATTTAAATGACATAAAGTAATTCGGTAAATATATAAATTGAGTGTAATTAAATTAACAAACATAATTTGGCTAAACAAATAACCATGAGGGATTAAATCAATAAATATGATTAATTAAATGAATAAATATGATTTGAAATAAATAAATATGGGCTAAGGTCGGGTTATTACACTGATCAATCCATTCATCCAGCCTACACTAAGAACGAAACGAAAAGAAAATAAGACTCGAATCATGGATCAAGGACTAGAGCGATTCAATCAATCTAGACTGATAATCGATCGGATACGATTTTAGACCGGATAATGAATAACTGTATCTACCGCCGTCCAAATGGTGAGTTATAGTGCGCTAAAACCCTTTTGACAAACTGGAGCCTACTGAAAATTTGACCGTCACTCCGCTAAAATCCTCCAGCACTCAACGACCAACACAACGCTGAAGAGCAACAACACTTAGGCAGTGCCTCTCTGTACTATCTCTCTAGGACATGCAAGTCGCCAGTGTAGCTCGCTCAGCTTCTAGGGTTTTGAGGGCTAATTGTACATGCACTTGGATTGTTCATGTTAGTGAACTCTTGATACTCTTAATGCTATAGTAATATTTTTGCAACTTCTTCATCTCCTTCTTACGGTTCATCTCTTTATGCAATAGTAATACTTTTGCCACTTCAACTCATTATGCTATTGTATCATTTTTCAATGAGATCAAGTCATAGTGTATTTCAACCAACAGTCCTTCAATTATTCGTTTTACCGTTCATAGTTTATACTCCTGTGGCCAGAAGTAGCACATGATTTTTTAATATTTTTTTGTTACATATATATACATGTGTGTGTGTGTGTGTGTGTGTGTGTGTGTGTATATATATATATATATATATATATATATAT
>JACYFF010031952.1:83934664-83949449 GCA_017589665.1 Selenicereus undatus | reverse complement strand
TAAAAAAAAAAAAGAAACATGGCGAATTTGCGGTGACATACTTTACAGTGACTGCATCACCTTTGTGTAGCTAAAAAAGAAGGCCATGGGTACCGAACTTGGTGGAAATTTTTGTTACGTGCGCCCGCAATTTTCCTTAGCTCCTTTTTTGTTTGATGGGAATGGGAATGAAATGAATTGTAATTAGTCTGGTGCCCTGTTTGGAAAAATTATCTGTTTGGGTAATAAATAGCGGTTCAAGTGGCAGATGGCTATTTAGTGAACTGATAGCGTTTCTAATTTTTCTATTAGTGGATAATTGTTTAGATCAGTGCTTGAAATAAATGTGTTCGGTAAATTTAGCTGTTGGGTTAGCTTATTAATGTAAGTTGATATAAAAGGATATAGATAATTTTCAAATAAAAATTTCTGAAGGATATTTTTTGGCCAAAAAATATGAAGAGCTACTTTTGAATGCCAAAAGCTATTACTATTAGCATTTTTAAAATACTGCTTAAAACGCTAAATGCTGCTTGAAATACTGGTGAAAACACTAGGTTACCGAATATTAAAAATGGACTGATTAGTGTATTGACTTGGTCAAAACACTAAATGCTATTCAAAACACTGTTGCTGAACATGACCTAGAATAATGGAATAATCATAGTGGCGATGGATATTGACAATTTTCTTTAGAGTATTTAATAATATCGATTTATTCTACTAAACAATAATATACATCTATATATAATTGATACAGATTGATCTAAGTGATTTAACACTTGTTTTCTTTAAGTAAAAATCATGGATATGAGTCTTGTATTGGAAAACATTTGTAAAGGGAGAGTTCTACCCCTTTTATGGATTAGTAGTAGCAATTAATCAAATATTTGACAAAGTTCCAAGAACATGAAACCCAAAAATGTCCTTAAATCAGCAACTAATTGTTTTCATATCTAAAACGCAATAATTTAAGCTAGTAGCGAAAGTATACAAATAAAAGTTAGCTTCCTAATATATGAAAACAACAAGTATTTTTGGCAACCAACATGCTAAAAGAATTGATCGAAGTAGGTTTACTTAAATCAATCGTGGTAAATTTTGATGCGACAAATTAAAAGTTCGTGTACCATGATAACAATTTATTCTTAACTAGTTTTTACACAATCATTTTATATGTACTGACATCTCAATTCCTAACCCGGATGCTGATGCCACATCATATTTATTTTTATTTTTAATTCTAATGAAAATACCAATTTCAAAAAAAGGGGGGACAATATTGACACTTTCTACCACCAGTATTAATAAGTGCTAAAGATGTATATTATTTTGGGGTCATTTGTTAGCATTTCTGCGGAGATTGTATGCCTTTAAGGTTTATTTATATCCATATTTCCATTTTATGCTTGGGTACGCTTGTTTGATCAGTTTCACAAGTTTTAAGACCCTTTGACTTCGGCATTGACCTCTCAAATGATGTCAATTGACCACCACGAAGGTCCCCCAAACCATGTGTCCATGGAGAGCAGAGGAAATAGAGAAAAATTGAACCAAGCCATCACAGTCCCTCTTTGGTGGAGGCCACAGACCGTGGTGGTCTGCTTTTCTATGACTCTTCATTTTTCCTTTGAATTTGTGGCTGAGAATGCACAGGTTATGCTATATGAAGGCATCGTCCACTGCTAGAAAGCACATCTTCATCTATTCTGTCACTCATCTTCATCTTAGTTTGTCCATCTCTTACCATTATGGGAGCAAAAGAAGATTCAATGGAAGAAATTTGCAAGTGAAAGCTTTGAAGATTGAAAATTTATTTGAGGAATCTCCGTTGTTGATGAGCATTTTCTCTTTCTCTTAACTCCTTGAACTCCTTTTATATTTGATTTTTGGTTTGATTCATGTTTAGTTTAAATTTTTTTGATTTAATTTTAATAATCGTGAGTAAGTAGGTCTTTAAGTGTAGGGATTTGCTAGGCAAACAATGATGTTGGATTCCTAATTGTTGTCAGAACTTCTGCTTGATCTCGTTTGGTTTAATTTAATCTGTCTTGTGTTTTGTTTGATTGTGAGAAATTTTAGCCAATTTACTAGCAAGTATTTAGATAGTAGGGTGAAATATGGAAAGGAAAAACCTGCAATTGGACGGCAAGGCTAGACTTAACTTTGTAGTTCTTGAGAGAGAATTGCATGATGAAAGGAAAAATTAGAAAACAAGATCTTTAACTTAGACTAAAATAAAAACATTTGAAAGAATGGTGATTGGATTAGTTTAAATAGTTTTGTTTATTTTGAAAGAAAGGGTCAACTTTTGTTTGATAATCATTATCCTTTGAATCTTTGAAACTAGAGAAAAATACATGTTTAATTAATGATCTAACTCATTATGGGCAAAACAAATCTCTATTCTTTTCATTGATAGATTTCCTTTTTTGCGATATAGTGATTATTTAGTTTTGACAAACCATCCAGTTGATTTCTCATTCCGCTTAGCATTTTATTAGGATAAAACTTGATATATTGCACTGGTCCCTAGGGAACGATATTTAATCTTTACTACAATACCCGTGCGCTTGCGGTGCTAGTCAAATATGCTCAACCCGTCCTTATCTTCCCTTCTCCAATGTTATCAATGTCACTATCATCCATCGGGGAAGAGTACACCCATGTAGTTTAACTTTCAAGCTAGCCAATTTTTCGACAACTTCTAAAACCAAATTTTCAGAGAAATGGGAGAAAAGAGGGTAACGGTCAACCCGATTGAAGGGAAAGCTTGCGTTTTCTAGTTCTCCCTTTTTACTTTTCTAGCAAGGCACCGTCTTTGATCGCCAGAGTTGTATCTTCCCTTTGCATTCAATTTATCTTTTGCATTGACGATTCTGACCTGTTGTAGGTATTACTTTCCTCTCCTATGCTTGCTTCCATAGCCTGCCAGATCACCTTGGTCTAATTCTCTATTTTGCTTGACCTGAAAAATTGCAATTTCTTGGTGAAGAGGTTGTTAGCTTTCTTAAAGAGGTTTTTTATTTGTTTTGATGAAAGACAAAATGAGATTAATCAATTGACATATTCATCATGTTACATTTGTATTATCTTGAGGTTAGAATGGAGATTATAATTGAAAAATATTGTGATTGACAATATCCCTTTGATTATGATTGTTTCCCTATTATTAGGGATCCTTATGAGGTAAATATCAAGATTTAAATTCTCTTTAAATGCTTGATATCTGACTTGATTTTTTGGAAAGCAATTACCACCCTTATCAGGAAAATCCTTAATAGCACAAAAGAATGGGAGTAGCCGTTGATAATATCCATCAGCTTAAAAATTGGAAGGAGCCATTGAAGGAATATCAAAACAAGCCAAAAATAGCTCATAGCCATTGGTTGCTGATTTTGCTAAAATTTCAAGGGCACTGAACTATAGTCCAAGGCATTGAACTGAAGCAGGAATCCAGATTGAATCTAACGGCTAGTTTCCAACAAATCCTCCAAGTTTCTCTTACAAATATAGAGCTAAATGAAGAGCTAAAGTATAAGAAAGAAAAGAGCACTCATTGGCATATACAAGCACTCACTCTCTTGAAATTCATTAAACCTTGATTTGCTATTGATTTTTGTATTGTTCAAAGTAGTGTTTTAAGGTGGGATCATAGAGTTGAAGGGTCAACTCTACCAAACCTTGTTGAGGGTATCAACTTGGGACTTGGAACTTAGAGTGGGTGTGCTCTAGAGTTGTGTAATCATCCCTCCTAATAAAAATGCGGGTTAATCCTACAGTTAGGGAACTCTAGGCGGGGATTAGGCTTGTTGAGGCCTAACCTCATTAAAAAATTTGCTTGTGTTTTGTCAACGCTTATTTTTTCGCACCTTATTTTCGTTAATTTGCGATTTTGATCATCACTCTATTCACCCCTTTGGGGTGATTTAGTAGCTTGTGCACTTTCAATTGGCATTAGAGCCACACCCACTGCATTTTGACTTTACCGTCAAGTGGGCAACGATCATGGCCACCATTAGAGAAGGCTAATATGATCAAGGTCGTTCCACTATTAGACCCCCTTTGTTTAAAGGCACTAACTTTTCATATTGGAAAATTTTGATGTAGATGTTTATCAACACTGAAGATTATAAATTATGGAACATCGTAACAAAAGGACCATGCGTTCCGCAAATCACAATTGATAGAAAGACCGTTGCGAAAACTGAAGATCAATACACCCAAGAAGACTTCGCAAGGCTGTCAAAAAACTATAAGGCCATGCATATATTATATTATGGATTAGATGCTAATGAGTACAATTGTATTTGTGCATGTGAATCAGCCAAAGAAAAATGGGACAAGCTGGTGGTGACGTATGAAGGGACAAGCCAAGAGAGAGAGACAAAAATCAACAGGTTCGTTCATCAATACGAGCTATTCAAAATGCAATCCAATGAAACGATCAAGGAGATGTTCACAAGGTTCACTGATATAACTAACAATCTCAAGTCCCTTGGCAAAACCTACACCAATGAGGAGATGGTTAGGAAAATACTTCAGTGTCTTCCTAAAAACAAGTGGCGCCCCAAGGTCACTGCAATTGAGGAAGTCCAAAACCTTAAGACACTAGCCTTGGATGATTTGTTAGGAAAACTCCTTACGCACAAAATTCATCTTAAAGAAGATGAAGAGGAAAAAGGAACTCAATTCAAGAAAGGAGTAGCATTTAAAACTGGAAGTGAAGATGCCATTTCCTAGGAAGATGAGTCAAGCAAAGAGGATGAAGATACTATGGTAATGACCGCTAGAGGATTGAAGAAAATGTTCAAGTCAAAGAAATTTGATCCCAAGAAAAAATGTTCAAGTCAAAGAAATTTAATCCCAAGAAGTTCTAAAAAAAGGGATCTCCATCAAGCAAACATGAGAAGTTCTCAAAAGGTACGAAATTTCTTCACAACAAAAATGATTCGAACTTAGGTCATTGTTTTGGATTTCGATTGCCAAGACATATAGTAAAAGATTGTTCCGTCTTGCAAATGAAAGCTGAAAAACGCAAGCACAAAGCCAAGAAGGAATTCAAGAGAGCCATGATTGCCGCATGGAGTGATAGTGACTTTAGTGACAGTGACAAAGAAGAAGAAATTGCAAACCTATGCCTTAGGGTGAATGACGTCCAAGAAACTGAATTAGAAAACTTAGATAAGATAGATTATTATGAATTTCTTGAATATTCTAAAGATGAATTAGCCCAAGACTTGGTTAATTGCATTGAATTTGAGCAAAAATATTTGTCCAAAATAAATTTCTTAAAGAAAGCCATTCGAAACTTATCATTTGAAAAAGAGGCCTTACAAAAATCAAATGATGAACTTCATATGAAGATTGGTACTCTTGAAACAAAGAAGCAAGAAGTTCAATCTAAATGTGAAGGTTTTGAAAAATTGATTTTAAAGTTTTCAAAGAGATAAGAAAATTTGGACAAATTATTAGGCTCTTAAAGGATGTCATTCAATAAAGGAGTTGGGTATAATGTCTTTAACAAAAAGAAAATCTATAAGAACTTCTTTGTTCGAAGTCCCACAACAAATCTCATATTAAATGCAATTACTGCCTAAAAAGAAAATCTATAAGAACTTCTTTGTTCGAAGTCCCACAACAAATCTCATATTAAATGCAATTACTGCCTAAAGAATGGGCATATGTCTTACTCATGCCCCTTTAGAAAATCTAGCCCTAGGTTAGTTCAAATTTGGGTACCAAAAGCCACAAGACCACCCAATGTGAATTGAGGGAAAACCCTCTCTATGTACTAATTATGTTCCTAAGTTCTTGCAGGTCAAGCCAATAAGAAATTTGTTACAGTCAAAAAATTCAATGCCTTCAACTGCAGTCTAAGACTTTGAACTGCAGGTTGAAACTGGGTGTCTTTAATAAGACCAATTCAAAGGCTTAAATTTTATGTCAACATCTTTAATAGTGATAATAGTTGGATTCTTGCTAAACATAAGACAATGTTACTTTGCATGATCTACTTCCTATTTGTGGCATTTTGATTTCAAAATTTTTTTAAATTTTAATTTGCTTATATATTATCCTTGGAATTTGAGCATGATTAATATCCTAATATATCCTATACTATTATGACATGTAATTAAGCACATATTATCTCAATGCATCATTATGTTGTTCATGAGAATTTCAAGTCAATCAGCATTAGCATATGTGATTAATTTCATGGTTAGTATTTTATCCCCTATATATTTTTTATTGAGTGCCATGGATTGAGAGGGAGCATCTTTATATGACATTGACTTATTAAGGGGGAGTTATATATGTTTACCATAATAAGCTTCAATTTTTCTTTCTCCTTCTTGTGCTATCTTTTTTATGAAATATAAAAGGGGGAGAAGTATTGGGAAAACCTTTCATGGTGTGTTATGCAAACTGATATGGACATGTTATTTTTATTGAGTTTTGTCTTTCACCAAAAAAGGAGAGATTTTTAGCTTTTTTAAAGAGTTTTTTTATATGTTTTGATGAAAGCCAAAAAGAGATTAATCAATTGACATATTCATCATGTTACATTTGTATTATCTTGTGATTACAATGGTGATTATAATTGAAAAATATTATGATTGACAATATCCCTTTGATTATGGTTGTTTCCTTATTATTAGGGATCCTTATGAGGTAAATATCAAGATTTAAATTCTCTTTAAATGCTAGATATCTGACTTGATTTTTTGGAAAGCAATTGCCATCCTTATCAAGAAAATCCTCAACAACACAAAAGAATGGGAAGTAGCCATTGAGAATATCCATGAGCTTAAAAATTGGAAGGAGCCGTTGAAGGAAGAGCGAAACAAGCCAAAAATAGCTCATAGCCGTTGGTTGCTGATTTTGCTAAAATTTCAAGGGCACTGAACTGCACTCCAAGGCATTGAACTAAAGTAGGAATCCCGATTGTATCTAACGGCTAGTTTCCAACAAATCCTCTAAGTTTTCCCTATAAATATAGAGCTGAATGAAGAGCTAAAGTATACGAAAGAAAAAAGCACTCATTGGCATATACAAGCACTCACTCTTTTGAAATTCATTGAGCCTTGGTTTGCTATTGATTTTTGTATTGCTCAAAGTAGTGTTTTTAGGTGGGATCATAGAATTGAAGGGTCAACTCTATCAAGCCTTGTTGATGGTGTCAACTTGGGACTTGGAGCTTAGAGTTAGTGTACTCTAGAGTTGTATAATCATCCCTCCTAATATAAATTTGGGTTAATCTTAGAGTTAAGGAACTCTAGGCGGGGATTATGCCTGTTGAAGCCCAACCTCGTTAAAAAAATTTGCTTGTGTTTTGTCCACGCTTATTTTTTCGCACCTTATTTTCGTTAATTTTAGATTTTGATAATCACCCTATTCACCCCCTCTAGGGTGATTTAGTAGCTTGTGCACTTTCAGAGGTCACGACCAACTCCTAAAATATGGGAAATCTACAAGGTTGGAGCTGCTTATATATCTATACAAATCAAATATAGTACAACTAGTACTCCTATTAATATTTATGTTTTTAAGAAAAAGAATTATCTTTGGTTTAATTTCAAGTAAAGAAGATCCATAAAAAAAGTGGAAAATATATTACAAATCCAAAGAATCCAAAATTTCACCAATGAACAAGGTTGTGATCAAACTTCAATGATGTTGAAGGTAATGAAGAGATTGCAGAGGGTGAGAGAGAAAAGGATGAGGCAGGCAATCCACATAGCCTCAGTACTTACATTGATTAGACTTATCATCATGCATATTGCATGCTTTTATTCGTTTTCTACTATATACGAGTATAAGATAAAATTATCCAGATCAACTGCAAGAAAAAGATTAACAACACTTGAGAGGCCTTGCAAATAGGAAGATAGGCATGATTTTTCAATGATTTTATGCATTACAAAGGCAACAAATGCAGCACAAGGGTAAACAAAAGGAAAAAGGATGTAATGAAAGCGAAAGACATTAATCGTGTTTATACTTGAATACGAGCATTAATATACAGGAATGGGGAATCGACGGAAATGAACTAGGAAAAACTTGATCAAGTTGCGTCTCATTTAAAACTCAAGTAGATAGTCACAGTAAATCTTATGGTGTGTTTGGTAGGAGAAAAAACTATTTTTTCGAAAAATTATTTTTCGTGGAAAATTTTTTTTAAGAAAAATGATTTCCCACTTATATTTTCTGCTGTTTGGTGGTAGGGGGGAAAATTATTTTCTTTGCACTTCATTTTTTGCTGTTTGGTAGAATAAAAAATCATTTTCAAGACAATCATTTCCAACTGTTTGCTACTAATAGGCTAAGTTAATAGATAACCAGTCAACTTAGTCATCAAATAGGCCTTACAAAGTCATAATAATATTTTTGTTTTTCTTAGCCAAAGAAGGGGAGAAAAAAAGGGGGTTTCATAGAGAGAGAGAGAGAGAGCAAACTCAACCAAAGCCATGGCTATTCTAAAAATGTGAGAGGTAAGGGGGAAGCGGAAAATGAGATAGAGGAGAAGCAAAGAAAGAGAATAGGAATCGAGCCTAAAACTGAAATAGCGAAGAGCTTGAAAATGATTTTCCTTACTTTTTCAAAGGAAAATACCTTTCCATGGGATAAAATGATTGTCCCCTGAAAATGATTTTTCCCTCCACCTTTTATCAAACAACGTAAAATTAAAAAATTATTTTTTGAAAAAATGATTTTCCATCATACCAAACACACCCTTAGATGGGTTTATATAACCTTTAGGTGACAATAAAGGTTTTATTTTGGAGAATAGTTTTGTGCGTGGATATGGATTTTAAAATCTATATTGTATTCGTATTTGATTCACTAATAAAGGGCCAAAAAAAATACTTCACTTGTATTTTATAAAGACCATGTCAGACCCCTAATTTAAGGAGTGGATAAGAAGTTTTGATGGCGTGATTAGACCTGGCAAAACTGACCCGAAACCCGAAACCCGAACCGATTAACCCGGATCCATACCCGAACCGACACCCGAAATGGGCTGAACCGATTTGGACCCGAACACCCGACGTAAACCGATCCATAACCGAACGAAACCCAAAATTGACCAACACCCGAAATGACCCACACCCGAAATGACCCGACCCAAGTCATACCCGATCCATAATGACCCAACCCGAAGTGAACCGAAAATGGACAACCCATACCCGAACCGTACCCGACCCGTTTTAAAACCGATCCAATTCCTGCCCGCCTCAATTAAACCCGAACCGAGTATACCCGACCCGAACATAACCCGAACCGAGTATACCCGACCCCAATATAACCTAAAATCGTAAGTTGCTAATCCAATAAGTTGTCAATCATTGTACTAGTTCAATATTTGTAAAGCTAGTTTGGCTATAACATAACCAAGTAAACAAACGATCCACATCACAATGCCAAACTCAATGGGCCACTCACCCGGAGACATTGGGGTTAACATCCCCCAAACTGCAGCATCAATACTACATCACATGCCAGTTCTTAGTTCAACTACTACAAATGCAACAACAATCCAAAATAAAGTTTACATCAAATGTAGAAGTTCACATGATAATCCTTGATCTTCTTCTTAGTTACATAACTAAGCTTCAATGAAATTCACACAAATTATAATGATAAGAGGAAGGCAACGCGCCTAAGTCTCCAACTGCGAAATCTGATCAAGTAAAAGAAGTCACAATCAATCTCAATAGTCTTCTAAACATGGAAACTGAGATAATGCAAGTGATTAGCAAACAAAAACAAGATGGCGTTTGATCAATTACCTTGACTATCATTTACGTCGAGGGGAAAATCTAACACCTTTAGTAGTTGACCAATCCACATTTGATCCAATGAATTCTTCTTCTTCTTCTTGCGCTAAAGTGAAACAAAATGCCCAACAAAAATTCACCAAAAGTAGGAAAAAAAATAAATATAAATAAATGAAAAAGAAAATATTTAATACTTACATTGAAAGCCATATAACCAAGTCTGGGTTGTTATCAATGCTTCCACATTCTCAGGAATATAAGAACTTCTCCACTTATTTAAAATCCTACCTCCAATGCTAAAGGTTGACTCCGAAGCAACGGTTGTGAGTTGGACGCTTAGAATATCCCGAGCTAAATGAGAGAGTTCACCATACTTCTCTTGATTGGTTTTCCAAAACTCTAAAACATCCAAATCCACTTTACGCTCAATTTTGGGATCCTCCAAATAAGTATCAAGTATTGACTTTCCACTTCCACTTGAATACTTGCTATCATTCTCATCAAATTCCTTCAAAATACAAAATTGCAATTAATATGTAGAAATATAATAAATAAAATTTTATAACCTTAATATCAATTAAACTGGGGAAAAAAAATTCGATTGATCTCACTACGGTCCCCTTAAAAAAACAAAGAAGAGCAAGATAGTATAAAATTATAGAAACATACCGCCAAATAATCAAATTTGCGTTTGCCATTTCCAATTCTTGAACCCGCTCTGCCAGTGCTTGATGATGGTGTTGATGATGCAATAGGAGTTCGAGGAGTAGGGCTTTGGGTATACTCTCTAAGAAGCATCTCCAACTTTAATTGTATATCGTTCACTTTTCTAATTGCCATCTCCTTATTTTCATAGAATTTCTCATAACAGTACTTGATAAACACCAACTTACATCGAGGATCAAGAATTGTGGCAAAAATAAATAATAAAGTATACTCACTCCAATACTTATCAAACTTTGCTCTCATCTCCCTGACCATGTTCCTGATAATTGGATCATCACAATCTAATTGTTCTTTCAAGAACATATCAATCCTCCACACATTTTCGAAGTACATGTTCGATGTAGGGTACTTACTACCGGAAAACATATGAGTTATATCACAAAAAGGCCCAAGAAGCTCATGAATTCTTGCAATCCTCTCCCATTCATCATTTGTCAGAAGAGTCTTGTACATAAGATCAATTTGAGCAAGTAACTTAAAAGCATCAATATAAAGAAGTGCTCTATCAAGCATTTCATAGGTCGAGTTCCACCTAGTAGGCACATCCAACCACAAAGCCTTGCTTTCTAATATCATACACCGTTTAACACAATGCTCAAAAGTCCTCTTTCTAGACTCTGATCCCTTGACATATTTCACACTTTCTCTAACCTTAACAACACAATTATCAATTGTTTTCAACCCATCTTTAACAACAAGATTCAAAGTGTGTGCCGCACACCGAATATGAAAATATTTCCCATCACTTAATAAATGCCCCATCTCATAAACTTTGGATCTTAATTCATCTTGCATTTTGTCATTGCTAGATGCATTGTCCAGTGTTATTGAAAAGATCTTATGTCGAATGCCCCATTCTTGCAACAAGTCATACACAACACCACATAAAATAGATCCAGTATGAGGAGGTTCTAAATGATGAAAATTTAAAACTCTAGTAGCCAACTTCCAATTGGAATCCACATAGTGAGCAGTCAAGCACAAGTATCCCTCTGTTTGACAAGATGTCCACATGTCACAAGTCAAAGAAATGCGCCCAGGAAGCGCATGAAGAGCTAACTTAAGTTGTTGTTTAAATTGAGCATATAACTTGAGGCAATAAGCTTTCGTTGTGTTTCTAGTTATGGTTCTAACTTCATTGTTTAAGTATGTGTGAATCTCTTTATTTCCTTCATGCTCAACCCAAGAAAAACTATACCCATGCCTTATGATCGCCCTAGCTAGCAAATCACGATAAATTTTTTGTTCAAACCTTTTCTCACCTCCTCTTTCTTCAGATGCCTTTGTAGCTTGATATGCTTTACACTTCTCCAAGTGCTTCTTCATGTTGCTCGTCCCATATTGCGCAATAGCAATAAAAGTTGCTTTCTTGCAATGTGAGCATTGTGCTCGCTTCTTGCCATCAGTGAAATTGTTCCCATCAATCACAATAAAATCTAGCGACACCGAACTTCTTTTTTTATCATCTTCAACAACGGCATCAAGGGTTGTTGTCATAGGAATGGGAGTCAACATTGCATTGGCATGCATTTCATTTCCTTGTCCTTCAATTTCCATAGCTCCCTGCATTTAATTCAATAATTAGTTTGGAAAAACATATATACCAAAACTTTTTTACATGGCATTTACAACATTTTTTTAAAAAAAAACACTTGTGTACATGTAGTCTACATTCAAATGCACGTGTATCTGTACTTTTACTTTAAGTAACATTAGTGAACTGATTAAAGAAAAATAAAATACAACAACCAACAATGCCCAGTCGACCCCCTTGCCAACCGGTTCTTCTGAATCGAGCTCAGCTCTGAACCCAACTATTGAACTTGCCAGCATTATGGTTTATAAGCCCCTATTTTGTCATCGTCCACAGCAGCAACAACACAATTTCTAGCCCCCTCTAGACTCTCTACAAGGCCCTGTTATACGATATCCTACACCTAGATTTGAATTAAGGCAACTTGCAAGTTTAGGAATTAGGATCCTTGACCTTGGCCGTCATTTGCAGGGATTTTTCCTCAGGAAAGGACATAATGGGAAAGAAATGGGTTTCAGTTTAGGTTTAGCTCGGGTTCTGTTCATTTCAATTTCTATTCAGTTTAGGTTTCTTCCCAGTTCGGGTTCAGTTCTTTGTGCTCATGTTCCTGTTCACTTCAGATTCCCAGCAATTCACAGTCACAGCAACTTACTAAAACTATACATTAAAAGGAAGGCCTATAACAGAACAGATGTGGTTTCACTTGTTCCAGTTTCAGGTTCAGATTCATAGGTTCAGGTTTAGATTCAGCTCCAGTTCAGTTCAGCTCCGGTTCAGTACAGTTCAGCTTAGGTTTAGTTCGGTTCTGTTTTTGTTCGATTCAGGTTCTGTTCGATTCAGTTCGGCTTAGGTTTAGTTTGATTCACGTTCAATTCGGTTCAGGTTGAACACCCAATCTAACAAAGATGTAAAGCAGATCAGCTACACTCAAAAAAAAAAAGAACACACACACAGAGACACAAGAGTCAGTAAACTAACCTGAAAAGTCTTCTTCAGAGTGTCATCAACCACAAAGATAGAAATTTGAGAAATTTAGAAGGGAAATCCAAAGCTCAGAACTTTAGGAGCTCACTTTCAAAACAACGGAAGGGGGAAAAAACAGAAAATTGGGCAAATTTAATGGGATGCAAGCACTGACCTCCTTCCATCAAATCATCAATGACTCAAACTGTTTAATAGCATCGTCATTGGCAATACCCATTTCGATTATTCAACAAAAACCATAAAAAATCCAGCAAAAACACACAGGAGCAACCACCTTCTTGGTATGTTTCAAATTAAACCTCTAAAAGAAAAAAAGAAGGGATTTTTAAAGCTGGGCAAGATCAATTTGGTGTATGATATTTGAATCTATTAAAGATACATGCAAACAAAAGACCAAAATTTTCACAACCCAGCTCAGATCTTGAAGCACCCAATGAAGTACAAGGATTAAAGAGAAGAACAAGAAGAAAATAAAACTCACTAGCATCCGATGAGAGCAGATTTGAGGAGGAAACGACAGAGCAGCGATAGCTTGACTGCTTGAGGCTTCACAGAGATCGAGCCCAGAGATTTAGAGAGATGCGTCTAATGCGAGAGAGAAAGTGAGGAGGAGGAGAGTACAAGAGGGTCGCGGCACTGCTGGCCTGGGCAGCTGGAGGCTGGAGTCTCTTGCAATTTCTAGGGTTTTAGTTCACTTTGAGGAGAGGGAGATGGCCAGATGGGGTTTGGCTGAGACAGAGAAAGAGAAAGTGAGCAGACTGAGACACTCGTGAGTTTGAAGGCAGGCAGGCGGGCAGAGTTTTGGATTCTAATTTTTCAATTTGTTCCCCCCAAAATTCAAAGTTCCGTAAAATTGAAAGTCCAACCACAAATGAAATCCAAGAAAATTTAAGAAGAAAAATAAAATAGTTAATAATTTTTAATTTATAATTTGATAAATCCGTAATAAAATTATAAAAGATATAATATTTGGTCAAAATAAGAATTATGAGAAGATAAGCAGAATTAACAAATCATTAACTGATTAAGATCTAACAATATTATCTTACTATTTAATTTACTTAATGACTTAAATCAATTAGTTGAGTTTGGGGGGGGCAAATAATGTGCCTAATATGATCTCATAATATAAATTTAATTATCTTTGTAACGTATTTAAATACAGCGATACCACCGTACTAGGTCTGCAAAAAGGGGTTAAAAACAGATTCAAGGCATTCTAACACCATAATAATGATAATTAACACATACTCATATATTGTATCTGCTTTTGAGTTTTGAGTTTTGACTCATTGTGAACATGTAAACCAGGTTGCTAATCTCACAAAGACAAATCAATATTGATATGTGAGTCAGTATGTGACCACTTAACGAGCTATCCAAAGAACATCGAATTGATTATTGAAAATGTCAACTTGAAACAACATGTTTCTATTTACCAACCCAAATATGACAAACATGAAGTTATGAATCAAACTGGGGTCAAAATAAAAATTATATTATTTGCTTTCTCTTTTTGGTTACTTTTTAAGGAATATATATTTTGGCGTTGAGCCTTGTAGTTAAGACAATTGACTCATGAATCATGATTGACGTTAGGTTTGTTCACTAGTTTTATCATAACATGATATCAATTGAGATACTTGAAATTTGACTTAACAACACGTAAATCGTAATTGTTTAGACAATTGCACGTCGCATAACTGCATAAGATACAAGGCCACAGATGGGTTGCACTTATAAGTTTATAACGTACTAACTGTCATGGTAAATCGTAATC
>JACYFF010031952.1:83887600-83910865 GCA_017589665.1 Selenicereus undatus | reverse complement strand
ACACACACACACACACACACAGACACGTACATACATACATACAGTACATACATACGTACCTACATACAAAGATAGACAGACATGCACACGCATATTCCTGCGCACGTACGTACGTACATACATACATATATATGCACGTATCCATGCTCTTCTTTGAGGAAGTCGTCAAATAATTTGCTCCATTATTATCGAATTAGCTGTGAGCTATTTGTATTAGCTGTTAGCCATTTGTATTAGCTGTTAGTTGTTAGTTGCTTGAGTTAGTTGTTTATATTACCTGTATGAATTAGCTAGTTGTTGAAAAGCTATTTGATAAAATATTTTGTTTCTGATAAACTTGTGAGACAAAAAGCTAATTATTCAAAAAACTTTTTTTCAAAAAGCTCATGGAATGAGCTTTTTCAAATTACCTTTTGAGATCTAGAAAGCTCTTCTAAGAAGCTTTTCACCAAACGCCGAAACTAGCTTTTTTATTTAGTCAAACAGCTAATCTTTGTCAAAAAAAGTTTTTCAAAAAGTTGTTTGCCAAAGAGAACCTATATATAATTATGGTATAAACCTACTTACTTTACGAATTGCCGGTCCATAGGCAAGAGTAGTTAAAAGAAAAAAATTGTTCTGCGAGCCATTTGAAGCAAAACTTAAACTCTTTTCTGGACCTTGAACAAAATAACATTGTAAACAAATTTGTACTCTATATAAAACTGTATGAACCTTCTAGTTGTTCATGTATGAACTAACTCAACATCAACTCTTTACCTTACTTTCTTACCTCCTCACCGTCAGTTATTCAGACACCTGAATTTCACATAGGCTTGAGTAGTCATAAAAATTTGTATGGTAGTTGATTAGTCCAAAAAAATGCATCATTCTAATATTGTATTTCAAGTATGTAGAAGAAAGGGTCCATCGGTCCCTTTCTTTCTATGCTTTGACTTTTTTATTTAAAAAAAGTCTTCAAATCCTTTTTTTTCCCCCTTTTTTTTGGTGGTTCAAAATTTTTGTACTGAATTTCGATATATAATATTGTCTTTGGGTTACAGTTCACAAAGTTCTTTACTAGTTAGAAAGAAAGTTAATGCCTTTGGATTTGGTTAGGTGGCGAGCATAATATTTTTGGATTCTCCTTTTGGCACTGGCTTCTCTTATGCCAATACTGCAGAAGCATATCACAGTCAAAAATAAAAAAATGCTTCAATTCTTTCTTACCTAATGTGATAACTTTATGCCAGATTACTAAAATTTAGACTTTAATATCACCTAAAAGAAAGAGTTAAATTCTCTTAACTAGGTAGCTAAGGAATTTTTTTTTTTCACCTCTATTTTTTTAATTAAGGGCTGCTACGGCATATTAGATTATAAGCTAACATATCTATCTTCAAGGGCCAAGTTTAAGATTATTGGTGGAATCATAGGGCTACAGGTGAACAAGGGAATGAGCTACTAAATTCTCCCTCTATGCTTACATGGCTCCAACTGATGAAATCAAATTTACAAGAGTGTAAAATACCATCACGGCCATAACTAGAGGGCTATTGTCCTTCTCTATTTGCTTGTGTTTCTGAATTAAATAAAGGCAATCACGTTCCACGATAAAGAGCCCAAAACCTACCTCCCTAGTAATAGCAAAGTAACAAGCCATGTCTTCCTCTTTTTCTGGTGATGAAAAGCCGCTGCCTTGCTTGATAGCTGCATTGACTGCACCCGCCTTCAAAATCCTCAACCACAAAGCCCCGTCCCCTTCCCCTGTTGTCGCCCATGCTGGTAGCATCAGTGCTGAAGTGCTATGGTCAGGGGCCGCAATAAGATCTCCAAAGATTGGGGTGTCGTAGTCGATCTTTGTCGTAGAGCTTTGAAACTCTCTACCATATCCTTAGTTGTTGTTAAAACAGCACATGGGCTTTTGAAAGGGTTTGAACACCATATGTTCATCCCACTCCAACACTCCCCAGGTTGGCTTTTGTCTCAAATCCCTTTTGCTAAATTTAAAAAATAAGATTCACAAATATTGTTGATTTATGCCAAACGCTCAAATTGCGCGCTAGGGTTTCTCCTTGGTTCTTATTAGGTATTTCTTTTCATATTAAGTTGTTTAACCTCATCTAGTGTGACCAATTTATTTGCCTCTTGGCATATAGAGAGTTCCTTGATGGTGTGTCTATTTTTGTTCAACTATTCTACTTTAGGATGAGAGTTTCTTGTTGAGAGTTTTGAGAAATAGCAACCTACTTATGTAATTGATCCTGTTGTGGTTGAGATATTTTCTTTGTTTGTTTTATCTCAATGAGCATATGGCTCTCCAAATCGTTTAATGGAACTTATTAGGGATATTACCCCTGTATATTGTTTTGTACCCTGTCACCATTGATAATGGACTGTGTTGTTCCCGCATATGGTTTTTCCTGATTTGTGTTTTTCACATTAAATTTTGTGTGATATTCACCTTCATTTTACGTCTCAAAATATTCCCATAATAATTACTATTTGCTTTCGCTACAAATTTCGCTCAACTTAGGAACTTTTATTCGTAACGCTAGGTAATTGAAAGAAACAATCCAGCCTTTTTCTTGTCCAATATCTCGAAGGAAATCTATAATACTGCTCCACTAAATGATAACTGCCTATCTAAAGTGATTCATCAAACCCATTAGCTTCCTATAACAGGATAGCTGCCAAAGAATGGAAGAGAACATGAGCATATGATTCAATTGCAATGCGGCTAATGCCACAAGGATTGCAATTCATCAAAACCCTGAACGAGCTGAACAATATTGCCCTCCATAGGAAAAGCATTCACATAACATCTCCACCCAACAACCTTAATCTGGAGGTGCCTTCAGTTGCCATGGCGCCTTCTAGAAAGAAGAAGCATGACCCACACGACAACCAGTTGTCATTTTATCCTTTTAAGCTTAAAGAAATGGTAGCTTCACCTTGCTGAATAGTTGTTGTCCTTTGGAACAAGCCAAGCCCTCTTATTTAGAGGCCCGCGTACGAGCCACACACTGTTTATTCATACTATGAGCCCAAGTCTTTGTTAATTAAGTATGAAACATGCTGCAAAGGTAAACCAGTAACCTTAGGGAGAATAACATACGACGTAAATTTATCTCTAAATTTCCTTACTATGGTACTATTTATATAGTTGTGGGAAAATCTCCAACATTGGCAATTGTGCTTTACCCACTCCTAATAAAACATTGAAATTAAATTATGTTTTTCCCTCAATGAACACACAATTTAATTTAATAAAACATTTATGTAAAGATAACAATTGCCAAATTGTTTTTGAAGTTGTTTCTATCTCCATTCAAGATAAAGCAACAAGTATTATTCTTCTTCGGGTTAGAAGTAATGGAGATCTCTATCCTATTTTCTCCCCACCGTATATACAATAAGATTTCTTCTCTTGTCACCATTTAGATGAAGTTTGGCACTGTAGGTTAGGCAACAGTACTAGGATTTTGGATTTTAGGCATTCTAATAAATCCATGTCAACCTCTAAGTCTACCAAGGATTAATTGTGTTTCATGTTGCTGGGACAAGTAAACTATCTTATATTGAGGTTAAGTATTGTTCTATTTGGCCTTTGTTTTTTACTCATAGTGATTAACGGCACTCTCTTCTTTATTCTAAAGATGGATGCAAATACTATATTCTGTTTGTTAATGATTTTTTACATTACTTTTGGATATGTTTTTTGCAAAAGAAATACGATGTCTTTCTCACTTTCACACACTTTTAAACACTAGTGTAGAATATTTTCAATACCAAAATTGTTTATTTTTAAAGTGATGGATGCTATGACTATGATAATTGTCTATTTGCTCATTTTATTTTACATAATTGCATGTATTTTTGTAGATCTTTTCCTCATATCAACAATATAATGCTGTTGCTGGAAAAGCGAAATATTTCTTATTGATGCTCAAATGGAAATAACTTATTGGTCTGATGTTGTTCTTACAGTTGCTTATGTCATAAATCGTCTTCTAACTCCTGTTTTGCAAGGTCTATCACCGATTCAAAAACTATTTTCTAAACCACTCGATTACAGTTTTCTTAAAGTTTTTGGATCAAAATGTTTTCCAAATTTAACTCCATATGTTTCACCCTTAATTGGTTGCATGTGTCTTCATTGGTTATGCCAAGCATTATAAGGCTTATAAATATTTGAATCCTGTAACGTGCCGCACTTACATAAGCTCACATGTTATTTTTCATGAACTCGCTTTTCCATACTCTAGCATCCTCAATCACAAACCTCCCTCTAGTTTACCTACCTACTACCCCTCCCAAATGCCTCCTGTTAATCTTCCGGACCAGTCTTTCTCTCCTGCACCATTCGCTAGCCTAGCACCTTACTCAAGCAGCCCAACCCATCAGACCCACACTTCGAATCAAGATGAGCATGTCTCTCATTCTCGGCATCCCATTCAGTTTAAACTGGCATGGGTATTTTAAAACCACAAACGATTTTATCTCTTATTGTTGATCATGTGGGTGTCGACCCTTGTCTTTCAAAGGCAATGATGCACTCAACCTAACATCAAGCCATGGCAAAGGAATTCAATGCATTTTTAGAAAATGTCACTTGGGAATGTGCGGCATGAACTCCATTTATGCATGCAGTCAGTTGTAAATGGGTTCATAAGAAAGAAATTATGCATCAAATGGATCACTTGATCACTATAAAGCTTGTCTTGTTGTGGCTCTTGACAATCACCAACATAAAGGTATTGATTATCATGAAACATTTAGTCCAATTGTTAAAGTCTCTGCTGATCATTTGTTACTTTCTATTATTGTTTCATACAAGTGGATAATTTGTCAACTTGACGCGAAAAATGCTTTTCTACTTGGTTATCTTGATGAGGTTATCTTCATGAAGCAACCACTAGGTTTTGTCCACCCTCAATATCCTAACCATGTCGGTCATCTTAAGAAATCTCTCTATGGCTTAAAACAGGAACCTCGTGTTGGGTTTCACTACTTTAATTCTTTCCATTTTGTCCCGTGGTTTCATTTGCAGCAAGGTTGATACCTCTTTGTTTATTTACCTTCATCAATCCATTATCCTCATGCTCCTATTATACGTTGATGATACGCAATTGATAGGGAACATTCCCACCCTTATTTGCTCATTTATTACCGCCTTGTCCACTAATGTTGCAATGAAGGATTTTGGTGACCTTTATTATTTCCTTGAGGTTAAGGTAGTGCGCACTTCTTCTAGTCTTTTCCTTTCTTAGTACAAGTATGTCAGTGATCCACTTAGGAAATTTTATTTTCACACTCTCAACGTTGCAATGAAGGATTTTGGTGTGGACTCCATGTGTTTCTAGGACCACAGTACCCCTAATTGATCGCAAGTTACTTTCTGATTCCTCTTATTATTGTTGTATGGTTGGAACACTGCAATATCTTACCTTGACTAGACTTGACATTACTTACATCGCACATGTAGTCTCCCTATTCTTGCATGCTCCCCGCATGTCTCCTTGAATGTTGTCAAGTATATTTTCAGATACTTGTAGGGCACAATAGATCATGGCCTGTTGTTTAAGGCTAACTTTAGGTTGGATTTGATGGTTGTTTTTTGTGATCTAATGGGAGTAGATGTCCTAATAGAAGCTGCTCTATTACTGGATTTGTTGTCTTCCTTGGTTCTAACTCATTTTCATGGTGTCTCAAGAAGCAAACGTTGTCTCTCACTCTTCTACATAGGTTGAGTACCATGTTGTCGCTTACAATGCTGTGGAAATCCAATGGCGGGGCTAACTTTTGCTAGGCCTGTGTGTTTTGGTATAAATTCCTACTTAATTGTTTTGAAACAACATTTCCACCACCTATCTTGTTGTAAGTCCAGTTCTTCACTACCATAGAAGGCACATTAAGGCAGATTATCATTCGTACGTGAAGCGATTGGCAAATGTCTACAATTGAAATTGGTTCCCACTCAGTTTCAAATGACTTACATATTCGGCGAAGGATTAACGTTATAGAAGTTTCACCACTTTGAGGTTAATCTCTTCATTGTTTCACCCCATATAGATTGAAGGGGTGTAACAATGCGTATATGTAACCTAGCATTACCGGGCCTTGTAATCCATACTTATACACATATAAAACTCTAAGTGTTTAATATAAATATATATCTAGCCACCCAAGTTTAGGTAGGCACTATAATCATCATACACTTAGTAAACCACCCCAAACAAGGTATACTGTAAGTTTATCAAATAGAGCTTAATAATTACTTGAACTAGCTAGTAGCGAATGAGATGTTAATTCAAGCAATATGAGCATATTTCTTCAAATGGATCATCGTACATCCGAACTCATGGTAGCATTCTCTTTAATTTGTACAAGGATTCGAAAAACGTTTGAGGCACAATAGGCCTATTCCGTCATTGAACTTTAATTTGAGATGTCCCCCGGGGTCCCCAACGTCATTCAGTTGTGCCTAAACAGGATCTAATAGAGTTCCAGCTTTCCAACTCCCACCTTCCCCTGCCCCAGGGGTGGATCCAACATGGTGTCAATAGGATCACCCGGCACTCCTCCAAAAAAAAATCATGCGACAAAAAAAAAAGTTTAAGATAAATACAAGATAAGCAAATGGTTGAATGAAGCTGCCTTCAGCCCTGTGGTTCAACATGCATGTTGTTTGCTTTGTGGTTCCCCAAGGTTGTGGGTTTGAACCCCCCTAATACACACTTATTTTTTTAATTTCCCGCCTTTAGAACTACTATGCTCCCCCTACCCCTTCGTTGCCTTGGACATTCTGTCCCAGACAGAACCTAAGAAATCCCAACCCCTACGCGGCCCACACCTAAAAACTCTTAATTCACCCATCTCTAAAATTTTTGATTTCGCCACTGCCCTACCCCCAGCTCCGCCCTTCCCTCCCCACACCCCTACCCCCCCAAAGAAAGAAATTGGAGGTAGCATGTATTGAAATTTCATTGTAATTCTAACAATTCGAATGTTCCCTTTTTTTGTTTTTGACATTTATTGCAGTGGTGACCAAGACAAGTCAATACCATATTTGGGAACAATGGAATGGATCAAGTTACTGAACCTCTCACAAACAGATCCTGATCATTGGAGACCATGGTTTGTTGACGGCCAAGTTGCAGGGTTAGTAACTATTCCTGAATGTAACTATTTTCATAGTTTGATAACCATCCTTAACTAAGTCATTAGTACGTGCTTTCGAATCACATGAAGTGATCCTGTCAAATCATCACCTTTTTGCAAGAATCGCATCCTCTATCCAAGTTAATTCTACCTCATACTCTGTTAATTAAAGCATAAGCCGTTAGTTATATTACGAGGAATATACTATGATGCCCTTGCACATATGTGCTAATTATTCAAGTATCTTTCTATCCCAGTTGCGAAAGTTTATATATTCACTTACAAATTAAAATTTGAATATCTTGTGCAGTTATGTGACAGCATACTCAAAATTCCCTTATTACTTGACATTTACTACGGTCAAGGTACGCAGCATGATTTGTACTTCTATGGATCTTTTTTCTGTTTGAGTTACATAATAATTGTGTCTCTGGAAAAACATAATCAATAATTATTCTCAGGGAGCTGGACATACTGCCCCAGAGTATAAGCCTAAAGAATGCCTTGCCATGATTGATAGGTGGTTCGCATTGCGGTTGTTGTAGGTAAAAGTTATGCTTCATGTCATGTCATTTTAGAAGTGATTTTATTTATAACAATCATGGCAAGGGGAGACATTAGTGCACAAAAGCACCTCCATTGGAGATCAGTACACTTACCCAATAATAAAAATATTTTCTATGAAGTTTAAGGATGAGTTATCCGACATTATTTACTTTGATAATCACATTGTACTTGCTCGACTGCTTATTTAAACTATGACGAGCGTAACACACCCCCCCCCCCAAACCCCCCTTTTTGGTGATATGGCAGTTACTTGATGCCCTTCTATTTAAGGGTTTGATACGAATAGCCTCTTAGTAATCTTTAATTTGAAATACAATATGGTGGAACATTCAAAAATTCTTGCATGAAATTGTCTTAAACTAATTTATTGTGAGACGACCTACGTAGCATTATTTTTTAAAATTAAAAAGGGGGCATTTTTAGGAGAGTTGTTTCACTCTCCATGTGTTTTCAAATTTTTTTTAAAAAAGTCTGGCAAGTTTCCCTCGCTTCCCAAAACTCTTAGTTAAATTAAAACCTACTTATTCTCCAACTCTTCGATTTAGTTCATGTAGATACAGGAATTTGCATGCTATGAATTATTCGTGTTAAAGAGTGGGCGTTTAGTTTAATTTAGTTATGTTTCAAAACAATAGTATTACATAAAAGTTATAGTCAGCCATCGATAACGCTTTTAGTTTCCTTTGTACGCGACATAATTAATTAACCATTATAGTCTTCCTTTGGAAGTGTTTTTAGTCATATTTGTATGGTACTTGGCCTTATAGTACAAAGTCGAATGTAAAACGTGCTAACAAATAATTACATTACTTGTCAGGCCATGGTACAAAATTAAACAATTAATCTATCGTATTAGTCATCAATTATAAATGTTATTAGTATGTCAATTAAATCACCAAACTATCAAATTATATAAACATTTAAGTCATTATTTAATAATGTTATTAGTCATATTTATGATATAATAGTGGTCATATATGACAACATTACATGCAAATTAAACAACACATTAGCATACACTTTTATGGACAACATGACCGAGTTATATCTATTTTCTGAACACAAATTGTATGGATACAGTCATACATTCAACAAGCAAATAGTCATGTTGTCATATTGTACACAATCAAAGTACCAAACAAATGTAGTACCAAATAAATTTTATCGTTATAGTCATACATGCAATAATTAAATAGTCACCAAAATTTTTTTTTTTGGTGCGGAAGAGGGGTTAGCCCCAAAATTTTATTAATTAACTATCATACGACACCACTTGGCCCCTACAGTATCAGCGAACAAAACATCCCTAACCTCCTGAGGGGGTGTCTCGAAGAGAGTGAGCTCAGTACTCAAGGATACCTCAATGTTGGCCAACGTATCTGCTACTTTGTTGGCCTCGCGAAAGCAGTGGGTGATTGTTGTTTCCCGTTGTCTTCCTTTAGCATCCGTTTGCATTGTTCAATGAGCGCTCGATGCTCAGGATTAGGCCCCATATCTCCTCGTAGCAAACCTACAAGTACTACTGAGTCTGACTGCACCCAAAGTTTGGAGATGCTCCGTTGCCGTGCAATTGTTAACCCTCTCAGGACCGCCTTGAGTTCTGCTTTCATGGACGAACCGCAGCCTGCGTGTTCGGCAAAGCCCCATTGCCATTCGCCCCTGCTACCCCTTAGCACACCACCACTTCCAACTAGTCCGGGGTTGCCCTTTGCAGCTCTATCCATATTAAGAATCATCCAGCCCATCGGAGGGGGTTTCCAGCCAACAAATGTCTCTCTGCGCAACATTGTGGCTTGGCTTCCTCCTTCACGTTGAAGAATCCCGGAGATTTCATCAATCCTGGTTAGTAGGAATTTTATTTTGTCGTGCGGTACTTCTTCGTCCTTCCCAAAAACAAACACCATTTCTCCGTTTCCAGGTATACCATAAGATGATCAAGAACTTCATGGGCCATGCATCCTCTTTGTTTTTATCATGAAGATTAGTTAGAAACCATTCTTTGAAAGTGGGAGGTGAGCCCATACAGCCCAATCCCATGGTGGTCAACTGTTGCCATACGGTTCTTGCTGCCGGACAGTCCCGAAGAACATGAAGCACACTTTCGCGGTCACCGTGTTAGAAGCAGAGAGGGAAAAATTAAGATATTATTTCTGGAGAATGAATGAGAAGAAAAAGTCATTAGAAGGTGAGGCTTGGCTTGTCTTTATATACAGCCTTGCCCTTTCTCGCTATTTGTTACAGTTATGTTGAGCAGAAAAATAATAGAGAGAAATAACAGAAGGAAGATAGTTGATACATATCCTAACACCCCCCCCCTCAAATTGGTGGGTGAGAAACCCCCAATTTGCCCAAGATAGAGCGATGGCAAATCCCTATTAGTGGTTTGGTGAGAACATCTGCGAGCTGATGTTTTGTACTGACATGGCCGAGAGAAATAAGACCTTCCAAGAGTTTTTGTCTGACATAATGGCAATCAAGTTCAATGTGCTTGGTCCTCTCGTGAAATGCAGGATTTTTAGTTATGTAAATAGCTGCTTGATTGTCACATTTGAGTGGGATTGGGGTGATATCCTCCACAGTTAGCTCATGTAATAATCTGCTCAACCAAGCAAGTTCAGACACTACTCTCCGCATGCTCCTGTATTCTGCCTTAGCAGAGGATAAGCTTACTGTTTGCTGTTTCTTAGACTTCCAAGATATGAGAGTTTGTCCCAGGAAAATGACATATCCAGTAACCGATTTTCTGGTGTGAGGACAAGATGCCCAGTCTGTGTCACAGTATGCTAGGAGTGAGAAAGATGAGTTATCATTGAGTAGGATGCCAAGAGTGGGCTGACCCTTGAGATATCGAAGCACATGAATGGCAGCTTGATAATGAGGGAGTCTGGGTGCTTGCATGAACTGACTCAAATGTTGAACAGCGAAAGCAATATCTGGCCTTGTATGGGTAAGGAAATTGAGTTTTCCCACAAGCCTTTTGTACCTTGTGGGATCTGAATATAGCTCCCCCTCATCAGGCCTCAACTTGAGATTAATGTCCAGGAGTGTGATAACATCCGTGTGTTCAGTACAATTGAACTCTTTGAGAAGCTCCATTGTGAACTTTCTTTGAGTGAGAATGAGCCCTTGAGATGACTGCAGAACTTCCAGTCCCAAGAAGAAGTTTACAAAACCCAGATCTTTGATTTTTAAAGTGGTATCTAGATAATTCTTCAGATCTTGTATCTCTTTTTCATCATTTCCTGTGACTAATATGTCATCCACATAAACGGCAACAAATACAGCCTGACCAACTGTTTTCTTGTAAAATAGAGAATAATCATTCTCTGAATGCTTGTAACCTCTCTTGTATAAGACTTCAGTCAATTTGGCATACCATTAACGAGAGGCCTGTTTGAGACCATAGAGAGATTTCTTGAGTTTGCAAACTGCATTTGGTATGTTAGATGTGAGTCCCTATGGCGATCTCATGTAAATATCCTCATGTAAGTCACCATGGAGGAAAGCATTGTTTACATCTAATTGATGTAAACTCCACTTCTTTTTGACTACAACTACCATCAAGGTTCTAATGGTGGTCATTTTGACCACAGGAGAAAAGGTTTCAGTGTAATCTATCCCTTCTTTTTGTGTGAATCCTTTGATGACCAATATGGCTTTCAGCCTTTCCACTTTCCCATCTACTTTGAATTTCACCTTATAAACCCATTTGCATGCTATGGGTTTCTTTCCTTTTGGTAGGGATACTATGTCCCAAGTATTGTTTTCAAGTAGAGCCTGGAACTCTCTGTTCATGGCTTCCTGCCACCCTGGGTGTAATATGGCTTCCTCATATGTGGAAGGTTCACTATAGTCCAGATTTGACAGAAGTTGTTTGCTGCATGAAGAAAGGCTGAATGATGAAGTAGATGGAAGCTGCAGGCACAAGTTGGTAGTAGTAGCCAAACACCGATCACAGCAAGATTCAGCTTTACTACAAAGCACATAATCATTCAGATAACTAGGCAACTTGTGTGATCTCTGTGGCCTGCTATGAGGTTCAAAATTAGAATTTCTAAGTGTTGCAGGACTTTCTGAACTTGCCCCTTCAGGGCTGTCTGAGTTTGTATTAGTTGTATAGGTAAGAGAAGTGTCCTCATTCAAGTCAAAATGAGGGATTGGCAAGATCTTAGGACTAACTTGCTGTTGTTGTGCAAAAGGAAAAATATTTTCATGGAAGACAACATCTCTAGATACATAGAATTTTTTGTCTGCTATGGACATTACCCTGTAACCTTTCTTGCCATGTGGGTACCCCAGCAACACCAATGGAATTGCTCTGGACTGGAGTTTGTCTCTGCCTTGTTTGGTGGTAGACATGTAGCCCAAACAGCCAAAAACCTTCAGGTGACTGCATTAAGGTGGTTTGCCAAACAGCAGCTCAAAAGGACTTTTATATTGTAGTAGAGTGGTGGGCATTCTATTGATCATATGAGTGGCAGCAAGTAGACACTCTCCCCAAAACTTTGTTGACAATTGTGATTGGAACAAGAGGGCCCTACAGACTTCCAGCAGATGCTTGTGTTTTCTTTCTACAACTCCATTTTGTTGAGGAGTTTGGGTGCAGCTGGTTTGGTGAACTATTCCAGTTGATGCAAAAAAATCCAAAGCCTCATTGCTAAGGCCAAGTTCCAGGGCATTGTCACTTCTTATTGTTCTTACAATCCCATTGAATTGGGTCTTGGCCATTGCTACAAATGACTTTATCAAGGGGAAAGCCTCATCTTTGGTCACCATTAGATGGGTCCATGTTGATCTTGTATAATCATCTACTAAGGTCAGAAAATATCTATGACCATTGTGTGTCTTTGTGTGGTATGGACCCCACGTGTCCACATGAACCAAATCAAAGGGTCTAGCAGATGAAATAAAACTGTTGTGAAAAGGCAACTTATGCTGTTTTGCACGAGGACAAATGTCACATGGAAATAAGCAATCATCTTTATTGACTTTGGAAACAAAATTCTGCAATGCAGTAATATATTTCAATTTGCTGAAAGAGATATGTCCCAATAGTCTATGCCACAGGTCTAGGGATCTCTCGTCTTTATTACAACTGAAAGAGTATTCATCCTCACTAACATAAGATTCTCTTTTGCTGCTTGAAGGCTGAGAACTACAGGTAGGTTTGTAGTCAACTTTACTTGATTCTGCTCCTTCGAGGGTTAATTCTTTAGCAATCTCATTGTCCAGTATGTAAAGCCCTTGAGTCGACCTACCAATTTCCACTGGCCTCTTCAAAGAAGGGCCCTGCAAAACACAAGAATGTTCTGAGAAAACAACTGCACATTTTAACTATGCACTCAACCTTTTCACTGACAGGAGGTTGAACTGAAAGAATGGTACAAATAAGGCATGGTGTAATATTAGATTGCTCCCAATTTTTAGGTCTCCAACCTGAGACACTTTGACTTTATTACCATTTGGCAAGGTAATAAGGGTTGGAATCTTGAGTGTCCTGATGTTATAAAGGAGGTTTTTGTCAAAAACCATGTGGTCGCTTGCTCCTGAATCCACAATCCATATTTTCCCATCTAGTTTGCATGTACAACAGACAGTGTTAGCAGAGGCAATATTTTGCAACAGACCAGGGTTCATACCTACCATATAAGCAGTGGAGAATCCAAGTGGAGAAGATCCTTGAGGTTGCTTGCTTGCATGGAGGCCAGCTAAGAATTGAAGAAGTTGTCTGGACTGGTCTGGATCAAGTCCTGGTAGTGTGATAGACCGAGGTGATTGACTTGATGAATGATTTGGGTCTATACCAGCAATAGGCTTAGGAGTCTCAGTAGAGATCTCCCCATCAACCCAGGTACTATTAGCAAATCTTGCCCCTTTTTGTTTGAAAGATTGGGGTTGCTTGTTGGGATAACCATGAATTTTATAACATTTGTCTATGGTGTGCCCCTGCCTCTTGCAGTGGTCACAGAATATCTGAGAATTTCTCCTTCCGTCTGGCTTTCTTGGATAACTTTGTTTTTGTGTTCCAGCACTGAAGATGATGCTGAGTCACTCAAAAAATAGGTAGTAGTGTTGACTTGTCTCTGCTTCTCTTCTTGGATTAGGAGAGAGTATGTTTGTCCAAGGGAAGGTAGTGGATTCATCATCAGTAAGTTGCGTCGAACACTTGTGTAAGATTCATTGAGCCCCATGAGAAAGTGAATCATATTTTGTTCCTGAATATATTTCATCAGCTTGGTGTTTACACCACATTCACATTTGCTGCATGTACATCTTGGCATATCATTGACAACAGCATACTCGTCCCAAATTCTTTTTGCTCGTGTATAATATGTAGCAATATCAGAATCCCCTTGGGAAATACCTGACAGTTCTTTCTTGACTTGAAACAATTTCGCTTTGTTTGGCTGTCCAAATCGTTCCACCAGTTCTTTCCACATCTCTTCTGCCGTACTACAGTACAACACACTGCCTGAAATATCTTTGTGTAAAGAATTCAGGATCCATGAAGCAACCAAATCATTGCACCTTTGCCAATAAGATAACAAAGGTGAATTATCTGCAGGTCGAGACACTTTTCCATCAATAAAACCGACCTTGTTCTTGGAAGATAGGGCGATTAGAAAAGTCCTTTTCTAAGATTCGAAGTCTTCTCCATTGAATACATCAGCAACCAAGATTTGCCCAGGATGATCAGAAGGATGGATGAACATAGGATCATTGGGCTCAATTACTAGCATTCGAGCTCCTTGAGCAGCCATAGCCTATGGGACGAAACGATGGTCGAAATCGAAGATTTAGGGTTGGAGAATTGAAAGAAAACTGTATGAATCGCGAGCAAATGACTAGCCTAATTGGTTGATGGATTCCATCAGTCGATTGATAGTGAAAGAGAAGTCTTCATTGACGAAGAACTAGATTGATTGGCGAATCAATTTCTCCTGCTTTGATACCATGTTAGAAGCAGAGAGGGAAAAATCAAGATATTATTTCTGGAGAATGAATGAGAAGAAAAAGTCATTCGAAGGTGAGGCTTGGCTTGTCTTTATATACAGCCTTGCCCTTTCCCACCATTTGTTACAGTTACGTTGAGCACAAAAATAACAGAGAGAAATAACAGAAGGAAGATAGTTGATACATATCCTAACACACCGTCGCACACTGTGCAATAAGGGTCGCTCGCGGGGCCCCTTTTGAATCTATTGACATTGATCATTATTCTTTCGTGAAGGGCGAGCCATGCAAACACTTTTACATGTTGTGGTGCTTCAATTTTCCAAAGATCTTTCCAGTATCTCTCTTTTGGTATCGGGGTCCTTTTGCCTAATTAGAGTCAGAGCTGATTTGAGAGTGAACCATCCCGATCGGGATGCTCTCCGATAGTAGCTGTCATCAATCCCTTTCCGTAGACCCAGATCAAAGGAAGCTATAGACTTTAATGCTTCATCTAGGAGATAGTCTTTGAAGAGATTCTATCGCCAACCCCGTTCCTCGTGCCATTAGTCGCATATCTTGTTGTTTTAATCTTCCACTAGGACGTCCCGGGTCACCCTATCCAGGAGGGTTGCCTCCATAGCCCATTTGTGACTCCAAAATTTGGCGCTACGGTCATCACCTATAGCCCATCCAGTTCCTTGGTGGATGATCTGAGCATTTTCAACTATTCCTCTTCATGTGTGAGAATCCCCAGGTTTGGTTTGGAAGATGTCAAGGCCCTGTCAACCTCGGCTATACTTACGCTTGAGGATTCGAGTCCGTAGGGATTCTCCTTCCTCCAGGACTCGCCAACCCACTTTCGAGAGGCAAGCAGAGTTGAGTTGTTTCATTGCTCGTAGATCTAGGCCCCCTTCCGACTTCGGCTGTGTCACAATTTCCTATTGTACTAAATGTGGTCTTCTTTAAGCGGAAGTGCCTCCCCAAAGGAAGCGACGTATTCTCCTATCTACCTCATCATAGATTGACCGTGGCAACTTTATAATTTGCATCGAGTAGGCTGGGATCGCTTCGATCGTGGATTGAATGAGTGTAATTCTCCCCACCAAAGATAAACATTTTGTCTTCCATCCCACGAGTCGCTTCTCGATGCAATCTCGAATGTATTGGAACTGGGGTTTGGATACTCTGCCATGAATGGTGGGAACCCCCAAATACCTTCCGAGGTCATCTGTGCATTCAATTTCCAAAATACTACAAATTGAATCGACCTTGTGGCCCAAGGTATTGGGAGAGAACAGAATCTTCAACTTGGTTGTGCTAAGTTTCTGCCCAGATGCGTTGCAAAATTCATTGCAGGCAACACTTTATGATTTGAGCTTGTTCCTTAGTGGCTTCAGCAAACAAGACTATGTCGTCAGCAAAGCATAAGTATGAAATCTCTGGTCCACCTCGACAAGCCGATAGTGGTTTCCATTGCTTACTAGCTACAAGGCCTTCAATGAGTTGCGATAGTCTCTCCATGCATGCAAGAAACAGGTAAGGCGATAATGGACCGCCTTGTCTTATGCCCCTAGAGGGGAGGAATTGTTCCGTAGGCTCCCCGTTCCAAAGGATGCGCATCGCGCATGAGGTCACACAATTCATGATTGCCTTAATCAATCCTTGTGGAAGATTCATGTCCTAGAGAGTGTCAAGAATGAACTCCCATCTGAGTCGATCATAAGCCTTCTCCAAATCGAGCTTTATGGCCATATACCCTTTCGCGCCTTGCTTTTTACGCATGGTATATAATAATTCGTGCATGATCACCACATTGTCATTTATGAGACGCCTCTTAACGAAGCTTGCTTGGCACGGCGAAATCAGCTTGGGAAGAGCATACTCCTTTGCACTGTGACCTTGGTGATGACCTTGTAGGCCACGTTGCATAACCCTATGGGTCTGAATTGAGAGACAAGTTGAGGGTTATCAATCTTGGGAATAAGTGCTATGAAAGTGGCGTTTAGGCCTTCCGAAAGGTGAGTTCCTTTTAGCACAGGCAATGATAAATTGCACAACTTTGTCCCCTCCACTTCCAGTATTTTTGGAAGAAAAATGCAGATAGCCGTTAGGCCGCGGTGCCTTATTGGGGTTTATGCTCATTAATGATGACCGAATGTCCTTGGTGCTGAAAGGTTTGGAGAGTTCTTGAACTTCAACCTCATCCAAGGTGGGGAAGCATCCCGCAGGCATGCTCTCTCTTGGGGTTTCCAGATTGGGTATAGTGAATAATCCGGAGTATAGGAAACAATTAGGACTAACCTGGATGCGGAAGTATACCGTCGACAATAGTCCACAATAAGAATACCAATTGATGAGCAATAATTAATCCCAGCGGCTACTAGAGTCGCTTTATGACGTCCACGTTCTAAACCCGATTACTCCGCGACGATGGTAGAGTAATTATGAGGAGAGAGAGAAAATAATATTTCTGTATCTTTCAGTGTGTTTAAGCTGACCCTCCCAAACCTCCTTATATAGGTATTGGGGGGTTAGCAATTAGGGTTTAAGGAGGCCTCTTAGTGGCCGTCGGGCCTCAACTAATGGGCCCGACCGACAGCTCCCACTCGGCCACAAAAGGCCGTTACAACACATGATCCCTACGAATCATATCTCCTCACATTCCATACAGGGAATAGAACGTGCGACCGAAGATAACAAATAATGTTATATTAAGTCACCATCCAACTAGCATAACATCTTCACGAAATACAATACCCCAAAAATATCCCAAGACATCACCAGTGGCATCTTTAGTCCCTTATGCCTGATATATCATATGATTATGTTCTCAACATAATCGCCCGGGCTTGATATGGTGATGGTGGATAGATTTTCCTTAAACACTTATGAAATCTCATCTTAACTTAATTGCTTTCCTAACGTGTTCCCGCTGAACCGTATACATCGTGGCTCTTGAGAATCACATTAAAGTAGCATCATTAAGCTTCGACTTAATATCATAGCTTTAAGTCAAAGGGTCATCGTCCATAGGGTCACACAGTGACAAGTGACAGAGAATTCAATCGTCACCCCACATATGGGTCGTCTTACAAGCACACACAGTATGAGATGTGTGTCACGGCATAGCTCCCACTTAGCTGGGTTCGTCACTCTTTATGCCATGCGAATCGTCAGTCTAGATTTTTACTCAAAAATCTAACCTGAGCCACTAGATCAACATACTGAATGTTTGACCTTGGCACTCAAGATTCGGCTTTTAGGGCTTCAATATGAAAACGTATCTCATATTCGACTCCTTTGAGTCTCATCTTAGTCTTACTAAGGCGACTATTCCTCATTCATACACCTTCAGTATGAGTTATCGGTATTGCACACCTAGTGCCAATATGATTACGTCTCATCCTGCCCGCTACTCAAGCGTCAGGGTGATTGCCTGTGTGACTAGGCCAATCAGAAGCCTGTGACTTTTCAATATGTCTAACAAATAAATTATAAAACATTTAGAAAAAGAACACTTTTAATCTTTATTTCATAAATGCCTTTTACATGAAGAACGTATATATCATACATAACAAGATTCCATCCAAGACTAAACCCTGCGAAGTCCTAGACTCAACGAATGTGCTTTGAAAGCATCTCTAGGAATTGGCTTAGTTAATGGATCGGCGATCATCTTGTTAGTGGGTATATACTTGATGGCAACTTCCTTCATCTTTACAGCGTCTCGCACGAAGTGATAACGCCTCTTGATGTGTTTGGTCTTCCGATGAAACTTCGGATCCTTGGCGAATTGGATGGCAGCTGTGTTGTCACATAATATCTCTACAGGATCATCGATTCTCAGAGTGAGATTAAGATCCTGGAGGAAGCTCCTAAACCATATTGCCTCCTGCGTGGCTAGGCTGCATGCGACATATTCTGCTTCCATGGTCGACAGAGCTATGCAATCTTGCTTCTTACTGCACCATGATATGGCCCCCCCACCCAGGGTGAACACATATCCTGAGGTTGACCTGGACTCGTCCAGGTCACCACCCCAATCAGCATCTGAGTATCCTCTCAATTTAAGATCCCCGCCCTGAAAGCATAGGACCAAGTCGGTTGTACCACGAAGGTAGCGCATGACTCTCTTAACAGCTTGCCAATGAGCCGGTTCAGGATTGCTTTGGTAACGACTTACCAGACCAACCGCAAAGAAAATGTCCGGCCGTGTACATAACATGGCGTACATTAGGCTTCCTACGGCACTAGCGTAGGGGACATTACTCATAGCATCTTTCTCTTTGTCCGTTTTTGGGCATTGGTCAAGGCTCAAGGTTAAACCCTTCTCAACTGGAGTGTCTAAGGGTTTGGAATAATGCATGCGGAATCGTTCCAAGACCTTTTTGATATATGCCTCTTGGCTCATACCTAATAGTTTCTTGGGACGATTCCTTACTGTTTCCACACCTAGGACATACCTGGCTTCACCCATATCCTTCATCTCAAAGACGGAGGATAGCCACCTTTTAGTAGCTTCGATCATCTCCAAATTATTCCTAGCCAATAGTATGTCATCAACATATAAGGTGAGAAACATAATCCCTCCGGTTGATCTTTTGACATACACACAATGGTCCTCTGAAACCATGGATAAGCCAAAAGAGGTTATGGCTTCATGGAATCTTAAGTACCAAGACCTGGCTTAAGACCATATATGGACTGCTTAAGACGACACACTTTGTCTTCTTGCCCCTTTGATACAAAACCAAAGGGTTGGTTCATGTAGATCTCTTCCTCAAGGCTGCCATTGAGGAAAACAGTTTTTACGTCCATTTGAAACAACTCTAAGTCCAAATGGGCAACCAAGGCTAGGAGTAGGCGAATAGAGGCAAATCTCACCACAGGAGAAAATGTCTCTTCAAAATCTACACCCTCAATTTGTGTAAATCCTTTCGCCACTAAACGGGCTTTAAACTTGTCGATCGATCCATCTGCCCGACGTTTTATCTTGAAAACCCACTTGTTTCCAATAGACTTACGTTGGGGTGGAAGATCAACAAGTTCCCAAACCTTGTTTTTTGCCATCGAGTCCATCTCATCCCTCATGGCATCCATCCACTCTTTGTGGCTTGGTGAGTCAATTGCTTCTTGGTAAGAGGTAGGCTCCTCGACTTCCAAGGGAGTACATAGGAATATTTCCCCTTCGATTTGAAAATATCGTCGAGGAATTCTTCCACGTTCACTCCTTCGGAGCCTAGGGCCTTCATTGTTCGTCTGCCCGGTTGAAGTGTCCCTCCCCCTATCTCTAAGGGGTGTGGGACTCTGAACATATGGAAAGTTACTCCCACTATCCCTCTGGGGCGTGGGATCCTGAACATGCGGACTTACTACATGTTCAACAACTGGAGATTGAGGACGGACCTCACTCGCAAGTTGACTTTCCTCATGTACGGGAGATTGAGGACGAATCTCAATTTCCTGGTCAGGCAGGTCTCCCCCATTCCCTCTAGATAGGGGAGGCATACCATCTTTGGTGACTTGGTTAGAATCCAAATTCTCCCCCTCACCGAATGATGGTTGGATGTATGGTTATAGCTCAAATAGTTCGACATCCCTTTTGACTTCACCAATGGTCGGGAACTCATCCTCGAGAAAATCGACATTGCGGGAGTCTATTTCTATCATGCCACCATTTGGATGTTCCCCGTACATCACATATCCTTTTGATTGTGCGGGGTACCTAATGAACACCATTTTCGTGGCTCTTGGACCAAGTTTCCCATGTTTATGGGTTGGGTTGTGCACATAGCCGGCCGAACCCCATGGGCGTAGATGGTCCAAGGAAGGTTTCTCACCAAACCATAACTCATATGGTGTGGCAGGTACACTCTTGCTTGGAACACGATTGAGTATATATGCTGCCGTAAGCAGCGCATCCCCCCAAAAATTGATTGGGACGCTAGCATGTGCCATCATTGACCTGACCATGTCAAGTACTGTACGATTCCTACGTTCCGCAACACCGTTTTGTTGTGGAGTGCGTGGAATCGTTAACTGCCTTTGTATACCTTTTTCCTCACAGAACTCTTTGAACATATCAGAGAGGTATTCACGACCTCGATCAGTTCGAATGATCTTAACCCTTCGTTCCAATTGAGTCTCTACTTTGGCTACAAAGCGTTTGAATATATCAAGTGCCTCGTAGCGGTGAGATAACAGGTACACATACCCATATCGTGAATAATCGTCTATGAGGGTAATGAAATAGATAGCCCCATGTCGTGCTTTAACGTTCATGGGTCCGCATATGTCTGAGTGAATTAATTCTAAGGGACTAGATGCTCTCATGGTTTTACCGAAAGGCTTCATAGTTGCCTTTCCAGCTAAACATGACTCACACCTAGGTAACTTAACCCTAGTGAGTCGGTCTAGGAGACCTTCTTTAGCTAGCCTATTTATTCTATCTTGACCTACATGGCCAAGTCTAGCATGCCACTTAACAGATTCAGAATTAGAGTCGAAATAAGAAACATAAGCAGAGGATATATTATTGTAGTTATCATCCAAATCCAAAACAATGAAATCTCCTTTCAAAGTTGCTTGGCCAAACAAATTGCCATTATAGAACAAATCTAAACCGTCTGGACGAAAACCAAAAACAAAACCTAATCTAACTAAAGAAACATAAGAGACTAAGGAGCATCGCACCCCAGGTGCATAGAGGGCGTCATGAAGAAGCAGCTTGTTCCCTCCACGGAGTTTGAGCTGGTATGTTCCTACTCAAAGGACATTTTCTTCGCTGTCGTTCCCCAGTACGACAGTCCGTGAACCCACCGGGTAGCGATGGTACTCCACGAATCCAGCCCTATCTTGAACTATGTGCTTTGTTGCCCCAGTATCTACAATCCATTGAGGAAGAGAGTTAACAACGAATACATGGGAACAAACATATAATTCAGGATTGTTAGTGGAAGTAGGTACCTTAGCTGGCTCAGGACAATCCTGAGCGAAATGACCCTTCTTTCCACAGTTATAGCACTTCACACGTGCCATATCCTTAGCTCCGTTGCCCTTGGTCTTGTGCTTCTTAGCAGTACCAGCATTAGAGCGAGAGTTCTGAGGAGGACGAGGGCCTTTCATAGGTTTCTTACCACGGTAAGGTTTCCTGTTCCTGGGCCCCGATCCTTTGGCAACGAATGCCATACTGGAAGGCGCATATTGCTTTAAACGCTCTTCCTCCATTTCGAGGTGTTTGGAGATTGCCTCGAAAGTGTTGATATGATCGCTGTGTGCCATGAATGTTTTAAAACTTTTCCAATGTCCATTATCATTGGGAAGAGCCCTAATCACATTCAGGACTTGTTCTTGCTCAGAAACCTCTTGCCCTGCAGCCTTAAGGTCTCGAACCATAGCAGTCATGATTCGAAGGTGTTCGGGGATACTACAACTGGAGTCTATAGTATATTACATCCATCTCAGCTGCAAGGTACGCAACCTTGTAGCAGACGTCTGCCCGAACCTAACCTTAAGTTGTATCCACATGTCCTTAGCAGTGCGGAAACGCTCAAACTCTCCCAGGAGATCGTCCCGCATGCAAGACAGCATGGTGTAGCGTGCGGAACGATCGCGTTTGAACCATGCTTTGTATGTTTTCAGGTTTTCTTTGTACTGCTCAATTGCAGTAATATCTCTGCCTTGTTCATCTCTTTCAGCCGGAGGAACCATGGAGGCAGTCAAGTGGTCCAGCATATCATCGTTGTTGAGATAAAACTGGACCTTTAGATGCCAAACATCATAGTTCGTGCCATCCAACTTGTCATCAGATTGCATACATCCTATCATATTCCTAGCTGCCATATCTAAAAGTATATTTTATCTGTTAGACATATTGTTTAATAATTAAATTTCCTAGAAAGCTCCATAATTTACTATGTACGTTCGAAAATTTCGCTAAGCTCATAATCATCACGCACAGTTGTGAATTTGGAGTTTCTTTAATTTAATTATTAATTTCACAAAATTTTTAGAAGTTTTGTTAAACTTTAGTTAACATTTTTAATTCAATGAATATCACAAAGATATTCACCTTTTATTACGTAAATATGTATTCAGTTAATGTTTATGAAACTAATTCATTTAACACAACTTCATTATATATATATATATATATATATATATATGTATAGCACAAAGTTATATAATCAACCTCAAATTATCATAACACAATCAATGATAATGTGAAAAATAAGGTATAAACAAAGATGATAGCCATTTCTAACATATAAAACAAATTTATATGATTATGGGAGTAGAAATTTAATAATTTTGAAACAAAGACAACTTGAATGAAACAGCAAAAAACAGAAGACAGACATTTTAGGTTGAAACAAAAAATAAACGGAATGTCTTCTTCTTGGACCGATTCATTGATTCTGGGCCAGACCTCGAATTGGCCCTAAAGGAAGAAAATGCCCCCAAAAACGACTCCCATAAACCGGCCCTTGTTTTCGTTGGGCCAAAAACGCTAACCCCCTCCCCCTTTCTTAATGAGGGAAGCCGGCCCAAAAACGCTAACCCCCTCCCCTTTCTTAATGAGGGAAGTCGGCCCAAAACTTCCCCCCCTTTTAATGAGTG
>JACYFF010031952.1:83867666-83880850 GCA_017589665.1 Selenicereus undatus | reverse complement strand
ATATATATATATATATATATTGGTGCGGAAGAGGGGCTAAGCCCAAAGAACTCATCTCTTACTTCTACCAGGGGGTTTCAGAACCTTGTAACTCCTAAGCTAGTTGTAATCCCCATGTCAGCTAACCTATCCGTCTGTTGATTAGCTTCTCTGAAACAATGAGTCACTTTCACTTCCTAACCCTCCCAAGACAGCAAATCGTTGCATTGTTGAAGTGCAAATCTATGGAAAGGGCACCACGTATGTTGCCTTGTAACATGTCCACTAATATTTTTGAATCCACCTGTATCCAAAGTTTTGTGATCCTCAACTCTTTTGGCATCTTGAGCACACATAATAACCTTCAAATTTCGGCCTTCATACATGAGCGCGTACCGAGGCTTTCGGTAAAGCCTAGCAGCCATTGGCCTATGTGGTCCCGAAGAACTCCTCCTATAGCTGCTGGTCCCCGGGTTGCCCCTGGCGGCCCTTTTCGGGGTTCTGCACCACCTAGTTCCCCAAGGGTGATTTCTATCGCACGATTCTCTCCGTTGGTCTGGATGTCCGTTGTGGGGTCCTATCCAGGCTGTTGTTGTCAAGCACTTGAATGATGTCTTTGAACCTTGCTTGCAAGAAGACTTCTTTGTCTATTGGGATTTCTTCTATGATCCCAAATTAAGTTGAACATCTCCACTTCCATATTTATCACAATGAAACTAGGAACTTGGTAGCCCAGTTGGGGTCCTTGTGCATTCCCCTCGTATGGTGAAAGACGCATTATGTGAAGTTTAGCTCGTTCTGCTGAAAGTCCAAGTGCATATTTTTTAAGGCCGTCCATACTTTAGTAGCTTTGGGGCATCGGTGAAAGATGTGGTTGCTATCCTCCAGCACTGTTTTGCATGAGTCGCAAAGAGGATCCGTGGTCATGTGCCAATGGAACCAGATGGCATTGGTAAGCAACCTGTCATGAAGTAAGAGCCAGAAGAACATCTGAACTTGTTGCGGGACCTTGAATTTCCACACCCATTGCCACATGGGGTTTGTTGACTCATCTTTCTTATTTCAAATTATCGCAACGCCAGATTTAATGGTCAAAAGTCCGGTCTTACTCGGTAGCTAGACTAGATCATCTCCGACCTCTTCATGGACCAAATCATAGGAAGCAATGCGCTTTAGTGTATCTTCTGGGAGGTACCTTGAAAAACTTACCCAGTCCCATCGTTCTTCAGGGCTCCAATATTCCCTCACCGTACATTGTCTTTGATCCTCAGGAACGTCTCTAATGGTAAGCGATATAAGTTTTCTTCCATCTAACCATCTATAGAGCTAAAATTTTGTTTTTCTTCCATCCCCGATAACATGACTCGTGCCCTGTGCCGTTAATTCCTGTGTTTCCACAATGCCACACCATACATTGGAACAACTATGAATAGGTCTAGGGGATTCTAGGTCTCCTCCATGACATACTTCCCTCAAAGGATTGTAGCCCACAGAGTCGAGCTTTTCGTTCTAAGGCACTAGCCAAGCTTTATTAGGAAAGTCGAGTTGAGTTATCTCATGCTTTTTATACCGAGAACCTCGTTTCTTTTTCCTTGGTGATGACCCTCCATGCCATAAGGTGTGTTTTGCGCTCCATGGAGGTTCTACCCCCACAAAAATCCCTTAACCTTCCTGTCTATTTCATCATAAAACTGACCTTGGGACTCTAGCTATTTGCATAGTGTAGGTCGAAAATGGCTGTGATAGTGATAAGCACTTCATCCTCCACCCCACAAGCTTTCGATCAACCCTTGAAATAACCTCCTGATAGGTGGTTCGAGTGACCCTTCCATTAAGAGTTGGGAACCCAAGATAGCGGCCAAGGTCATTCGTGGGCGAAACACCTCGCGCAGTACTAACCTTAAACCTAGTCAGTTCGCTTACATTCTTGGAGAACGAAACTCGGAATTTTTGTGAATTGATCTTTTTTCCCGAAGCTTGGCAGAATTGATGAAGAACATTATTAATACGTTGAGCTTGCTCCTTGGTCGCTTCAGCAAATAGTACCACGTCGTCTGTGAACATCAAATTCGAAACTTTTAGACCTCCTCGATTCGCCTGTATGGCCTTCTAGTTGCCTTCTAGGCATTCTTCCATAATCATGTGTGACAACCTCTCCATGCATGTCACAAAAATGTATGGTGAGAGAGGGTCCCCTTGTTTTATGCCTCATGTGGGTTTCAAGGTCTCGGTTGGTTCACCGTTCCACAAAATATTGAGAATACATGAGGTCACGCAGTTCATGATGACGAATGCTAGACTTACCAGGAGCCCCATCCTATAAATAGAGTCTTGAATGAAGTCCCACAATCGGTCGTAAGCTTTTTCGAGGTCCAGCTTAGTGGCCATCCATCCCTTGGTCCTTGTTTTTTTTCTCATTGAATGTAATAATTCCTGCATGATAATAATATTATCACTAATTTGCCACCCCGAGACGAAGTTTGACTGTGGTAGGGATATGACGTTGGGTAGGACTTGTTTAAGTCTATTCACGATGCACTTAGTGGACAACTTGTAGGGTACATTGCAGAGCCAATCGGTCTAAACTGCATTACCATTTTCGGGTTCGGCACCTTGGGTATAAGAGTGACGAAAGTGTCATTCATCCCTTCAGGTATCACCCCTCCATTCAAAACATTTAAAACTGTTCGACCCACCACATCACCAATTATGTTCCAGTACCGTTGAAAGAATAGAGCATGAAAGTCGTCCGGTCCCGGTGCTTTTAGGGGATCCATACCCTTTAGCACATCATGTATCTCTTTCGCTGTGAAGCTCTTTGCTAACTGGGCTTTCTTTTCTGCCGCCATTGCTGGGAAGCTGCCAAGAAGGTAATGGTCGTGGCTACCACCCAATTCATTGTTAGAGAATAAGGTCTTGAAATGGCTGACCACGATACTTTTGACTTGGTCTAAATCGTGATACTATTCATCTTCAGAATCTTTTAAGCCCTCAATTCTGTTAAATCGTCTTCTAATTATAGTTGAGGTGTGAAAGAATCGCGTATTGCGATCACCATCTCGAATTGCTTCCGTTCGAGATTTTTGGAGCCAGAAGGTCTCAATCTGATTAAGGGTCACATCTAGCTCTTGTCGAAGCTTCCTATCCAGCTTCAGGAGATACCGCGGGCCCCCCTCTACAATGCTTTGTTGAATTCCTTTGATCTGGCCCCATAACTGTCTCTTCCTTCTAAATAGATTTCCGAAGGAAGTTTTATTCCATTCTGACAACTCTGAGGCAAGATAGCTGAGGTTTGACATTAATAAGTCCTCCTTTCGCCAATGGTTACCTATGAACCTGTCAAAACCTTTGTGTGACATCCATGCAGCTTGAAAGCGGAAAAGCTTCTTGCCCTTGAAATTATCACTAAACCCGATGGAGGAGATTAGTATAGGAGCGTGGTCCGAGTGAGCTTGGAGTAGGTGTCAAATTGCCCCTTCTTGAAATCTTGTTCTCCATTCTAGGTTACATAATGCTCTGTCGAGGCGGGCTCGTTTCATCGTTTTCCAATTCTGCCTTCTTTGATGTACCCTGGAAAGCAATGAAGATGATTAATTTCAAAGGCAATACAACCCCAAGGAAGTCCAAGAGGCCATCCAAGTTGTGAGAAAGCTCATAGAGGATCAAGGCCATTAACCAGCAGTTCCGGACAGCAAGTGTAGCAACTTGGTGACCCTAATCATGTAGCTTCAAGGTGGTTTAAATCCCGTTTATTGCTTTAGGTCTTAAGTTCAGAAAGCTAGCTTTCCAATAAAGCAAATTTCAAGTCATTTGGACTTTATTTGCCTTCAAATTCAGCTCTCAAAGTTCAACTATACAGGCTGCCCAGTTCAGCCATTTCAGTACCCGATTTTGTGGCTCTATTTTCTCTTTCATTGGATGAACTTTGGAACCTTCAAATCCACTTTTTAAAACCCTTATGGAGTGTATTGCAAGGCTAGAAAAATAGTTTCAAGTTAAATCCTTGGTTGAGGCTTCAAAAGAAAGCAAGTTCAGAAGAGGTGTAGTCTGATTGCAGCAGAGAGTCACTTGTCGTCATCAAGGTCCAAATCTCCAACGGCTGGGAATCAGAGGCTCCAAGAGTTCTTACTTGAAAGTATACACTTAGGGCTTTCTCCTAGATTTGGAATGAACCCATTTGGGTAAGTATTTTGGAAGTTATGCTTGTTTGAAGTTGATGCTGCAGTTCTGAAAAGTGCTGACAACTTTTTGCTTTTGCTTTTGTACTTGCTTACTTTTTGGTCCCCTCCCCTTTTCCATTCTGCTGGTTGTTTTAGCCTGTTTTTCCTTTGTTTTTTCTGAATGTTAAGGCCTATATAAGGGGAGAGAACCTCAACTTGTAACTCACCTTTGAATATATGAGTTGGTTGAGTTTATACTCCCTTGTGTTTCTCTCTCTTGTTTATCTCTAGAATAGCTCACTAGAGTGGTGTTCAAGAGTCCTTCAAGGTTAATTGAGTAGTGATATTTTATCTCTTTTAACCTTAAGGGTGAGCTCTTAGCTTCTTGGGGGTGATATCTTATCCAAGAATCTTTGCTATCTATCTATCTTCTCACTCAAGCTCAAACCGTGACTCTTCTCTTTCTCCTTTTCCATCACTGCTTGAGATCTCTTCTTCAATCTTCATTTCAGGGTCTTAGAAATGCATCAAGTGGTATCAGAGCTTAGGCTACTCTCTTGGCCAAAGCTTCCAACCCCTAAACATAACCCCCTTAGCCAAAATACAAAAACCAGCCCAAAGCTTCACAAACCGTAGCTTTCACCCGCACTCGGCAGAAAAACAACATAGCCACACTGTGCCAATTGGCACGCCCGTGCCAACATTATCCATTCCATGCAGAGAAGTAGCACAGTCAGACCGTGCCTCCTAGGCACGACCGTGCCATCCTAGTCTGAGCCAAACTACAAGTGTTAGAGCTACCTAGTTCAAGCATAGCTAGTAGCTTGTCATTAGAAGAAAATTTTGAGCAACTCTTGAAGCTAAATGCTGAAAAGGATGCTCAACTTGAGTATCTTAGGAAGAAACTAGACCAAGCTATGAGGAACAACCGAAGAGAGGTTCAAAGTTCTCACTATCCTAGTGAATCTCAATCGGTTGATGAAGAATCCTAGGGCAACCCATTTGCTATAAGTGATGAAGACCGTGAAAGGAGACCGAGAAGAACAAGGAGGGGCAAACAACTTGCCTTGGTTTTCAAGGTTGAGATTCCGGAGTTTGAAGGCCAACTCAACCTAGATGAGTTCCTAGATTGGATGAACACCGTTAAGAGAGTCTTCAAATACAAGGATGTTTCGGATGATAAGAAGGTAAAACTCGCGACCTTTAAACCTCATAAGTATGCTTCAATTTGGTGGAGTAATGTAGTGTCTAAGAGGGCTAGAAAAGGGAAGGATAAGATTTGGTCTTCGAGGAAAATGAAGGAGAAACTTAAGACCAAATTCTTACCCCCTACTACCTACAAGACAACTACACCAAACTCCATAACCTTAGCTAAGAGTCTAAGAGTGTGGAAGAGTACACTCGTGAATTTGAAAGACTTGTTATGATTTGTGACCTTAGGGAGAATGTGGACCAAACAATTGTGAGATACTTGGAAGGGTTAAATGACTCCATTAGGAATGTTGTGGAATTGCAATATTATACCACTCTTGATGAGGCTTGCTCCCTAGCTCACAAAGTTGAACTACAAAAGAAAGCCAAACTCAAGAAAGAAACCCCTAAACCTCCTCAAAGGGCCTACCCATTCAATAAGGGGAATTTGTCCCACACTCCTAAACCCACAAACATGCCCACAGCCTCATCCCTACCCAAGCCAAACACATCTAAGCCACACCTGAACCCATTTGAGAAAAGGAGGTGCTACAAATGCCAAGGTTTCGGGCACATAGTCTTGGATTGCCCAAATAGGAAGGTTATCACGTTGGTTGAGTATCAAGCACTAGAGAAAGCCGAGTTAGGGGAGAAAGCGAGTGATAAGGAGGTTCACTTAATGGAGATGGACGAGGAGTGTATTGAAGAGGCGGATGAAGGAGAATTGTTCGTACTTAGGAGAGCCTTAAGTGGTCATAAAGTTCCAAACCGGGAAGAGCAATGTGAGAACATCTTCCACACCCGATGCACCGTCAATGGCCGTGTGTGCTCACTCCTTGTGGATGGAGGTAGGTGTGCCAACGTGGCCTCAACTACTTTAGTGGAGAAGCTCCAACTCAAGACCAAACCTCACCCACACCCATACTCAATTCAATGGCTCAATCAAGGTAAAGGCCTCCAAGTCTCTACTCGTTGTTTGATTGCTTTATCTATTGGTAAAAGTTATAGAGATGAGTTGTGGTGTGACATCCTTCCCATGGATCCTTGTCACATTGTGTTGGGGAAACCTTGGCTCTTTGATCGTAAGGTCATGCATGACGGGTACCAAAATACCTATACCCTACTCAAAGATGGTCGGAAAATCACCCTTGCCCATTTAGCCCCACATCAAATCACCAAGCTGAAAACCAAAGAGGATCCTAAGGGGGGAGAAATGCTACTATCCTTCTTTGAACCCACACTTTTGTCTTCCCATCATGAGTACAAAACTTTCAAGGAAATGATCCTTTTTACACCCCCACAAGATGAAACCGAAACCCCTTTGCACCCATTAGCCTTTCAACTCCTCAAAGAATTTTCCTATGTCTTTCCCGAAGAGATACCATCCGGCTTACCCCCTCAAAGATCCATACAACACCACATAGGCCTCATTCCTGGGGCCATTCTACCCAACAAGCCGGTATATAGAATGAACCCCAAGGATACTTTGGAGATTCAAAGGCAAGTGGAGGAGTTAATTTCCAAGGGTTTGGTACGTGAAAGTTTGAGTCCTGGTGCCGTACCCGCCCTTCTTGTGCCCAAGAAAGATGGCTACATGAGGATGTGTGTGGATAGCCGAGCCATCAACAAAATTACCATCAAATATCGGCATCCCATACCAAGACTCGAAGACATGCTTGATGAACTCCAGGGTCCAAGTTCTTTTCCAAGACAGACCTAAGGAGTGGGTATTATCAAATCCGAATTCGAGAAGGGGATGAGTGGAAGACGGCATTCAAGACCAAGATGGGGCTTTATGAATGGTTGGTCATGCCCTTTGGTCTCTCCAATGCCCCAAGCACATTCATGAGACTAATGAACCAACTTTTCAAGACATTCCTTGGAAAGTTCACCGTCGTGTATTTCAATGATATATTGGTGTTTAGCAAGATCGAAGAGGAGCATTTCGGTCATCTCAAGCAAGTTATGATGGTTCTTGAGCAAGAGCAACTCTATGGGAATCTTAAGAAGTGCTCCTTCTTTACTCTTGAGGTGGTGTTCTTGGGATACATAGTTTCGGCCCAAGGAAGTAGTGTTGATCAAAGTAAGGTTGAAGCAATCAAGTCATGGCCCGTTCCCACTTCCATGCATAATGTTAGGAGTTTTCATGACTTGGCTTCCTTTTATAGGAGGTTCATACACCACTTTAGCTCCATTACTGCCCCCATGACCGAAGTATTGAAAGGGAGCAAGTTCACTTGGACTCCACAAGCACAAGGATCATTTGAGGAACTCAAAAAGAAGCTCATTCATGCACCGGTCCTAGCTCTCCCATGCTTTGACAAGGTGTTTGAGGTTGAATGTAATGCCTCCGAAGTGGGCATAGGTGCGATTTTGATCCAAGAAGGAAGACCCCTTGCTTACTTTAACGAAAGGCTAAGTGGGTCAAGGAGGAGGTATTCAACATATGACAAGGAGTTCTTTGCTATCATCCGTGCCCTAGAGCATTGGACTCACTATTTGATAGCCAATGAGTCCTTCTTGCACTCCGATCATAAGGCCTTAAAATACATCCAAGGCCAACATAAGTTTAACTCTTGGCGTGCAAAATGGGTTGAGTATTTGTAATCATTCCACTTCGTGATCAAGCACAAGTTCGGGAAGCTGAACCAAGGTGCGGATGCTTTATCTAGAAGACAACTCCTTTTGTTTCAACTTGGGTCATGTGTGCTTGGATTTAAGCATCTCAAGTCCTTATACAAAGATGATGAAGATTTCAATGAGCTACATGAATCATGTCTAGCTCACCCAAAGGGAGATTTCTCATTACAAGAGGGTTACTTGTTCAAAGGTAACCAATTATATGTGCCAAGGACTGGCACACATGAGCTTATACTTAGAGAGATTCATGGAGGGTCTCTTGCTGGCCACTTTGGAGAAGACAAGACCTACACTATGGCCAAAGAGCACTAATATTGGCCTCACATGCTTAAGGACACCCAAGACTTGATCAGGAGGTGTTCTACTTGTCAAATGGCCAAGAGTCATGCACTTCCTCAAGGGCTCTACACCCCCTTGCCTACACCAAAAGGACTACGGCTAGATATGAGTATGGATTTCATACTTGGTCTCCCACACACCCAATGCAACAAAGACTCAATCTTGGTGGTGGTTGATTGGCGTTCCAAGATGGCCCATTTCATATCTTATCACAAGACCAATGATACTTCTCACATAGTCAATTTATAGTTCAAGGAAGTGGTGAGACTACACGACATTCCCCACTCTATCGTCTCAGATAGGGACTCAAAGTTCCTAAGTCATTTTTGGATCACGCTTTGGTGAAAGTTGGGCACAAAGTTGAAGTTTAGTACTACTTACCACCCTCAAACGAATGGCCAAACCGAAGTGGTGAACCGAACCTTGGGTACTTTGCTAAGGGTCCTAGTGAAGAAGAACTTGAAGGCTTGGGATCTCCTACTTGCACATGCCGAGTTTGCCTATAACAGAGCCCCAAGTAGGACTACTAATGAGTCACCATTCAAGGTGGTGTATGGTCGCAATCCACTTGGTCCTCTTGACCTCCTACCCATTCATCAAGAGAAGATGAATGTTGAAGCTAGTAAGAGGGTCAAAGAGATTCAAGAACTCCACAAGAAGGTTCAAGATCAAATTGAGAAGTCCAATGTGAGGTACCAAAGTCAAGGCAACAAGCGTCACAAGTAAGATTTATTCAAGCCGGGAGATCTAGTTTGGGTACACCTTACGAAGGAACGGTTTCCTTCCAAAAGGAGGTCCAAACTTATGCCACGGCCTGATAGACCATTTGAGGTCCTAGAGAAAATCAATGACAACGCATACAAGGTTGATCTCCCTGGGGAATATGGAGTTTCTTCCACCTTCAATGTCACTGATCTCAAACCATAATTTGATGATGACAAGCTTGAGAATTTGAGGGCAAATTCTCTCCAACAAGGGGAGGATGATGTACCCATGGGAAGCAATGAATATGATCAAGTTCAAAGGCAATCCAACCCCAAGGAAGTCCAAGAGGCCATCAAAATTGTGATAAAACTCATAGAGGATCAAGGCTATTACCCAGCAGTTCCGGACAGCAAGTGCAGCAACTTGGTGACCCTAATCACCTAGCTTCATGGTGGGTTAAATCCATTTTATTGCTTTGGGTTTTAATGTCAAAAATTTATCTTTCCAATAAAGCAAATTTCAAGTCATTTGGACTTCATTTGCCCATCAAATTCAACTCTCAAAGTTCAGCTATACAAGCTGCCCTGTTCAGCCATTTCAGTACTCGGTTTTGTGGCTCCATTTTCTGTTTCATTGGATGAAATTTGAAACATTCAAATCCAATTTTTGAAACCCTTTTGGAGGGTACTGAAAGGCTAGCAAAAGATTTTCAAGTCAAATCCTTGGTTGAGATTTCAAAAGAAAGCAAATTCAGAAGAGGTGTAATCCGATTGCAGCAAAGAGTCACTTGTCTTCATCGGGGTCAAACTCTCCAACGGATGGGAATCAGAGGCTCTAAGACATCTTACCTAAAAATAGACACTTAGGGATTTCTCCTAGCTTTGGAATGAACCCATTTGGACAAGTATTTTGGAAGTTATGCTTATCTGACATTGATGCTGCAATTCTGAAAAGTGCTGACAACTTTTTGCTTTTGCTGTTGTGCTCGCTTACTTTTTGGTCCCCTCCCCTTTTCCATTTGGCTGGTTGTTTTGGCCTTGTTTTTCCTTTGTTTTTGCTGAATGTGAAGGCCTATATAAGTGGGGAGAACCTCAGCGTGTAACTCACTTTTGAATATATGGGTTAGTTGAGTTTATACTCCCTTGTGTTTCTCTGTCTTGCTTATCTCTAGAATGGCTCACTAGAGTGGTGTTCAAGAGTCCTTTAAGGTTAATTGAGTGGTGATATCTTATCTCTTTTAATCTTAAGGGTGAGCTCTAAGCTTCTTGGCGGTGATATCTTATCTAAGAATCTTAGCTATCTATCTATCTTTTCACTCAAGCTCAAACCGTGACTCTCCTCTGTCTCCTTTTCCATCACTACTTGAGATCTCTTCTTTGATCTTCATTTTAAGGTCTTAGAAGTGCATCACTCTTGACCATGTGAATTTCGAGCCCAAATATCCCAAGTCAATGAATCCGGTATTTTCAATCTAATGTTTGAATCTAGTACAACGCCTTAGCGTGTTAGGACCTCCATGGTTCCTCTCTTCCAAACTAGTAGTTTCATTGAAATCATCGAAAATGAGCCACAGCTGAGTGCAATGGGCCGAGAATTGTTGTAGTTTAGCACATAGGGTCTCCCGTACTTGCACATGTGGGTTTGCACAAATTATCATGAGTATCCACACTGCATGTCTTCTTCGTTTGATCTCCACTGTGAGGTATTGCTCATGAGAACGGATGATATAGAGATCAAGGTTTTCTGGCCTCCAAAGCATCCAGATGCCCCCTTGAAAACCTTGAGCCTCCACCCGAAAGCATCCTCTAAAACCGACCTTATCACATACAGCTTGGGCTCTAACCCTAGATATGTGTGTTTCAACCAATTCCATAATACTCGGTCGTTGTAGTCTAATGTGCTCTTTTAGGACACGTAGGAACTCAGAGCTACCCACACTCTGTACGTTCCATACCGTGATTTTTCATGCATGTGCATGCCTCTCTTCTTGACCTCCTTATGCATTCATCATCGAATCTTGATTCATAAGTAAGCAGGGAAGGAAGAGTGCCCCAATTCTGGGTGTTATACATTTGTCTAACGGGGCACCATACTGGGCCCCATCTAATCAACTAGTTCACTACTCATTAGGTCCAATGAATCTGGTGTCGATGACATCCCATTAGGTGCAGCATCGGCAACATTTTCCTAGGCCTGATGCACTGACTCAGGCCATGGGATTATGGTTTCCGTGTCCATCACTAAGGTGGTGGGTTTAAGCCATGTGTTGGCCCCGAGGTCCTTCCCATTACTCTTAGTGACGGTTGCTGCGCTGAAACGGTGTGGTTGAGATAGTGCTATCGGCCTAGTCTGAAATGTAGACGTTCATGGAGTGGTTCCAAATGTATTATGAAAATCACCTCGTTGGGCTACATGGGTCGTATCTTGATGGGCTTCCGACGAAGTTGTAATAGTCGTGTTTGATTGTATAGGAATGTTCTCCTTATCCGCTTGGTTCTTGGCGCCATTTTGGTGTCTATCCTCTTCTGGTATCTCTGTATCTTTGCCTGCCCCCAACTTAGAGATATGGTTTTCATTTTGATTGCCTTCCCCCTTTTCAGCCAGAGGATCTTCTCCAATTTTCTCTTCAATATTTTTGTTTAAGTCAATTACGAAAAGTGCTCGAAATCTAGAGCCAAGATCTTGTTCGATACTATGGTTTCCTATCCAGTTACGGCTTACCCAGTTTGGACCTCCTTCTGGATTGGGTGTGGCTCGGGTTGGTTCACCGGTTGGTAGGTCCCAGTTCGGCTCAAACCTTGGACCCTCTCTGTGGCTAGCCAGATTTCGCTGCTTGTTGGTTCGTCTCCTCATTGGTCTCTTAACAAGCATCCCACTTCCATAGGTGGTTTCCTCCTGGGGGGTCTTAGTTCTTGCTAGCTCTAATTCAGCCTGGTGTTCTGGTGCAACATTGGTCTGCGTCTGTGTTGTGTCCAAAGGGCATACGTCCTCCTTGTGTCCTTGTCTACTGCATTTAAAGCATATCATTTTTAGGCCTTCATATTGAATGCCCCAGGTCTTGCCATTAAGAAGAAACTTTGATAGCAATGGTTTTGTTAAATCCCCTTTGACACACAATCTTGTGTACTAACCCCGTTTGACATTGGCAGTGGTGTTATCTACTTTCAAAACTCTCCCAATTTTTTGGTTGATCTTATATAATAGGAAGTTCTTATTGAAGTACTCCACACTTAGTTTAGGGATCCGTACCCAATTCGCTAACTTCGTAATGGTGTCTTCTTCTGACACAAAATTGGGCACCCACTCTCTTATCACAAGGTAATTATCCCCAATCATCCATGACATGTTCAAGATGACATGGTCGTAATCTTCCATATTTGTGAAATGGGTGACATAATAATCGCATCCAATGTCTACTAAGGAGAAGTCCCCTTTGAGTGCCCATTTACTCTTGAGCCTCCTTTTCAGTTGCAAGTACCCAATTCCTTTATCGAACATACGAATAATCAAGGCCTTTTGCCAACGCTCTCGTAGCATTTGTTTTTCCGCCGCTGTCAGTAGAATCGTATGGCATGTGGGATCTTCTGCTAATGATGGCTCATCATCCTCGGACAAATCGTCATACTCAGCCTTAGCCTCGACCCAGATGGGATTGTCTCTTATGTCCATATTAAAACTAGGGTTGTTCTTCTGGAGGGTGTCTCTGTAAGATATGGTTCGTTCATACCTAGCACCTCCCAACCATTCCTCTCTGGTTTCGGGTATCCTTGGCAACCCCAAATCCATGTCTACATCCTCACTTTCTTCGATGATGCCCTCTACAGGGGACCTTCCCGTGCCTGTTCGTTTCATCTTCTTCTTCTATCGTAAAAGTTGGTTGTTTTCCTCTGGGGACCGCTCTCGTTCACCGTTCATCAGCCTCTTAGACCCAAAGTATTTTTAAAGTCTATATATATGTATGTATGTATGTATACATATATATATATATATATATATATATATATATATATACACACATATATATGTATATATATCTGTATATATATATATATGTATATATGTATATATATACATATGTATATATATATGTATATATATATATATATGTATATATATGTATGTATGTGTGTGTGTGTGTGTATACATATATATATATATGTATATATGTAT
>JACYFF010031952.1:83848131-83861381 GCA_017589665.1 Selenicereus undatus | reverse complement strand
CGTCTACGTGCGGAGATTACATTCATATCTTGATAGAGATTAAGCCTCTTAGGCCCTCTCTCAAGATCAAATTCATTCAAGACTACCTAAGGAGATTGAATCAGAGGATTTATTATACTTGTTCTTGTAACAATTATACAGAGATTGAACCCATTCTTTGATATAAATATAAAAATTCACTTTGTCGCTCAATTTCTTGTCTAATTGATTGCAGGCTTGAAATTTGTGTTTACAAATTTGGCACGCCCGGTGGGACATTCTCTGCCTCTCATCTCTTTCTCGAAACCACAAACTCTACATTCCCTCGAAGACGACATGGCCCCAAAGAACGCCATCCCTCAACCTTCAAGGAAAGTTGTGCGATCCACATCTAAGGGATCAACAACCGCTAGCGTTACGTCTGGCGGAGTTATGACTCAAAGTATGGCAAAAGCTGTTACTGTTATTGCTATAAAACAATCGGTTGGGACCGTCCCGTCACAGTCTCGTGGGATCCCAAGCCTCGACTCCAGCTTACCTAAAGGAGTCAAGAAAGTCCATTTGCATCCTTTGAAGCAAAAATCTGTTGTAGGCTTCAAAATGCACCCAACAAGATGTTAAGAGGTGGGCAAGCTCCAAACTCAGGCAAACCCCACCTTCGAACCTTTCGGTGAGGAAGATCATGGCTACACTAGCAGTGACTCCTCACCGGCATCGCCAAGACAGTTGGTCGCTGAATCGGAGACCGAATCCGCCAATTCTGTTATTATGCCAGCCATGGTGACGGAGGCGACCAACGTAGAAGAACAGCTCGCGGATATGAAAGCAACATTGGAGAGGCTCGCGAAAGAAAACCTAAAGAAAGACGCTCAAATCAAGCGGCTAAGTGAACAGATTGTTACTCAGATGAAGAAGCTAGAGAACCGGTTACTCGAATCTTCTAGCAAAGGCTCGGATGGAGAAGAGTCCGACAAGGAGTCTAACCGCAGCGAAGGCTCTGATGACGAGCGTATGAAGAAGAAGGAGTCCTCATTGGTGTCAATGTCTGCTGAATAGATTCAAAGCCTGATCGCGAATGCTGTTAAAGCCCAATTAGGGGGAGGATCTCGCAAGACGCATCTGTACACAAAACCTTATACAAAAAGGATCGATACTCTTCACATGCCTCATGGATACCAGCCCCCTAAGTTTAACCAATTTGACAGTAAGGGCAATCCCAAATAGCACGTTGCCCATTTTATTGAGACGTGCAGCAATGCTGGCATCGAGGGAGACAGATTGGTGAAGCAGTTTGTTCGGTCTCTCAAAGGAATCGCCTTCGATTGGTGCACGAACCTGGAGCCCGAGTCTATTAACAGCTGGGAACAAATGGAGCATGAATTCCTCAACAGGTTCTATAGTACCCAGCGCACTCTTAGTATGATAGAGTTGACAAATACTAAGCAGTGGAAGGATAAGCCTCGATTACATCAACCGTTGGAGGTCTCTCAGCCTCGAATGCAAAGACCGTTTGTCCGAGGCCTCTGCCGTCGAGATGTGCACTCAGGGCATAGAGTGTGACCTACTTTATGTCTTGCAGATGAGCAAGCCTAGGACCTTCCAAGAGCTAGCTACGAAGGCACATGATATGGAAATGATGATAGCAAATCATCGCAGCAAGCCATCCTCCTCATATGAGTTCAAGAAGGACAAAGGTGAGATCAAGAAGAACTCAAAGCCTTCCAAGGCACCAGCAAAGGAATCCATGGCCACTTCTATTGAGGAACCTGTTCGGATTTCAGGGAAATCTAGGCCAGAAGAAAAGAAAAGAGCATCCTCGAGGGATGTTGGACGGAAGCGACCTACGTTAAAGGAGCTCCAAGAAAAGAAGTACCCATTTCCTGATTCGGACTTGTCAGGGATGCTAGATGACCTACTTGAAAATAGGATCATCGAACTCCTTGAACCTAAGCGACCAGAAGAAGCTGGAAGGACAAGCGACCCGAAGTACTGTCGCTATCACAGGGTTGTTAGCCATCCTTTAGAGAAATGCATTACTCTTAAAGAGCGCATTGTGCAACTAGCTAGGGATGGAAAGATCATATTGGACCTGGATGACTCCGTCGGCACCAATCATATTTTTGCTTATGTGGAGTACTCTCCTCCATCGCAGCAACAAAGGCCTACTCGATCTTATCAACAAAGGGAGAGCAACGCAATCCGCTCTCAAGGACTATTCACCATTTAGTTCGGAAGCTTGGAACCTGTCGTCGTTCCCTTGACGGTTAGGGGACCAGTGATGGAGACAAATTCCAATCCAGCCGAAGACGAAGAAGGGTGGACGCTTGTCACTCGAAGGAGGACAAGGGATCCAAAACAAGCTCAACCACCGCCCCTTCGCCAAAGAAAGAGACAAGGCAGGGGGAAGACTCCTCGATGTGCGAAGAGCAAGAAAAAGTCAAATGCTAGTAAGAGATAGGAAGTCCAACCAACTGACTTACTCGACCAGGAGTCGCTCGTTCCTATCACACTGGATCAATTTTTCTCAGTGAGATTTTTTGAGAAGGTCACCATTAACATGACTTCGTGTCATGAGCTGGAGAATGAGGAAGATGAGAAGGAAGTGAAGTTAGAAAAACCTCCCAAAAATGATGGTGAGGCTCTAACTAGTTTAGAGACCTTACCGATCTGTGACGATTAGAGGCAAATCTTCAGCTTGTCAAAAGAGATACGTCAACAGATTGCGACTTCCATGCAGCACCCAAAGCTTTATGTTGACAAGGTGAAAAGTGCGGGTCAACCAGTGAAAGATGTTGCTCATTATGCTACTTGCCACACCGCCATCACTTTTACTGATGATGACCTGTTGTTGGGCTCGAAGCCTTACAACCGCCCCCTGTTCGTCACTAGTTACATCAGGGAACAAAAAGTCAGACAGATCCTTGTAGATTGAGGGTCAACTGTTAACATCATGCCTAAGTCTACGATGAACGACTTGGGGATCACAGTGGAAGAGCTTTTTAAGGAGCCGAATGGTGATCCAGGGATTTAGCCTAGAGAGTCAACACACGATTGGTATGATCCGCCTGGAACTGGTAATGGGAGAGCTATCGACATCTTCGATCTTCCATGTAATTGACTCTAAGACTTCCTACAAGTCGTTGCTCGGACGCCTAAGGCTTCATGAGCATGGAATAGTAGCTTCAACTCTCCATCAATGCCTCAAGTACTATGGTGGAGGAGAAAGAAAGATTGAGGGGGATGCTAGGCCATTTACTAAAGCAAAGTCACATTTTGCTGATGCTAAATTCTTTGAAGAAGCTGCGACACCTAAAGAGATGATGATATCAACGATCGCCTCCACAGGTGACTCAAAAGTTACCAAGAATCCGCAAATAACCACATAACACGATGGTGTAAAACAACAACAACAAGGCAAAGAAGATGATGAAGAAGCTAGTGAGACGCAACCCGCTAAACAGGTCGCAAAACAAGTGGCTGCTTCAACAAACTCCATGACACCGATTTTGAGCTATGTTCTGAAATCCCGTCGTAGGGAAGGAGAATCACCTTTCAGGGGCGTTGTACATGGAAATGCGAGAGTTAAGGCTATGAAGAAGGATAGTGGGGCCAACTTGAACACCGGTAAAGAAAGTGTTACATTGCCAACGCAAAACATGTACCAACCGAAGGTGAGCAGGCACCCCCTCCCTGGGTTTGTTTCCTCTTCTAAGGCGTTGTTGAAAGAAGAAGAGGTGTTCCCGCATACGCGTACCACGGACGGATTTGATCCAAATGCATACAAGCTTATGGAAAGAGCTGGTTATAACTTCCAAAATCCAGCTACCTTAAGGAAGGTAATCGAAGTCAAGCCTCATGGCCTCAATGATACTCAAAAAATGATCCAAGAGCAAGGAGGTTCAGTGAGTGTCTCTAAAGTCGGACTTGGTTACACACCGTTACAGCCAGTCAAAATCTTGGGGCGACGAAAGAACAAGCAGTCAGTCGTTCAATACATTTCCACCGAGGAGATAGATGAGAGTGAAAACGAGGATGATCCACCTAGCAAGAGGACTTCTGTATTTGACAGATTACAATCGTCTAGTTCAACAAGACGACCGTCTGTCCTCACCAAAATTGGGGCACAGCCAAAACCTTCAGTATTCAATAGGATCAAGAAGGGGATAGAGCCCTCGAAGACGTCTTCCCAAAAGTTCAAAGGTTCCGTATTTAACCGTCTAGGTGATACAAACGAAGTACGAAGTTCTATTCCTTCACGGATGAAACGAATTTCAACCTTGGATGTTAAGACGGAAGTTTCATTGCGAGTGAAAAGGCGCACTGTGATCCTCACTAGTGAACAACGTAACCCTGACTCGAACGAGGAGGAAGAGCGAGCTGAAATGGCTTCCTCTCACCATATCACAGGTTGAGAATGCGAGGATTCAGACTCAGAGACAGAACTTGTAGAGACTCCTAAAACCCTTAAGGATGGGGGCCAAGCTACGGTCGATGATCTGAAACAATTGAATCTTGGTATCACATACGCTCCTCGCCCCATTTATATAAGTTCGTTGCTGACGCCCGAGGAAGAAAGTCAGTACTTTAATCTCCTCTCGAAATATAAAGACGTGTTCGTATGTAGCTATAAAGAAATGCCAGGGCTTAATCCCAAAGTTGTTGTTCATTGCTTGTCCATCAAAAGAGGAGTGTCTCCAAAGAAGCAGCCCCAGCGACGTTTCCGTCCAGAGTTGGCACCTGAAATTGAAAAAGAAGTCAATAAACTCATTGAAGCAGGGTTCGTTCGGGAGGTAAAATACCCAACCTGGATCGCAAACATTGTCCCCGTAAGGAAGAAAAATGGACAACTTCGTATCTGCGTAGACTTTCAAGATCTCAATGACGCATGTCCAAAGGACGATTTTCCACTTCCTGTCACCGAACTCATGGTTGATTCGACTACGGGGCACGAGACCTTATCATTCATGGATTGTACTACAGGGTATAATCAAATCCCAATGGCGCCAGAAGACCAGGAGGCCACAGTCTTTCGCACACCCAAAGGCATTTTCTATTACAAGGTGATGCCTTTCAACTTAAAGAATGCGGGGGCAACATATCAAAGGGCAATGCAAAACATTTTTGATGATATGCTCCACAAGACAATTGAGTGTTCCGTTGATGACTTGGTGGTCAAATTTAAAAAGAAATGTGACCATATTCCAGATCTTCGTAGCTTCTTCGAACATCTGCGGAAATGTCAGCTGAAGATGAACCCACTCAAATGTGCACTTGGAGTCACTTCTAGGAAATTCTTTGGCTTTGTCGTCCGCCATAAAGGGATCGAGATTGACTAATCTAAGATCAAAGCAATCCAAGAAATGCCTGAGCCTAAGAATCTCAAAGAGCTTTGTGGCCTTCAAGGTTGCCTGGTATATATTCGAAGGTTCATATCAAATCTAGCTGGACGTTGTCATCCTTTCAGCCACCTCATGAAAAAAGGAGCACCTTTTGATTGGGACGAGTCATGCCACGAAGCCTTTGCAAAAATCAAGAAGTACTTGTCGAACCCTCCGATATTGGGAGCACCAGTCCCTAGCAAGCCTCTTATACTCTACATAGCAACTCAAGAACAATCATTGGGAGCACTGTGTGTTCAAAAGAATGAGGAAGGAAAAGAAGTAGCTATGTACTACTTAAGCCGTACATTGGTGGGGGCTGAATTGAAGTATTCACCCATGGAAAAGATTTGCTTATCACTTGTATTTGCCGTTCAAAAACTCAAACATTACATGCAGGCATATACAGTGCATGTGGTTTCTAAAGCCGATCCCATCAAGTACATTCTGTCGAGACCAGTCCTCAAAAGGCGGCTTGCGAAGTGGGCTATGATCTTGAAGTAGCATGATCTTGTCTATGTGCCACAAAAAGCGGTCAAGGGGCAACCACTAGCAGACTTCCTAGCCGATCACCCAATTCCTGATGAGTGGGAGCAAAACGATGACTTACCAGGTGAAGATGTGCTCTTTGTCGATATCCTCCCGCCTTGGATAATGTACTTTGATGGAGCTGCAAGAAGCAATGGAGCTGGCGTCGGTGTAGTGTTTATCTCTCCTGAAAGGCATGTCCTCACCTACTCATTCGTAGTTATGCTCAAATAACACGGCTGAGTACCAGGCATTAATCTTGGGCCTTCAAATGGCTATTGGGATGGGAATCAAAGATCTCGATATCTATAGTGACTCGTAGTTGGTCATCAAACAACTCCTCGAAGAGTATGAAGTCAAGAAGGATGACCTCGTTTCGTACTGCAAGTGTGCCTCGTGATTGTTAAGCAAGCTTGAAACCGTCAAGTTAGAACATGTTCCTAGGATTGCCAATAAGCTGGCTCATGTGCTTGCAAATCTTGCAGCCACTTTGGCACTGGGGGCAGAGAAAAATATGAATATCCCTGTCTGCAATCGATGGGTCGTTGCACCTTTCGCTGAAGAGTCTGTGGAAGAGATCAATGCGGTTAGTGCCCAGGAAGTAGACGAAAAAGACTGGCGCCAACCACTCATTGATTACCTGCAGCATGGGAGGCTCCCTAACGATCCAAGACATAAGATACAAATCCAACGAAGAGCTCCCTGCTTCCTTTACTTCAATAGGACTCTTTATCGGCGTTCCTTCCTTGGCATTTGGTGACGATGCTTGGGAGATGAAGAAGCAAGACAAACAATGGAGGAATCACACTCAGGAATATGCGGTGCACACCAGGCAGGACCCAAATTGTATGATCGAATCAAGAGGATGGGTTACTACTGGCCTACCATGGTGCAAGACTGCATTGACTATGCAAAAAGGTGCGAGCGTTGCTAGTTTCATGTAAATTTTATTCATCAACCTTCGAAGCCACTCCTTCCAACTGTGGCATCTTGGCCATTTGAAGCTTGGGGGCTTGATGTTGTGGGCCCTATGACTCCAAAATCTTCTGCTGGCCACTCATACATCCTGGCAATAACTGACTACTTTTCCAAATGGGCAAAAGCAGTCCCATTCTGAGAGTTCAAAAAAGAAAATGTCATTGATTTTATTCGAATCCATATCATCTACCGATATGGGGTGCCTCGATATATTGTCACTAACAATGGCAAACCATTTGTCAATAAGCTGGTGACCGCTCTTTGCGAAAAGTTTAAGTTTGCCCAGCGCAAATCTTCAATGTACAACGCACCTGCAAATGGGCTGGCGGAAGCTTTCAATAAGACAATTGGTAACCTACTAAGCAAAGTGGTGGCAAAGTCAAAACGCGATTGGCATGAAAGATTACGGGAGGCTCTTTGGGAATATAGAACCACGTATAAGAAGCCAACCCAATCAACCCCGTTCGCTCTGGTATATAGGGTTGAAGCAGTATTGCCTTTGGAACTCCAAATCCCTTCACTCTGTATTTTCATGCAGGAAGGCTTGACCAAAGATGAAAATCACAAGCTTCACCTGGCAGAGCTCGAGGCCCTTGATGAGAAAAGACTTCTAGCGCAACAAAAGTTGGAATACTATCAAGCTCGCTTATCTCGAGCCTTCAACAAAAAGGTACGACCATGTTCATTTCAAGTTGAAGATCAAGTGCTTGTGGTAAGAAGGCCAATCATCATCCCACACAAGACTGGAAGCAAGTTCACTTCCAAGTGGGATGGCCCCTACGTGATTCGAGAAGCCTACACCAACGGAGCTTATAAGATTGTCGGTGCTGACGGAGTGCGAGTTGGGCCGATAAATGGCAAGTTCCTAAAATTATACTATCCTTAATGTATTAGTACATGTAAGCTCCTAAACATGAGCCTAAATTGTTCATTCTTTCAAGTTAAACTCCATTGTAGTACTCCTGGCCCGCAAGAGTATAAAATGCAAACGGCTAAACAAAAAGAAAAAAAAGAAAAAAAAAGAAAAAAAAAAGAGGTCTTGTTCTTTAAACTACGTATGACTTGATCCTTTAAAGTTCCCTTCAGGTACGTAGGCAACTTTGGTATATACCCAAGTACAGTCATCATGAAATTTGTTCATAAAAAAGGTTCATCTGATTGCAGATTTTATACAACTTCTGAATTTAAAGATTCAGCAAGGTATAAATTCATTTATTGTCGTGAAGTTGATAATTACGGGATCCAAATCGCAAGGAAAATAAACCAAAGACACATGTGCAGCAAGGGATAAAAGAAAATTCGCATTATTAGATATCACGCTTACATCAAAAGTGCAAGGTGCATTACAAGTCCATCTAAAAAAAACGGGGGGGAGGAGTGAACTATTGATCCCATTGAAAATTCTTCAAATCCTCAAAAGACTCCTTTATGTAGGCTTCAGCCTTCTCTAAACTAGCTTTTGTGGCTGCATCCATAACTTCAGCGGCATTAAGTATGTCAATCTAACCTTGCAAGTCAATGACCTCCCACTCAGCTTCTTGAAGCAAATGCTCGCTGGCCGCCACCTGAGAGCTAAGATCCTTCTGTTGTTCTTCCAAAAGTTGAAGTTCTCTCAGTAGCTCCTGACGCCTCGATTCAACATGTTTCAGCTCGGCCGTCTTCACTTCATAATGGGCACCCTCTGTGTTCAGCCGACGGGAGGCCTCATCAAGCTTACCTTGCACCTCCATGCGACAAGTATCATGTTCTTCAGCAGATATTCTACCAGAGTAGCTCTGTTGCAAGTCCTTGAAGTCAAATGCTTGCTTTATCAACCCTTCAACCTTGCTCTCTAAAGGAATGACGCCGACACCTCTTTAAAGGACAGTGGCATAAAGGCTGTCAAAATTTCCTTTAAGAGAAGGAAGTCCATCAAAAGGGGTACGACACACCTTGTCAAGTACAGCTTTACTAAATACTCGCGCAGCATTCCTATCCACATATTTTATAACGACGTCAACATTGAAGACAGAAATTCCCCCTTAGGGAGCCCTCAAAGGGCGTTGTGGGCGAGGTACCAATGAAGGCGCATTGACTCTACGGATGGACTCGACCTCATCATCATCCATGGAACAAACACCTTGCGAGTCAACTAACCTTGACCTACCATCAAATAAATCATTGCCAAATGATGGTATTCGTCCAATCGACGGGAAACATTAACTTCCTGATGGCAGAGGAACGTGTGTCAATTCCTCCTTGAAGTTCACATCATCACTTTCTCCCTATCAAAAAAAAAAAGATGTATATAAGGACGAAGAAGGTGAGATACACATTTGTAAATAAATTGTGTTTCTATTTATAAGAAAAGAAAAGGGAGTACCATCCATTCAGTAGGATTAGGTTCAGAATTGAGGATATCCATGATATTCTCGGCACCTTCTAGGGGAAGCTCAGTTACCTTTTCGGTAGTTGGCTCACAAACTCTTATAGGTATCTCATCCTGACCATTCGCTGCAAGATTAATCTTAGGTTTACATTATGCCTATATGTCTCAATAAGATGGAGATTTAAAAGGGTCCTTTAATCTCATTCGCTACCTGTGGTAGTGGCGCAATGCTCTGAATAGGGATTGCAGGGATGGGCGTCGCTGGGATGACAAAATCTATTCCTGGAATCTTGACACAGGAAGAACCATCCCCCGTCGGTGGAACAAAAGGCTCTAAAGGCTTTCCAGAACGAACAATCTTCAACTTGGGTTTAGAACCAATTTTGCCTTCATCCTTTGAAGTGTTCATGTCAAATAGATCACTTCGTTTTCTCTTAGAATCACTGGCATGTGGACTGCAAGTCGAGGAAATAAACATCTTGGACCACCATTCACGAAATGCGAGAGTGGTATTTCTCTCGAGTAATTTGCATCACCCAGGAAGTAAGACTCGAGACCCTGTTCCATAGCGTGTATGTGTCTGGTGATAACGAAGCATTGCTTCTGAATTAGGAAGATTATCGAAGTCCAGATCAACAGGAACATCCTGAGAGAAACCAAATTGTCTACTGAACCAGTCGAGGCAATAGTGTTCCATAACGAGGCTGTCTTCACAACGATAAGCGACAAAACTCGAATGAACGCTAACAAAGTAAGCGAAATCAGCCCTCGATAGCTTGCCATCATCCGCGAGAATCTCCCTGAGTCGATTGATGATGGACGAATGCCAGCGAAAGCCTCTGCCAGAACCAATGAGCTCCCGAGCCTCTTCAGGCTAAAACGACTTGGCTCGACCGAGACCACTAAACTTCACCATGCTTGGACTGAAGGAAGCCTCACCAACTAGCTCGTATGAATCAAAGTTTTTGGCTAACCAAGCGTAAAGGAAATGAGTAGGAAAGTGGCCCCCACCTCTGCCAGGATGTGAAGAACGAGAGAGCTCTCTCTCGTTGAGCCCCTTGTAGATACTCGCAAGAACCGCTGTAGAGAGGTAATAACCTACACCGGAAGCCATCAAAGATGCGATGCTGAAAGTACCTGGACGTATGCAACCAGCATCTCTAACTGGTAAGATAAATGTGCATAGCCAACAGGAAAGAAATACAGCTAGAAAGGTCTCAGTGCGTTGGCCAGTGGCCACTCCCAGCTCGTCGAAAATAGCCTAATAATCACTCCACCCACGGGCTCCTACTTTGGTAAGGGGAGACAATATTCCTGGTTGAGGGATTTGGCTGTCTTGATCAGGCTTCTTGGAAACATAGTACTTACTGCATCCCTGAAACCAAAAGGAAATCCACTGCTCTATGGTAGGTTTGCCCTTGCGACCTTGCATAAGTTTGTGGTAACCAATGAATAGATAAGTGCAACTCAATGGAAGCTTGCTTGCGAGTTCCCGCTGAGTAGGGACAACTTCATTATAAAGGTGCCCCGAGATTGGCAACCCAAGGAAGCTATAAATGTCGAAGATAGATAGGGACACCTCACCTTTAGAAGTATGCAATGTGTTCGTTTTAGGACACCAATGCTCACACACTGCTCAGATGAGATTTGAGCACCGGTCATAAAGGAAGAGCGAAGCATACAAAGCATCAAATAGATGAAGGGTTGTGGGTTTGTCTTTGCAATGAACGAGGATATCCTCTAATCACTCCCAATAAAGCAGTTTGTAAGAAAATTTCCCATGCAACGGCAACTTAGCCCATGATTTGCACTCGGACTCTATGTCATGACGTAACAATTGGTAAGAGATGAGGTTCTTTTTCATTTTAATGTGAGAAGAGAGCAAAAACATTTCGTCTGTCTTCATATTCTCCGTAGACCGCCAAGGAAGGCTCGGAGGATCTCTAGCACAATCAGACTTGCACAAGGACGTTATAGGATTGCGGATAGGCAACTTTGTTGCTTCCCCATACACGTCATTTTCACTGGGGTGGATGTGTAGATAATGTCGCCCGTTAGTGGTTTTATCCACGAAAGTGACCATTTTGAATAGACCTGCATCCATAGTAGGAATAAAGAAAGTTGAGTTGTAAGACTTGTTGCAAGAACAGTTCAATAATCGGATGGGGGATCAAAAAAACAAAAAGGTCATTCTTAGGCATGGAAGTACTAGAGAATAAAAAAAAACACAAAACAAAAAAAACAAAAAAACAAAGAAGAAGCTAAAAAAAAAGAGAAAAAAAAGGGAAAAGAAAAGGAGGCACAAATGCAAGCAAGGGATCTTCAGCAGTCAAATTAGCCTCCTGGGAACTTTCGCCTTCGGAAGAGCGCCTTATGAGGAAATTCAAGGTTAACCCGTTGATGTACCCAAAAGGGTTAAAACGTTCAAAGGTTAACCGGTGTCAAATCAAATTCGCCTCTTGAGAACTTTCGCTTTTGGAAGGTCACCTTAGGAGGAAATTCAAGGTTAACCCGTTGATGCACCCAAAAGGGTTAAGCATTCAAAGGTTAACCAATATCAAATCAAATTTTCCTTTTGGAAGTTCGCCTTAGGGGGATTCAAGATTAACCCGTTGATGCACCCAAAAGGGTTAAGCATTCAAAGGTTAACCGATATCAAATCGAATTTGCCTTTGGGAAGTTCACCTTAGGGGGATTCAAGGTTAACTCGTTGATGCACCCAAAAGGGTTAAGCATTCAAAAGGTAACTGATATCAAATCAAATTCGCTTCTTGAGAATTTTCGCCTTTGGGGAAGTTTGCCTTAGGAGGATTCAAGGTTAACGCGTTGATGCACCCAAAAGGGTTAAGCATTCAAAGGTAACCGATATTAAATCAAATTCACCTCTTGAGAATTTTCGCCTTTGGGATGTTCGCCTTAGAAAGATTCAAGGTCAACCCGTTGATGCACCCAAAGGGCTAAGCAGTCAAAGGTTAACCACAACAAATTACTAGAGATTCCAACATGAAATAAGTGACTAGCAATATTGTATGGTTTCGCAAAATGGCCCTCGTACAAATAGAAAAGGAAAAAGAGGTAGATTGAGATAAACAAGCCAAAAAATACAAGTGTTCGTTTCACGTATGTAGGCAAAAAATAAAAAACCCGAAGAAAGCAGCGAAGGAGATTAAGGGTTGCATAATTACCTTCAAGTGTCGCTTTGCTATACTGTTGACAATGCGATGCTTCCTTCCAGTTTGGTTTCTCAGCCCACAGAACGATGGAAATCGAGGACTGCACTCGCTTTACTAAATTGTTGACAATGTGTACCTTGATCACTGCCACACGACAGGGACTCCCAGAGAAAGAGAGAGAAATGGGAGAGAAAGGTAAAAGACTTGAGCCTTGCAAAAAAATATATACTGGATGTGTTCTTCAAATTAAGGAAATAGGTATTAATTTCGTTAATAAATCTTCATATTTTATGCAAGAGAAATAAATATGTTGAAGATTGCATCCTATAAAATTACATCAAATATGATGCAGAATCAATTCATAATAGAAAAAAATATATAATCGAGACGTCAATCACGTTTAAACACTAAAGTTGTGCACATGACCTAGTCTCGAGGGGGCATTTGTAGAATGCAAATTTTTCGCTAACCGACCAAGACCTGCCACATGGAAAGAAATAAATACTTTTATTTTTGGCTAATTACAACACGCCACGTGTTAAATTAATTACGGCATTCCATTAAATATTAAATACTTATTGAAAATGTATGCGGCCAATTAAAAAGTGTCACGTGGCATAAATAATGCAGAAAATAAATGATTATTCCTTTTAATAAAAACGAGAAGGAAAACCCTAGCTCAAACTTCTCTATAAAAAGGGAGTCACTCTCCTCATTCAAGGGTCGGCATTTTTAGACGAATTCTCAAGAGCTCAAGACTTTTCTCTGGCAGAAGACAACAAGCACTCCAAACACGTGCCGTCTACGTGCGGAGATTACATTCATATCTTGATAGAGATTAAGCCT
>JACYFF010031952.1:83837810-83848031 GCA_017589665.1 Selenicereus undatus | reverse complement strand
ACATATATTTTAAATTACTCCTATTGGATATGTCGATCGTTAAAGGGTCGGACAATGACAATTTGCTCGTTACAAGGGAATAGTTCAAATTTTTCACAAGCATGAATTCATTCCTTTATATTGTACTTATAAGTATATGATTCTTAAACTCTTTGTGGGGCAGGATAGAGCTTCTTGTACAAGGAACAAAGTGATGGTGATATGGGTGGAGACAGTGGTTCTCAATCGATACTCATAATTAAATTCTATATCAAGGACATTTTTGTATGCTTTGCAGTTGGATAACTGTGAATTTGGGGGGGGGAGAAAAGGTCCAAACTTGAAGGCAATAGATATAACACTCATCTTATTAACACGCATCTTATTAGGATTAGAATGCACTTAAATCTCTCTTCTACAGGCTATTGATGTCTTAATGAGGATAGTAATTAGGTCAATGGCATGCTTGAGACTGTGAGACGCCTAGTGTCTATTGGGTTCCTCTAAATCAATGGCAGCAACGTGAACAAACAACGGTTGATCCCATCATTGGTTAAAGAAGAGAGAGGGTGAAGTAGGGAGGATAGAGCTAGAAACTCGGAGATAAAGCAACCATGAAAATGAAACTAATTTATTAAACTCCCCAAGAAAAAAAATGATTCAGTCAATTCTAACCTGCTATTGAAAGTCACCAAAAAAAACCAACAGCTTAGAACCGATATGGATAAATCAAAAGTTGATTATAGTAGCTAAAAAAATTTTCAACTATCATAGACCCTTTGGTTTTAAAACGTCCTCAAACTTCAAAAAGAATTTAAAAAACAAAATTCTACCGTAATTGATTTCTGACAATTATCATAAGTAATCTGAGCCATTGATGTAAATCAAATCTAAGTCATTCAAAATTTGTACCTATAACCTAAAGGACAAGTTAACTAAAAGACCATTCATTTTCTCTCCCTTAAAAAGTGATCCATATCTAGCTTTTAGGACTAATCTCATGCCCTCTCCTCTTCTATTCTCTCTTCCTCTCCTCATCACCAAAGTGCCTATTATGCCCCACGCATGATATATTTTCAAGAGTCACATCAATAAAAATATATTAAAATAGTCTATATGAGAAATACACATGGAAAAAAATATATATATTGACATGCGAGAGCGCAAGCTCAGAAAGTATTTCAAAATTTTTGCCCCATCACATTGTAGGCACTCAAAATTTGTTCGTGCCGCACCAAAATTAAATTTAATTGATTAATTAGGCCAACCCTTTTAATTAATTAATCAAACCCAAAGACTTGCAGATCAAGTCCAAAATGAAGCCCAACTGACTAACGAGTTCGGGTTCAGTTAAAATTCGAGTCAAAGCCCAAATCGAGACTCAAGACAATTACCAAGTCAAGTCACGACCTAAAGCCCGGAAGACGTTCAAGTGATGACGCGGTTAAAGTCAAAATCAAAGTCAAAGTCAGAATCAAAGTCAAAGTCAAAAAGGTCAAAGTCAACATCGACTCACAAGTCAATCATCAAAAACGACTCTCAAGTCAACGTCCGGTTAAAGCTCGAGGCGACTTCCAAGTCAATGCTCAGTTCAAGCCCAGAAGACTCCTAAGTCAAAGTCAAAGTCAAAGTTAAAGTCAAACAAACGAAAGTCAGGTAGCCTAGGATAAGGCCTGATTGAAAGGCCCAAAACTCAAGTCAAGGCCTGTCTTGACTTGGGAAGTGGGGTTTTCCTATAAATAGGTCCCCGTCCCCTTTGTTTCAGGGGTTGGAAAAATCCATCCTTGAGAGAGAAAGAATCAGAGGATTTTGTATCCATAGAAATTGTAACACATTCAAATCAATTGCATCTATAAAAATTCAATCTTTGTAATTTGTGATTACAAATTTGGGAGGAGGGGTTTTCCTATAAATAGGTCCTCATCCCCTTTGTTTCAGGGGTTGGAAAAATCCATCCTTGAGAGAGAAAGGATCAGAGAATTTTGTATCCATAGAGATTGTAACTCATTCAAATCAATTGAATCTATAAAAATTCAATCTTTGTAATTTGTGATTACAAATTTGGCACGCCTGGTGGGACATCTCTACCTCTCATCTCTTTGTCTTAAAAATCAAGACTTTCAAGTCACAAGAACATCATCTTCAACGAAGACATGGCTACAAAGAACGTTGTCGCGCAAGCTTCGAAGAAGAAGAGCACAAGATCTCTTTCGCGCACATCATGTGGAGCGATCGTCACTTCTAGCAAGTGCGCGCGCACAATGAAGACCAGAAGTATGGCGAAAACTGCTGCGCCGATCGCTCCTGGGCAAACTGCGCTGCACCCACCCAAACTCCAAGACTTGAAGACGCAGCAAAATGCGTCCTCTTGGATGGGTGAAATTCAAAACATCCAGCTTCAATCTCCAATCTGCGAGGTTGAAGACTACTACAGTAGTAACTCTTCTTCGCCCTCACCAAAGGGGGCACGCATGTCAGAGACTGAAGTTGAGTCCACCAAAACTGTTGTCATGCCAGCCATGATGACAGGTAAAACCATTCTGGAAGAGGAGATGGCTAACATGAAAGCCATCCTAGAAAAACTCACCAGGGACAATGAAGAAAAGGAAGTGCGCATTAAGCTTCAAGAAGAAAAGATTGCTAAGCTGACCAGGAAGTTAGAAAAACGGCCAGCTCAATCTTCCACAAAGGACTTAGAAAGTGAGGACTCAGGAAAAATGTCCATCCACATTGAAGCCTCTAACAGCGAGAAGCGGTCAAAGAAAGGTGGCACCCCTAAATATGCCAAGTCATCTGGATCAATGACCATTGAGCAAATCCAAGACTTGATAGCAAATGCTGTTAAGGTGCAACTATGTGAAGGTTCGCGCAGAACTCACTTATACACCAAACCTTACGCTAAGAGGGTGGATGCTCTTCGCATGCCCCACGGCTACCAACCCCTCAAGTTCCAACAATTCGATGGAAAAGGCAATCCAAAACAGCATGTCGCGCACTTCATTGAGACGTGCAACAATGTTGGGACTGACGGCGACCTTATGGTGAAACAGTTCGTCAAGACATTGAAAGGTATTGTCTTTGACTGGTATGCCGACTTAGAACCTGAGTCCATTGATAGCTGGGAACAAATGGAGCAAGAGTTCCTTAACAGCTTCTACAGCACTCAACGCGTTGTCACCATGACTGAGCTGACAAACACAAAACAGTGGAAGGACGAGCCAGTTCTTGACTACATCAACTGCTGGCGCACACTTAGCCTCGAGTGCAAGGATCGACTCTTTGAAGCATCCGCCATCGAAATGTGCACCCAAGGCATGCGCTGGGACTTGTTGTACGTCCTACAAATGAGCAAACCTAGGACTTTTCAAGAATTGGTGACCAAGGCGCATGAAATGGAGGTGACGATAGCTAGTCGTCGCACCAACTCCTTCTATTCTACTAAATCAAATAGGGACGAAGTTGAGTTCGAGAAGAATGTTAACTTTTCTAAGGGCAAGACCAAAGAAGCGATGTCCACCTCTACAAGTCAGCAAATTCGCATTCTGGGAAAGCCAAAACTAGGGTGCAAGAAGAGCACGTCGCTCAAGGTTGTGTCAAATAAGCATCCCACACTAAAAGAACTTCAAGAAAAGAAGTATCCATTTCTTGACTCAGATTTGTCGGGCATGCTAGATGACTTACTCGAAAAGGGTGTCATCGAATTGCCCGAACCAAAGCGCACAGAAGAAGCTGGGAGGACCGCCGACCCTAAACACTGTCGATACCATCAAATCGTTAGTCATCCTCTTGAAAAGTGCGTTACATTCAAGGAACGCATCATGCGACTGGCTGAGGAAGGAAGAATCATTTTAGATTTGGATGAAACAACAGAAGTTGGCCACGTCACAGTGCAAGAGGCTAGTGAGTTAGATTCTGAAATGAATCATGCTAAAGTGCTAGAGGGCTCAGAAGAATGCTTCATAAAGAGCTTCTTTGATAGTGTGACTGTCTACACAACCTCATGTTTTAAAATTGACGATGACGAGACAAATGAAGAGCAGGATGTCCCTCATGAAGAAAGTGGTGATGGCAGCATCCAGCCACAACAACGGAAAAAAAAGAATGAGATGACAATTCCAGTCTCGTCTGTCAAGCAAGAAAATGTCGCGGCAAATTCAGTGGCGCCAGTGTTCAAATGTACAAATCCTAAAAGTGCAACTAAAGTTGAACGCAAGTTCAATGAAGCAAGCTGTTGCGTTCTTAAAGAAAAGGGTGTGCTTCCAGTTCATAGGGTGAACCCAAATAAATTGACCAAGGTTTCTCTCCCGGGTTTTGTTGCCTCTTCTAAAGGCTCGCTCCAAGAAGAAAGTGAGATGTCAAAGATACGCATAAGTGATGAGTGTGATCCTAGTGCGCACAAGTTAATGAAGAGGTCCAGCCCTGAGTTCTGCCAGCCAACATCTTTAAGGTTGATCGAAGCTAAGCCCTACATACTTGACATCGCGCAAAGGGTCATACAAAGTCAAGGGGGCAACGCCGCAAAGTCTAAAGTTGGTCTTAGCTACGCACCGTCCCAACCTGTGAGGGTTTCGGGGCAGCGTAAGGACAAGCAAGCCCTCATGCAATATATCACAGCTGAAGAGGTTGATGATAATGAGGGTGAAAATGCCAAGACCAACCCCAACACGTCGGTGTTCGACAGGTTGCAGCCGTCAACATCGCGCCAACACCCTTCTGTGTTTAGAAGGATTGGAAAGGGTAAAATCATGAAGCCCTCTATCTTTCATAGGTTGAAAAAGGATGAGCAACCTAAACCCTTGGTCTTCACCAGAATCAAGATAGGCAAAATGTCATCAAGCTCACCGCCTTCCCAAAAGAAGGATTCAGTGTTCAACTGCCTTGGCAAAACAAATGAAGTCCAAAGTTCAATTCCTTCACACATGAAGCGTGTTTCCACTTTGGATGTGAAGGTGGATGACTCGCTGAAAGTAAAGAGGCACGTCATGATTCTCACTGGCCATGGGGCTCAGGCCAGTTCAAAAGAAAGAACTAAGGAGCAAGCTTCTTCCAGTGGTGACGCAAGCAAGAATGTTGGCGACTTCCCTTAAAGAAATCATGGATCATCTCCTGGGCAGGAGCTTAAACTGTTCACCACAAAAAGAAAACACCCAAAGTTCACGTACATTCAAAAAAAGAAGACTCCCGAACAAGAGGCTAAACTATTCGTACATTCAAAAAAAGAAGACTCCCGAACAAGAGGCTAAATTGTTCGTACATTCAAAAAGAAGACTGCCGAACAAGAGGCTAAATTGTTCGTACATTCAAAAAAAGAAGACTCCCGAACAAGAGGCTAAATTGTTCGTACATTCAAAAAAGAAGACTCCCGAACAAGATGCTAAACTGTTCGCACATTCAAAAAAGAAGACTCCCGAGCAAGAGGTTAAACTGTTTGCCCATTCAAAAAAAAGAAGACTCCCGAACAAGAGACTAAATTGTTCGTACTTTTAAAAAAGAAGACTCTCGAACAAGAGGCTAAACTGTTCGTACTTTCAAAAAGAAGATTCGCGAATAGGAGGCTAAACTGTTCGCACATTCAAAAAAGAAGACTCCCGAACAGGAGGCTAAATTGTTCACACATTCAAAAAAAAGAAAGCTCCTAAGTAAGAGCCTAAACTGCTCGTTCTGTCAAGTTAAATTCATTTGTAATACTCCTGGCCCGCAAGAGTATAAACTGTGAACGGCAAAACAAATGAAAAAAAAAGGATGCTTAGTTGAACTACGTAACAGCTTGATCTTATTGAAAAGTGCAAGTACCCATAAGTACATAGGCAGCTTCAGCAAATCACCAAGTGCAGTCAACTCTTCACACATCCAACTCAAAAAAAAAAAAAGGGCATGGCTTTGGCATGAAAAGAGGATCAAAGTCAGCACCCCCTAACCAAAATCAGCAAAAGGGGGGGTTGCTCTACTACAACAAAGAAAGAGGGGCAATAGAGCTTTATCTAGAAAAAAAGGGAGGGGCGAAACAAAAAGAAAAAGTTGAGAAATGTGGAACCTTTGGTGGTCACCATGATTGAGCATGGTGATGTATAGATCAAACTTGGCAGGGTCGGACTTCCACTACCCACCGTGAACATTAACGGGCACAGCAACAATGGAGAGGTGGCTGGGTAAAGCACCAGAGGCTTCAAGATTACTGTGTGCTGTGGTAGCCAAGTGGTAGAAGAAGGGCTAAATATTGTGGTGAAAGGGTCGAACTTTGAGGTTTCCTCCACTGACCACCGTTCACCGTGAACAGTAGCATCTGGGCATTAGATTAGCAAGGTTCGTTGGTGGCTATTGAATGCTGGGTGGCTGGAGAATGACGCAGAGAAAAAGGGGATGGCGTCAAGTTAGTGCGTTGGCTTGCTGATCAAAGGAGGAAGAAGAAGGGCAGCAAGTCACGTGACTTAGGCATGGCCAATAAGTGGGGGAAAACAAGCCTAGGTCGGGCTGGGTTTAAGAGAAGAAAAGAAGGCTCAGCCCACAAAAAAAAAAAAAGAAAGAAAGAAAAAAGGGCATCTCGATCCAGCCCAAGCGAAAAGAGGAATGGAGAAGGGCAGCCTGGTCACGTGAGAAACATGCTCTGCTTAAGTTAAGCAGAAGAAGAAAGCTCGGCTCTAGCAAAAACAAGAGCAGCCCAAGCGAGGAAGGAGAGGGAAAAGGAAGACAGGGGATCACGTGCACGGCGCGTGCTACTTAAATGAAATGTGGTCGGGCTTTGGGTTGGGAAATAAAGGCAGGCCAAGTCCACTAAGAAGAGAAACAAAAAAAAAAAAACACGAAGAAAACAAGAAAGAAGCTAGGCCAGGCCCACGTCTAAAAAAATGGGAACGAATCACGTACGCCGTTAGTTTCGGGGGCGTTGCCCCCAAACCCCCATCGGGGGCCACGTCGCGCCCCCAAACCAAGGCGTGTCGCCCCTGGACCCTGACTCACTAACCGGTTAGCGAGACCACTGTCCTAGGTCTGCGAAATGGGGCACCTGAAATGGCACATTCCAAAAAAAATTTGAGACATCGATCACCCTCAAATGACAAGTCCTGTATGCGACCTTGTCTCGAGGGAACAATTTGTAAGCACTCAAAATTTGTTCGTGTCGTACCAAAATTAAATTTAATTAATTAATTGGGCCAACTCTTTTAATTAATTTAATCAAACCCAAAGACTTGCAGATCAAGTCCAAAATGAAGCCCAGCTGACTACCAAGTCCGAGTTCAGTTAAAATTTGAGTCAAAGCCCAAATCGAGGCTCAAGACGACTACCAGGTCAAGTCACGACCTAAAGCCCGGAAGACGTTTAAGTGATGGCACGGTCAAAGTCAAAGTCAAAGTCAAAATCAAAGTCAAAGTCAAAAAGGTCAAAGTCAACATCGACTCACAAGTCAATCATCAAAAATGACTGTCGAGTCAACGTCCGGTTAAAGCTCGAGGCAACTTTCAAGTCAATGCTCGGTTCAAGCCCGGAAGACTCCTAAGTCAAACTCAAACTCAAACAAATGAAAGTCAGGTAGCCTAGGATAAGGCCTGATTGAACGGACCAAAACCTAGGTCAAAGCCCAAAACCCAAGTCAAGGCCTGTCTTGACTTGGGAGGAGGGATTTTCCTATAAATAGGTCCTCATCCCCTTTGTTTCAGGGGTTGGAAAAATCCATCCTTGAGAGAGAAAGAATCAGAGAATTTTGTATCCATAGAGATTGTAACCCATTCAAATCAATTGAATCTATAAAAATTCAATCTTTGTAATTTGTGATTACAAATTTGGGAGGAGGGGCTTTCCTATAAATAGGTCCTCATCCCCTTTGTTTCAGGGGTTGGAAAAATCCATCCTTGAGAGATAAAGGATCAGAGGATTTTGTATCCATAGAGATTGTAACCCATTCAAATCAATTGAATCTATAAAAATTCAATCTTTGTAATTTGTGATTACGCACATATCCTCCAAGATTGGATTTCTTTCACTTTAATTACATCCCCTGACAGTTCCACCATTCTACTTTGTTCTAGACTTTAGTGCCATTCCTTCAAGCAATGAATCAAATCATCGCTTCCAGCCGAGCTCCACCAAAAAAAATAAGAAAAGCTAAGGGAAGAAAAGAAACCACCTCTTTTTGGAGACAACAATCTATGATGATTTGGGTGCCATAAAATTTGGAGCCATAAAATTCTCCAAATTCCTTCGTAGTGGAGAATTTTAGAGTTCAAGTTCGAAGTTTTATTGTGTTTTATGGAATTATTGATTTTGATTGATGCCCACAAAGGGTAGAACTGAGGGGGAAGAAAATATGGGTTTGATTTTTGCAAGGAACTCTTCAAATTCCCATTTTTCTATATCTTTCTCCTTCTTGGCCATGATGATAGCTTAGACGGCATTTCTCAGTAAAAATTTAGGGAGTTTCAAGAAGCTGCCCATTTTGACTGCCTTTTGGTTGAAATCGAGACTTTTCTAGGTCTTCATCTCCAAAGAACGGTGTGGTGGTGATGCATATATGATAGGCTTAATGGCGGTGGTGGCAGTGGAGCAGTGCCAAGGACTAGAGATGAGCTAAAGGATCCAGGCATAAATCATAATTGCTCGATTAGAGCAAGACAATAAGGGCAATCTTTCTAATTTCTGAATGTAATTTCCACAAGACCCACAAACACCAAAGACCCTACTTTGTGGACTCTGTGTGTTGTGATGATTGATTACACTAAGTTACAGTTAATTGTTGCCAATATCAATGAAGACCACTAAACAAAGTTGTAATATCAATCCCTTCTCTAAAAAATGAGTAATCACCCAAATCCGACGGGGGCTCTATCTTAGTTTTTTGAAAGAGTTCATGGATTATAATACCACCCTGTTTTGAGTTTTATTCCTGATTACTACCTTGTTTAAAAATTGAGCCAGTCTACCACTCTATTTTAAAAATAAGACTCACAGCACCACTCATCAACCTGTAACTGTTCAAATAGGTTTTTTTTTCCCCCTGCTAGCTTCATAGGGAAACTCCATAATTAAATGCAAAAAATAAGTACAAACAATGACCTCTCTGAGTTTGATTCATCCTTCTTACAAGCCTACATTTTGATTGCACAATCACATGCTTCATACGAGCTCTCAAGAATGTCACAGTTCTTCACTCTTGAATGCCATATTTCTTTACTCTTGCAAGCCAAATTCTTGCTACTTATCCTTCCAAGATTTGTAAAACCTTGCTAACAGAGACATTCGAAGCAAATCCACATCGCAAAATGAAGCAGTGGAGCTGCTCTTCATAAAGAATATGACCACAAGCAGGGTAAGGCATTTCATCAAACACCTTATGGGCATCATCTAAAGACAGCATTCAGGTACAAAAACTGACCACAAGGTGCTGATAATGTAAGTGCAACTGAAGCCAAACACTGCTTCCTTCACATAACTTGAACCTGTTGTCAATCTTGCATCAATTTTAGGAATGGTGGGATTCGAATTTTAGGGGGCTTGAGGATAAAATTTGCTAAATTGTGGGCATGGTGGGATTTGAATTTTAGTGGGGAACTCAAATTCAATCTCAATTTTGGCAATTAGAGTATTACAAATGATTAATTTCTCTCTTAGGGTTTTGAATGAAGAGAAGCCTTTTATTTATGGAAGCTATGGGTTGATGTATCTGGAGAGTGAGAGGGAGCAATGACAGGTTTTCTTCTCACAAAAGCAAATAAAAAGTTGAAGAGTTTTTTTTTTTTTTTTGGCTGAGCAATAAAAAGTTGAAGTCACCTGCACAGTGGGTGAAATGGTATTTTGGGTTATATTTTTAGAGCACAAGGGTAGGCTGGAATAATTTTGAAATGAAGTGGTAGTGTGGAATAAAAAGCAAAACCAGGTGGTAATATAATCTATGGACACTTTTTTGAAATTGATCATGCATTTCTCCTCTTTCCTTATCCAACTTGTCAAGATGTTGAACTCCTGAAATTTTGCAGCTGAATCGGACGAATATTCGTTAAGGCAATGGAGGGAATATTAAGATTGATATGCATTGGCGAAAATGGACATGGAAAATTTTGGATTTCCAAAATAGTGAATAAGCTTTCTAGATAGTTTGGTGATCAATCGAAACACGAGACCATGGACAGAGAGATTGAAACATGAGGCTATGGATTTTAGCAGTGGGTAGGGGCAGGGGACAGGAATATAGAGGGCAAAAGAGGTGATGTGGAGGAGAAGGGGCAGCAAGAAAAAATGAAAAGAGAGAAT
>JACYFF010031952.1:83814164-83830523 GCA_017589665.1 Selenicereus undatus | reverse complement strand
ATTAGGTAGAAAGGTACTGTAAAGATATCACATTTTTAGCGTCAACACTAAACCTACTTAAAACATCCTCGTTACAAATAAGGTAGAAGATGGTTTATATAAGTGCCCAAACAATGATCTTGGCACAGTTGTACAAAGTGGCACGAGCTGACTTGCCAAGTTGTTGGAAGAAAAGAGTGGAGGAATGGCGTTTGGACATTTGTGCCAGTTGGCATCGGTAGCTCGTGCTAATTGGCACTGGTAGTGCCATCTTTAGCACTAGTAGCGCCATTTGGCACTAGTTACATTCATCATCCTCTTCACCTTCTTGACCTAGAACCTCAAGTCTATTTGTTGCACGTTTTGACTCCATTAAGCCTCAGAAGCTCTGAGATTGCTATCATGAGTTATTTCCTACAAAAGAAACACAAAATATAAACAAAACTTTCGAATTAACCATTATTAAAGGCTACAACCTAAGTGAAATGAGTGTGAAATATCATATTTTGAATTTGGACTTACACCTTTCATTTACGATACCTACTCTTAAGAAGTCTACTCTTAAGAGTTGCTTGTCATCGATCACTTATAGGGTGCTGATGAACCTCTATTTTGTACTATTTTTAGCCCTATTTGACCCATTTCCTTCCCCGTTTTCACGTTTAATTGTGTTAAGGAAGGGTCAAATCGGTCTCTTTTTGCATACTTTTAACTCATATAACATCTTTCGATATTTTCAGGAACTTCATTAAAGAAACAGAAAGATGAACAATATTCAGCAGAAAGGAGTGCCAAGAAGACGAGAAAAGCTATGAAAAAGTGTCGCACGGAAGTCCCGGGCAATCGAACACACGCGATAGGGCCGAACCACGTGGCACGACCGTGCCACGTGGCTGGTTCCGCAACCTGGCTTTGGCATTTTCCAGAATTTTGGCACAGTGGTGCCGTGTCTCGGGGCACGATCGTGCCACCCCCGTTTCGTGACGCGACTTAAATTTGCCTTCGGGGTTATTTTGGGGCCATCCTGAGTTTTATGTTGAGTTTTTCCTCTGTAAAACGTTATGGAGGCGATTTTAGGCTTTAGTAGAGAGTTATTGTTTTCCATACTTTTAAATTCGCAATTGGATTGAAGTTCGTTCTACTGTTAATTCATGCAATAAATTCAGGTTCTTAATTCTTTCTCCTTTTGTTCTTAGTTGTTCTTGATTATTTGAAGGTTTGCAATGGTTATGAAATTGAGTTGTTGGGTTGCTGTTCTCAAGATGATTGTAGGCTAAATCCTTCAACTTAGGTTGGGATTGACGCCGAATACGTATAGTTGAATTTTGTATTGGCCCAATCCTTTCTCCCCATTTGTTTTGCAATTATGAATTCTACTATGCACGCCACATGCTCGATGAAATGTTCGAGAGAACATGCATCCTTTTTATTGGGGTTTAGGGGAGCGTTGAGAGACGAAACCTTTACCTAGTGCGTCTTAGTAGACAGTTAGGGTTTTAACATGAAAATAGTTGAGATTCTAATTGGGTTTTAAGATTGTAAATCTTGTAATCCTTAGACCTTTAGTCACATGAGAATAGGCGACTATAGTTCCTGGATTGGTCTTCGACCCTTGAGAGAGGGAGGAGATGGGCTTAATTGACAATCTATCCATTTGTGATGCATGCTTGGGAGTGTCTGATTGGGTTAGTAACTGATTCACTAGCATAATGGTGCTGTTAATTCCAACCTAGGTGCTTTCTATTATGCTGTTTATTACGTTTTTCAGTTGCTATCGTTTCTCTTAGTTTAGTCTCGAAAGCCTTGATTGTGATGGCCTAGCTTGAGTAGTCTAATTAATTCTGGTAGTTGAAGCCAAGTTCCCTGTGGATTCGACCCGTACTTACCGGTTGCTAGCTACAGCTGCGCCGTGCACTTACGGTAATTAAAACGATAACAAGTGCATGGCCTATTATGAAGATTTCCCAAGTATCGTGTGAGTGAGGAAGAAGCACGTTGGAAAGTCTTGTGGTGATTTGTGGGGCTAGTCTTTGATCCACAATGTCGCTATTGGTAATTGTCCATGGTTCAAGAGAGGGTCGAGGCACCACAGTTTAATAGTTGTGACAACTTTTTACTTAAGAAATAAATGATGTTGTCTTTGCCTTGGTCTTCTTGGGCTAGCATAGCTCACACAACTGTACTAATGGTGATAAGGCAAAGAAATAAAGTTGGCTTGGTTTGATCGACTAGAATATGGGTGGGTTGGCCAAGTATTCCTTGATTTTATCAATAGCCTCTTGGAATGATTCATCTTATTTTGTTTTGTTCTAATATGGATTCACAAGTCATAGTTAATCTAAATATAAATCAACTAATGTATGTACACACCCCCAGATCCCTTTTCTGGGTCATTCTTTGGGTGGCGACGTTTTGGTTATTGGTTTTAATTTAGAGGGGTTAGCCTTTGTGCCTCATGAGCACCTAGATCCAACTTGTGTGCTTCTGTAGTTCTTTGATATGTTGCCATTGCATTTATTAGAATAAAATGCATCATTTTATAGTAGTTGGCATTCCATTAATTGTGTGATGAAGATTGTTTTCTCTTAATTATCTATGGCCATGTTGATTATATTGTGTCATGCATACCTATCCATGAAGGATATCAGTTGAACCAGATAGCTTATCGATTTTCTAGTTTGGTTAACCAGGCTTTTTAATTGGTTGAATTAACCGAAAAATCAACTTGATTTTGCCTATTTATGATTTGGTTTAGCGATTTTGGTTTTGTTTTTTTCACATCTACACGATCCTGTCATTAAATCCTTGAAATTGGGATTCAAATCCCCATGCTACCATCCTTCACCTAAACCATATTTTTGACTGGTTTTAAATCTAAGGTTTACTGTTTCCACATTTTTAGGAGAAACAATAATAGAAAATATTTTTTGTTAATTTTCACAATTATTTCATTGTGAGGACTAGTTTATGGAAACTAGGAGTCACTTAGTCTGTAATGGATGAGATAAGTAGGTGCTTCTATCAACATGTGAAACCGTTGAAGCTCGGGGTATCGATCCCATACGTGCATGAGCGATTGTTCTTTCTGGTTTGTTTAAGTGAACTTTAAGTTTTGTAATATTGAGTAAAGTCGCCACCATATTTTAAGAGTAAAATATTAAAGTCACGACCATATTTTAAGGAAAATATGAAGCCCTTTAGAAGATATTTTTAGAAAACAGTCCCAGTAATATCGCCCATTCAACCATGGCCTCTAATAGGGTTAAACAAGAAAATAGTGAAATCCAAATGATTCCATTCAATGTCAAGTTTCATGCCAATTTTTCTTATTTAGTGATTAGGCATCAAAGACATGGACTTTATGGTGATCTCTACGATTTAGTCAGATTGCACACTGTTTTCTAACAAAGAAAACTAGAAGAGCAATAAAATTTGAGTGGTCACTTGGATTAATTACATAGTTTTACACATGATACAAGGCTAGAATTTAATCAAGAATTACATCCTGACTAAACAAAATAATCACGATAATCTAGTTATTATCTTATTTATGAATCCTCAAGATTTACCTTAATTCAAGTCTACCGAGAATAAAATCCCAAAGATCCACCCTTTGTTAAATTTCGTGAAGATAGCCCAAAACTACTTCGAAAGATTAATGACTATACAGAAAGGAGATGAATTAGAGAAGATTTATTAGCAGGAAAGTCTATACTTCTAGCAACAAATACTCCCAAAGACAAGGTCAATCTATCTAACTAAGAGGAGAAAGAGGGTTAGAGGAAGAGTGGTCACCTCAGCATGAAGATAAGAAATTGTATGCATGTGTCTCTTTTAAGGCAGAGAAGAGGCTCTTTTTTATAGTGGTCGGGAGTGAATAAAACCTTTTAGCGTTTCTAGATTAAGTAAAAATTGTATTCCATAAAATAGACTAGGAAAATATCACGAGCATCTTCCTAATCATCTTCGACTGCCCGAAAAACAACAAGGCTAGTCGCCTTCCGCTGGGCCAACTTTAGTGCTATTGGGTCCAGGATGTAGGCAAAAATCTACCTCTTCAGACTGTTTCCTACAGTGGACTAAGCCTAGTGGTCTAGAACTAGGTGTGCTTTGGCCTAAATATTTTAACTTCGAGAATATGATTCTGAGACAATGTGCCACCCCACTGGTTTATCTCTAGCTATTATGCCCATAAGATCCTGGGTTTAAGCGCCTTACACTTTACCACTATAAACATTTCTTACACCTGTCTTTAGTATGATTTTTTGCATTTCCAAACTTTTGGAGAGAAGAGAATAAGAAAATATTTTTGAATACTTTTTTTTATAGTTATTTTATGTAGGCCTAGCTTTAAGGATCTTGGGAATGCACTGTTTTGTCACTGGTGAGGAAAAATTAGGTCTCATTAATGGTTAGTTATTCATATATCTTGCAATATGCGATCAATTCGGCTCTGAGAGCAATTTAGGGTGTCTAGAGAAACCCTCATTTTGATTGACACCAAGTAAGGTGGAAGGTAAAATGTGTAATGTCCTGTAAGATGTATCATTCATTCTATTTAGCCAATGCATATAGTAATGAATACAAATGTTCAGAAAAAACACATGTAAACAACCTATTTAGTCAAAGCATTTAGAAATAAATTCAAATGATGATGAAAATCACCATGTCAATGGGAAAAGGTCAAGCCAAAAATTTAGGGGCTATTATGGCTCACCCAAAAGATAAATAGAAATTTGGAGTAATTATAACCGATCCAATGGACAAAGAAAAAAATTGTAGTTATTTTGACCCACTTGAGGCAAGGAGAAATTTGGGGTGATTATGACCAACCTTGAGCATAAGGAGATGTTTGGAGTTATTATGGCCCACCCCAAAGACAGAAAAAACTTGGAGTTATTATGGCCCAGCCCGAGCACAAGGAGAAATTTGGAGTTATTATGGGCCATTCCAACGACAAGAAGAAAATTGGATTTATTATGGCCTATCTCAAGGACAAAGAGAAGTTTGGATAGAAGATTTTGAGGCGTTTTGAGCTACCCTAGCTCTTCCAACCTACCTAATGTAGAAGATGAGACATTAATAAGAATTTCGTAGGTTTTTGACCTACACAAGTCTTACGACCTACTAGAGGAGAATCGTGAGATCATGTGTACGAGAATTAGCAGAAGTTTGCATGTAGGTAGAAAAAAGTTAGAGATATGGTACATCGTCAATGGATACATATGCATGTGTTGGAACGCAAAGAGGCACATATTAGTGGCCTCCTACATGTGCTTGGAAATTTGTTATGTAAAATCTCGACCGTTGGTGCCTCACCCCATTGTTGACCCTTCTCTCTGTCAATTTTTCATGTATTTGCTTTGAATTATGCCTATATTTGTAAAATTTTTAGATTTGGAGATATTAAGCATTTTTTGTAGTTTGATCGTGAAACTGTGAAGTTTTGAGTCATTGTGGGTGATTATTGGAGTATTCTTGATATATTGTTGTTGTAGAGGACTATTTTCATGTAATGTGCACATTTGCTGAAAATTAATTCGAATCTACTAAGGATTTGATGAATGTTATATATGTGAGGATTATTTAAGTGTTTGCAAGTCATTTTAGGAGATTAGAATGGTTAATTGTGTGACTTATTGCCTTGTTTCCACCACTACACTTGGATTTTGCTTGTTTTAAGAGTGTTGGTAGATTCAACTTCATGAGCCCAAGATATATGAGCAGAAGGATATATCGAGGCCTTATATATCGAAAAAGGAAGCAAAAGAGGCCCACAGACATCCAACATAGATAGATTGTGGTGGTAACACGATAAGGAGGTTCCAAAATGAGGCAGCAAGAAGAACGAAAGAAGCAAAATAGGCAGAGGCGATCATGGCCAGGCCGTGGTGGTGACCATGGACAATGGTGAACCCCATAGGCTATTCTTGGTTGTCTTTTCTCTCTGTGACTTCCTATTTTCCTTGCGATTGTTCATTTTCCAAATGGTTTTGACATTAGGTAGCCTTGATTTTCGCAAAAAAGCCTAGTTTTAAGCCTTCTTTATCATCCATCTATAATCATCTATCATCTGCCTTACATCTACCATCCTCCATTTGAAAGCATTAAAGAAGCAGAAGTGAAGATCGAGCAAAGTCTAAAAGTTATCAGGAGAAGACTGAAAGATCAACGATAGGGGTTATAAGAATAAGCTTTTCTTTCCTGTCTTTTCTTTTCCAACTCCAATAGTCTAGGTTACAATTTTAGAGATCTTTATGTAGTTATTTTCAATCATGTGCGAGGAGTTCTTTTCACATCTAGGGATTGCCGAATAAAAAAGATGATTGATGTTGACTTTTAGTTGTTGAATTTCAAGTGCTTGATGATGGTTAGTTTAATTCTATTTATTTTTGAGTGCTTCATGTCATGTGAGAAATTTGAACAACTTCTTGCATGTACTTAGATTAATGGGTGAAGGAATGAAAGGCGAAATCTATTATCAAATCATCAAGATTGAACTCGATTTGGTAGTTTCTTGAGAATTGCTAGTTGAGAGGCTTGTTTGATAATCTTAAACTGATAACTAAGATAAATTTGAGAGATGGTTGACCACTTGATTTGAGTAATCCTCTTCAATTCAAAAGAAGGATACAATTCATTTAATCATCGCCCTTAATACGGATCAAAGAATGAAAGAGCATATGTTTGAATGAAAGAGCATATGTTTAACTAGATTTAGCACATTCCTCAGATAGGTTAATCCCTAGATACTTCCTTTTCATTGATTTTAAGAAATAGTTTTCGGTGTACTTGGTAATTTATTGCATAGATCTCATAATTGTCGGTTGCACTTAGCTTATTTCAAGCGCATAGATATAATAGACCACTATAATATCTGTGAGGCCGACCTTGACATTGCCGCAACAACACATGTGCTTATGGCAATGATTAGATTCTTAGCGCTGTTTCCAATGACTAGATTTGGATATTGACTTTCCCCTAAGAAATTTGACTAAGCATTTTCTTTTTCTTTATTTTTCAATTTCATGCTTTTTGTATTCTTTGATTATTTTTAGGTTGTCTCCATTTTATACATAAGTCCCCTAGGTTTAGAGCATTCTTTGAGTTTGACCCCAAGATGGAGAGAACTTTCCATAGAAGGAAGAGACGATGAAAGTTATAAGAGGAGTTAGAAATGATAAAACCCACATCTAAGATGGCGGGAGAAGAAGATAAATAACAGAGGACCTTAGGGATTATGTCACCCTAGGGGTCCAAGGTCTCACTCCAAGCATTACAAGGTCTGTCGTGGACATCAACAATTTTGAGCTTAAGTTGGCACTAATCTTGATGGCACAACAATAACAATTCGGTGGCACACCCATGAAGGACCCAAATTTACACCTTCCATGTTTTTCTTGATGTGTGTGAGACTTTGACGATTAATGGCGCCTCTAATGATGCTATCTGTCATTGCTTGTTTCCATTTGCTCTTAGAGAGAAGGTAAGGGTATGGCTTTTTTTTTTGCTATCGGGATCCATTACCACTTGGTAAGAGCTCACTAAAGCATTCCTTACCAAGGTCTTCCATCCAAGCAAGATGATAAGCTTGAGCAGCCAAATCATTTCATTTGCTCAATGGGAGGATGAATAGCTTATGAGGATTGGGAGCTTTCAAGGACCTACTGTGATTGTGCCTCCATTACAACTCCAAAAGTGGATAATTGGACAAATGTTCTATAATGGAGTCAGACAAGCTATAAGGTTTATGATTGATGCAGCGGCAGGTGGTACCTTGGCGAATAAGATAGGGGATGAGGCATACAACTTATTTTGAGAAGATGACGCTCAATAATTTACCAATGATCCAATAAGGGGACTCCTTCTAGGAAGAGTAGATGTAAATTTAATATTGATGCTTTAACTTTGCTTGTTGCTAAAATGGATGCCATGACAAAAAGGCTTGATCATTTGAACGTTAATGTGGTAAAGGCACTTGGGCCCACCCCTACTTGTGATAGTTCTATATCTTATGACCATGTGACTTTGTATCATCAAGTGGAAAACCCTTTTGCCCAATCATCTAGTAAATAAGTCGCATATGTTGACAACTTCCAATCGAGACCCAACTATGACCCAAACTCAAACACTTGCAATCTTGGTTGGAATAACCATCCCAACTTGTCCTATAAGAGTAAACCTCTTCCCTTTCTCTAAGCCAATGCTAGACCCTCATCACTTGGTTTTCAAAGATCTTACTTCCCTCTACAAGTTCCCAAAAAGTCCATCGTAGAGGCCATAGTGAAGAGTGTGCTCTTGGTGTAGCAAAGAAAGATGAGTACATTAAGCAATTAACCTCTAAGGTTGATTTTCTAACTAGTCATAATGAGATGTTAGAATTACAAATTGCCCCACAAGCTAGCTTTTCTTATGCACCTCCAGGTAGATTATCTAGCAAGCCTGAGCACACGCCCAAGGAGCATTCTAATTGTGTTGTCTTAAGAAGTGGCAAGCAACTAGATAGTCCTATGGTTACTAGAGATGAAATGGGTAGGAAAAGTGTCTAAAGGAAGAGTCTTAGTAAGCCAATTGTGGAGTCATAAGAAAGAGCGCCACAATAAGAGTGAGAGTGAGAAGTGTAAGGGGTCTAAGCCCACTTCCCCCTAAGCCTTATAAGCCACCTTTACCTTTCCTACAAAGATTTGCTAAGGCTAAGCTTAATGTTCAATTTGGGAAGTTTCTTAATATGCTTAAGAGGTTGCATGTGAACATTCCTTTCATGATGCTTGTCTCAAATATTAATGCCTATGTATGCAAATTTTTTTTAAAAGAGATCCTGTCTACAAAGAGGAGAACTAATGAGCATGAGACCATAGCTTTAGGTGAGAAGTATAGTGTCGTCGTTCTAAACAAGCTTCCCACTAAGCTTGAGGATCCTGATAGCTTCTCTAATCCTTGCTTGATTGGAAATGAGAGTATTAATAGGACTTTGTGTGACCTTGGTTCTAGTGTATGTTTAGTGCACTATCCAAGTTTCAAGAGACGAACTTAGGAGAGTTAAGATCCTTTACTATTTCCCTTCAATGAGTGGACTGCTCTGTGATGTACCCATTGAGTATTTTGGAGGATGTTCGTGTCAAAGTGAGTAACTTTTATATGCTAGTGGACTTTGTGATACTTGATATGGTAGAAGATGCCTGCACCCAAATAGTTATTGGAAGACCTTTCTTGGCCATTGTGGAGTGCAACATCGATGTTAAGGAAGGGAGGTTGACTTTTGATATAGGAGAGCACATGTTGAGTTTGGTTTGTTTAGGGGCTATGGGTCTTCCCCTTTTTCTATTACTTGTTACGGGGTTTATGTGCTAGCTTCTGATGGGAATGTGAGTTAGTTGATATGTGTTTAAATGATCTTCATGTGCTTGATTATGCATCTTTTGAGGGCCATAACCTTGATAGTGAGAATGTGGATTTGATTGAGAACTTGCCACCTAGCATTGTCGAGCCAAGCCATATGCTTTTGATGATGGTTGTTTGAGTGCTTGATGTAGAGTTGTGTAGTGTTGCTTTCTTTTCCCCCTTTGGAGGACGTTGAATTGGTTCCTCCATTTGAAGGTTGTGTCTGGTTATTGTAATTGTGGTTGCTTGATGGTGTCTATCACAAGATGACTGTCTATGTGGACAAAGCTACTAGGAGGTATTTGATGTTTAAGAAGGATCTCTATGCCCTTTGCTTGTAGTGGTTCCTTCTTTTGCAACAATTTGAGTTTGAGATCCATGATAAATTACGGACAAATGCTATGCAATCTCCTTCCTTGTACCCTTTTCCCATCTTCAAAGAATGATCGGCGTAGGTTTAGCTAGAAACTTTAAAGAAGCGCTACTTGGGAGGCAACCCAAGGTTTCTTTTCTTTCCCCTTTATTTTTCTATCTTTCATTTTTATACATTTTTTTGGTGTGTACTTTTGTCTGATTCCGTTTCCCAATAGTCTTTTCTTGCCTTTATATGTTTAAATTGAGGGCAATGTATTATTAAAGCATAGGGGAGGGAAATTTTGTATATTTCATATCTTAGTTTAAGCATGGTTTGTTTAAATTGCATTAGGTTATGCTAATTCATTTAGGTGCATATTTAGGTTTGTATTGAAAAAAATTTCAATACAAAAATAACAAATAAAAAATATAAAAATAAAAAAAAAGCGTCAAACAATGATTCTAGAAGAAAAGTAGCTCTCATGAGCTTGATTGAATTTTGATGAATGACCCCTTATGTGTGAAATGTTTTTGAGGATTTAGGGATATCTCTTGTTTTGGTCCCCATCTTGATTGAGAACTTGGAGTCCTTTGCACTAATGTTAGTACATGTGTTCCACTTTATGAGCTAGATGCGACGTTGGTAGCATCCGATGAGACCATAAGCCTTATATAGACCAATTCTTTATACTTAGTCCTATGTTCTTTTATGTGTGTGACTCATCGATGTTACATGTATAGAACTAGCCTAGACTCTTGTTCAAAGCTACATTAGCATGTGCATATTTAATGATATGATAGAGACATTCTTTCTTTCTTTGGTCTTATTAGCCACATTGTCAAATAGCCTAGCTTGTCATATATGTTAATCCCCTTTGCTAGCCCTTTGAATTTATACCTATCTTTGTTATAATCCCTTCTATTTTAGCTCTTGGCTATACACATATTCCTAGCCTTAAGCCAATCTTGTTAAGCTTTGCTTCATGTGCACTGTGGGTAGTTTTGGGGAACCGTACGATGGCCTTAGTATCCTGGTTTATTGAGAGATTGATGACATTGTAAATTTGGATATGTTCCCCTTTTGATTGGCTTGTGTACTCGTGTATTTATGCATTAGGATATGTGTTGACAATTGAGTTTTCCATGCCCTTCACCAATTGAACTTTCCAATCCACTGTCCAAGAAGAAAAAATAAAAATAAAGACAGTATAAAAAAAACAAAAAGAGAAAGAAAGAAAGACATTTAACAAAATGTGTGAATAACTGATGGGCATTGGTTTCTTACACAAAGCTTGTGTTCCATCTTTGTCCACTCAGTTCCTATTTGATTTGTGGAGATCTCATTCATTGTATTGTTGAGGTTGGTAGTGCAGGTGAGTTTTACAGTTCATTGGCCCTTGTTGATTGTTATTTAGCTACTTGGCTATTAGCCCCACATGTCCCAAAATGTTTGTCCACCTCTTTCTCTTTACTCTTTAGGCCATTTTACAACCTATGTAAAGTCTTCTTAATTATCATGTGTACAGTGCATCTTAGTCGTGCAGAATTTGAGAGCCCTGCGAAACCTATGATAGTTTGCATCTATGGATAGATTCTTTAGTATCGATGCTATATTTCATACATATGAGAGGGAGTGATCCATACCAAAAGTGAGGTTCTACTAGCTCAACGCTGCTCAATTCCATGTGCTTGCATAATATGCTTATGATTACTTTAGAGTAATCATGTCTAATGATGGGCTTGTGATTTTGAATTTCTTTAAAAACCTTCAACTTATGTTCATTTTGAAATGTTTTGTGCACTATTTAGGGTTTCCACTGATGACATTCTTGCTTACGATATGCTATCAGTTTCGTAGCCTTAGGAGGTTGCTTTTCAATCTTATATGCATCTCCTCATGTATGTTTGTCTCATTTTAGCTTTGCTTGGGGACAGGAAAAGATTTAAGCAAAGCAGAGTGATGTATGTCGTATATGCATGGATTATCTAAGTGGTTGAGAGTGGTTTTTGGAGACGAATGAGCTTAATTGTGTCCTTCATGCCCTTACTTCTACTGTTGCGCTTGGATTTCACTTGTTCCGTGAGTGTTTACAGATTCGACTTTGTGAACCCAAGGGATATGAGTAGCCGGATGATTTTGAGGCCTTTTAGATGAAAGAAGGAAGCAGAAAATGCCCAAACACATCCAACACGGATAGACTGCGTTCAGTACTATAGTCCAGAAGGTTCCAAGATGAGGCAGCCAGAAGGATAGAAGGGAAAAAAAAAATAAACAGAGGCCACCATAGCCAAGCCATGGTGGTAACGACGAACCATGGTAGACCCCATAAGGTACATGTGGTGGCCTTCTTAACCCATTTCTTCTTGTTTTCTTTGCGATTATTCATTTTCCAAACAGTTTTAATGTTAGGCAACATTGATTTTCGCAAAAAAGTATAGTTTTTACCCTCTTTATAATCTACTTGCCCTCATCTATCATTGTCCTTGCATTCACCATCTAACATTTGAGAGAGATAAAGAAGAACAAGCGACAATCGAGCGAAGTTCAAAGGCTATTGAGAGAAGATTGAAAGATCATCAATCGGGTTTGTAGAAATAAGCTTTTATTTTCTTCTCTTCTCTTTTGCATCTCTAATAGTGTAGATTTTATTTTTAGAGATCTTTACTTAGTTACTTTCAAACACGTGTGTATAGTAATTTTCAAATCTAAGGATTTCGGAATCGAAATAATGATATTGAATTTCAAGTCCTTGATCGCAGTTGGTTTGATTCTATTTAATCTTGATGTTTTATAGTAGTGTGAGAGACTTGATAAACTTCTTTTAGGAATTTAGGTAAATGGATGAAAGACTGAAAGGTGAAGTCTGTTATCAGATAATCAGGATTGAACTCCATTTAGTAGTTGTTTGTGAAAGAATTGTTAATTGAGGGTCTAACTTGATAATCTTAAACTCATAACTCAAATTAATTCGAGAGCCCTTGAGAAATTGTTGTCTACTTAATTTGAGTCATTCTCTTAGCTTTGAAAGAAGAATTAGAATTAATTTGATTGTCGGCCTTAGAATTGATCAACCAATGAAAGAGCATATGTTTGATAACTAGATTTAGCACATTACAAGGCTAACTTAATCCTTAGATGCTTCTTTTCCATTGATTTCAAGAAATAGTTGTGAGTTTAGATAAATCTCAAAACCATTAATTCCGCTTAGCTTATGTCAAAGGCACAAACCTTATGGACCTGTATAGTCTCTGTGGGATCTGCCTTTACTTTGCTACAACACCCCGTATGGTTGCAACAACAATCAGGGCTTGATTTGATGAGAGGGCTACTTATGTTTATTTCTTGCTTATTTGAAGCTCAACACATGCTGTAAGCATGAAATGTAGGCTTTTTATGGCTGCTTGCACACCTTTTGCTTGATTCGATTTCATTCTGCCTGAATTAGGTGACTTTTCAACTTTTGGGAGAAGCCATACTAGGGCAACTTTTCATGTATTGTGAGATATACTTGACTCTCATATTATTGCAGAGAATGTTTTAGTAGACTTTTGAGACAATCGAATCAAGTTTTGGTAACTTTGTGTGATAAACTATAAACTGTAGAAGTTTAATCACATTTTGATTTGTAGCATGTCTATGAATAATCTGCCATATATCTATGGATCTCAAGATGTTTTCAAAAATGTATGCACAAATTCTCATGGTTGTTCGACATCGTCTCAAACTCTTTTCATGTTCAAATGAATTTTGTTGAGTTTTGTTGTCTATGCATTTCTTAACTTTAGGTGTTTTTGAATGGCTAAACAGCCAACTTGCTTAAGGAGAGACCTTGTAAGCATAGTAGAGATGACCATCCAAGGGACGGCTGACTGGTTTGATACCCGAAACCCGATGTACACTGAGCCTCACAAACCATCACATTTCTGCCATGTTGTAAATTAAACTGGTATGCTTCCTTTTCAAAATTCTCATATTTTGCTATTTTACTTTGCGTTCATTTGTGCTAATAGTTTGCATTTTTATAGGATCGTGAATTTATCATGGCACATAGAAATCTCCAGAAGATCTCTATTACCCATCAAATCAAATGCTAATTTTTGCATCTTGACGGGGTTCCATTTTGAAAAGGTCCTACCATGATATGGTGCTACCTTCAACATAGACTAGGACCGCCTAATGAGTCTCTAAAAGCCTAGTGTCTCTAGATGGAGTTTAGAATCGAACTTCATCTAGTATTCCCTACTCAAGGTAGCTCTCTAGGTCGAGAATTTAGACGGGGACCATTAGACATTTTTCTGCATCGCCTTGTTGCTTAGTTCAATCTTTTTCGCTGACAAGACAAACCGAATGCACCTCCATTAGATGTGTAATCTCAAGGACATTTGAGGCAATGGATGATTGGATTAGGGGCAAGCAGATTATACTATGCTACTCTCCTACCTGAGATCAACTTGTTGACAGAAAAACCACTGGCAATAGGATGCCAACCTTAGAAGCTTTTGGCATCTACTAAAGAATGATCCTTTCCTTCTGATCTCCTTTTCTTCCTTATGGAATTTCTGGGATCGCCTTATGACTTGTGTTTGTTTTTGCAATGTTAGTTCCTAGAGTTCTTTAGAGGGATGCACTCTAGATCTAAAGGCTCCAACGGCATTCCGACGACTAGACGGTGGATAAAAATAACATTGAGCTCTTTAAGACTCGGATGAACACTCATAAGTGCAACGATCGAAGAAGTAGGGATGTTCATGGTTCGGGTACTCGAAACAAAAAAGATTTCAGCTCGGGTACCCGAAATTTTGAGTCGGCAAAACGATCAACTCATATCCGAACCGAAATATTCTGGTAATCGAAATTCGGGTGCTCGATAATTTCGGTTCTATTCTTCGGTTACCCAATATCCCATTTTTTCTAAAATCTTTTTTTTTCTACTTTGCCTAATAATTTGTTGCATCCATAATATAATTATTTCTATTTATGCTATAAAACGTTGTTGTATTGCGCCAAGTTGCACTTGTAATTATTACACAATATGACAATATCACCCAATATCTAACCACCATTCATATTTTAATTAGTCAACACCTCCATAAGGTATGAGCTTTTTAACATCATATTGATGCCCAACCTATTTGAACGAAACAATGCAACAAAATCAAAGTACTTGTCTTCTTTGAATTTGGGAATATTTGACGTACAAAGTTTTTAGGGAATTGATAATATAAAAAAATTTGAAAAAGTTAAAAAAAAGTTTGGGTTTGTTGGTACCTGAATCCTAAAAAATGCCCGAACGATACCTAAACCAGTAACCCCCAAAAAATATTGGTTCGGGTACCAGAACAAAAAAATTCAAATATTTCGATTCGAGGACCCAAGATTTCGGATCAGATAGCAGGTTTTCGGTTCGGGTTATTACTTACTGATATTTTTGAACACTCTTACTAAGAAGAATCCTCTTTCCTTGGTGTCTATCGCTTTTTCATACTATTATTATGTTTGTTTATTAGATTGTTGGTTTATAGATGACTTATCGCCCCAAGGCCTAGATAGATAACATCGTGGCTACTGCTGAGAGGGCTCTTGTGCTTTATCATCAGAGGATGCTCCTACTTTGCCTTTTGCGCTATGTGTGTTACCTAGGTGAGGGTGTGACTAGACAATGTCTAGCAAGCTTGCCTATTCAATATGTCCTATTAGATCCTCCTTTAACCACCATACTGTAGCGACCTTAAACTTTGAGGAGATGCACCCGGTGGGGGAAGTGGTGTCTTACCAGGAACTAATAATCCAGGACAACTATTCAGAGTTTGTTGGGATCCGTGTGATGGGTCCATCATTCCTCCGAAGAGTTTGGTTCCTTTTTAAGAGTTGTTTGCTCTTGTTATGTATTCGGTACTTATGCTCCTGCTTGTTAAATCAAGCATAGGTTCTAGTTGTCGATCTCAAAGCGCGCTATAACAATGCTTCCGACATCGGGTGGGATGTTGATCTTGATGATATGGAGGGTAATGAGGCTTTAAAGATGTATTAGCCTCCTCGCTCTTGGGGAGTGTGTGATGGTCGCTTCTTCCATGTGTGTGGGTCCATACATGTAAATATACATATATATATATATATATACCTATATGTATGTGTGTATGTATGTATGTATGTACGTACGTGTGTATGTATGTATGTGTGTGTGTGTGTATGTATACATCCCTCCCTTCGGTCAGTCGGTCAAAACGAACCTAACGTCTTTCTTATAGCGGAGGGAGTACTGCTCGGGTGAGGAGCGCTCACGGGACAGCAAGACTCTACACACTGGAGCGATCGTCCTGAAGGGCTTGAAGCTCATGAGTTGTAGTCGGGCCTGCCTATTCCTGCCCCGAGTGTCACCCTAAAAGCATAGCGAGGAGGGCAGGAATAGGGTAAACGGTGCCCGAAAGCATGTCGTAGCAGCCGCGCCCTCAATTAGATTTCAAATATAATTGAATAAGGGCACTACCTTGCCAGGGCGAAGCCTTGGAAAAGGCAGCCGTTTGCATAGCCGTTTCTGAAGGGCTTTAGCCCTTCAAAAGGCGTTTTGCATAGCAAACGCCACGCGGATTAATCCTATCTCTTATTCGAAGGAGTTCCAAGCTTATATATATATATATATATAT
>JACYFF010031952.1:83795057-83813430 GCA_017589665.1 Selenicereus undatus | reverse complement strand
TTGAATGCTTAACCCTTTTGGGTGCATCAACGGGTTAACCTTGAATCCTCCTAAGGCAAACTTCCCCAAAGACGAAAATTCTCAAGAGGTGAATTTGATTTGATATCGGTTAACCTTTGAATGCTTAACCCTTTTGGGTGCATCAACGAGTTAACCTTGAATCCCCCTAAGGCGAACTTCCCAAAGGCAAATTCGATTTGATATCGGTTAATCTTGAATGCTTAACCCTTTTGGGTGCATCAACGGGTTAACCTTGAATCCCCCTAAGGCGAACATCCCAAAGGCAAATTTGATTTGATATTGGTTAACCTTTGAATGCTTAACCCTTTTGGGTGCATCAACGGGTTAACCTTGAATTTCCTCCTAAGGTGACCTTCCAAAAGTGAAAGTTCTCAAGAGGCGAATTTGATTTGAAACCGGTTAACCTTTGAATGTTTTAGCCCTTTTGAGTACATCAACGGGTTAACCTTGAATTTCCTCATAAGGCGCTCTTCCGAAGGCGAAAGTTCCTAGGAGGCTAATTTGACTGCTGAAGATCCCTTGCTTGCATTTGTGCCCCCTTTTCTTTTCCCTTTTTTTTTTCTCTTTTTTTTTTGCTTCTTCTTTGTTTTTTTGTTTTTTTGTTTTGTGTTTTGTTTTGTTTTTTTTGTTCTCTAGTACTTCCATGCCTAAGAATGACCTTTTTGTTTTTTTGATCCCCCATCCGATTATTGAACTGTTCTTGCAACAAGTCTTATAACTCAACTTTCTTTATTCCTACTATGGATGCAGGTCTATTCAAAATGGTCACTTTCGTGGATAAAACCACTAACGGGCGACGTTATCTACACATCCAACCCAGTGAAAATGACGTAGATGGGGAAGCGACAAAGTTGCCTATCCGCAATCCTATAACGTCCTTGTGCAAGTCTGATTGTGCTAGAGGTCCTCTGAGCCTTCCTTGGCGGTCCACGGAGAATATGAAGATAGACGAAACGTTTTTGCTCTCTTTTCACATTAAAATGAAAAAGAACCTCACCTCTTACCAATTGTTACGTCATGACATAGAGTCCGAGCGGAAATCATGGGCTAAGTTGCCGTTGCATGGGAAATTTTCTTACAAACCACTTTATTGGGAGTGGTTAGAGGATATCCTCGTTCGTTTCAAGGACAAACTGACAACCCTTCATCTGTTTGATGCTTTGTATGCTTCGCTCTTCCTTTATGACCGGTGCTCAAATCTCATCCGAGCAGTGTGCGAGCATTGGTGTCCTGAAACGAACACATTGCATACTTTTAAAGGTGAGGTGTCCCTATCTATCTTCGACATTTATAGCTTCCTTGGGTTGCCAATCTCGGGGCGCCTTTATAATGAAGTTGTCCCTACTCAGCGGGAACTCGCAAGCAAGCTTCCGTTGAGTTGCACTTATCTATTCATTGGTTACCACAAACTTATGCAAGGTCGCAAGGGCAAACCTACCATAGAGCAATGAATTTCCTTTTGGTTTTAGGGACGCAGTAAATACTATGTTTCCAAGAAGCATGATCAAGACAGCCAAATTCCTCAACCAGGAATATTGTCTCCCTTTACCGACGCAGGAGCCCGTGGGTGGAGTGATTATCAGGCTATTGTCGACGAGCTGGGAGTGGTCACTGGCCAACGCACTGAGACCTTTCTAGCTGCATTTCTTTCCTGTTGGCTATGCACATTTATCTTACCCGTTAGAGATGCTGGTTGCATACGTCCAGGTACTTTCAACATCGCATCCTTGATGGCTTCCGGTGTAGGTTATTACCTCTCTACAGCGGTTCTTGCGAGTATCTACAAGGGGCTCAACGAGCTCTCTCGTTCTTCACATCCTGGCAGAGGTGGGGGCCACTTTCCTACTCATTTCCTTTACGCTTGGTTAGCCAAAAACTTTGACGCATACGAGCTAGTTGGTGAGGCTTCCTCCAGTCCAGGCATGGTGAAGTTTAGTGGTCTCGGTCTAGCCAAGTCGTTTTAGCCTAAAAAGGCTCGGGAGCTCATTGGTTCTGGCAGAGGCTTTCGCTGGCATTCGTCCTTCATCAATCAACTCTGGGAGATTCTCGCGGATGATGACAAGCTATCGAGGGATGATTTCGCTTACTTTGTCAGTGTTCATTCGAGTTTTGTCGCTTATCGTTGTGAAGACAGCCTCGTTATGGAACACTATTGCCTCGACCGGTTCAGTAGACAATTTGGTTTCTCTCAGGATGTTCCTGTTGATCTGGACTTCAATAATCTTCCTAATTCGGAAGCAATGCTTCGTTATCACCAGACACATATGCGTTATGGAACAGGGTCTCGAGTCTTACTTCCTGGGCGATGCAAATTACTCGAGAGAAATACCACTCTCGCATTTCGTGAATGGTGGTGTCCAAGATGTTTATTTCCCCGACTTGCAGTCCACATGCCAGTGATTCTAAGAGAAAACGAAGTGATCTATTTGACATGAACACTTCAAAGGATGAAGGCAAAATTGGTTCTAAACCCAAGTTGAAGATTGTTCGTTCTGGAAAGCCTTTAGAGCCTTTTGTTCCACCGACGGGGAATGGTTCTTCCTGTGTCAAGATTCCAGAAATAGATTTTGTCATCCCAGCGACGCCCATCCCTGCAATCCCTATTCAGAGCATTGCTCCACTACCACAGGTAACGAATGAGATTAAAGGACCCTTTTAAATCTCCATCTTATTGAGACATATAGGCATAATGTAAACATAAGATTAATCTTGCTGCGAATGGTCAGGATGAGATACCTATCAGAGTTTGTGAGCCAACTACCGAAAAGGTAACCGAGCTTCCCCCAGAAGGTGCCGAGAATATCATGGATATCCTCAATCCTGAACCTAATCCTACTGAATGCATGGTACTCCCTTTTCTTTTCTCATAAATAGAAACACGATTTATTTACAAATGTGTATCTCACCTTCTTCGTCCTTATATACATCTTCTTTCTTTTTTTTGGACAAGGAGAAAGTGATGATGTGAACAGCAAGGAGGAATTGACACACGTTCCTCTGCCATCAAGAAGTCAATGTTTCCCGTCGATTGGACGAATACCATCATTTGGCAATGATTTATTTGATGGTAGGTCAAGATTAGTTGACTCGCAAGGTGTTTGTTCAATGGATGATGATGAGGTCGAGTCCATCCGTAGAGTCAATGCGCCTTCACTGGTACCTCGCCCACAACGCCCTTTGAGGACTCCCTAAGGGGGAATTTCTGTCTTCAATGTTGATGCTGTTATAAAATAGGTGGATAGGAATGCTGCGCGAGTATTTAGTAAAGTCGTACTTGACAAGGTGTGTCGTACCCCTTTTGATGGGCTTCCTTCTCTTAAAGGAAATTTTGACAGCCTTTATGCCACTATCCTTCAAAGAGGTGTCGACGTCACTCCTTTAGAGAGCAAGGTTGAAGGGTTGATAAAGCAAGCATGTGACTTCAAGGACTTGCAACAAAGCTACTCTGGTAGAACATCTGCTGAAGAACATGATACTTGTCGCATGGAGGTGCAAGGTAAGCTTGATGAGGCCTCTCGTCGGCTGAACACAGAGGGTGCCCATTATGAAGCGAAGACGGCCGAGCTGAAACATGTTGAATCGAGGCGTCAGGAGCTACTGAGAGAACTTCAACTTTTGGAAGAACAACAGAAGGATCTTAGCTCTCAGGTGGCGGCCAGCGAGCATTTGCTTCAAGAAGCTGAGCGGGAGGTCATTGACTTGCAAGGTTAGATTGACATACTTAATGTCGTTGAAGTTATGGATGCAGCCACAAAAGCTAGTTTAGAGAAGGCTGAAGCCTACATAAAGGAGTCTTTTGAGGATTTGAAGAATTTTCAATGGGATCCATACTTCATTCCCCCCCCCCTTTTTTTTGAGATGGACTTGTAATGCACCTTGCAGTTTTGATGTAAGCTTGATATCTAATAATGCAAATTTTCTTTTATCCCTTGCTGCACATGTGTCTTTGGTTGATTTTCCTTGCGATTTGGATCCCGTAATTATCAACTTCACGACAATAAATGAATTTATACCTTGCTGAATCTTTAAATTCAGAAGTTGTATAAAACCCGCAATCAGATGAACCTTTTTTATGAACAAATTTCATGATGACTGTACTTGTGTATATACCAAAGTTGCCTACGTACCTGAAGGGAACCTTAAAGAATCAAGTCATACGTAGTTTAAAGAACAAGACCTCTTTTTTTTTTCTTTTTGTTTAGCCGTTCGCAGTTTGTACTCTTGCGGGCCAGGAGTAGTACAATGGAGTTTAACTTAAAAGAATGAACAGTTTAGGCTCATGTTTAGGAGCTTACATGTACTAATACATTAAGGATAGTATAATTTTAGGAACTTGCCATTTATCGGCCCAACTCGCACTCCGTCAGCACCGATAATCTTACAAGCTCCGTTGGTGTAGGCTTCTCGAATCATGTAGGGGCCATCCGACTTGGAAGTGAACTTGCTTCCAGTCTTGTGTGGGATGATGATTGGCCTTCTTACCACGAGCACTTGATCTCCAACTTGAAATGAATGCGGTCGTACCTTTTTGCTGAAGGCTCGTGATAAGCGAGCTTGATAGCATTCCAACTTTTGTTGCGCTAGAAGTCTTTTCTCATCAAGGGCCTCAAGCTCTGCCAGGTGAAGCTTGTGATTTTCATCTTCGGTCAAGCCTTCCTGCATGGCAATACAGAGTGAAGGGATTTGGAGTTCCAAAGGCAATACTGCTTCGACCCTATATACCAGAGCGAAAGGGGTTGATTGGGTTGGTGTCCTATACGTGGTTTTATATTCCCAAAGAGCCTCCCCTAATCTTTCTTGCCAATCGCGTTTTGACTTTGCCACCACTTTGCTTAGTAGGTTACCAATTGTCTTATTGAAAGCTTCCGCCAGCCCATTTGCAGGTGCGCTGTACATTGAAGATTTGTGCTGGGCAAACTTAAACTTTTCGCAAAGAGCGGTCACCAGCTTATTGACAAATGGTTTGCCATTATCAGTGACAATATATCGATGCACTCCATATCGATAGATGATATGGATTTGAATAAAATCAACGACATTTTCTTTTTTGAACTCTCAGAGTGGGATTGCTTTTGCCCATTTGGAAAAGTAGTCAGTTGCTGCCAGGATGTATGAGTGGCCACCAGAAGATTTTGGAGTGATAGGGCCCACAACATCAAGCCCCCAAGCTTAAAATGGCCAAGATGCCACAGTTGGATGGAGTGGCTTCGGAGGTTGATGAATAAAATTTGCATAAAACTGGCAATGCTCGCACCTTTTTGCATAGTCAATGCAGTCTTGCACCATGGTAGGCCAGTAGTAACCCATCCTCTTGATTCGATCATACAATTCGGGTCTTGCCTGGTGTGCACCGCATATTCCTGAGTGTGATTCCTCCATTGTTTGTCTTGCTTCTTCATCTCCCAAGCATCGTCACCAAATGCCAAGGAAGGAACGCCGATAAAGAGTCCTATTGAAGTAAAGGAAGCAGGGAGCTCTTCGTTGGATTTCTATCTTATGCCTTGGATCGTTAGGGAGCCTCCCACGCTGCAGTTAATCAATGAGTGGTTGGCGCCAGTCTTCTTCGTTTACTTCCTGGGCACTAACCGCATTGATCTCTTCCTCAGACTCTTCAGCGAGAGGTGCAACGACCCATCGATTGCAGACGGGGATATTCATATTTTTCTCTGCCCCCCAGTGCCAAAGTGGCTGCAAGATTTGCAAGCGCATAAGCCACCTTATTGGCACTCCTGGGAACATGTTCTAACTTGACGGTTTCAAGCTTGCTTAATAATCGCGAGGCACACTTGCAGTACGAAACGAGGTCATCCTTCTTGACTTCATACTCTTCGAGGAGTTGTTTGATGACCAATTGCGAGTCACTATAGATGTCGAGATCTTTGATTCCTATCCCAATAGCCATTTGAAGGCCCAAGATTAATGTCTGGTACTCAGCCGTGTTATTTGAGCATAACTACGAATGAGTAGGTGAGGACATGCCTTTCAGGAGAGATAAACACTACACCGGCGCCAGCTCCATCGCTTCTTGCGGCTCCGTCAAAGTACATTTTCCAAGGCGGGAGGATATCGACAAAGAGCACATCTTCACTTGGTAAGTCATCGTTTAGCTCCCACTCATCAGGAATTAGGTGATTGGCTAGGAAGTCTGCTAGTGCTTGCCCCTTGACCGCTTTTTGTGGCACATAGACAAGATCATGCTACTTCAAGATCATAGCCCACTTCGCAAGCCACCCACTGAGGACTGGCCTCGACAGAATGTACTTGATGTGATCGGCTTTAGAAACTACATGCACTGTATATGCCTGCATGTAATGTTTGAGTTTTTGAACGGCAAATACAAGTGCTAAGCAAATCTTTTCCATGGGTGAATACTTCAATTCAACCCCCACCAATGTACGGCTTAAGTAGTACATAGCTACTTCTTTTCCTTCCTCATTCTTTTGAACACACAGTGCTCCCAATGATTGTTCTTGAGTTGCTATGTAGAGTATAAGAGGCTTGCCAGGGACTGGTGCTCCCAATATCGGAGGGTTTGACAAGTACTTCTTGATTTTCGCGAAGGCTTCGCGGCATGATTCGTCCCAATCAAAAGGTGCTCCTTTTTTCATGAGGTGGCTGAAAGGATGACAACGTCCAGCTAGATTTGATATGAACCTTCGAATATAGACCAGGCGACCTTGAAGGCCACGAAGCTATTTGAGATTATTAGGCTCAGGCATTTCTTGGATTGCTTTGATCTTAGATTGGTCAACCTCAGTCCCTTTATGGCGGACGACAAAGCCCAAGAATTACCAGAAGTGACTCCAAGTGCACATTTGAGTGGGTTCATCTTCAGCTGACATTTCCGCAGATGTTCAAAGACGATACGAAGATCTGGAATATGGTCGCATTTCTTTTTAGATTTGACCACCAAGTCATCGACGGAACACTCAATTGTCTTGTGGAGCATATCATCAAAAATGTTTTGCATTGCCCTTTGATATGTTGCCCCCCCATTCTTTAAGCCGAAAGGCATCACCTTGTAACAGAAATGCCTTTGGGTGTGCGAAAGACTGTGGCCTCCTAGTCTTCTAGCGCCATTTGGATTTGATTATACCCTGCAGTACAATCCATGAATGATAAGGCCTCGTGCCCCTTAGTCGAGTCAACCATGAGTTCGGTGACAGGAAGCGGAAAATCGTCCTTTGGACATGCGTCATTGAGATCTCGAAAGTCTACGCAGATGCGAAGTTGTCCATTTTTCTTTCTTATGGGGACAATGTTTGCAATCTAGGTTGGGTATTTTACCTCCCGACCAAACCCTGCTTCAATGAGTTTATTGACTTCTTTTTCAATTTCAGGTACCAACTCTGGACAGAAACGTTGACGGGGCTGCTTCTTTGGAGACACTCCTGTTTTGATGGACAAGCGATGAACAACAACTTTGGGATTAAGCCCTGGCATTTCTTTATAGCTCTACACGAACACGTCTTTATATTCCGAGAGGAGATTGAAGTAATGACTTTCTTCCTCGGGCGTCAGCAACGAACTTATATAAATGGGGTGAGGAGCGTCTGTGGTACCAAGATTCAATTGTTTCAGATCATTGACCGTAGCTTGCCCCCCGTCCTCAAGGGTTTTAGGAGTCTCTACAAGCTCTATCTCTGAGTCTGAATCCTCGCATTCTCGACCTATGATATGGTGAGAGGAAGCCATTTCAGCTCGCTCTTCCTCCTCGTTCGAGTCAAGGTTACGTTGTTGACTAGTGAGGATCACAATGCTCCTTTTCACTCGCAATGAACCTTCCGTCTTAACGTCCAAGGTTGAAAGTCGTTTCATCCGTGAAGGAATAGAACTTCATACTTCGTTTGTATCACCTAGACGGTTAAATACGGAACCTTTGAACTTTTGGGAAGACGTCTTCGAGGGCTCTATCCCCTTCTTGATCCTATTGAATACTGAAGGTTTTGGCTGTGCCCCAATTTTGGTAAAGACAGACGGTCGTCTTGTTAAACTCGACGATTGTAATCTGTCAAATACAGAAGTCCTCTTGCTAGGTGGATCATCCTCGTTTTCACTCTCATCTATCTCCTCGGCGGAGAAGTATTGAACGACTGACTGCTTGTTCTTTCGTCACCCCGAGATTTTCACTGGCTGTAACGGTGTGTAACCAAGTCCGACTTTAGAGACACTCACTGAACCTCCTTGCTCTTGGATCATTTTTTGAGTATCATTGAGGCCATGAGGCTTGACTTTGATTACCTTCCTTAAGGTAGCTGGATTTTGGAAGTTATAATCAGCTCTTTCCATAAGCTTGTATGCATTTGGATCAAATCCGTCGCCCCGAGATTTTCACTGGCTGTAACGGTGTGTAACCAAGTCCGACTTTAGAGAAACTCACTGAACCTCCTTGCTCTTTGATCATTTTTTTATCATCATTGAGGCCATGAGGCTTGACTTCGATTACCTTCCTTAAGGTAGCTGGATTTTGGAAGTTATAACCAGCTCTTTCCATAAGCTTGTATGCATTTGGATCAAATCCGTCCTTGGTACGCGTATGCGGCAACACCTTTTCTTCTTTCAACAAAGCCTTAGAAGAGGAAACAAACCCAGGGAGGGGGTGCCTGCTTACCTTTGGTTGGTACATGTTTTGCGTTGGCAATGTAACACTTTCTTTACCGGTGTTCAAGTTGGCCCCGCTATCCTTCTTCATAGCCTTACCTTTCGCATTTCCATGTACAACGCCCCTGAAAGGTGATTCTCCTTCCCTACGACGGGATTTCAGAACATACCTCAAAATCGGTGTCATGGAGTTTGTTGAAGCAGCCACTTGTTTTGCGACTTGTTTAACGGGTTGCGTCTCACTAGCTTCTTCATCGTCTTCTTTGCCTTGTTGTTGTTGTTTCACACCATCGTGTTCTGTGGTTGTTTGCGGATTCTTGGTAACTTTTGAGTCACCTGTGGAGGCGATCGTTGATATCATCATCTCTTTAGGTGCCGTAGCTTCTTCACAGAATTTAGCATCAACGAAATGTGACTCTGCTTTAGTAAATGGCCTAGCATCCCCTTCAATCTTTCTTTCTCCTCCACGATAGTACTTGAGGCATTGATGGAGAGTTGAAGCTACTATTCCATGCTCATGAAGCCTTAGGCGTCCGAGCAACGACTTGTAGGAAGTCTTAGAGTCAATTACATGGAAGATCGAAGATGTCGATAGGTCTCCCATTACCAGTTCCAGGCGGATCATACCAATCGCGTGTTGACTCTCTAGGATAAATCCCTGGATCACCATTCGGCTCTTAGAAAGCTCTTCCACTGTGATCCCCAAGTCGTTCATCGTAGACTTAGGCATGATGTTAACAGCTGACCCTCCATCTACAAGGATCCATCTGACTTTTTGTTCCCTGATGTAATCGGTGACGAACAGGGGGCGGTTGTAAGGCTTGGAGCCCAACAGCAGGTCATCATCAGTAAAAGTGATGGCGGTGTGGCAAGTAGCATAATGAGAAACATCTTTCACTGGTTGACCCGCACTTTTCACTTTGTCAACATAAAGCTTTGGGTGCTGCAAGTCAGTCGCAATCTGTTGACGTATCTCTTTTGGCAAGATGAAGATTTGCCTCCAATCGTCACAGATCGGTAAGGTCTCTAAACTAGTTAGAGCCTCACCATCATTTTTGGGAGGTTTTTCTAACTTTGCTTCCTTCTCATCTTCCTCGTTCTCTAGCTCATGACACGAAGTCATGTTAACAGTGACCTTTTGAAAAAATCTCATTGAGAAAAATTCATCCAGTGTGATGGGAACGAGCGGCTCCTGCTCGAGTAAGTCAGTAGGTTGGACTTCCTATCTCTTGCTAGCATTTGACTTTTTCTTGCTCTTCGCACATCGAGGAGTCTTTCCCCTGCCTTGTCTCTTTCTTTGGCGAAGGGGCGGTGGTTGAGCTTGTTTTGGATTCCTTGGCGTCATTCGAGTGACAAGCGTCCACCCTTCTTCGTCTTCGGCTGGATTGGAATTTGTCTCCATCACTGGTCCCCTAACCGTCAAGGGAACGACGGCAGGTTCCAAGCTTCCGAACTGAATGGTGAATAGTCCTTGAGAGCGGATTGCGCTGCTCTCCCTTTGTTGATAAGATCGAGTAGGCCTTTGTTACCGCGATGGAGGAGAGTACTCCATATCTGCAGAAATATGATTGGCGCCGACGGAGTCATCCAGGTCCAATATGATCTTTCCATCCCTAGCTAGTTGCATAATGCGCTCTTTAAGAGTAACGCATTTCTCTAAAGGATGGTTAAACAACCCTGTGATAGCGACAGTACTTCGGGTCGCTTGTCATTCCAGCTTCTTCTGGTCGCTTAGGTTCAAGGAGTTCGATGACCCTATTTTCAAGTAGGTCATCTAGCATCCCTAACAAGTCCGAATCAGGAAATGGGTACTTCTTTTCTTGGAGCTCCTATAACATAGGTCGCTTCCGTCCAACATCCCTCGAGGATGCTCTTTTCTATTCTTCTGGCCTAGATTTCCCTGAAATCCGTACAGGTTCCTCAATAGAAGTGGCCATGGATTCCTTTGCTGGTGCCTTGGAAGGCTTTGAGTTATTCTTGATCTCACCTTTGTCCTTCTTGAACTCATATGAGGAGGATGGCTTGCTGCGATGATTTGCTATCATCATTTCCATGTCATGTGCCTTCGTAGCTAGCTCTTGGAAGGTCCTAGGCTTGCTCATCTGCACGACATAAAGCAGGTCACACTTTATGCCCCGAGTGCACATCTCGACGGCGGAGGCCTCGGACAAACGATCTTTGCATTTGAGGCTGAGAAACCTCCAGCGGGTGATGTAATCGAGGACCGAATCATCCTTCCACTGCTTAGTATTTGTCAACTCCGTCATACTAACACTGCGCTGGGTACTATAGAACCTGTTGAGGAATTCATGCTCCATTTGTTACCAACTGTTAATAGACTCGGGCTCCAGGTTTGTGCACCAATCGAAGGCGATTCCTTTGAGAGACCGAACAAACTGCTTCACCAATCTGTCTCCTTCGGTGCCAGCATTGCTGCACGTCTCAATAAAATGGGCAACGTGCTGTTTGGGATTGCCCTTACCGTCAAATTGGTTAAACTTAGGGGGCTGGTATCCATGAGGCATGTGAACAGTATCGATCCATTTTGTATAAGGTTTTGTGTACAGATGCATCTTGCGAGATCCTTCCCCTAATTGGGCTTTAACAGCATTCGCGATCAGGCTTTGAATCTATTCAGCAGACATTGACGCCAATGAGGACTCCTTCTTCTTCATACACTCGTCATCAGAGCCTTCGCTGCGGTTAGACTCCTTGTCGGACTCTTCTCCGTCCGAGCCTTTGCTAGAAGATTCGAATAACCGGTTCTCCAGCTTCTTCATCAGAGTAGCAATCTGTTCACTTAGGCGCTTGATTTGAGCGTCTTTCTCTAGGTTTTCTTTAGCGAGCCTCTCCAATGTTGCCTTCATATCCGCGAGCTATTCTTCTACGTTGGTCGCCTCCGTCACCATGGCTGGCATAATAACAGAATTGTCGGATTCGGTCTCCGATTCAGCGACCAACTGTCTTGGCGATGTCGGTGAGGAGTCACTGCTAGTATAGCCATGATCTTCCTCACCGAAGGGTTCGAAGGTGGGGTTTGCTTGAGTTTAGAGCTTTCCCACCTCTTAACATCTTGCAGGGTGCATTTTGAAGCCTACAGCAGATTTTTGCTTCAAAGGATGCAAATGGACTTTCTTGACTCCTTTAGGTAAGCTGGAGTCGAGGCTTGGGATCCCACGAGACTGTGACGGGACGGTCCCAACCGATTGTTTTATGGCAATCACAGTAGCAGCTTTTGCCATACTTCGAGTCATAACTCCGTCAGACGTAACACTAGCGGTTGTTGATCCCTTAGATGTGGATCGCACAGCTTTCTTTGAAGGTTGAGGGATGACGTTCTTTGGGGCCATGTCGCCTTCGAGGGAATGTAGAGTTTGTGGTTTCGAGAAAGAGATGAGAGGCAGAGAATGTCTCACCGGGCGTGCCAAATTTGTAAACACAAATTTCGAGCCTGCAATCAATTAGACAAGAAATTGAGCAACAAAGTGAATTGTTATATTTATATCAAAGAATGGGTTCAATCTCTATATAATTGTTACAAGAACAAGTATAATAAATCCTCTGATTCAATCTCCTTGGGTAGTCTTGAATGAGTTTGATCTTGAGAGAGGACCTAAGAGGCTTAATCTCTATCAAGATATGAATGTAATCTTCGCACGTAGACGGCACGTGTTTGGAGTGCTTGTTGTCTTTTGCTAGAGAAAAGTCTTGAGCTCTTGAGAATTCTTCTAAAAATGTCGACCCTTGAATGAGGGGAGTGACTTCCTTTTTATAGAGAAGTCCGAGCTAGGGTTTTCCTTCTCGTTTTTATTAAAAGGAACAATCATTTATTTTCTACATCATTTATGCCACGTTGCACTTTTTAATTGGCCACATACATTTCCAATAAGTATTTAATATTTAATGGAATGCCGTAATTAATTTAACACGTGGCGTGTTGTAATTGGCCAAAAATAAAAATATTTATTTCTTTCCATGTGGCAAGTCTTGGTTGGTTAGCCAAAAACTTGCATTCTACAGAATGCTTTTCACTTTTTCCTAGGTAAACATGTATGGGTTGTGTGGTATGAAGTCGGGATCTTCAAATATACACCTGTGTCTCCATTTTCAGATCCACCACAATGTTATGGCAAAGTACATAGGCCAATCTCCATTCCTCTTCCCCGATTATGCTAGGTTTGAGGCAAGCCATCTTCTCAATGTCCCTGTAAAGAAGTTGTTATGTTCATAACCTGGAATCATGGAGTACCAGACTGCCCTTGCAAGTGAACGGTCTCTTAGTAGGTACAAAGTTGTTTCTTCAGCTGATTCACAGATGTTGCAGCTCGAGTTCGAAGTCAGACCCCAAGCATAGTGATTGGAGTTTGTCATGATCCTTTCATGTGCAAGAAGCCACAATAAAAGAAATTTATTCTTTGTGGTATCTTGACCTTGTAAATAATATCCCAGAAGGGATTTCTCGTACAATGGTCTTCGTTCTGGATTAGAGCTAGGGCAGACTTCAAAGAAAAGCCACCATGGCTTGAACTGTTTCAAACCAGCTAGTCTTCACTTTCATCTCGACTTTCGAGTTCATTGGACGAAATGATACTCATGACGTCATCAGGTAAAATATGCACAAACAAGTCCTATTTCCATCCTATAACTACATCCCATAGTTCCACTACTGTGGCATCTTCTAGATGAGGGGGAATAGGGCCTGTGGTAATGCTGCATAGTGGTTTTGCAATGGCCCAATTATGGTACCAGAATAGGGTACATTTCTCATTACCTACCTCTATTCTTATACCTTCTCTAATATACTTTGCATTCTTAATGATCCCTTTCCACGCATTTGATGCATTGGGTTTGGCCACAAACATGTCTATGTCACAATTACTATAACAGTACTTTGCACTTACAACTTGGGACCATAACTTGTCGTTTTCTATTAACACTCTTCTACTGGGTTTGACAAGAAAGGCTGAGTTTGTTTGCCTCATAGCCTTGAGTCCTAGCCCCCCATCTCTTTAGGCTTTAGGAGTTAGGTCCACAACACGTGATGTATTTTTCTACGTGTTTCATCAGCACCCCAGAGAAATCTGCGGACCTTTCTATCAACTTCATCACATAGAGATCAGGGGAGCTTTACAGTTTAGTGTGTTACGACCGGCTATGGAGAGCAACCTCCCTCTCCATCCAGCCAATTTTCGATGCATTCTTTCAGTCACATGATGAAATGTCTACCTTGTAATTATGCCAATAATGGTTAGTATCCCCAGATATCGTTCCAAGTCATCGATCATAGGAATCCCCAATTCAGTATTTATAATTGCAACAGTTTCACAGCTAGTATTTTTGGAGAAAAGTACCACTGATTTCTGGAAGCTAAACCTTTCTCCTTACGCTATGCAAAATCTATCTAGACAATTCTTTAGCACCCGAGCTTGCTCTCGACTAGCTTTTCCAAATAAGACGAGGTCATCGGAAAAGAACAAACTTGTTAAGGGAGGTCCGCCCCTGCTAGCAAAAGCCGGTTTTCACTCGCCATTCTTCATTTTCACTTCTATCAAGTGGTTGAGTCTCTCCATACACAAGAAAAATATGTACGGTGATAGAGGGTCACCTGCAGTAGACCTTGAGTACGTAAGAAGTTCAACATCTTCTCTCAATTCCAAAGAATGTTGAACGATGTGGAGTTGATACATACCATTATAGTTTCCACTAACAGTTGCGGTAGCCGAAGTTCCTAGAGAGTTTCTTTAATGAACGCCCATATCAGGCGATCGTAGGCTTTCTTTAGATCTACCTTGATTGCCAAATATCCTATTTTCCTGCTTTTTCACCTCATGGTATTTAACATCTCTTGAACAATAATAATGTTGTCTAAAATTTGTCTTTTGGGTACAAAACTTGCTTGCGTATGAGTCACCACTTTGTCTAAAATAGGTTTCAACCGGTTTACGATGGCTTTGGATATAGCTTTATAAGCTACATTACAAAGACCAATGGGTCTTAATTGCAAAACGGATTAGGGATTCTCCACTTTTGGAATTAACACGATGAAGGTATCATTTAGTCCATTTGGAATGCCTTTCCCATGCATGACGTCTAGCGCAGTTTGAATTAGTTTCGGACTAATGAGATCCCAATACTTTTTGTAAAAAAGGGCTTGAAACTCGTCTGGGCCAGGAGCTTTAAATGGATCCATTTCAAAGATGGCCTTTTTTATATCACTTCCAGTGAACGGTCTTAAAAGATTACCCACTTCTTCAGAACTTAGCATGGGAAAGCGATTGCGTGCCATTAAATAAGGAGTGTATGGAGTACCCTTATCTGAATATAGAGTCCTGAATAAATTTCAAGCCATGTCTTTAATAGTATCGTTATCCGTAAGCTAAATGCCCATAGGGTCTTGAAGTGCTTCAATTCAATTTATACGCCTTCTAATGATGGTGCTAGCATGATAATAGCGGGTGTTTCTATCCCCATCACGTATCGTTTCCATTTGTGATTTTTGAAACCACATTGTCTCAATTTGCTCTAGAGTCTCATCCAACTCCCATCATAAAGTAGCTTCCAGCTTTATTAGAAAATGATTCGATCCTCTAGTCAAAGCACGTTGGCTACCGTCTATCCTAGCCCATAGTACTTTTCTCCGATGGAGCATATTGCCAAATACTCTTTCGTTCTAGTCATCAAAGGATTTCGCTATGTGTTTGAGAAGAGGGCCAAGAGTAAGATCCGATTGCCAATTTGCAGTGATGCAGTCTTCAAACTGAGCATCTGATAGCCACACATCTTAGAATCAAAATGGCCTACGTGTACTACGTATAGCAATGAATCCGTTTGGGCCGATCAATATTGGGCAATGGTATGATTGATTCTATAACAAGTGACGAACGCTAGCCTCTTCAAAATGCACTCTCCATTAAAGGTTTCAAAGTCCCCTATTTAATCTTGCATATTTTCAATTCTTTGGGTTGATTCCTCTCTACCAAGTAAATTCTGTTCCAGAGAAACCAAGGTTGATAAGACCGTTGTTGTTTATCCAATTATCAAAATTGGTGCATCTTCATTGCAGGTTATCACTGTAATTTTTTCACTCTAACATCGAGCTTGTTTCATCGAAGATTCACCTACCAAAAGCCAAGGTTGATTATTAGGGGATGCAAAGACACTGATCTCGTTAAAAAATTCATCTCGGGACTACTCATTTGGACTAGCATAAACTACTATGAATGCCTAGTCTTTTTCATCTTTCATAGATACAATAAATGTCGCATCTTGTGGTCTCGACTCTTTGATTTGAAGGGAGACATCATGATAGTGCCAAAACACCCAAATTCCACCACTGAATCCCACAGGATCAATCCTATATTAGCCATCAAAGTTAAGTTTACAGCAAAAGGTGTCGGCAATGTACCACTTACTTTAGTTTGCATCAGGACCAATATTTTTGGGGTATATCTTCTCAGAAGTTCCTTGAGTATGTGCAAGAATCCTCTAACAACAACACCTTGAGCATTCCAAACTAGAATGGGACAAGTTGTCTAATGATTATTCATAAGAAAAATTTATATTTGTGTTCAGGCAAGCACGCCTATTGTTGTGGGTCGTTCCCTTCTCGTGTGTTATGGGACTCTTGTGTCTACATTAATGCTTGTATTTCTTCAACTCTCATTGCAGTAGAAGAATGGTGACTCGCTCCCAAGGTGTCACCTCCGCCATTTCCAATACCATCCCCGAGACTACTGATGTTGAATGTTGTTACCGTTAGGATGATCTCCTAAGTGGAGAGGGGAAGGTGTTATTGAGAGTCCACTATTTTGCCTCAAAGTGAGGTTGGATTTAAACTCTTGGTTAGGTTGAATTGTCTAGCAGGTTTGGGCTGGACGCTCGGCTGGGGGTACAGGGCTCACAACATTCTCTTTACGACATGGGCATTGGTGTGCATGAGAATTGGTTTGACTCTTAACCCCATGTGGGCTTACATTTACATTACGTGGGCCTAAAGAATCCTTAGGCCTTGACTTCCTACAACTTGACTTTTTGGGTGGGTAGTGTTGTCCATACTCCCTGAATTTGGTTGCTGAAAGTGGTACCTTCCAAATTAGCTTATGGATCGTTGACCCTAACATCAGCAACGTTCTCTTCCAACCTATTTCCCAAAATATGATTTTCCTCATTATTTTCCACTTCAAGGTTCATTGAGGTTACCTTATCATTGCCTTGCAAATCACTTGGATTTTCCATATTACGTTGGATGATATTATCCTCAAAGTTCTTATCCTGATTCGCACCCAAATTTTTGCTATCAATACCTTCCTTGGCCAAAATCCTAAATTTGGATCCCTTTTCATTAGGAAGGTGATTTCTAATAGGAATACTCCTATTCTATCTTTGATTCCTTTCTGAAAAGTTGGTTGGTTTCCCTCTAGTCCGACTTTGGGCGTTTGGCGTCCAGTTGGTTCGACCCGTCTCTACGCCTGGCAGGGTCTGTTTCTTCCTCATTGGTTTCTTCATGAGCATCCGTAATTCATATTCTTCCAGATATTTTGTCTGCTATCCGGGGTAGCAATGGTGGGATCGTGATATCCCTCACCTTGTTGGACATTTTTGTTAAACTCCTCAGATGGATGAGATGGGCATCGATCTTCCTTGTGGCCAATCTTCCCGCATTTGAAACAAATGAGTCTCAACCCCTTATATTGTATGCGGCATACCCGACCATTTAGCCGGAATTTGGAGAATAGTGGCTTAGATAGGTCGCCCTCTATGCTCATACGAGAGAATTTTCCCCGCTCCATGTAGGCTGTCGTATCGACTTTAAGGACCTTGCCAAACTTTTCACCAATCAAATATAGGAATCCTTCATTGAACTATTCCACACTTAGGTGAGGAATTCTTATCCAAACAGAAAGGTGTCGAATAGGTTCCTTGTCTGGAATAAAATTAGGCACTCACTTGTGAATGGTATGGTATTTGTCCTTCACCAACCATGGGTGTTGAGTTAACACATAATCATAATCCTCTTTATTAGTGAATCTGGCAATGTAATAGTCATTCCCCATATCAATAAGTGCAAAATGACCTTTTAATGACATTGTGATGCAAGTGCTTGTTTCAACTGGATAAAATCCACCCCATTTTCAAATAGCTTAACTATCAGGACTTTCGCCATGGCCTTCTAAGGTCAACCTTCTCTTATTTGGTTAGACAAATTTTTGAACACCTTGGGTCTTCATTCAATTTTGGTTCATCATCATCTGTCTCCCAATCGTCCTCCTCAGATTCCTAAGTGGGATTGGAGTGTCGTAGGAATGATAAGTTGAGATTATTTGCCATAAATCTATCCTTGAATGTCAAAACAGTTGGTTGCTTTGTAGCTTCTTCCCCTAGGGCATAAGGGGTCGTCCCATTAATTTTAGTAATGAAGTCATCAACATCTTCAACTTCTAAGTCTTGACTCATATGACTTTGTGCAACTCACTAAATTTTCTTTGTTGATTGAAAGATCTGGCCTCTTTCTACGGATGAGGTCTTTGCCTGCTGTTATGGAGTTGTCGATCCTACAGCAGTCACAGGTTCCATAACACACACACATATACAAACATACATACATACATACAAACACACATACACACGCACGCATGCACACACACACACACATATATTTATGTTTATATATATATGTGTGTATGTGTGTGTGTGTGTGTATATATATATGAATATATATGTATATATATGTATATATATATATATATATATA
>JACYFF010031952.1:83781494-83794657 GCA_017589665.1 Selenicereus undatus | reverse complement strand
ATATATACATATATACATATACATATATATACATATATATATATATACATATATATGTGTGTATATATATATATATATGTATGTATACATACATACAAACATATATATAGACTTTAAAAATACTTTGGGTGTTAGAGGCTAATGAACGGTGAATGAGAGCGGTCCCCAGAGGAAAACAACCAACTTTTACGATCGAAGAAGATGATGAAACGAACAGGCATGGGAAGGTCCCCTGTGGAGGGCATCATCGAAGAAAGTGAGGATGTAGACATGGATTTGGGGTTGGCAAGGATACCCGAAACCAGAGAGGAATGGTTGGGAGGTGCTAGGTATGAACGAACCATATCTTACAGAGACACCCTCCAGAAGAACAACCCTAGTTTTAATATGGATATAAGAGACAATCCCATCTGGGCCGAGGCTAAGGCTGAGAATGACGATTTGTCCGAGGATGATGAGCCATCATTAGCAGAAGATCCCACATGTCGTACGATTCTATTGACAGCGGCTGAAAAACAAATGCTACGAGAGTGTTGGCAAAAAGCCTTGATTATTCGTATGTTCGATAAAGGAATTGGGTACTTGCAACTGAAAAGGAGGCTCAACAGTAAATGGGCACTCAAAGGGGACTTCTCCTTAGTAGACATTGGATGCGATTATTATGTCACCCACTTCACAAATATGGAAGATTACGACCATGTCATCTTGAACATGTCATGGATGATTGGGGATAATTACCTTGTGATAAGAGAGTGGGTGCCCAATTTTGTGTCAGAAGAAGACACCATTACGAAGTTAGCGAATTGGGTACGGATCCCTAAACTAAGTGTGGAGTACTTCAATAAGAACTTCCTATTATATAAGATCGACCAAAAAATTGGGAGAGTTTTGAAAGTAGATAACACCACTGCCAATGTCGAATGGGGTTAGTACACAAGATTGTGTGTCAAAGTGGATTTAACAAAACCATTGCTATCAAAGTTTCTTCTTAATGGCAAGATCTGGGGCATTCAATATGAAGGCCTAAAAATGATATGCTTTAAATGCGGTAGACAAGGACACAAGGAGGACGTATGCCCTTTGGACGCAACACAGATGCAGACCAATGTTGCACCAGAACACCAGGCTAAATTAGAGCCAGCCAGAACTAAGACCCCCCAGGAGGAAACCACCTATGGAAGTTGGATGGTTGTTAAGAGACCAATGAGGAAACGAACCAACAAGCAGCAAAATTTGGCTAGCCACAGAGAGGGTCCAAGGTCTGAGCCGAGCCGGGACCTAACAACCGGTGAACCAACCCGAGCCACACCCAATCCAGAAGGAGGTCCAAACTGGGTAAGCCATGACTGGATGGGAAACCATAGTATCGAACAAGATCTTGGCTCTAGATTTCGAGCACTTTTCGTAATTGACTTAAACAAAAATATTGAAGAGAATATTGGAGAAGATCCTCTGGCTGAACAGGGGAAGGCAATCAAAATGAAAACCATATCTCTAAGTTGGAGGCAGGCGAAGATACAGAGATACCAGAAGAGGATAGACACCAAAATGGCGCCAAGAACCAAGCGGATAAGGAGAACATTCCTATACAATCAAACACGACTATTACAACTTCGTCGGAAGCCCATCAAGATATGACCCATGTAGCCGAACGAGGTGATTTTCATAATACATTTGGAACCACTCCATGAACGTCTACATTTCAGACTAGGCTGATAGCACCATCTCAACCATGCCGTTTCAACGCAGCAACCGTCACTAAAAGTAATAGGAGGGACCTCGGGGCCAACACATGGCTTAAACCCACCACCTTAGTGATGGACACGGAAACCATAATCCCGTGGCCTGAGTCAGTGCATCAGGCCCAGGAAAATGTTGTCGATGCTGCACCTAATGGGATGTCATCGACACCGGATTCATTGGACCTAATGAGCAGTGAACTAGCCAATTAGATGGGACCCAGTATGGTGCCCCGTCAGACAAATGTATAACACCCAGAATTGGGGCACTCTTCCTTCCCTGCTTACTTATGAATCAAGATTCGATGATGAATGCATAAGGAGGTCAAGAAGAGAGGCATGCGCATGCATGCAAAATCATGGTATGGAACGTACAGAGTATGGGTAGCTCTGAGTTCTTACGTGTCCTAAAAGAGCACATTAGACTACAACGACCGAGTATTATGGAATTGGTTGAAACACACATATCTGGGGTTAGAGCCCAAGCTGTATGTGATAAGGTCGCTTTTAGAGGATGCTTTCGGGTGGAGGCTCAAGGTTTTCAAGGGGGCATCTGGATGCTTTGGAGGCCAGAAAACCTTGATCTCTATATCATCCGTTCTCATGAGCAATACCTCATAGTGGAGATCAAACGAAGAAGACATGCAGTGTGGATACTCACGATAATTTGTGCAAACCCACATGTGCAAGTACGGGAGACCCTATGTGCTAAACTACAACAATTCTCGGCCCATTGCACTCAGCCGTGGCTCAGTTCCAGTGATTTCAATGAAACTACTAGTTTGGAATAGAGGAACCATGGAGGTCCTAACATGCTAAGGCGTTGTACTAGATTCAAACATTAGATTGAAAATACCGTCTTCATTGACTTAGGGTATTTGGGCTCAAAATTCATATGGTCAAGAGTGATGCACTTCTAAGACCTTAAAATGAAGACCAAAGAAGAGATCTCAAGTAGTGATGGAAAAGGAGAAAGAGGAGAGTCACGGTTTGAGCTTGAGTGAGAATATAGATAGATAGCTAAGATTCTTGGATAAGATATCACCCCCAAGAAGCTTAGAGCTCACCCTTAAGATTAAAAGAGATAAGATATCACCACTCAATTAACCTTAAAGGACTCTTGAACACCACTCTAGTGAGCTATTCTAGAGATAAGCAAGACAGAGAAACACAAGGGAGTATAAACTCAACCAACTCATATATTCAAAAGTGAGTCACATGCTGAGGTTCTCCCCACTTATATAGGCCTTCACATTCAGCAAAAACAAAGGAAAAACAAGGCCAAAACAACCGGCCAAATGGAAAAGGGGAGGGGACCAAAAAGTAAGCAAGCACAACAGCAAAAGCAAAAAGCTGTCAGCACTTTTCAGAATTGCAGCATCAACGTCAAACAAGCATAACTTCCAAAATTCTTGTCCAAATGGGTTCATTCGAAAGCTAGGAGAAATCCCTAAGTGTCTATTCTTGGAGCCTCTGATTCCCAGCCGTTGGAGAGTTTGACCCTAATGAAGACAAGTGACTCTTTGCTGCAATCGGACTGCACCTCTTCTGAATTTGCTTTCTTTTGAAATCTCAACCAAGGATTTGACTTGAAAATCTTTTGCTAGCCTTTCAGTACCCTCCAAAAGGGTTTCAAAAATTGGATTTGAATGTTTCAAATTTCATCCAATGAAACAGAAAATGGAGCCACAAAACCGAGTACTGAAATGGCTGAATAGGGCAGCTTGTATAGCTGAACTTTGAGAGCTGAATTTGATAGGCAAATGAAGTCCAAATGACTTGAAATTTGCTTTATTGGAAAGATACCTTTTTGACATTAAAACCCAAAGCAATAAAATGGATTTAAACCACCGTGAAGCTATGTGATTAGGGTCACCAAGTTGCTGCACTTGCTATCCGGAACTGCTGGGTAATGGCCTTGATCCTCTATGAGTTTTATCACAACTTGGATAGCCTCTTGGACTTCCTTGGGGTTGGATTGCCTTTGAACTTGATCATATTCATTGCTTCTCATGGGCACATCATCCTCCCCTTGTTGGAGAGAATTTTCCCTCAAATTCTCAAGCTTGTCATCATCAAATTATGGTTTGAGATCAGCGACATTGAAGGTGCAAGAAACTCCATATTCCCTGGGGAGATCAACCTTGTATGCGTTGTCATTGATTTTTCTCTAGGACCTCAAATTGTCTATCAGGCTGTGGCATAAGTTTGGACCTCCTTTTGGAAGGAAACCGTTCCTTCCTAAGGTGTACCCAAACTAGATCTCCCGGCTTGAATAAATCTTACTTGTGACGCTTGTTGGCTTGACTTTGGTACCTCACATTGGACTTCTCAATTTGATATTGAAACTTCTTGTGGAGTTCTTGAATCTCTTTGACCCCCTTACTAGCTTCAACATTCATCTTCTCTTGATGAATGGGTAGGAGGTTAAGAGGACCAAGTGGATTGCGACCATACACCACCTTGAATGGTGACTCATTAGTAGTCCTACTTGGGGCTCTATTATAGGCAAACTCGGCATGTACAAGTAGGAGATCCCAAGCCTTCAAGTTCTTCTTCACTAGGACCCTTAGCAAAGTACCCAAGGTTCGGTTCACCACTTCGGTTTGGCTATTCGTTTGAGGGTGACAAGTAGTACTAAACTTCAACTTTGTGCCCAACTTTCACCAAAGCGTGATCCAAAAATGACTTAGGAACTTTGAGTCCCTATCTGAGACGATAGAGTGGGGAATGCCGTGTAGTCTCACCACTTCCTTGAACTATAAATCGACTATGTGAGAAGCATCATTGGTCTTGTGACAAGATATGAAATGGGTCATCTTGGAAATCCGATCAACCACCACCAAGATTGAGTCTTTGTTGCATTGGGTGTGTGGGAGACCAAGTATGAAATCCATACTCATATCTAGCCGTAGTCCTTTTGGTGTAGGCAAGGGGGTGTAGAGCCCTTGAGGAAGTGCATGACTCTTGGCCATTTGACAAGTAGAACACCTCTTGATCAAGTCTTGGGTGTCCTTAAGCATGTGAGGCCAATATTAGTGCTCTTTGGCCATAGTGTAGGTCTTGTCTTCTCCAAAGTGGACAGCAAGAGACCCTCTATGAATCTCTCTAAGTATAAGCTCATGTGTGCTAGTCCTTGGCACACATAATCGGTTACCTTTGAACAAGTAACCCTCTTGTAATGAGAAATCTCCCTTTGGGTGATCTAGACATGACTTATATAGCTCATTAAAATCTTCATCATCTTTGTATAAGGACTTGAGATGCTTAAATCCAAGCACACATGACCCAAGTTGAAACAAAAGGAGGTGTCTTCTAGATAAAGCATCCGCACCTTGGTTGAGCTTCCCGAACTTGTGCTTGATCACCAAGTGGAATGATTACAAATACTCAACCCATTTTGCACACCAAGAGTTCAACTTATGTTGGCCTTGGATGTATTTTAAGGCCTCATGATCGGAGTGCAAGAAGGACTCATTGGCTATCAAATAGTGAGTCCAATGCTCTAGGGCACGGATGATAGCAAAGAACTCGTTGTCATATGTTGAATACCTCCTCCTTGACCCACTTAGCCTTTCGTTAAAGTAAGCAAGGGGTCTTCCTTCTTGGATCAAAACCGCACCTATGCCCACTCCGGAGGCATCACATTCAACCTCAAACACCTTGTCAAAGCATGGGAGAGCTAGGACCAGTGCATGAATGAGCTTCTTTTTGAGTTCCTCAAATGATCCTTGTGGTTGTGGAGTCCAAGTGAACTTGCTCCCTTTCAATACTTCGGTCATGGGGGCAGTAATGGAGCTAAAGTGGCGTATGAACCTCCTATAAAAGGAAGCCAAGTCATGAAAACTCTTAACATCATGCATGGAAGTGGGAACGGGCCATGACTTGATTGCTTCAACCTTACTTTGATCAACACTACTTCCTTGGGCCGAAACTATGTATCCCAAGAACACCACCTCAAGAGTAAAGAAGGAGCACTTCTTAAGATTCCCATAGAGTTGCTCTTGCTCAAGAACCATCATAACTTGCTTGAGATGACCGAAATGCTCCTCTTCGATCTTGCTAAACAACAATATATCATTGAAATACACGACGGTGAACTTTCCAAGGAATGGCTTGAAAAGTTGGTTCATTAGTCTCATGAATGTGCTTGGGGCATTGGAGAGACCAAAGGGCATGACCAACCATTCATAAATCCCCATCTTGGTCTTGAATGCAGTCTTCCGCTCATCCCCTTCTCGAATTTGGATTTGATAATACCCACTCCTTAGGTCTATCTTGGAAAAGAACTTGGACCCTGGAGTTCATCAAGCATGTCTTCGAGCCTTGGTATGGGATGCCGATATTTGATGGTAATTTTGTTGATGGCTCGGCTATCCACACACATCCTCATAGAGCCATCTTTCTTGGGCACAAGAAGGGCGGGTACGGCACAAGGACTCAAACGTTTACGTACCAAACCCTTGGAAATTAACTCCTCCACTTGCCTTTGAATCTCCAAAGTATCCTTGGGGTTCATTCTATATGCCGGCTTGTTGGGTAGAATGGCCCCAGGAATGAGGCCTATGTGGTGTTGTATGGATCTTTGAGGGGGTAAGCCGGATGCTATCTCTTCAGGAAAGACATGGGAAAATTCTTTGAGGAGTTGAGAGGCTAATGGGTGCAAAGGGGTCTCGGTTTCATCTTGTGGGGGTGTAAAAAGGATCATTTCCTTGAAAGTTTTGTACTCAAGATGGGAAGACAAAAGTGTGGATTCAAGGAGGGATAGTAGCATTTCTCCCCCCGTAGGATCCTCTTTGGTTTTCGGCTTGGTGATTTGATGTGGGGCTAAATGGGCAAGGGTGAATTTCCGACCATCTTTGAGTAGGGTATAGGTATTTTGGTACCCGTCATGCATGACCTTACGATCAAAGAGCCAAGGTTTCCCCAACACAATGTGACAAGGATCCATGGGAAGGATGTCACACCACAACGCATCTCTATAACTTTTACCAATAGATAAAGCAATCAAACAACGAGTAGAGACTTCGAGGCCTTTACCTTGATTGAGCCATTGAATTGGGTATGGGTGTGGGTGAGGTTTGGTGTTGAGTTGGAGCTTCTCCACTAAAGTAGTTGAGGCCACGTTGGCACACCTACCTCCATCCACAATGAGTGAGCACACACGGCCATTGACGGTGCATCAAGTGTGGAAGATGTTCTCACATTGCTCTTCTCGGTTTGGAACTTTATGACCACTTAAGGCTCTCCTAAGTACGAACAATTCTCCTTCATCCGCCTCCTCAATACACTCCTCGTCCATCTTCATTAAGTGAACCTCCTTATCACTCACTTTCTCCCCTAACTCGGCTTCCTCTAGTGCTTGATACTCAACCAAGGTGATAACCTTCCTATTTGGGCAATCCAAGACTATGTGCCCGAAACCTTGGCATTTGTAGCACCTCCTTTTCTCAAATGGGTTCAGGGGTGGCTTAGATGTGTTTGGCTTGGGTAGGGATGAGGCTGTAGGGGTGTTTGTGGGTTTAGGAGTGTGGGACAAACTCCCTTTATTGAATGGGTAGGCTCTTTGAGGAGGTTTAGGGGGTTCGTTCTTAAGTCTGGCTTTCTTTTGTAGTTCAACTTTGTGAGCTAGGGAGCAAGCCTCATCAATAGTGGTATAATGTTGCAATTCCACAACATTCCTAATGGAGTCATTTAACCCTCCCAAGTATCTCACAATTGGTTGGTCCACATTCTCCCTAAGGTCACAAATCATAACAAGTCTTTCAAATTCACGAGTGTACTCCTCCACACTCTTAGACTCTTATCTAAGGTTATGGAGTTTGGTGTAGTTGTCTTGTAGGTAGTAGGGGGTAAGAATTTGGTCTTAAGTTTCTCCTTCATTTTCCTCGAAGACCAAATCTTATCCTTTCCTTTTCTAGCCCTCTTAGACAATACATTACTCCACCAAATTGAAGCATACTTATGAGGTTTAAAGGTCGCGAGTTTTACCTTCTTATCATCCGAAACATCCTTGTATTTGAAGACTCTCTCAACGGTGTTCATCCAATCTAGGAACTCATCTGGGTTGAGTTGGCCTTCAAACTCCGGAATCTCAACCTTGAAAACCAAGGCAAGTTGTTTTCCCCTCGTTGTTCTTCTCGGTCTCCTTTCACGGTCTTCATCACTTGTAGCAAATGGGTTGCCCTCAGATTCTTCATCAACCGATTGAGATTCACTAGGATAGTGAGAACTCTGAACCTCTCTTCGGTTGTTCCTCATAGCTTGGTCTAGTTTCTTCCTAAGATACTCAAGTTGAGCATCCTTTTTAGCATTTAGCTTCAAGAGTTGCTCAAAATTTTCTTCTAATGACAAGCTACTAGCCATGCTTGAACTAGGTAGCTCTAACACTTGTAGTTTGGCTCAGACTAGGATGGCACGGTCATGCCTAGGAGGCACGGTCTGACTGTGCTACTTCTATGCATGGAATGGATAATGTTGGCACGGGCGTGCCAATTGGCACAGTGTGGTTGTGTTGTTTTTCTGCCGAGCGTGGGTGAAAGCTACGGTTTGTGACGCTTTGGGCTGGTTTTTGTATTTTGGCTAAGGGGGTTATGTTTGGGGGTTGGAACCTTTAGCCAAGAGAGTAGCCTAAGCTCTGATACCACTTGATGCACTTCTAAGACCCTAAAATGAAGATCGAAGAAGAGATCTCAAGCAGTGATGGAAAAGGAGCAAGAGAAGAGTCACGGTTTGAGCTTGAGTGAGAAGATAGATAGATAGCAAAGATTCTTGGATAAGATATCACCCCAAGAAGCTTAGAGCTCACCCTTAAGGTTAAAAGAGATAAAATATCACTACTCAATTAACCTTGAAGGACTCTTGAACACCACTCTAGTGAGCTATTCCAGAGATAAGCAAGAGAGAGAAACACAAGGGAGTATAAACTCAACCAACTCATATATTCAAAAGTGAGTTACAAGCTGAGGCTATCCCCACTTATATAGGCCTTAACATTCAGCAAAAACAAAGGAAAAACAGGCTAAAACAACCAGCAAAATGGAAAAGGGGAGGGGACCAAAAAGTAAGCAAGTACAAAAGCAAAAGCAAAAAGTTGTCAGCACTTTTTAGAACTGTAGCATCAACTTCAAACAAGCATAACTTCCAAAATACTTACCCAAATGGGTTCATTCCAAAGCTAGGAGAAAGCCCTAAGTGTCTACTTTCAAGTAAGAACACTTGGAGCCTCTGATTCCCAACCGTTAGAGATTTGGACATTGATGACGACAAGTGACTCTCTGCTGCAATCAGACTACACCTCTTCTGAACTTTCTTTCTTTTGAAGCCTCACCCAAGGATTTGACTTGAAACTATTTTTCTGGCCTTGCAATACACTCCAGAAGGGTTTTAAAAGGTGGATTTGAAGGTTCCAAAGTTCATCCAATGAAAGAGAAATGGAGCCACAAAATCGGGGTACTGAAATGGCTGAACTGGGCAGCCTGTATAGCTGAACTTTGAGAGCTGAATTTGAAGGCAAATGAAGTCCAAATGACTTGAAATTTGCTTTATTGGAAAGCTAAATTTCTAAAATTAAAACCCAAAGCAATAAACTGGATTTAAACCACCTTGAAGCTACGTGATTAGGGTCACCAAGTTGCTGCACTTGCTGTCCGGAACTGCTGGTTAATGGCCTTGATCCTCTATGAGCTTTGTCACAACTTGGATGGCCTCTTGGACTTCCTTGGGGTTGGATTGCCTTTGAAATTAATCATCTTCAGTGCTTTCCATGGGTACATCAAAGAAGGCAGAATTAGGAAACGATGAAACGAGCCCGCCTCGACAGAGCACTATACAACCTAGAATGGAGAACAAGATTTCAAGAAGGGGCAATTTGACACCTACTCCAAGCTCACTCGGACCACACTCCTATACTAATCTCCTCCACCGGGTTTAGTGATAATTTCAAGGGCAAGAAGCCTTTCCGCTTTCAAGCTGCATGGATGTCACACAAAGGTTTTGACAGGTTCATAGGTAACCATTGGCAAAAGGAGGACTTATTAATGTTAAACCTCAACTATCTTGCCTCAGAGTTGTCAAAATGGAATAAAACTTCCTTTGGAAATCTATTTAGAAGGAAGAGACAGTTATGGGGCCGGATCAAAGGAATTCAACAAAGCATTATAGAGGGGGGCCCGCGGTATTTCCTGAAGCTGGATAGGAAACTTCGACAAGAGCTAGATGTGACCCTTAATCAGATTAAGACCTTCTGGCTACAAAAATCTCAAACGGAAGCAATTCGAGATGGTGATCGCAATACGCGATTCTTTCACACCTCAGCTATAATCAGAAGATGATTTAACAGAATTGAGGGCTTAAAAGATTCTGAAGATGAATAGTATCACGATTTAGACCAGGTCAAAAGTATCGTGGTCAGCCATTTCAAGACCCTATTCTCTGGCGATGAATTGGGTGGTAGCCACGACCATTACCTTCTTGGCAGCTTCCCAGCAATGGCGGCAGAAAAGAAAGCCCAGTTAGCAAAGAGCTTCACACTGAAAGAGATACATGATGCGCTAAAAGGTATGGATCCCCTAAAAGCACCGGGACCAGACGACTTTCATGCTCTATTCTTTCAACGGTACTGGAACATAGTTGGTGATGTGGTGGGTCGAACAGTTTTAAATGTTCTGAATGGAGGGGTGATATCTGAAGGGATGAATGACACTTTCGTCACTCTTATACCCAAGGTGCCGAACCCGAAAATGGTAATGCAGTTTACACCGATTGGCCTCTGCAATGTACCCTACAAGTTGGCCACTAAGTGCATCGTGAATAGACTTAAACAAGTCCTACCCAACGTCATATCCCTACCACAGTCAAGCTTCGTCTCGGGGTGGCAAATTAGTGATAATATTATTATCATGCAGGAATTATTACATTCAATGAGAAAAAAAACAAGGACCAAGGGATGGATGGCCACTAAGCTGGACCTCGAAAAAGCTTACGACCGGTTGTGGGACTTCATTCAAGACTTTATTTGTAGGATGGGGCTCCCGGCAAGTCTAGCATCCATCATCATGAACTGCGTGACCTCATGTATTCTCAATATTTTGTGGAACGGTGAACCAACCGAGACCTTGAAACCCACATGAGGCATAAGACAAGGGGACCCTATCTCACCATACATTTTTGTGATATGCATGGAGAGGTTGTCACACATGATTATGGAAGAATGCCTAGAAGGCAACTAGAAGGCGATACAGGCGAATCGAGAAGGTCCAAAAGTTTCGAATTTGATGTTCACAGACGACATGGTACTATTTGCTGAAGCGACCAAGGAGCAAGCTCAACGTATTAATAATGTTCCTCATCAATTTTGCCAAGCTTCGGGACAAAAGATCAATTCACAAAAATTTCGAGTTTCCTTCTCCAAGAATGTAAGCGAACTAACTAGGTTTAAGGTTAGTACTGCGCGAGGTGTTTCGCCCACGAATGACCTTGGCCGCTATCTTGGGGTCCCAACTCTTATTGGAAGGGTCACTCGAACCACCTATCAGGAGGTTATTTCAAGGGTTGATCGAAAGCTTGTGGGGTGGAAGGTGAAGTGCTTATCGCTCGTGGCCCGGACGACACTAATCCAAGTCGCAATCACAGCCATTTTCGACCTACACTATGCAAATAGCTAGAGTCCCAAGGTAAGTTTTATGATGAAATAGATAGGAAAGTTAAGGGATTTTTGTGGGGGTGGAACCTCCACGGAGCGCAAAACACACCTTATGGCATGGAGGGTCATCACCAAGGAAAAAGAAAACCGGGTTCTCGGTATAAAAAGCATGAGATAACTCAACTCGACTTTCCTAATAAAGCTTGGCTGGTGCCTTAGAACGAAAAGCTCGGCTCTGTGGGCTACAATCCTTCAAGGGAAGTATGTCATGGAGGAGACCTAGAATCCCCTAGACCTATTCGTAGCTGTTCCAATGTATGGCGTGGCATTGTGGAAACACAGGAATTAACGGCACAGGGCACGAGTCATGTTATCGGGGATGGAAGAAAAACAAAATTTTAGCTCTATAGATGGTTAGATGGAAGAAAAATTATATCGCTTACCATTAGAGACGTTTCTGAGGATCAAAGACAATGTACGGTGAGGGAATATTGGAGCCCTGAAGAACGATGGGACTGGGTAAGTTTTTCAAGGTACCTCCCAGAAGATACACTAAAGCGCATTGCTTCCTATGGTTTGGTCCATGAAGATGTCGGAGATGATCTAGTCTGGCTACCGAGTAAGACCGGACTTTTGACCATTAATTCTGGCGTTGCGATCATTTGAAATAAGAAAGATGAGTCAACAAACCCCATGTGGCAATGGGTGTGGAAATTCAAGGTCCCGCAACAAGTTCGGATGTTCTTCTAGCTCTTCCTTCATGACAGGTTGCTTACCAATGCCATCTGGTTCCATAGACACATGACCACGGATCCTCTTTGCGACTCATGCAAAATAGTGGTGGAGGATAGTGACCACATCTTTCACCGATGCCCCAAAGCTACTTAAGTATGGACGGCCTTAAAAAATATGCACTTGGACTTTCAGCAGAACGAGCTAAACTTCACAGAATGCGTCTTTCACCATATGAGGGGAATGCACAAGGACCCCAACTGGGCTACCAAGTTCCTGGTTTCATTGTGATAAATATGGAAGTGGAGATGTTCAGCTTAATTTGGGATCATAGAAGAAATCCCAACAGACAAAGAAGTCTTCTTGTAAGCGAGGTTCAAGGACATCATTCAAGTGCTTGACAACAACAGCCTGGATTGGACCCCACAACGGACATCCAGACCAACGGAGAGAATCGTGCGATAGAAATCACCCTTGGGGAATTAGGTGGTGCAGAACCCCGAAAAAGGCCGCCAGGGGCAACCCGGGGACCAGCAGCTACAGGAGGAGTTCTTCGGGACCACATAGGCCAATGGCTGCTAGGCTTTACCGAAAGCCTCGGTACGCGCTCGTCTATGAAGCCCGAAATTTAAAGGTTATTATGTGTGCCCAAGATCCTAAAAGAGTTAAGGATCACAAAACTTTGTTTACAGGTGGATTCAAAAATATTAGTGGACATGTTACAAGGTAAGATACGTGGTGCCCTTTCCACAGATTTGCACTTCAACAATGCAACGATTTGCTATCTTGGGAGGGTTGGGAAGTGAAAGTGACTCATTGTTTCAGAGAAGCTAATCAACAGACGGATAGGTTAGCTGACGTGGGGATTACAACTAGCTTAGGAGTTACAAGGTTCTAAACCCCCCCGATAGAAGTAAGAGATGAGTTCTTTGCTGATTGTATGGGAGCCACTTGGCTCCAGTTTAGTAAAGGTTAATAATATCTCTTTCGGACTTAGCCCCTCTTCTGCACCAATATATATATATATATATATATATATATAAATATAT
>JACYFF010031952.1:83732294-83749654 GCA_017589665.1 Selenicereus undatus | reverse complement strand
GGGGGGGTTGTTTTATGGGTGGCTTCTAAAAGAGCCCACCAGTTGTCCAAGAAATATTAGCCCTTAGTTCATCCATTGCTAGTTTAATTAATTCCTTAATCAAAAGCATGCAATTCCAGACCACTGACCCTTGCTAGGTTTACGCCCCATATCTTCCTCGATACTTCAAATATGAAGATGTTGTATAGCTTGATGGAAACTAGCATCCGGGGGATATCCATACGTATGTAATTTGTCCAAATTGGAGCCTGTGTTTCCTTCCAAAACTGAGCTAGAGTTTGGGTAAGATGTTTTTTTTTTGTTTTCAGAAAGTAAAAATAAGCTAATGAAGTGGTTTTAGAGAATAAAGTAGCTAACCTTCTTATTTAAGGCTACTGAATGCCCAACCACCTTTTCTAAGCTTAATTGGGCTCCTTCAAGGGTCCCAAGTCAACATTGACCTTGGAGGACCAAGTTCTTGACCCCACTTCCAAGAGTCAACGTTGTTCCCACTTGATTTATAGCCCTTTCTTAGAGGGATAAATCAATCCTTGGGGTTTGATCCACATCAGAAAGCCTCATATAAAGACATTCAATGTCCTGCAAAATCTCATACTCCTTACCAAATTCGTGATTTTGCAAAATAAGTTTAAAAGCAAGATCTTCAGATCGACTTCAAGAAAATTTAGGAATTGTTAGAAATGACAAATCATTAAGCCATAGAAAAAGAACTAACCACAAGGTGATGAGCAATGGTGGAAAGGTGGTGGTACTTATCTTCCGAGTATAGTAAGTTGGAAGTGCCAGTCGAACCACTAGGGTTGCTGGACCTAACCCATCATCATCCTCAAGCAGCCTGTTGTCACCTTGGCGATGGAAGGGATGAGCTAGTAGGCTAGCCATAATCTACATGCAAAACATCGAATTCATTTTATAACTAAAATAGGTAGAGTCCAAATCCATACAACATTTAAAAAACACAGGATCAAATTTCAGCAGCATTTTTGTAGGAATTTAACAGAACCAAAAAACTAAAACCTACAAAAATAACCAAGGAGAAAAACTAAAAGGCTAATTTTCACTCTTAACAATTGTCTACACCCTAGAAACATCCTACACACAAAAAAAATTTGCACATGAAATCCTCGATAATGGAGGTTCACAACCAAACCAATAGAGCCCTCAAATCCTCCAAAATGGGCATGAAATTCAAAATTGCAACCCAAATTGCTAAGAATTGAGCAAATAATGCGAAAATAAACAAGAAATGAGCAATGACCTTGTGAATTGTAGCAAAAACAAAACCTTGAAGAGCTTAAAGATGCCAGGATGGATTTTTTTAAAGAGGGGAGATCGAGAGTTGGGTGTAAAATAAAGAAGAACAAAGTTATAGCAACTTTTTATGATTCAGACAACCTACTGGCTTGCGGGACCACCTAGTGGTTTTCTCTAGGTGCCAAATCATGCTACTAAAGCTTGGAGCCATGCATAATCATGTTGTAAACTCAGCATTCCACCTAAGGACTGGCCTGGTTATGTCCTTGGAGCCTTAGTTCAAATAAAAAAAAGGAAAGATTTGTTTGCCCGGGCAGCAGTAATGTTCGATGCATGCATTTAACTCACCCCCACAACATGCATAAATAACAAGCTCCATCAACTTTTTTGTATCAAAGCTTTCTTTTTTAGAAAAAATTTTCCTTAAATTTTAAAACCTATTAGGACAATTAGGCGTTAAAATGTTCAAACTAGTGGAGACTGTCAAGCCTCAAAATTCTTAAACCAGTGGATATTGTCAAGCCTCAAATTTTTTAAATTGGTGGAGAACTTCAATTCTCAAATTTTTAAACTGGTGGAGATCGTTAAGTCTCAAAATTTTCAAACCGGTGGACATCTTTAAATCTCAAATTTTAAATTGATGGAGACCATCAAGTCTTAAGTTTTTAAACCGGCGAAGACCATCAAGCCTTCAAATTTTATCTGTGTGAGATCGTCAAGCCTCAAAATTTTCAGTTAGTGGGGACCATCAAGCATCAAATTTTTAATGATGTGAGACCTTCAAGTGTTAATTTTTTTAAACTGGTGGAGACTGTCAATGTTCAAATTTTTATCAGTGTGAGACCATCAAGCCTCAAATTTTCAAATAGGTGGAGATCGTCAAACCTCAAATTTCAAATGAGTGTAGACTGTCAAGCGTCGAAAATTTTTTGTCCTTCTCTCCTAATTGGACCTCAAATCTTTGAAAATCCCTTTTTCTTGACAAAATTCCAAAACTTTCAACATCTTTTTCCTCAAACAAGGTTGGTACTCTTGGGCAAGGCTTTGTGCCCAAAAGCGCTTTTGTATTAACGCTGCAATTGCATACATCCTACATGACATTCACATACTTTCTCTTCGCCTTAATGGCCTCAACGAAAGTGGGGGCTTCTTTTAGCACCAAATTGGCTCCCTTAAGATTCTAAACCAACCACATGATTGCATGTATAGTTCATTGCCACTTGATTGTGATAATTGCCGAACTTGCTGAGGGTAAACAACACAAATACTTGGGTTTCAAATCAATATGCAAATTAAATTTTTTCTTAATTTATAACATTTCCTAAAATGTTACAAAACCATTTAAAACCCAGAAGTTTAAAAAATAATTGCAAAAAAGTCAAAAAGCTTGGGTTTGCACAATTTGCTAACATAGGGGCTTGATCCTAACACCTTCGGTATGAGTGAATGAGATTGTAACTAGTGGGGTGGTGCATTGCCGCATGATATAACTCTCATAAGTAGTTCTCTTAAAGAAGAAACAAGGACTAGTGGCATGACCAATGCCGCCGTTGGTACCTAGCGTCAAGTTTTTGCCACCTGACAGTTGCCGCTAGGTCCTGCCTTACACCCCACTCTTAAAATCAGATGTGAATTTATTGTTGATTATTGCAGTTAAGCTATAATTCGAGTTTGATTTAACTGATTGCATGCTAATCAATGCAATTTTACCCCATTTTAGACAATTTTGAGAATAAAAATGTCCTGATTTATGTTCTTCAATTATTTTAGTTTTAGCATGGTCACCTTGCTAGCGCTATAAATAGAGGCTACAAATAGAGGCATGCATCCCTTATTTTTCAGAACAACTTCACTTTACACATTTAAAATCTGGTAGTAACTAACAACTTCATTCTCTCTAGGACATCGTACTTCTTTCTTCCTTAGAATAACTCAAACTCACTCTTCCCTCATAGAAACCTTTCCCAAAACTTGGTAGTAACTAACTCTACCAAATTCTTCAATAAAAACATTTGAAAAAGGATTTTTATTTTGAAAAGGACTAGCCCTGTCCTACCCCAATGCACTTGGGAGCAAAGGAAATGAAGAACCGTTGCTCCACCATTCTAATCGGATCAAGGTAGGTCCTCTGCACCATAAACTAAAGAGAATAATCTTATTTATTGCTTTTGCAATTCTGGTCTTCTTTACCATGTTCTTATTTGACGCTCTATGATTACGTCCCTCATGCTTATACTTTTTTTCATAAAATAAAAATATATTCATAATGAAGTAAAAACTTAAATTTATTGCTTTCTTGTACATTTTAGTTCTTTTAAGATGAGTTATAAGGAAGTGGTCACCAAAAATATTCTTCTTGTTAGATACCTCACTAAATAAGGCTAATCACTACTAAAAAACAGTCAATTTTCGGCGGATATTCCGACGGAAAATGCCCGAAAATTCGTCGAAAAACTGATTTTCCGGCGGAAAATCCGACGGACCCTTGCCGTAGGAATAAAGCCTGTAGACCCGCACCTGCCGACGGAATAGGTATTCCGTCGGCTTTCTACCGACGGACATGGCGACGGATTGCCGACGGAATGTCAAATGTCCGACGGACAATGCCGTCGGGAAAGGTTGGCCGGATACAACGGAATGGCCGATGGACACCCATTTTCCGTCGGCATTTTCCGACGGAAAGTGGGTATTCCGTCGGAATATGCCGACGGAAAATGGGTGTCCGTCGGCTATTCCGGTGTACCCTTTCCGACGGAACATCAAATTCCGTCGAAATTTGATGGAAATTTAAAAAAAATAATTTGAAAACGTTGTTCCCCAAATACACATTTACAACCTGCATATACAAATCAGGCCAACCAAATGTTGGCCGAGCCAAAACCACAACACGTGGTACACAAATCGCAACAACCATAACCACTACACGTGGTACACAAATCACAACAAATGTAACCACCACACGTGGTTACTTTTAGTCAATAAGTATAAATAAAGAACCACATCAAATGGACATTGTAATAATATGAAGTACAATAATAAGCAACCAAAGCAATGCAACAAACGCAAGAGAAGGTAACTGTTCAAATAATAAGTATCGAGGAGGAAGGGGAGGATCAAAGGACATGCTAGATGAGATAATCCCTGTAGTCATGAGGGCGGTCATCATACCCAGGGTTGCCGCCATCATCATCATCACCATCACCATCATCATCATCATCGTCGTTGTCATCATCGTCACAGGGTTGCGGTTCAGGAGGAGGAGGAGGGACGTAAGGAGCAACGCGGCGGTGTTGTCGATGGCGCATAGAAGGGCGTGGGCGAGATCCAGACCCAGATGCTTGCTGAGCTCTCATAAACTCACGGAATGTATCTTTCAGACCAGATAATTTCGAAGTGAGTAAAGTCACTTTCTCTTCTAAGTGACGGTTTCTCTCTGCCATCGTACTGAGCTCGCTGTTCAGCTGGGTGATCGATGCTCGCACATCAGGGTCAGGATCACAGTCCCGGGATGTCGCTGTGGACTTCACCAGATGCTTCAGTTTGACCCCTTCTGATCCTAGTCCATACACACGGCCCTTTTTGTTGTAGTTAGCTTGCACCCACAACTCGGTTTCGGATGGGACTTCAGTTGGTTCGGAGCCGGGATCTGTGGAAGATTGCGAGTTTCGAATCTGCTCCAACTTCAATTGGTGCTCCGTCTGTAAACTAAGATTCCATAAATTTAGACATTCCAGACATAACATTCAATCGTGAACATACTGAGCTGATTTGTTACGGAATCAAGAAATCATGCAGGTGACTTACCCATATTTTTTTCGATTTTTTGTCCACCCATTTGTTAGCCGCGTCTACATGAGTGTCCTTGAAAATTTCGAAGTCCACAACGTCCCTATTAAGCTTCTTCGCCTACACAATAACAGAATACGTTAACATACAGGAGGATGGCTGTAATTGGGTAAGGCGTTGGGAAAAATAAGTACAACAAATAATGAACCACGCACTTACCATGCGTCTTCTATGCTCAGTAAATGGGACCGAACCAGATCTATGCAAAGAAGGACCTAACCCGTCCTGCTCGCTGTTCCAGTTCTTCTTTGCCTGCGAACTCACCTTCAGAAATTTATCGGAAGCCCAATACTCCTGCAGCGACTTCCAAGTTCTGTCAGACAACCACAATGGTTGCTTCCTCCTCTTCCTCAACTCCCCGAATGTGTCCCTCAATCTACTTGCCTCTTTCTCCTCAAAGTTCCTCCGTATCTGGGCCGCATGCTCTGGAGCCCAACAGTAACGCTTCTGCATGAACACAATTACATGCCACAAAATGTGATACCTGCTAACAATATGAATACATATATGTGTATATGTACATGAATGTACAAAGAATTGCGAGAACTCTTACCTTGAACTCACCAAACCACAAGTCCCGATGTTGTTTAGGCACTTTCCCCCATATTGGCCATGGCTCAGGATATTTGCTCGTAAATATCCTTGTAATCTCTAACACAACATCGTACGGACAAAAACTAGCAAATTAAGAAAGAATGGATCCCGTCAGAAATTGCAAACTGATAATACAGTTGGTAAGACATAATTACTTACTCTTTGCCATTAGGTGCGATGAGTTGCTTGTTTGTGCTACTGCCATGGCTAGAAGCATGTTCACTTTGTTCCCGACTCCTTTCTACAGATTGTTTTGGAATAATAGGTGGGTTCGGGATCATGTAACTGCCAGACATGTGTACCTGGGGGATGGTGGGTGTCATGTGCTGGCTGAAGTGCATGGATGGAGTGGTGCGAGGGTATGGGATAATGCGGTGGGGAACCTCAGGGATTTGATGTCGCTGAGGTTCCTCTTCGTGCTGACCGGTGGGTCGTGTCGGTCTGCTCCCCGAGCACGCCCACGTCCGGCCCCACGACCACGATGTGTACCTGACATCTTAGAGACAAATATACAGAACGTAGTGATCAAATAATATGAGGAACAAATAATTAATTGCAATTAAAATTAACAGCAAATTAAATGTCATAATTACAATGTCATAAATGTCACGCGTACAATGTCATAAGTATCTGAACTAACAGCCCATATAATTTGGTTTTAGGTCACAATCAACTAATTTATCGTTATAACTTTCATTCAGAGTCTTCAGTATCATCGTCAACATCATCCCACTCCTCCTCTTCACTTCTCTCAGCTGGATCGTCTTCATTTACCTCCTCAATTTGTTCCTCCTCATTCAACAAAGTTACAGGGAGCATGTCAGTTACTGCTGTCATGTGGGACACTTGTTCCTCTTGAAATACAACTGGTAAAGTGAATTCATCATTCACTTTGTGTTTAGATTTGTTTGCAACGACTACCCACCAGTTACCTTTATCTCTTATTCCATTTGGGTACCTCATGTACACCACCTGCATTGCGGAGGCAGCAAATATGAATGGATCATATTTTTTGTATCTTCTTGTTGCATTAACCTCAATGAAGGGACACAGTTTGGGGCTACGTGTTCCTCGAGGGGTGTTATCAAACCAATCACACCTGAACAATGTACATTGTTTTAGTGGTTCTCCTAGATATTCAACACGAATAACTTCTTGAAGGATTCCATAATAATCATCCTCGAATCTACCTTCTCCGCTCCCTTTCACACAAACCCCACAATTGTAACTCTTTTTTCCTTCACACCTCTTCTGTGTTTGAAATAAGAATCCATTCACCTTAAATGCAGACCAGGTTGTGACCTTCCTCAAAGGCAGTTGAGCCAAATGGTACAGGTGTACCTGACGTTCGTCAGTGAACATTTCAACAATGTCGACCTACAAGTATTTATGTTTAAACTCATAAGGTCGGGACCATTTGCTAGAAATAAGCTGTGATGAATTAGTACAAGTATTTCCAACGAACCACCAAATAAACTCGGACTCTATGAGTGCATCTAACTCCACATCTGTGAAATTTGGGTTTCCTTGTAATTTTTATTGCTTGAATAGTCTGCACAGGTCATTATTCACTTATTAGCACCATGTTTCAATGCATAAAATGGTATTCGTTCAATGCATGTGATGGATGCAATGGGTACTTTTTTTTGTAACTTACGCGATGTACGGTTCAACTTCATTACAATTCAACACAATATGAAGCTGTACAACATTCATTTCTTCATCAGTTAGGTACCTCTGTGTCCGACTTCCTACAACAGTACCTTTCGTTTCGAAAACTGACAACATTGGCTCCCCTCCTGATGACTCCACATTGATTTCCTCATTTCGTCGACATCTTGTGCGCATTGAAGGCACATTAGCGCCGAAGTAGAATGAAGAAAACTGTGATATCTCGAACACCAGATATGCTTCGGCCACTGACCCCTCAGGGGATGTTTTATTTCTAATTTTCTTCTTCAGCCACCCGAAGTACCTACATTAAAGTTCTGTGAGTGTGTGAAGTACACTTTAATTTTACATTTACATCTGTCAGGAAATTTATCATACGTATTTACCTTTCAAATGGATACATCCAGTGGTATTGCACTGGCCCCCCAAGGTATGCTTCTTCTGCCAAATGCACAGGTAAGTGCTCCATGACATTGAAGAACCCAGGAGGGAAAACTCTCTCTAATTTGCAAAGGATGATGCGTATATTGCGTTGCATTTCTTGTAACTTATCGACCTGTAACACTGTTGAGCAAATGTTTTTGAAGTACTCACTTAACTCAACAAGTGGTTCAAGTACATCGTCCGGTAACGCACGAAATGGTATTGGCATTAGCGTCTGCAGGAACACATGACAGTCATGACTCTTCATGTTTTGGAACTTTGCAGTCTTCATATCTACGCAATTCCCAAAGTTGGAGCAATAAGCATCAGGCATTGTCAGCCGTTGGGCCCACTCACATACCCCCTTCCTTTTGTCCAAAGAAAGGACGTACGAAGCCTTTGGCTTCAATGTCCTCCCGTTCACACCTCGTTCAACATTTAACTCCGCACGATGACACATGTTTGCCATGTCCAACCTCGCCTTCAAATCATCTTTTGTTTTTCCCGGAACATCCATGACAGTGTTTATGATGTTGTCGCAGAAGTTTTTCTCTATATGCATAACATCCAAGTTGTGATGTAGCAACTGGTCTTTCCAATAAGGTAAATCCCAGAAGATGCTTCTCTTGGTCCAGTTGTGAACATTTTCCTTGAAACCCAGGATGACAAAATCACCATCCGTTGTTACTTTTGGAAGACTACACACCTCATTCCACAGTTCCTCGCCACTTCTCCTGGATGGAGGGCCCTCTTTCACCACTTTTCCCTTAGAGAATGCGGTGCGATTTTTTCGAAACGCATGATCTCGAGGCAGGAAGCGACGATGACAGTCAAACCATGATGCTTTGCCCCCATGTTTCAAATGTGTCGCCCTCAACTGATCTATACAAACAGGGCAACTCAAAACACCATGAGTGCTCCATCCAGATAACATTCCGAGCGCGGGGAAGTCATTCACTGTCCACATTAAGGCAGCTCTCATCAAGAAGTTTTGCCTCATGGAAATGTCATAAGTCTGGACACCATCCCACAGAGTTTGGAGCTCATCAATCAACGGTTGCAAGAACACATCTATTTTGTTCTTTGGATTTGACGGCCCCGGTATAATGCAAGTTAAGAACATATATGGTGTTGTCATGCACATATCTAGAGGAAGATTGTAAGGTGTCACAACCACAGGCCACATGGAATAAGAACGACCAGATTGTGAGAAAGGGCTAAACCCATCAGCACCCAAACCAAGCCTCACATTGCGAGGCTCAGAAGCAAAATCTGGGTATTCGCGATCAAAATGTTTCCACGCTTCCCCATCTGAAGGGTGACACAAAACACCATCCACACGCCTATTGTTATAGTGCCACCTCATGTGCTCAGCTGTGCTTCTTGAGGCATAAAGGCGTTGTAGCCTTGGTATCAATGGGAAGTAGAACATTTTTGCATATGATTTTAACTTCTTCCTAGTATCGCCTGACTTAATTGGCTTCCACCTTGGCAAATCACAAAAATTGCAATTTTCAAGGGCCGAATCTTCCTTAAAGTAAAGCATACATCCACCGCGGCAACAATCAATCCTGTGCACATCTAAACCCAAACTTCGGACCTTCTTTTTCAACTCTGAGTAACTTTGGGGCACACGATTGTCTGGCGGGCAACTCTCATGCAGTAACTGCATCACCTCATTCATACAATTCTGCGGCATATTGTAATCAGATTTTATACTCATCAACCTCACAGCATTGGACAACTCAGTTTGGGTTAAACATCCCTCCCACAAAGGCGTCTGAGCAGTTTGAAGCATATCATAAAATGCCTGAGCTTCTGCATTTGGTTGCTCACCAACTTCAACCTCATTAGTAACAATGACATCGTTCACCATTGCTCCAACACGATCGACAAACGAGTTTGTGTTGTCGCAATCCATAGGACTTGTTGGAGCCATGTCATCATACAAGTTTTGTTGGTTACTAATGCCAACATTTACATATTCAGTTGGTTCTATCTCCCCATGAGATGTCCAATACCAATACCCCTTAACGAAGCCGTTTTGGTACAAGTGCAATTTCACATCATCAGGTGCCCTATATGCTCTTTTTCCACACTTCGCACAAGGACATCTATAATGCCCATTGTTAATGAACTCTGTTTGACCCCTTGCAAATTGATCAAACATCTCTACTCCTTCTAAAAACTCCTGCCTATAAGATTTTCTCCCTGACATAAATCTTTCATACATCCACCTCCGATGGGGTGGTCCGCACATATTATCCACTGTTCATCATTGACAAAGTAAGCAATACATTAATATTGGTTACTTTAACAATCGACGTATGCTGATAATTTTAATTCGTATACAAGTGAACGCATGATGGACTTCTCATTAAACTATTTCGTCATACGCTACGATTAACAGGATACCAACAAAAGCACATACATATTACGACAATGAAGTCAGGATATATACCTGTCTCCATGTCTGAAGTGGGAGCCCAAAGCTGTGACATGCACACCGACAACAACGACATTCACAACAACAATAACAGATTTTTTCCTCTTCCGCAATACGTTTTCTCTTACGACCCATTTCCTTCATATTAATAATCCACAACAATCGATCTCATTAACACACAAATTCCAACAACACCCTTCCCTCAAATCGTACACAGCAACATCTACACACAACTTCTTCACATTTAACGGAATAATATAACCTCATAGTTGCTTACTAATTGTTTTCTATCAATCCTCAACAATAAATACATTTCACAACTAATTACGTTCAATGTCTATACGAACACATTCTTCACTTCACTACGATTAAGAACACCAACAAATTACTAATAATAGCACTTACCTAACAATTACATATTAATTTTCACACTAATTTCAATATACACAAACCATTGTCAACAATTTCACAAATATCACATAATCAATCTACTATAATTTACCGGACCGCATGCGACAATCCATACATTTCAAATTCTCCACAACAATCAAATTTCAAATATCACTCAATATAAATCTACCAATCACTAATTACCACAAAACTATCAAAATTACAAAATATTTAGGTTTAAATACTTACTTGAAGATAACAGCGGGAATGTTGAGGTTGGTCGGCGGTGAAGAGGCGGCGGTGACGGTGGCGAGGTGGCGGTGGCGACGCCGGTAGGAGGCACCGGAGCTCGGCGGTAGGGGTGGGCGGCAACCGGCGCCGGGGGAGGGGCGAAGGGGGGGGAGAATTTGGAGAGAGGTCGCCGGTGAAGAGGAGGTGGTCGACGGCGGGGGAGAGGCACAGCACGGCGGCGACCGGCGGGAGAGGGCTGACAACGGCGACGACGCACGACAACCGGCCGGGGAGGGGCGAAGGGGGGGGCGATTTTGGAGAGACGAAGGAGAGAGAGTGAGTGCGAAAATATGCCCGACTTCGGGCGTTTTGAAGAGTTGTCCGGCGGACTGGTCCGTCGGCCTCCTTTTCCCGGCGGCCTTGTCCGTCGGACAAAGTCGTCCGACGACACGTCCGACGGATAGGGCCGCCGGGAAAAGGTGGCCGACGGATTAGTCCGCCAGTACGGCCGTCGGCCGCCTCGAAACCCACAAAATCAGGCGGTTTTTTTCAAAAAACGCCAGTCGACGGCAATTTGCGCAGGAATTTCCGCCGGAGGTTCCGGCGGAATATTCTGTCGGACCAAAAAAGCACCGTTCGCGGCTAGTTTTCAAAAAACCAAGGGGTCGACGGGTGTTTCGTCGGAATATCCGTCGGCATCCTCCGACGGCATGAAATCCATCGGAAAGTTCCGCCGGAAAAGGACCGGTTTTTAGTAGTGAATACATGAAAAACTATCTTTTTCTTTGTATCGAAAAATATAAATTTTAACACATGCATTTGTAGTAGAGACTGCTGTTGAAGCTGATAGTCTAATGGTGGCTATCACGATCAATTAGATCGTCCCTTTACCCTTGAATCGACTCTCATGGTTCATAGCCATGACATTTCTCTAAAGCCCTATTCAGGAACCTTGGGAATTATAATGCCATAGAAAAAACCTTTCTTCTTCCTTAAAATCAAATCCTATGTCCCTCAATTGTCCTTTCGGTTTAGAGGATTTCATCAGAAGAAAAAATTGAATATTTCCTATGATCTCAAGGTTTGTAGATTTCTTTTAAAAATGTGTTGGTGACTCTATTATATTAAAGCACCTTTCCATCCTACCACATTGCGCCACAAAACACCACTGTGATAAAACCGATATGATACTTCCAACCTCAAAACAAGGGCGGGACGTAGGTGGAAAGGGAAAGATAGTTGAGCCGCGGGAAGCCGTGACCCCTTTCTCTATTGCCCCTTCCCCCAGGGTCCGATGCCATCAGTCCTAGGCACTTTCAAGTATTATGTTCCTAAGTCGTTGCATGAAGTGTCAATTTATATATGCCAATCAAGCTACTGATTGGATCATACATTGAGTCCTATTGAATCATACAATTTTGTGCTTAAGGCATATTTGTTTATCACATGCTCACTTGATCATATTTACATGTCATATTCCATTAATTGAGTCCTTATCTGAATAGAGCTTAGGAGTCTAGTTGACTGCCTGAAAATATTTCTATCAGACCAATCAAGGCATCTACCAGGTCAATGTCACTGAAAGAAGAATATAAAAAATACACAAGTTGGTGGATTTAAACATCAAAAATCATTCTTCCGTTACTTGATTTTTGGTATATGATGTTCATTATTTTAGTATTAAAATATATGTCATATGCTTATCATATTGCTTAAACCTTATAATTAGGAAAGATTTTCTCATCCACTATAGTTTATTAGAATTCTTGAATATTGGATACATCACAATATTGGACTTAAACGAATCAATTGAATTTATTTTGTTGACTAATTATCTTGTTAAAATTAATCAATGTACTTAATTAGATTTAGCAAGATTACGTTACATGCTATCATAAAAATAGGATGAACATTAGTTGGCTACCTGTGAATCAAATTCGAATGTATTTCCTTATTAAAAGCTGGCATTTAATCCAAAGCAAGAAGCGACTTTAGTTTAACTGCCAAAAGATGAAAGTGTCACTTCTAAGAGAAGAAAAGAGCTTCCTTTGCTTTTCTAAACTAGAGACTAAAGCACTTAATGTAGACGCAAAATATATCTCCTAAAATAAGGAAGAAACCAAAGTGAGGAGCCTAAGCATTAGACCAAAAGCCATATTGCTTGTTATGGGCATAGCAATCCGATGACTCTATCTAACTCCCATCACTGGTGGGAGAACGGTGCATTCTCATGGTCCTGGAAGCTAGTTCTTACAATAAAATGATTGTACAAATTATCTCAAAATATTTTCTCACTCTTGCTAAAAGTTTGAGATGTTAAAAACTAGACTGAAGATTGTGAACAATGTGTTTTTAGTGGAAATTATAAGTGTAGGGACTTGAACTGAAAACCTCATGGTCCTAGAAACAAGGGTAAGATGAGAGAGGTGATGCATTGCCTTGGAATCATATGCCCTAGGTCAAAATATTTAACCCAAAGCAAGCCCAAGCCCGACAGCAAGCCATTAGGCCTATGACACTTAAGGAAAAGAATCCAGGAGAAATAAATATTCCTGCTGCTTGGACCCAACGACACCAAATCATCTGAGGAGCACTAGCCTGGGGCAAGCTGCAGGCTGCTAGCCTTGCTTTATGCTTGCAGTTTAAGGCAACTAAGAAGATTTCACAATCTTTCTCACAATCTGAGTTAGGAAATAAATCTCCACTGAATCTATAAATCCTAGAGGGTTTATTCAACCCCGTTTCATTACAAAAAGAGCCTCTCCTGCCAGCTCAAAGGACACATACACACATACAACTTTTCGTTTCTCCTTATTGGAAGATTGTCCTGCTTTTAGCCTTCTTCTTCTTTCTCCCTGTCACTAGAAAGATTACTCTTCTTTCAGGCCATTTTTCTTTGCTAGGAGTGATCAGTATCTGGATGTATGGATTTTGAACAATGGTATCGATTTATTAACACCATTATCGTATGCATTATATTTAAAAAAAAAATCTTGCAGTTATATAATACAATAATTTGGTGCTTAATTTCCTTGTCTTTTTTGGTCCTTTTAAGCATCATAAGAACATCAATTTATATTCTTCAACTAAACATAGGTTTTTTAGTTGTTTCATAGAAAATTATACTACAAATGCCCTAAATATAATTGTTCCCTACTTTCTAAACATACAGAAGGTACTAATGCAATTAACATAAGGTTATTGGACATTTACTTTAGTCAAGGACTCATGGTAATTAAGATAAAGGAAACTTCAAGTCTTGGGAGAAAGAGAAAGAAATAGATTATGAGTTTTGAGTTTTCTTCTAACACAATGAAGCCTTCGTTAACGTGACAGGAAGAAAAGGGGTGGAGAGACGTTGGATGCGACAAATGGGGTCAGGGGTTGCATTTAATTTTATTATTTCCGTTTTATCAGATTTTCATGCACTTATACAAACTATACTGTCTAGCTTTATTACTGTTCATACTTTAAAAAATTTACTCTCTGCCGGTCATTTCTAACGGTTACAAATATTTTTTAAGCACTTCCTATAGACGTCTATGTATAATAATCCAAATTGCTTCCAAACAGCTTATTAGAATTTTTGTGGGCCAATAGTGTCTGTGAATACCCTTATCCCAATATAAATTTGCCCCTGGGAGTGAAGTTCTCTCTTCTGGCATGTTTTTCTCTAATTCTCCTCACTAAATGCTATAATCACTGCTGTTTCAAAATTATTTTCTAGACTAACCTTTAACTTAACAAAATAAAAGGTCGGATTTTTGGAATTTTGTTCTTACTTAACGTGAATTGAGGTATGTCCCGAGGGTTCATAAACAAGATAATAATTAGTCTATCTTAGTTAAATTGTCATGATGCGGCCCATCTTTAACTTCTATTTGTACCAATCATAAAACTATGTAAACAAAGCACTCATAAACTTTATTGCTTTTTCGTTCTTTTTTCTTTTTTTTTTTACAATTAGCATGTAAATTGGCTTAATGTACAGTGATTAACAAACGTTCATATCTTTGGTGCCATGATCACTAGGCAAGACATGGCATGAAATCAATGTTTGCATGGAATTATCTGGAATCATCTGGAATCAATATTCTCTTTCACAACCCTAGTAAAAGCCATTGTTGAATGGATGATCTCAATGGATAGATTTGTATCCCGATCATCGGTCGTACCTCCACCACACCGAATATAGCTCTAGGGTAGTAGCTTTGGAATCAACTAAATCCCCATACGAGATTGTGGGAATTGTTTTCTAAAATTTTAGTTTTTTTAAAAAAATGGTCTTCATATTTTTCCTAAATATATGGTGGCGACTCCAGTTATATTTACAGAACTTAAAATTTCCTACTACTAACAGGAAAGAGCAATCACATTCACAATATCTAATATCTCAACTACAACAGTCTTCTTCTGGATTGCAATCTATAAGTAGAAGACTTAGCTGATGGTGAAACATATAACGGTTCACCCTAAGTCAGCTAAGCTACCCTAAGGGGGCGAATAGGGTGAGAAGAAATAATCGCAAATTAAAACTTATCCACAAAACAAATTAAGATAAAGAAAGGCCATAGAGTTGCAGATCAAGGATACTAAGGAAGATATGTGAATAATAGAATGTAAAAGACACTGCATTTTTTAGCAGGCTTACCCCTCAAACTAGGCTACATCCCCATATAAGGGTAGTCATCAGGTTTCAAACTTGTATTAATGTTCTGTGAGATTACAAAACCAACCGTCGACCAACAACCTTGACAACATACTCTTCAAGCTCCTCTTAAAGTGATTTCTCCACATTCCCCACTCAGGAGGGACAACTCTCCCAGCCAACCCTTTATTTACAAGCAAAGTTATCCCAACCCTCTTGCTTTATAAGGATCCTCTAATATGCATACAAGGATTACAAAGATTTTGAATTGATCACTTAAGAGCACAACGAACACGTAAAGGATGAGTGAAGTTGTTGTGCTATATGTGTGTTGCACTCTTTGTCTTTTACAAGCTCTCTATTTATGCTTCCATTAGACCGATAGAGTAAGTTGAAGGATGTATCCATTGGGTGCACTGGAACATTTTATTGATGCTTCTTATCTAACAGCTACTAGCAGGATCAAGGGCCTTGACCATTGTCTTTGGTCTCGACAGCTGCTAAGTTCATTCCTAACTTCATCCATCTTGTAACAACAAACATTCAATCTTCACTTAATGATCCAACCATTGATTTTTTTTCTTTGGTAACGCAGTTAAGCTCCTTTCAAGCTTAATGTAGAAAGCTTCTCATTTCTAGTATAGTTAACCTGCTGCCAGCTCTTCCATCATGGTATACATTTGAATTTGCTTTCATTGCATCCAAAATGGTGTTAACTATATTATAGTGAAAGCCATCAATCAATATTACCTTTTCGAGAGTGGAGCAAATAATAGCGAGTTAGCAACAGGTTTAGGGCCTGTTTCTTTTGTGGGTAAATTGGGTGGGTCAAACGGGTGAAGTGGATTGAAGTTGGTTGAGGTGGGTTGAGATAGGTTGAAGTTGATATTTTTTTTAGGTGGGTTGAAATAGGTTGAAGTAGGTTGAAGTGAGTTGATGTTGGTTGAAGTTGGTATATTTTTTATGTGGTGGGTTGAAATGAGTTAAAATAATGAGAATGTAATTAATGTGTGATAATTTACGAAGTTATCCAAATTTTGTGAAATTTTTGTTTGTTATTTTTTATTTTTTTTATTTTTTATTTTTTATTTTTAGTTTTTTATTTTTCAGTTTTCAGTTTTTATTTTTTTTTGTGTTTTTTATTTTTTATTAATTATTTTTTATTTTTTTATTTTTTTATTTTTTATTTTTTTAATTTTTAATTTTTAATTTTTTTATATTCTATTGTCTCTTTTTTTATTTTTTATTTTTATATTTTTATTTATATATTTTTTAAATTTTTAAATTTTTTAATTTTTAATTTTTAATTTTTAATTTTTTAATTTTTAATTTTTATATTTATTTTTTATTTTTAATTTTTTAATTTTTTAATTTTTTTTAATTTTTTTAATTTTTTAATTTTTTTAATTTTTTTAATTTTTAATTTTCTAGTTTTTAATTTTTTACTTTTATTTTTTATTTTTAATTCTTATTTTTAATTTTTTCTGCTTCTTATTTCTTATTTTTTATTACTTATTTTTCAAATTTTTAATCTTTTATTTTTTTATTTTTTATTTTTATTTTTATTTTTAATGTTTCATTTTTATTTTTTTAATTTGTTATTTGTTATTTGTTATTTTTTAATATTTTTTATATTTTTTATATTTTTAATTTTTAATTTTCAATTTTTAATTTGTAATTTTTTAAATTTCTTATTTTATACTTTTTTATTTTATATTTTTTATTTCCTAATTTTTTTGGTTATTTTTTAATTTTTATTTTTTTATGTGTTTCTTTTTTATTTTTTAGGCTTTATTTTTTTTTGTTTTATCTTTTTTTTACTTTTTCATTTTCATTTATTTTTTGTTTTTTGTTTTT
>JACYFF010031952.1:83677762-83727294 GCA_017589665.1 Selenicereus undatus | reverse complement strand
AAACTTAAAAAATAAGAAATAAAAAATAAGAAATAAGAAAGAAGAAATTAAAAAAATTAAAAAAATTAAAAATAAATAAAAGAATAAAAATATAAAAAAATAACAAAATAACAAAATAACAAAATAAATAAAAAATAAAAATAACAAAATAAAAAATAACAAAATAGAAAATTAAAAATTAAAAATAAAAAAAAAATTAAAAAAAAATAAAAAAAGGAAAACCAAAAAAAATGAAAAATGAAAAATGAAAAATTAAAAACTGAAAATTAAAAATCAAAAATCAAAAAAATTTAAAATTAAAAATAACAAACAAAAATTTCACAAAATTTGGATAACTTCATAAATTATCACACATTAATTACATTCTCATTATTTTAACCCATTTCAACCCACCGCATAAAAAATATACTAGCTTCAACCAACTTCAACCAACATCAATCCACTTCAACCTACTTCAACCTATTTCAACTCACTTTCAAAAAAAAAATACCAACTTCAACCTACCTTAACCCACCTCAACCTACTTCAACCTACTTCATCCTTTTACCCACCCAATTTACCTACGAAAACAATATGCCCCAAATCTCACATGATACTTTACAAATTATTAAAATTATGAAGGGGGTGGGTTGAAGTTGGTTGAAGAGGGTTGAAGTAGGTTGAGATAGGTTGAAATGAGTTGAAGTTGGTATTTTTTTTTCAAGTGGATTGAAATAGGTTGAAATAAGTTGAAGTAGGTTGAAGTAGGTTGAAGTGGGTAAAAATGAATTGACCCACAAAAAGAACAGGCCCTTAGTTAATCACATTAGAATAATTTAACTAACTTATTCAAGTATATTAGGAATTCACTTTTTTATTTTTTGGAGAGCAAATAGCATAGCCTAATGTTATATTTGATGAACATTTCAGACCAAAATTTTTGTTATCTTTACTAAAGAAAATGTTAGCATTAGTTTGGTTTGGGTCCTCTTCGGCAAAATTAGCTATTTAGGTAGTGGATAGTGGTTCAGGTAACGGATAATTGTTAGGTAGCTAATAGTGTTTCTAACTTACCTATTAACGAATAGCTATTTAGATGGACGGTTGATGTAAATGTGTTTGGTAAATTTAGCTGTTGGGTTAGCTGATTAATGTAAATTGATATAAAAAGATATAGATAATTTCCAAATATAAAATTTTCAAAGGGTATTTTTTGGTCAAAAATATGAAACGTTACTTCTGAATGCCAAAAACTAATATTGTTAGTTTTTCAAAAACGCCACTTAAAATGCTAAATGCTACTTGAAATGCTAGTTGAAACACTAGGTTATCAAATACTAAAAATTGACTAATTAGTGTATGGACATAGTCAAAAACATTGTTGCAGAACACGACTTTGAGAAAATCTATTTCTAGACTTAATGATTTTGATAAGAGTGACATAAAATGCAATTTAAGTAATTCCTAGGTTTCATAACTCTAACCAGCGTCGTCTTCTATCATGCCTATCAAGGACTTTGGCTAGAAGAGTTCAAGGAAGTTGAACTCTAGCATTGATGGTTGAACTCTAGCATTGATGCTTTTAAGTAGTCAATTGCTTAAGTAATCTATCATGCTAGTCATATATAGAATTTTAAGAACATAAGAGAAATTTAGGCACGTAAGCATGCACAATTTAGTCACCGATAGCTATGTCGAATGTGCCTTCAGCTCAAAACATATATTAACATCTAAAGCATGAAGTCACATTATTGAGGGCACTCTTCAATCTACCTTTTTTGTGAAAGGCAACATTTGTTGTTAAGCAATATCAACAATTTATAAGAAGATCTCCCCCCCCCCCCATCAATGTATATTGTGAAGACTCAAGCTCATGAAAAATTTCTATCCATTTGTCAATGAAACATAATATCACATAAGCATGGTAGACAACAGGATTGAACTTAGAACAAATAGCCTAAAGCGTGCTAACCTATCACATAACAGGATTTATCTAATGCCACACAATCTTTCATATAGCAATGTCAATATGATAAAGGCACAGGTAGACTGATCAAGTTAAGCAAACAGTAACATATATAGCATAATGTTTCAACCTCATAAGCCATTGACTCTCATAAGGTGTCTGTAAAATATTCATGATGTGACTTAAATAAACTACTGTTGTTGCTTCAAGCCGCCATCAACCTTACTTCATGTAACCTGCTTCCCTACATTCTGTTTTCCTTTGACTTTCATCAAAACGTGGCAGCTAACTTAGAAATTATGTTGGGAATTGGTTTTAGCTTACAATGCAAAATAATAAATTGTTTGAAAAAAATCATAAAAGCCAGCTAAACAACAACAACAAACAACAACAAACTCCCAAAGTGGGTCCCGCTTTCGCGGGGTCTGGGGAGATCTAATTGTAGGCAACCTTACCTCTACCGGTATTCGTACCCATAGAGAGGTTGATTCCATAAGACCCACAAAACAGTTTTGAGAAAAAAGTTTGGAGAGAAAACAATTGCAAAACCATTTACCGAAATAAGAGAAAGGGGAGGAGAAAAGGTTCCGGATAAGCGAATAAAGAGGGAGCGGAGACATACCTCAACAAATCGGGGGTACTTGGTGCCGTGACAACCCGGAAAAACACGACCTGCAGATAAGCAAACGAAAACCCTACCCACCCCACCCCACCCCACCCCACCCCACACTGCCTAGGCTACTGCCACCTACGGAGCCGGTCCCCTACAATCAGGGACCTTAATCCTGTCCCGCCACAACCTCCTATCCTGAGCCATATCCTTGGTGAGATCGACAACTCTCAGGTCTTTTCTAACCACCTCTTCTAGACTCTTCTTCGGCCTACCCTCCCTCTCTTACCACTGGGTGGGTTGATACTCTCGCACCATCGCACCGGGGCGGCCACACTTCTCCTCTTCACGTGGCCGAACCATCTGAGTCTCGATTCCCTCATCTTCTCCTCTATGGGGGCCACTGCAGCTAAGCCCCTAATTACCCCATTCGTAATCCTGTCCAATCTCGTAAAACCACACATCCACCCGACCATCCTCATCTCAGCTACCATCAACCTTTGGACCTGCGCCTTTTTTAGAGGTCAACACTCCAATCCATAGAGAACCGCCGGTCTAACTACCATCCGATAGACTTTGCCTTTCAAACCCAATGACACTCTCTTGTCACACAGCACCCCTGACGCTGACTTCCACTTTTGCCAGCCCACTTTAATCCGCTGGCTAATATCCTCGTCAGTGTCCCCATTTTGCTGGATGATCGAGCCCAGATACTTGAATTTGGCGACCTTCGGTATTGCCCTCCCGTATTGCCCTCCCATCCAGTACGATTCCTCCCCCCTCTTCTATCCTTCCGCTGAAATAACAGTGAAGGTATTCCGTTTTCGATCTATTCAAACGAAAGCCCCTAGCCTCAAGTGTATGTCTCCAACTCTCCAGCCTGTCATTCACCCCCTGCCTGGTCACTATTGCTTTTTTTTTTGAAATAGAATTGGGAAATGAGGGATGATCATTCATCCAGAGCAACTGCTAGAAAAGGTTTGGCTGAATTGGCTTTTTTACTGGCTGAGAAGGGGCGGAAAGTAAAGATGTTAAGTTCCTCAGAGGATGTACCATCTCTCTTAGCTTCCTTCTTTCTTTCTGCTTCCTTTTCTCCTTTAGCTTGCTCCCTCTTTTTCTCTTTCTCAAGCCCTCTTCTTCTTGGCTTTCCTTTCATCATATTCAATGATGTTCTTCTCGACGTCTGCGAGATCCTCTTCTTCCTATGGTGCTCCCCAACAAAGGGCTCTTGGCGTTCCTTAAGAGCAGCTTTAGCTGCCTTAAGGTCTTCTTCCACATCTATCGTTGCAACATGAGCGAGGAGATAGTCAAATATGATCTCAGGACCTATGTTTTAATAACTTCCATAGCACGCTTATAGACCTCTTCATCCCTTGTTCTCAAATCTTATCATATCCATCTCTTTGAGCCACTAGACTTAGCACACGTTTTGCTCATTCAGACAACATTCAAATTGATATATAATTGCTGCAATCCTTGACACTTTAATGGCCAACGAGTCAACTGTAGTTGAGAGGAGGTTGTTTACGCACAAATTTTGATATTTTTACTTTCTTCTATGCCTACTTTATTCTTAAAATAAATGTTCAACTAAGATTTTCTGATTTATTTTGTATTTGCAAGTGACTAACAAAAGTTAGAATAACGCAGACAATACAAGAATCCAGTAAAGTGGATTCCATTACTATAGCTGAGTTCAATTTCTTACAGCCTAACTCTTAGCCCATCTCCCATTTTGGTCCAACAAAAAAGGGGGAAATGAGTAAACCTAAAGCCCTATTTGAGAATCAATCTCAGGAGACCTATATCTTTCCCTCCTCATTTTTCTCCATCCCCACCAAACATCTAGAGGTCCTAAACTACTCCTGAGTTCCCTCGCCTCATATTTCCTCTTTGTTCTCCATCACCCACCAGCATTGTCGTCATTTAACATCATTATGTTTGATCATCAGCAGCACAATCTCGTCAGTACGCTCGCACTATCAGATCCCTCCTTTTGCCAGATCACCAACAATGCTTGCCATCCTCATTATTGGAGTATCAGTTCGATGGGGCTATGAAAAGGAACAGTAAGATTTGATTTTTGAGCAATTAGCGTATATTAGGGTATTGATATAGGGCTAGAATTTATTCTAGGATTTTTAATCTCCCAGTAATTTTCTATGTTCTCTATCACTTATTGCTGGTTTTCTAGATAAGTTATTATTTTAATACTTTCATATTAACTCTTTGTTTCTCCTTTTAATTTTGAATAAAAATTTTACAACTTTTAGGTTGCAATTGTCGATTTTGCTTGAATATAGGTTTCATGCTCTATTCGTAGCCATTGGTGAAAGTTGAGGTTTGCATCTTGGCTTGGTAGTGATGAAAATGTCAGCTATGGGTTTATTCTTACATTTTGTTCATGTTGAATAGCTATTTTGTTTAATCAAACCACATCTCCCTTGTTCTTGTTCTACTTTTGTTGATTTTGAGTTATTGATTTTACTGGGTTGTTGATTTTGTTGAGTTCTGTTTTGGTTTTACCTTCATTAATGGAGTTCTATTAGGCTACAAAAGTTGTCCTCGATTGGTACCTGGTCGAATCCCCTTCGCCTATTTCTGTACTTGCCTTCCAACTCTTCTACTACTTTGTTTTATGGAATGATGTTCCACCGTTGATATTTGAAAGTTTGGCCATATTCGTGGGTTGGGTATTTGATCACGACATTTCCTTAACAAAGGCTCTTAATCTCTTCTTTTTGTTTTTGTTCTTTTTTTTATCCATTGCCTATCCATTGCCTAATTACTGTTGCGGCTATTGTCAACTAATGGAGAAAAAATGCGTTGATTCAATCGATTTTATTTTGCTTTATTTGATAAAGCTTTGTCACTGTTCATTCACTTGCATATTTCAGAGTTAGGCCAGCTTGATTTGCTTTCCTATTTCATATATGGATTGTCATTTGTTTAATTATTCATATTCGTTGCTGTTTTCAATCACTTAGTTCATCACGTACATATTATGACACGTACCTAGTAATGGTCGGTATCATTTTGTACCTATTCAAGTTTAGCACCCTAGAACTTAAGGGTTACTTAGACCTTTTAGAATAATGTGAATTATTAGTGATTATATAGATTAGTTATCATTCTTATTTACATATTTTATTTTGTTTTGTTAGTTAGGTCAACTTAGATAGGTTTAATTTGTAGTGTGTGCCTAATTTCAAGGATGATTTTAAAAATGTTTAAATCATGGTCATTGAGTATATGGAAAACGTTACACGGATAGTGTTTGAAGGATTTTCTTTCGTGTTCTCCGTTCGGCAAACAGTCCTCACAAGGATGTAGTGAAAAAGCCTTGGCTAAGTATATATCCAGGTGTAGGAAATTGTTTCCTATTGTCCATACCAATAGGTTACTACAAAAATGTTGCTCAATACTGACAGAATTTCTGACAGAAATTTCCTTGATTTTCAACGGAAAAGACATTTTCCAACGGATTTTTTTCGTCGGGAAAACGCTCATCGGTGATTATGTTCTGATGGATTCCGACGGGTTTCGCTATATTTTCAGACGGATTGTGCCCGTTAGACAGAATTTTTACTGGCAGATGGAAATTTTTTCTGACGGAATTTTCTGTCGGAAAAAATTTCCATCTCCAAAAGAAAGAGAAAACCCAATTACATGAATTTAAATTAATAATAATAGTAATATGTTTTTTTGAACTAATTACACAAATATGTGTGTATTTAAAATTTAAAAAATAACCACCACAAACAAGATATATAATAACTAACAAATACAATTTTTTTATGTCTCAAAATTAAAAGTGTTAAATTTAAAATTAATCATAACATCCACAAGTAACGGTAGCGGCGGTGCGGCGGAGGCGACGGCGGTTCCAACCTTTCATTCCATAAACATCAAATCAATCACTATTAAACACCAACCAACTCAAAAATTTCATTTTTAAAGAACAAAGTAGGTGAGATGGAAGAACTTACTGGTGGGCTACGAAGGGCAGCACATTCCGTCATCGATCACCGACAATCTTCATGGTTCTCCCTCTTATTTGTTTTCTCTCTCCTCGTATTCGTTCTCTCTTCACGCACGCAAGTAACCTCATCGCGTTCACTCTTGCTCGATTTTATCACAAATCCACAAATTTTTTTTGATAAATACGCTAGAGTTTTAGGAGGAAATTCCGACGGAAAAAAGCCCCGATGAAAATTCTGTTGAAAATTTGAAAATATGATGGAATCCATCGGAGATTCAATCAAAAATTGGCGGCAAGTTCGACGGTTCACTTTCCCGATGCTTTTTCCATCGGAGATGGATACCATTTTTGCAGTGGGTGATGGATACCATGCCCCAAGCCAACTCTTGACTACACCTTCATCCTCACCGAAATCCAAGCCAACTTTCCTTAATGAAGATGGTCATTGCTCTAGCATTTAGTTTGGTTTCGACTTGGATTCTCCCCATCCAAACAAAGTCTGAGTAGGGCGATCCATGCTTCGCTGGGAATCTTAGAGAGACTAATTTAGGATGATGTGATAAAATTGCGAGTTAATATGCGTTTGTCGTAAAATGATAAAAATCCTAACTCATACAGTGCGGGTTTTTGTTGTGAAATTTGGGGAATTTGGGTCAAGTTAAAGTCCTTCCTAACAAACCCCAAACGAAGCAAGCCCAAGTTATTCTGATTTTTTAAGATGTCTATTTCAGCCTCATATGATAAAATTAGGCATTGGATTCAAATATTGGGAGAAATGGCCCAAATATGTGGAGTGTGTACAAATTACAGTTTTAGAGTATTCTAGAATTTGACCTTAGTTGTAGGGGGTACAACTATTATCTTTGATATTAATTAGCATGGAATGATTCTACACATACCGAGGAAGATTTGCCGAGTGGAACAGCCCTCATTGGAGGTGTAGAGCCTTCTAGAAGCCTCCTAGAAGGAGGGGAAAGAGGCTTGGAAAAACGAAGCTCACCTTAGTTGTAATTATCTTAGTAATTTGATTTATTTTCCTAAGATAATTTGTAATCCACTTATTGGTACACTTGCCCCACTATTATAAAAGCTAATTCCTCCCATTTTGGGTATTTATAGACCCCAATACCTCCATGTAAACTCAGCTTGAGTTGAATTATGAATGGAAAGACATATGACTATTTTCTCTCACCAAAATCTCTACATCTTATTTCTTTAATTAAGAGTGGTGAGTAGAGTGTTTCCTTCTGAATTCTTCTTTGGTGGCTAAGAGCCTTTCGGAGAGGAATTTGGCGGAAAGTACTTATCTATCATTAGTTTCTTACTTTAGGCATAAACCTCACAATCTATCGATTCATTGACATTGAATCTACAAGAAGCATCATTGGTGTGCATATTTTCCTTATTATCTTTGATCTTGAGAGTTTGAGGGTCCATCCTCATTAAGTTGGTATCAAAAGTAGAGCGCCTTTTGGGTAGTTCTTGAATCAGACCCTTCATTGATTCAAACACCTGTCTACCTTTCAATTTCACCTCAAAAATCCGTACTTTGTCTCTTCAAAGTTTCTTCTATTTACCTACCTTCATAACCCCCAATGGGTCCACAAAGAACCCTAGTTATATCCCAAACATAATCCCTAATCTAAACACATCACTAAAACTCTACAAGAAGCCTTCACCAAAAGCTCGTAAAAAAGGTACCCAGGTAGAGATTTGGCTCGGCCTACCCGTGCTGCTTGGCACAACCACACCACCTTATCCTGCACTTTCAATTCTATGCCAAAGAATTGGCATGGGTACCCTGTGCTTTTGAGCACAACCGTGCCACCCTCTTTTCATTGTTTTCTTGTCCGTGCCCCCTCTAGCAAGCTCATACTTCCCTTGTTTTTGTTTTTTCCCCCTTCTTTTCACATTCAAACCTCTTCTAAACATGGCTAATGAGGGAGATTCTTCTCACTCCAAGAGCATTCATCTTGAGCAAGTCTATGAGATAAGTAGAGAAGAAGCTCATTCAAGAGTTAAGGGAATCCGCACCATAAAACCCTTACCGACGACGCTATGATGTTTGCCCTATTGGCATTAAATACTTTTCCTCTCATGAAGACTTTGATGAAGACAAAAGGAGGCCTGGAAGAAGAAGGTATTCAAAGGATGACCTTAAGGATCTCAAAGTTGAGGCTCTAGAATTTGATGACAATTTTAACATGGGGAACTATCTTGATCGGGTTTAAGCCATGGAAAAGATCTTTGAACTCAAAGAGTATAATGATGAGAAGGCCTTCAAGTTGGCCATTCTTAAATTAGAGGGGTATGGTTCACTATAGTATGAGCACTTGAAGAAGAGTAGGACTAGAGAAGCCAAATCTAAAATTAAAACTTAGTCCAAGCTCAAAAGGCATATGGACAAGAGATTCCTACCTCCTTCTTACAAACAAGAACTCTACCTTACGATCATCTCTCTCAACCAAGAGAATCTAAAGGTAGAAGAGTACATTAGGGAATTTGAACAACTCCAAATGTGGGTTGGCTTGGATGAAGAACCTAAACTCAAGATTGTTAGGTTCATCAAGGGGTTATCTCTTAGCATTACTAACAAGGTGGATCTACAACCTTACCTAATGATGTGTGCTACCTAGCTATCAAAGCTGAGACGTAACTTAAGTGTCGAAAACCCTTTCAAACCACTTCCTCTATTCTCCCTTAAAGTACCCCAAGGGTTACTCCTTTCACAGTAAAGTTAACACTCCCTCTAGACCTGTCAAAGCCCTTGAGAAGGGTAAAGTGATTGATAGTGAACCACCAAAGAGATTAGAGGAAAAAAAGTGCTTCAAATCTCATGGTTATGGACACTTCCAAGAGGAATGTCCCAACTGGAGAACTCTCACCATTAGAGAAGTGGAAAAAATCTAAGCTATTGAGGAACTAACTAGTGAGGAGGAAGTTGAGGATGGGATTAAAGCTTGATCACTCCGGATGTGGGTGAACTATTAATAATTTGAAGAGCATTCCATCTCTAAGAGGCTCCTTATGAACTAAGCCAAAAGGAGAAAATCTTTCATACCCGATGCATTGTTCAAGGCAAGGTGTGTGGGCTCATTATTGATAGAGGAAGTTGCACCAATGTAACTTCCACAACACTCATTAACAAGCTTGAATTACGCACTAAGATGCATCCCACTCCTTATTCTCTCCAATTACTCAAGCGAGGAAGTGAGGTAATCGTCTCTAAGCAAGCTCTTATTACATTTTTGGTTGGTCCATATCGTGGTGAGATACTATGTGATGTCCTTCCTATGGATGTATGTCTCTTGTTACTTGGTAGGCCTAGGCTATTTGATAATAATGTGATTCATGATGGGCATGCCAATACATATACATTCAAATACAAGGGTTGTAATCTTACTTTGACTCTACTACCTCCACGTAAACCCCTCAAATCTAAACTGGGAAAGGGAAGTGAGAAAAGCCTATTTACGGGTGAAACACAGGTGGAGAGACCCATTAGTAAGAGTAAGCCTTTATTTGTCCTACTTATGGTGGAATTGAACACATATGAGGGAGTATGCATTTCATAGCTCAATCACTCTTTAGAGATTTGTGGATGTATTTCCCAATGATTTACCATCAGGGCTCCCACCTTTAAGAGGAATTGGGCACTAATTGATCTCTTACTAGATGCTCCTTTACCAAACAAGTCGGCTTATTGATACAATCCTAATGAGTCAAAGAACTACAAAGACAAGTCTACAAATTGCTAGATCATGGGTACATTAGAGAGAGCTTGAGTCCTTGCTCGATTTCTGCTTTATTAGTGCCTAAGAAAGATGGAACTTGATGTATGTGTGTTGACTATGGGGATATAAACAACATCACCATCAAGTATTGATTTCCTATTCCTGGATTGGATGATATACTTGATGAGCTACATGATTCCAAAGTCTTTTCTAAAATTGATCTTGAGAGTGGCTATCACCAAATTAGGATAAGAAAAGGAGATAAATGGAAGACCACTTTTAAGGCCAATTATAGGTTGCATAAATGGCTTGTGATGCCTTTTGGTCTATCTAGTGCTTCCAGTACGTACTTTCATGAGGCTTATGAATGAGGTCCTAAGGCCATTTATTAGGAAGTTTGTTATGCTGTATTTTGATGATATCTTTATGTATAGTCGTGATGAGACATCTAATGAGGAATACCTCTCTCAAGTGTTCTAAGTGTTGAGGCAACAAAAGTTAAATGTCAAGCTTGAGAAGTGTGAACTATTCACTCCTCAAGTTATCTTTCTTAGCTACGTTGTGTCCAGTGAGAGAATTCAACTTGATGAGTCTAAGGTTGAGGTTATCAAGGGTTAGCCTACTCCCACCTCTACCACGGAAGTTTGAAACTTACATGGGTTAGCCTCTTTCTATCATCATTTCATCAAAGACTTTAGCTCCATTATGGCTCTCTTAACCAAATGCATGAAGAAGGGAGGATTTGAGTGGACAAAGGTCACCCAAAGGGCCTTTAAAACAATCAAGGAAAGGTTATGTTTGGCTCCTATCCTAGCTCTTCCCAACTTCCATCTTCTTTTTGAAGTTGAATGTGATGCTGGCGGCGTTAGCATTGGGACAATCCTCACCAAGTCAAATGATCATTGGCCTACTTTAGTGAGAAGTTGAGTGGCCCAAAACTCAACTAATCCACTAATGACAAAGAGTTTTACGCCATCATTTTGGCTCTTACTTATTGGAGTCACTACCTCAAGCTAAAGCCCTTTGTGGTATATTAAGATCATAAGGCCTTGTTTTTCATCAATGGGCGAGCCAAGCTCAATTCAAGGCATGCCAAGTGGTGAAATTTCTCCAATCAATCTCTTTCACTTGCAAGCAGGCCGATGCACTCTCAAGAAGATACACTTTCCTTTCTACTATAGAGGCTAAAATCTTGGGATTTCACCCCATCCAAGAACTTTGCAAGGAAGTTGAAGATTTCCAATGAATTGTTGCAAACCCTATAGATTATGACTCCTATACCTTGCAAGATAGGTTCCTTTTCAAGCATAACAAGCTATGTGTTCTTGGAGGCTTTCTAAAGGAGTTACTTGTAAGAGAAGCCGATGGTGGTGCATTAGGAAATCATTTCGGCATCAATAAAACAATTGAGATCTTGAAGGAGCACTTTCATTGGCCTCGAATCGCAAGTAATGTCCATAAAGTTGTTTCCAAATGTACCATATGTCATAACGCCAAGAGCACTTTCTATCAAGGGTTTTACACTCCTTTTCTAACTCCAAATAGCCCTTGGAAAGACGTTAGTATGGATTTTGTTTTGGGTTTTCGAAGAACTCGAAGAGGGAATGACTCAATCATGGTTGTGATTGACCAGTTCTCCAAGATGGCCTATTTCATTGCATGTCACAAGAGTGACGATGCTTCTTAAATTTCTCATCTACAATTCAAGGAGGTCATCGATCAAGCTACATGGTGTGCCAAGAAGTATTGTCTCTTATAGGGACACTAAATTCCCTTCCCATTTTTGGAGGTGTTTATAGAGATTATTGGGAACCAGGCTCTAATTTAGCACTACTTACCACCCTCAAACCAATGGGCAAACGGAGGTTACTAAATAGACTCTATCTACCCTCGTTAGGGGATTGGTGAGCAAGAGCCTCAAAGAATGGCATTTAAAGCTTCCTCATGCCGAATTTTCTTATAACCGAGCTCTTACTTATGGTACTCTCCCTTTGAAACTTGTTATAGAGTTAATCCTCCTACTCCAGTATACCTTCTTACTCTTTCCATTGAGCATCGGGTCAACTTTGAGGTCTAAGGGGGAGCTAAGGAAATGAAGAAGCTCCATGGACAAATTCGCAATTTAATAGAGAATGTCAACGCCTCTTATAAGGCTAAAGCAACAAGTATCGAAAGCCCATAGTTTTCGACCAAAGAGATTTGGTTTGGTTGTACCTAAGAAAGGAGAGATTCCTTTCTATGAGGCAAAAGAAAAACTCATGGATTAAGGAGAAGGCCCTTTCAAGATGCTTGAAATGATTGGGGATAATGCCTACAAGTTGGAGTTACAAAGAAACATGCATGTAAGCGCCACTTTCAATGTGGTTGACTTAACTCCTCACGTGGAGGACAACTTTGAGGATTTGAGGGAAAATCCTTCTCAAGAGGGGGACACTGATTCATGCCACGCCCCAAGTCAACTCTTGGTTACACCTTCATCCTCACCAAAGTCCAAGCCAACTTTCCTTGATTAAGATGACCACTGCTCCAGTATTTTGTTCGGTTTCAACTTGGCTTGTCACCATCTAAAAGAAGTCCGATTAGGGAGATCTATGCTTCGTTGAAAATATTATAGACTATATTAGGAAGATGCAATAAAATTCTGAATTAGGATGCATTTTGATTCCCTAAAATGATTAAAACCCAAACTCATATAGTGCATGCTTTTGTTAGGAAATTTACTGAATTTGGGTCAAGTTAAAATCCTAGCTAATGAAACCTAAACGAAGCGATCCCAAGTTATCGTGATTCCTTGAGATGTTTATTTTAGCCTCATGAGCTAAAATTATCCATTGGATTTAAATATTAGAAGAAATGAACCAAATATATGGAGTGTGAATAAAATTTCAATTTTGGAGCAATTTGGAATTTGGCTTTAATTGAGCAGGGTACAACTGTTATCTTTGAGATTAATTAGAATGGGATGGTTCTACACATATCAAGAAAGATTTTATAGGTGCAAGGGCCCCCATCAGAGGTGTAGAATCTTCTAGAAGCCTCCTAGAAGGAGGGGAAAAATTTCTTGAAAAACACAACTCACCTTAGTTGTAATTATCTTAATAATTTGATTTATTTTCATAAGATAATTTGTAATTTCCCTGTTGGTACACTTGTCTTACTATTGTAATAGCTAATCCTCCCTATTTTGGGTATTCAAAGACCCCAATACCTCCATGTATACTCAGCTTAAGCTGAATTGTGAATGGAAAGACATATGTTCATTTTCTTTCATCAAAATCTCTACATCTTTATCGCCTTAATTAAGAGTGGTGAGTAGAGTCTTTCTTTTAGAATTCTTCTTTGGTGGCTAAGAGCCTTTGGAGGAGAAATTTGGTGGAAAGTAATTATATACCATTAGTATCTTACTTCGGGCATAAACCTCACAATCTATCGATTGATTGGGCTTGAATCCAAAAAAAGCATAATTGGTGTGCTTATTTTCCTTATGATCTTTGATCTTAGGAGTTTATGGATCCATCCTCATCAATAGGCAACCTTAAACAAGTTGTCAATGCGCTTCTCAATAGAGGATTCATACGGATCAAAATTAAGTTTGAGATTGAAGATTTTATCTAGGGATTGTGGTAAAGTTCTTCCCTGAAGGTCATGATGAACAACATATCATTATTCTTATTTCTTCTTTAAATTAACATAAAATAGCTTACCAAGGTAGGGTATACCTTCAAACCAACATCAAACAGGCCCTTGCAATTCAACCTTTGCAAAACATCGATGAACCCAAGATCCCTGATTTTGAAGAATTCCTTATCTGGCCTTTTACATGCAATGAACTTTCTATTTGAGAGCTTCTGTAAATAAAACACATTGTTATCCTCGAGCCAACTACGGCGTATATCAAGTACACCAGAGGTAAGGGAAGATGGGATATTGACCCTTTGCACTTCGTCTAGATCAAACTTGATGTTAGAGTCCTCACAATTATGTACCTTGGCTTTTTTTAGGGGTTGATGATTGATTCTAGGAGCTCCTTATCATGCTATCCAGTGTTGTAGGAGAACTATGTTTTCTTTTCTTTGGTGACATCTTTACCCTTAGCAATGGCGACTTTCAAAGTGAGGGAAGCTAAGGGCTAGAATTTTAGATGGCTTAGAGAGAGACATCATAGAGATATAGTTGAGAACGAAATAAATAGGAAGGTTGAGTGTGCAATGAATGAAGGAGTTAGTGGATTGAGGCATGACAAGACTAACAAGAGTTGATTGGCTGGTTTTTGGTTGTAATAACTAACGCGTGTTGAGTATGCATTGGTAACATTCCCAAAATTGGCAAAAGTGGCTAGAATAAAATTTAAAAGGTATTTGAATGCCGATTTTTGAAAAAGTTGAAACTCAATTTGTTTAAGATCATTTTAGCCTTTCAGAAAGTGTATCTAGGTCAATGAAAGACCATTAATCTATCTTTATGTACAAAGAAATTACTTATTTTGATTTAATGGACACTCAACTTCAATGTTCTTACAACAATTCAAGTTAATGAAGTTAAGAACCTTGAACCATACATAGTGCAAAGATATTGAGAGAGATTACTCTCCCTTAATTCATGCATTCTAATCAATCATATGTTGTTTATTTCTTGTGAAACCAAAATGCTCTTCACCAAGTGGTATGGTATAGACATCAGCCAATTGTATATTAGTAGGCACAAAATCTATAAAGGTATCACATGTTCCCACATGTCTATGATGAAATGATGCATTATTGCTATATGCTTTGCCCATGAGTGCAGTATTGAATTTTTTGTGATGTTGATAATACTCTGACTGTCTCATTTAATAGGAACCTTCTTGCAATCCAGTCCAAGGTCACCAAACTGTTAGCTAATGAATAGTATTTGAGAATAACATGTACCAACATCTATATATTCAGCTGTAGTAGTAGACAAGTCAACTGAATTTTGCTTCTTAGAGTGCCATAAAACTAGGGATTGTCCAAGGACTTGGCAAGAACTTGAAGTATTCTCTTTATCAACCTTGTAACTTGGATAGTCAGTATCACAGTATCTTACAAGTTCAAAGTTATCACCTCTTAGATACCAGAGACTAATGTCCTTGATTCTAGCAAGATATTAGAGTTGATTGCAGTACTGCAAATAGGCAAACAACAACATAATGTCAGGCCTTCTTACACTTAACTATAAAAGTGATCCAATCATTCCTTTGTATGCTTTTTCAAGTAATGGCTTACCATTTGAACATTTAATTTTATAGTTCGAGGCCATTGGAGTTTTGGCATGCTTTGAACTGTTGAGGTCATATTTCTTTCTAAGTTCTTGAGCATACTTCCATTGATTGATGAAGATATCATCTTGATATTGTTTGATTTGTAATCAAAGGACAAATCAAACAAAGAGGTTCAAATCTCTCATGATGCTTATTTAAATCACTTGCTCACCAGCTTTGATAATTCTTTGCACAAAGATTTTTTAACAACACCAAATAATCTATCATTAACATTTATTTGCAAAAGCAAGAAATGTTTTCCCTTCATTTTAATAAGTAAGGTTTCTCAATCCATTTTGAAACCATTTTCAAGTGAAGGCTTTATGAGCCTCTCATACCATGGTCTATGAGCTTGTTTTAGTCCATACAAGACTTTATGTAAATTGTAAACATGGAACGGGCAGTCTGGATTTTTAAAAATGAGGAGTTACTCAACATAAACTTCTTCTTGCTAATAAACATTTAGAAGTGCACATTTAACATGTATCTAGTATAATTTGATACCCATGAAAGATGCAAACACAAGCAATACTTTAATTGCTTTAAGTCTAACAATAGGAGCGAAGGTATGATCGTAGTCAATTCCTTCTTCTTGGTTACAACTTTTGGTCAAAAGTCTAATCTTATTTCTAACCTCATTCTCAATCTCATATAGTTTGTTTCTAAATACCCACTTAGTCCCAGTGAGGGATGGTTTTTTTGTGTAGTGTTCAATGACTAAACTTGATTTCTTTCAAAGTAGTTTAGTTCATCCTATGTGGCTAAAGTCCAATCAAGGCTTGACAGAGCTTCAAGGGGGCTCTTGGGTTCCATGAGTGAAACACGTGTAGAAAAAACACATAAATTTCTAAGAGAAGAATGAATCCTTACACCTGAGTCGATATATGATGTTGATGTTTAAAGGGTGGTGCATAAGAAATTATATCATTTCCTTTGTCCTTGAAGGTTCCTGTAAGTGCTTGCTCCTTATGTTGCTTCGATGTCTTCCGTGTTCTTAACTTTAGGGGTCCTTACCCTATCTTCAGGTTGGTTAGAGGTGCTCTGAGGTAGACTTTGAGCAGTAACTCCGGGGGATTCAGCTTCATCTTCTTCCTCATCATCTTATCTATTGAGTTTTAGATCTTAGGAGGAGGTTAAGCTTATATTCCCATCATTATTCTTATCAAATACAATAAGGGTGATTTCTTCAACCATATTGGTTCTTTTGTTTTATACTATATAGGTTTTACTTTGATGTGAGTAGCCAACAAAGTTACCTTCATCACTTATTACATCAAACTATCCCAAATTTTTCTTGTCATTATTGTGGATGAAAAACTTAAATCCAAGGACTCTAAAGAATAAAAATTTTAGCATTTAAACTTTGAATAGATTATAAGGAGTTTTCTTTAGAATAGGTCTAATCAAGCATCTATTGAGCACATAGTAGCATTCACAGCTTCAGCCCCAAAACATTTTGGAATATCATTTTCTCATAGCATTATTCTAGCCATCTCCTCTGAGGTATTATTCTTCCTTTTAACTACCTCATTTGTTATAGAGTCCTTGGGCCTGATCTCGGCCTAGGATTCTATTTTATCATCAGACCAATTAGCCTTCAATATTATATTTTCACATTCTCTTCTTTATATTTGTATATTTAGAAAATAGAAAGAGATTATCCTGATATAATTTAATATCTTGAGCCACACATATGTTACCTTGATCTAAGAGAAGTCGTGTGATATTCTAAATTGATCATAGAATTCAATAAATTCTCCCTTGAATTCAGTTCTATGGTCTCTTCTCACAGCCAGTATTGGCAGAAATTAAGTGTCCATGGTCTCTTCTCCCAGCCAGTATTAGCAGAAATTAAGTGTTCTACACCTGTTTATGATGCCTGGATAATACTTTAAAAGATTTTGTTTTACTATTCATAAAGAACACCAATGTAAATCTAGAATAATCATCAACTATAACAAAAATATATTTACTGCCACCAAGACTTTTCAACCTAATTAGACTATTCAAATCCATATGCAATAGCAAAAGGGGTTTGGAAGTCGAACAATTTTAAGAGGCTTAAGTGAAGCTCTAACTTGGTTATCTCTAACATATGCACTATAAACTTGATCTTTGTCATACGTATGCTTAGGAAGGGTTCTTACTAGATCATGTTTCAAAAGTTTTTCAAGGATATGCATACTAGCATGTTCTCTTATGTGCAACAACCACACATCATCATTAATAACTTTAAAACATACAAGATGCTTGGAATAGACATAATGTAAGTTAATGGTATACACATTTCCAGCCCTAGATCTTGTCAAAGAAGTTTTTTTTTCCTAATTTCAACACTGAAGACGTCACATTGATAGGAGTTCAACACAACTTGTTTTTCTTTATCACACAATCAAGAGATGCTAAGTGAATTGAACTTAAGATCATCAATCAATTAAGCATTATTAATTAGTAAGAAGCATATCTACTAACTTTTATAACTCTAATGATACTATCATTATTTTTGTCTCCAATAGTCACCTTGCCTCGATCAGTTTCTTCAAGGTCAGTTAACATTATAGCATCACTAGTCAAATGCCATGGGCATCCATTATCAAGATAATATAAATCAATGTTTGATTTGAAGCATACCTCTAAGACAAACATCAAGCCTTTCTGCTTCCTTTAATTGCAAATCTAGGTGTAGGATTTGTTACCGTGTTCAAGAGCCTGGTACATTTTGGTACTCAAGCCTAAATAATTTTGGAATTACCATCATTGTGATTCGTAGGATGGACAAAGTTTCTTTATCACTATCTCTGACTATAGTTACTTTGGTATCTTCATCATCTTTGAAAGATCAGAATATTTTTGAACATTCTTTCTAGGGTGCCTTGAATGAATGCAACCTTCACGAGGATGGATCTCTTTAGCAAAGAAATGTGGTATGATTTTCTCCTATTGCTAGTATCATATTCTAAGTCTTCTCTGTTAAATGAAACACTCTTAAAACCAACAAGTTTATCCAAGTATTTGGGTCCCTTGGTGAGTTATGAAAGGATCTTTTGACAATCATTACACGGGGTCCTCAGTGTCTCAATCTCATGTTCAACTTCCTGAAGCTTCTCTACCAACTAAGAGTTGAGTTTGTACATATGCTCATTTTTGGTTTCTAGCTTTTTGGACTCTTCTTTTAGAGAGTTAGTCTCCTTTTTATAGTCATTAAGTTGCTCATAAAATCATTAGAAAGTTTGAAATAATGCTTGTTTTCTTCTTTTAAATTTTTGCATTATTCAAAATAATGAGCAAATTTATCTTGCAAAATTTCTTTTTTATATTTTAAAAGATTGACCTCATTACTGAGGGACTTGATCACAGATATATACTCTTCTTTAGTATTTCAATCCATTCATAACAATTTCTACTAGATCCTCTTTTGAAAGACCAAAGAAATGGTCTTGCACCAAATCATAACTGGTTCTTCAAGCTCCAATTGAGCAATGTCGATTTCATAGTGGACTTTGTCTGTTGCCGTGTTGGCAACTTTTTCTCCTTCACTCTTGTTGCCACTTGAATCACCATCATTCCCAATAATTGTCCTTCTCTTTCTACCTTTGCCCTTGAAGTTGTTTTTTTTAACTTTCTTTTTAAATGATGGAAATACTTCATCATGTTTCCTAGTTGACTATAAGAAAGTCAAACAACGGGTTTAGCATAATGGTTTTCTAAGGAAGACTTGTTTGCCTTTCCTTCCTTTTGAGGTTAAACTCATGTGAAGCTTACTAAAGTCAAAATTCTTCTTTTAAGCCCTTAGTGGAAGCCTTTGGACATCATTGCAATTTCTCCTTAGATTATCATTGTTAGAATCATGTCGACTTTCAAAGTCCATAAGTACATCTTTTAAGGCGCTCCTTTTGTCTATGGATTCTTCTTTGTCTTCCTTGAGATGATCCTTCATCTTGAAGGTCTTTAGTTGTTATGCGTCTTCAATGGTTGTGACCTTGAATCCCTATATACTCCTTGGAAGACTTCTCGACAGCTTCCACACTATCTCTTATTTGAATCAACTTCGCCAAGTGACTTAAGGCTGTTGATGGTGTCACTGAACGTTATGTGCATCTCCTTGATTCCTTAACTTGGAGCACTTTGAATTTCCCATATTGATGTACATAAATGCTGATTTTGATTCCCTCACTTTACATACCTTCATAGTTGGTCACCTAGGTGCCCTAGGCTTTCATTAGTTGTTTCACAAGCAAAAATTTTATTAGACACATTAGCATCTATAGCAAAATGTGAAGGATTCAGGGTTTTGTAATTCTCACGCACTCTTTGATGCTCTTTAGGAGTGTATTGGTTAATAGGCTTCTCCAATTTTTTAGTTCCAACAATATGCATGATTTGGATTTAAGCCTTTGATAGAATGTTTCATTGCTTATAATCTTGATGTATAGGCCAAGTCTGGGTTAGCCTCTTCCTATGCTTGATCTCAACTGTTCTAGAGGAAGAAATTGATCTTCACTTACCTGACGATTAGGTCACTAGAGGTGAGACTAGCTCCGATATCGATTGTTTGTCCCAACTTAGATAATTAAGTCACTTTAGAGGGGGGTAAATATGGTGATAACAACAACAACACCACCACCCAGTGTAGGTCCCGCTTACGCAGGATCTGGGGAGATCCAGCTGTAGGTAATCTTACTTCTACCGGCATTTCTACCCGTAGAGCGGCTGATTCCAAGAGACCCACAAAAAAGGATTTTGTGAAAATATTTTATATAAGAAAGATTTTGTAAAAACCTTTAATGGAAAAATTAAGGACACATTGTAAGGAATGACCAAGATATATTAAAAGGACAAGATGTTGGAGCTAAGTAACATACGAACAATATATCAGGGGAAGGTGGTATACCTTAACAGCTAGAGGTAAGCAAACGATGTCTCCTCCTAGAAGAAAGTATTACCTGCATACAAACATGACATGCGAAAAAACACTACCAGCACTATGCCACTGCAACCAAAACACAACTACGGGGTCGACTATCTACGATCTAAGATCTTAATCCTATCACACCACAACTTTCTATCCTGAGCCAAGTCCTCCGTCAAACCGACAACTTTCAAGTCCTCTCTAATCACCTCGTCCAAACTCTTCTTAGGTCATCCCCTCCCTCTTTTGCCTTCGGGGATGTTGATCATCTCACATCTCCCCACTGGAGCATCGACACTCCTCCTTTTCACATTGCGAAACCATTGGAGTCTTGATTCTCTTATCTTATCTTCGATGGGAGCTACTTTAACTAAGTCCCTGATAACTCCATTCCTAATTCTGTCTATTTTCGTATAACCACACATCCACCTAATCATCCTCATCTCTGCTACCATCAAACTTTGAACCCGCGTCTTTTTAGGGGCCAACATTCCGATCAATAAAGAACGACCGGTCTAACTACCATACGATAGACTTTGCCCTTCAATCCTAGGGGCACCCTCTTATTACACAACACACCTGAGGTATACTTCCACTTTTGCCAACCCACTTTTATTCGCTGGTTAATATCTTCGTCAATATCTCCATGCTACTAAATGATCGAGCCTAGATACTTAAACTTATCGACCTTAGGTGTAGACCTCCCATCCAGGGTGACTTCTCCAACCGCATCTACCCTTCCACTGAAACAGCAATGAAGGCATTTCGTTTTCGATCTACTAACTCTAAAACCTCTAGATTCCAGTGTATGCCTCCACCTCTCCAACTTGTCATTAACTCCCTATCTGGTCCCATCACTAAGAACAATGCCATCTGCAAACAGCATATACCATGGTAACTCATCTTGAATCCCTCTTTTAAGTACATCCATAACTAGATTGAAAAGAAAAGGGCTTACGGCAGAATCCTAATGCAGGCCCATACCAACGAAGAAGTCATTGGTGACCCCTCCTGGCGTCCTAACACTCGTCCTACCACCCTGATGAACCTCTATTTGTACCATATTTAAGCCCGTATTTAACTCGATCTCTCCTATATTTGCACGCTTTATCATGTCAGAGAATGGTCAAATCGACCTCTTACGCATATATTTCACTCATATGACGTCTTTTTGTAATTTCAGGAACTTTGTTGAAGGAACTGAAAGATAGTTAATATTTGGCAGAAAGAGGTGCTAAGAAGGGAGAAAAGCCGCGAAAAAGCGTTGCACGGAAGCCCCTCGAAACCGGACCCACGGAGCACTTGTTGGGTCGTGCCAAGTGGCACACCCATGCCACTTGTGCAGTTCTGGGGTGGTGTGGGCAGACTTTTGGCACGGTGACCCCGTGCCTCTAAGCAGGACCGTGCCACCCCCCTTTCCGCGTTGCGAATTTAATTTCCTTCGTGGTCGTTTTTAGTTTTATGGAGTTTTAGTTTTAGTTGGCTCTTCCCGAAAAACGTTCTTGAGGCGATTTTAGGTTTTAGTAGAAAGTTTTTGTTTTCCATTCTTTTAAATTCGCAATTGGATTGAAGTTCGTTCTACTGTTAATTCATGCAATAAATTCAGGTTCTTAATTCTTTCTCCTTTTGTTCTTAGTTGTTCTTGATTATTTGAAGGTTTGCAATTGTTATGAAATTGAGTTGTTGGATTGTTGTTCTTAAGATGATTGTAGGCTAAATCCTTCAACTTAGGTTGGGATTGACGCCGAATATGTATAGATAAATTTTGTATTGGCCCAATCCCTTCTCCCCCTTTGTTTTGCAATTATGAATTCTACTATGCACGCCACATGCTCGATGAAATGCTCGAGAGAACATTAATCCTTTTTATTGGGGTTTAGGGGAGCGTTGAGAGACGAAACCTTTACCTAGTGCGTCTTAGTAGACAGTTAGGGTTTTAACATGAAAATAGTTGAGATTCTAATTGGGATTTGAGATTGTAAATCTTGTAATCTTTCGACCTTTAGTCCCATGAGAATAGGCGACTATAGTTCCTGAATTAGTCTTCGACCCTTGAGAGAGGGAGGAGATGGGCTTAATTGACAATCTATCCATTTGTGATGTATGCTTGGGAGTGTTTGATTGGGTTAGTAACTTATTCACTAGCATAATCGTGCTGTTAATTCCAACCTAGGTGCTTTCTATTCTATTGTTTATTACGCTTTTTAGTTGCTATCATTTCTCTTAGTTTAGTCTCCAAAACCTTGATTGTGACAGCCTAGCTTGAGTAGTCTAATTAATTCTGGTAGTTGAAGCCAAGTTCCCTGTGGATTCGACCCGTACTTGCCGGTTGCTAGTTACAGCTGCGCCGTGCACTTGCGGTAATTAAAACGATAACAAGTTTTTGGCGCCGTTGCCGAGGAACTTGCGCCCTTCAATATTGGAATCTGCTAGCGAACTCTAGACTAGGCTTTTTCTTTTTCTTTTTATCTCCTCGTTTCCCCCTCCCCTATTTGTGGTTGAAACTGTTTACGCCGGTGTATTGTCTGCTTGTGTATGCGCAGGAGAATTCAGAGGGATCAAGATCTTGTCCCCCTCGATCCTGAGATAGAAGCAGCCACACGCCGATGTAGCGGAGAAGCGAGAAGGAGCAAGAAAGAGGCAGCGGTGATGGCCCAGGAAGATAATAGGGTGCTGCCGGACTATGCTCTGCCGCAAGCATCGGGCATCACCTCCTCCATAGTTAGCCCTGCAGTCGAGGCTAACAACTTCGAGCTCAGCCCAGCACCTATCTCATTTGTGGAGCGGGAGCAATTCAACGGACACCCGTCCGAAAACCCCAATGCTCATCTTCGTAAGTTTCTTGCGAAGTGCGACACTATCAAAATCAACGGGGCGTTCGCTGATGCAATTAGGCTGCGACTTTTCCCTTTCTCGCTGAGGGACAGAGCCAGTGACTGGTTACAGAATGGAGAGCCCAACTCATTCACCACCTGGGAGATGCTCTCCAAGACCTTCCTCAGCAAGTATTTTCCACCGGGCAAGACTGCAAAGCTGAGGACTGGGATTACTTCATTCTTTCAGAGGGATGGCGAGTCCCTTTATGAGGCTTGGGAGAGGTTCAAGGACCTCCAGCGGCAGTTCCCTCATCATGGAGTTCTTGACTGGCTTCTAGTCCAGACATTCTACAATGGATTAGAGCAGTAAGTGAAAATCTCAGTGGATGCCATTGCAGGAGGAGCTCTCATGGGTAAGTCGATCGAGGCAGCAAAGGTCTTGTTGGAAGAGATGACTTCCAACAATTATCATTGGGCAAGCGATAGAGCCACCCCGCACAGGAGCAGTGGCAAGTACGCGGTCGATGCTGTGACCCTTCTAGCCAGTCGGGTGGATGCACTAGCACAGAGGCTAGACAAAGTGGGCACCTCCCCCACTCTAGGTGGATCTCCAGGGCCATCCATGGGGACCCATGCATACTGCGAGGTGTGTGCATCCAGGGGCACACCTCCATTGAATGTTACAATGCTCCCTCGAGCATTGAACATGTCAATGCATACCACACCTATACCACACATCCTCAAAATAACCCCCACCCCACCACCTATAGCCAGGGTTGGAAGAGTCATCGAAATCCCCTCTACAAAAATCCCAACCCTCACCCTCATAACTCCATCCAGCCACCCGGTTTCCACAACCGAGCTCCTTACACTCCACCCCTCCACCTCCTGAACCTACATCTCACCTGGAGAGTCTTATGGAGCGCTTCATAGTGACCCAGACCACTACCAATGAGACTCTTAAGGAGTCAATCCATCTGCTGACCTCCAGGGTAGATGCCATGGCCGCCCATCAAAAGACGATGGACATGCAGATTGCCCAGATTGCTCAACAAGTGAGCCTCCTGTCCCGACCTCAAGGGCATTTGCCGAGCCAACCCGAGACTAACCCCCGAGGTCACGTCAATGCCATATCCACGATGGACGAGGGGTTAGAGGAGAGCCCAATTATGGTTCTCCAGGAGGTAGTTCCAGTTCCTGATTCTGCAGGAACTGAAGGGAAGAAGAAGGAAGAGAGTATGAGTTCTACTGAGGAGGCCACCCCTACAGCTCCCGCTTGTCCTTATCAGCCGCCAGTGCCTTACCCTCGGCGACTGGCATGGTCCAAGCTACGTCAGCTTGAACCTAGATTCGCGCGATTTTTAGAAATCTTACGTCGAATCTATGCCAGTAGCCCCTTCCTGGAGGCTCTCAAGAATGCCCCTACGCAATTTCAATTTCTACGAGAGCTCCTATCCAAGAAGGGAGATCCAGGGGACATCCCAGTCACCCCCGTCATCGAATCCTGTAGCGCACTTCTATCGAAGCGGTCGCCATCAAAACTGCAGGATCCTGGCAGTTTCCGTATCCTATGCTGCATAGGGGATACGCAGATTGAGAGAGCCCTTTGTGACATGGGGGCTAGCGTAAGTCTCATGCCGTTCTCTCTCTACAACAAGCTGCAACTGCAGGACCTCACACCCACTAGCCTGACTATTCAGCTTGTAGACTGCTCCACTAGGCAGCCCGTAGGCATCCTGGAGGATGTCCCAATTCAGGTGGGCAAGTTCCTCATCCCCTGTGATTTTATTGTTCTTGACATGGATGAGGACTTTCCGGCCCTACTCATCTTCGGTCGCCCATTCCTTGCAACCGCAGGGGCGGTGTTCGACGTGCAGACTGGCACCATGTCCTTCACCATTTGTGGCAAGTGTGTGAACTTCCATTTTCCTCCACCCACACCACTTCTCACGCATGGTGCCCATTCCACAGCTTCAGCCCCCACTTCCTCTCCCCCTTCACCTGGCCCGAGAGTGGCGAACACTTATTGGGGTAGCGGATCACATCTGCAGCTTCCTGTTCTGACTCCTCCACCCCCACCGCCTCCTGCTGCTATCGGTGGACCTCTGTGGCCGACGCTGATGCCCGCCTTCTGCCATGGGGAGGTGTTGGCTGCACTGCCATTCACCACTTCCCCTGCCACACCTCTCTTCATCTCGCCCACGTCGTCCTCCTGAGGTAAGGGTCAAGCTTAGGACCTAAAACAAGCGCTTCTTGGGAGGCAACCCAAGGTATTTCTTTCTTTTCACCCAAAAAAACAAACAAAAAAAAATCTCATTAGGCAACCCCTCTCCCCTCCGCCTCCTTCCCTTGTCCCTTTTCTGCATCCTTTTCATTGAGGACAATGAAAATCTCAAGCATGGGGGGGGGTGAGCTCGTCGTTTTTCGGAAAATTGCAAGGTTAGTGCGATTGGCATCACTTGCATTTACATCATTTAGATAGGACTTCATATAGTTGCACTTGGTTGTTTTTACCTTTTTATTATTAGAGCATGTAGTTTAGAGTATATAGGGTTAGATTTTGCATCTCAAAAGGAGAAATGATCAAGCTGGGCTTCCTTAAGATTTTCAGGTACTACTTCTTGCCCTTCTCTTTGTTTCCCCTTATATCATTTACCGCTTTCTTATTTAGATTCGTTGTTTTCTAATAAATGTGCGAGAAAACCCCTCTTGTGATGAGATTGAAAAGGGTGACGATTGATTGATCATGTTGGGTTGTGTGTTGAGGCGTGACTTGTCTTGGTGTGAGATTTTGTGCAAATTGTGTTTGTCTTTGTCATCTGTAGTTTCTTTTCTCTATGTTGCATGCTAACTACCCCTGAGTTTTTTGTGGTTTGACTTGATTGACCTTGATGCATGGAACATACTTTGGAGTAAGTCACTTGACTGTGGTAGAGTTACCTGTGAGATTCTTGAGCCTAATGACTATTCATTATATATAGTCTCTACTTCCTTTCATGTGTGACTCCTCCGTGAAGCATCTCTAAAACTTGGTCTCGTTCTCCTTGAAATTGCATTTAGCAATCGCATGTGTTGACATGATTGAGGCAATTTTTCTTCACGTAGCCACGTTAGCCAGAAAGCCACCCGTTCTTGCATGATTACCCCTTGGAAGCCCTTTGTGCCTTTCCCCCTGATTGTTGTTGTTACACCACATCAATTACACACTTGACCTATGCATATTTCCTTCACCCTTGTCAAGGTCTAGTGGGGCGACACTTCCACAATATAGTTGGGTATATTTCGGGCGTTTGATTATTCACTGCGGGTATAATACTAGTGGCTCATTTTGGGAAAGGTGCGAATCGATTTTTTGGTACTCTCGGCGCTATCCAATGGGCATCCTTTTTGCTTCTCACAAAAAAAAGAGAAGGAGAAGTTGCAAATAAAACGGGTAGCGTGGAAGCTTTTTGCAATAAGCTTGTTTGGTTCCTCTTTAGAGGTTTTTGCGAGATTTGTTGCTCGATTCGCAAGTTTGTGTGAGGTTGTAATCTTAGTGTTGATTGTGGAAGCGTTCTTGCTCCCGAGTCTTTGGCTAATAGCTCCACTTTTACCAAATTATTCCACTTCACACCCTTGATCTTAGCGCCATTACATCCTTATCGCAAGTCCTCCTGATTGACACATTGCATATTGCATTCCCGCAGTGGAGAGTGGAGAACGTTACCAAGTATATGGTAGTTTGCTTAATTGGTTGGAGTATTGACCGTGCCCTTGTTACATATTTCAAACACATTGAGGGGAGTGTTCTACTTTGCCCCAAAGTGAGGTCCTACCAGTCTTGCTTACTCTCCATTTGTTGAGGAAGGTTATGTCCTACTATGTGTTTCAACATTGGGGTGTGTGGGTGTTTCATTTGGGCAAGGTGATTCATGGATGACATTGCATGCGCTTTTATTGAGATTATCTAGCACACCTTGACTTGACCACCTTCGATGCATGATTAGCGTGATTCGTCGGTCCTCCACCCTTTCCCTTGAAGAGGTGTGTTTAGAGGTCCACCATCCTCCCTGATCTTCATAGCGTAGTCTTGCTTGGGGACAAGCAAGAAATAAGCATGGGGGCGTGATGGACCTCTATTTGTACCATATTTAAGCCCGTATTTGACTCGATCTCTCCTATATTTGCACGCTTTATCATGTCAGAGAATGGTCAAATCGACCTCTTACGCATATATTTCACTCATATGACGTCTTTTTGTAATTTCAGGAACTTTGTTGAAGGAACTGAAAGATAGTTAATATTTGGCAGAAAGAGGTGCTAAGAAGGGAGAAAAGCCGCGAAAAAGCGTTGCACGAAAACCCCACGAAACCGGACCCACAGAGCACGGCCGACCCACCAGAACCGGCACACTTGGCCAAGGTGCCAAGTGGCACGGTTGGGCCGTGCCACTTGTGCAGTTCTGGGGTGGTGCGGGCAAACTTTTGGCACGGTGACCCCATGCCTCTAAGCACGACCGTGCCACCCCCGTTTCCGAGTCGCGACTTTAATTTCCTTCGGGGCTGTTTTTAGTTTTATGGAGTTTTAGTTTTAGTTAGCTCTTCCCGAAAAACGTTCTTGAGGCGATTTTAGGTTTTAGTAGAAAGTTTTTGTTTTCTATACTTTTAAATTCGCAATTGGATTGAAGTTCGTTCTACTGTTAATTCAAGCAATAAATTCAGGTTCTTAATTCTTTCTCCTTTTGTTCTTAGTTGTTCTTGATTATTTGAAGGTTTGCAATTGTTATGAAATTGAGTTGTTGGATTGTTGTTCTTAAGATGATTGTAGGCTAAATCCTTCAACTTAGGTTAGGATTGACGTCGAATATGTATAGTTGAATTTTGTATTGGCCAATCCCTTCTCCCCCTTTGTTTTGCAATTATGAATTCTACTATGCATGCCACATGGTCGATGAAATGATCGAGAGAACATTCATCCTTTTTATTGCGGTTTAGGGGAGCGTTGAGAGACGAAACCTTTACCTAGCGCATCTTAGTAGACAGTTAGGGTTTTAACATGAACATAGTTGAGATTCTAATTGGGATTTGAGATTGTAATTCTTGTAATCCTTCGACCTTTAGTCCCATGAGAATAGGCGACTATAGTTCCTGGATTAGTCTTCGACCCTTGAGAGAGGGAGGAGATGTGCTTAATTGACAATCTATCCATTTGTGATGCATGCTTGGGAGTGTTTGATTGGCTTAGTAACTGATTCACTAGCATAATCGTGCTGTTAATGCCAACCTAGGTGCTTTCTATTCTGCTGTTTATTATGCTTTTTAGTTGCTATCGTTTCTCTTAGTTTAGTCTCCAAAACCTTAATTGTGACAGCCTAGCTGGAGTAGTCTAATTAATTCTGGTAGTTGAAGTCAAGTTCCCTGTGGATTCGACTCGTACTTGCCGGTTGCTAGCTACAGCTGCGCCGTGCACTTGCGGTAATTAAAACGATTCCTACCACCCTTGTACATATCCTTAATAGCTCGAATATACAAGGGTGACACTCCTTTCTTTTCCAAGCAACTCCATACCACTTCACGCGAGACTCTATTATATGCTTTTTCCAGGTCAATGAACACCATATGAAGGTCATCCCTTCTATCTCTGTACAAATCCATGAGCCTTCTAAGGAGGTAAATCGCCTCTATGGTCAACCTGCCTGGCATAAAACCAAATTGGTTCTATGAAATAGAAACATCCTTCCGCAACCTTCTCTCAATCACCCTATCCCATAACTTCATAGTGTGACTGAGCAACTTAATACCCCTAAAATTATTACAATCTTGAATATCTCCTTTGCTCTTATACAGGGGGATGACTGTGCTAGACCTATATTCTTTGGGCATCTTAGAGGTCCTAAAAATAACATTGAAAAGCTTTGTAAGCCATTCTAATCCTTCTTCACCCAAACACTTCCACACTTCCACTGGTATCTGATCCGGACCCTCTGCCTTCCCATTGGTCATCTTCTTTAAGGCCTCTTTAATCTCGTCCTTGCTGATATGACCACACACTCGCGGATCAAGTCGCCTCTCACTACACTCTTTATCCCCACTTCGAGAATCTTCCATCACTTCACCATTGAGGAGTTTGGAAAAGTACATTTGCCATCTCTCCTTGATTTCTGCATCCTCAAACAACACCTTACGATTTTCATCATTAATGCACCTCACAACACCTAAATCTCTTGTTCTTCTTTCCCTAGCCCTCGCCAGTTTAAAGACTTCCTTCTCCCCTTGGTCTCCAATCTATGATAGAACCTGTCATAAGCCATGCTCTTAGCTACCGCAACGGCTTTCGTGGTTACCTTCTTTGCTGCCTTATATCTAACTCTACTAATCTCTCTCTCTTCATCCGCCCCGCTGTTCATGAAATCCGCACATGCCTCTTTTTTCTCCTTGACTTTCTCCTTAACCTCCTCGTTCCACCACCAAACACCCTTCATTTTGTTACCACCTCTTCTAGAAGTACCTAGGATTTCTTTAGTTGACCTTCGAATAAAATCCGCCATTGCCTCCCACATTGTATCTGAATCCTCTACCCCGCCTCCAAGCTCCTTTTTCAGTAATCCTCTCTGATAATAACACGACGTTCTCCTTAGTGAGGGTCCACCACTTAAATCTAGGGTCCCCGACTCTCCTCTTCTTCCACTTTGAACATTTGAACTCTACATCCAACACTAGCAACTTATGCTGAGTTCCCAGATACTCACTAGGAATCACCTTACAATCCTTACAAAACCTCCGACTATTTGCCCTCATCAGGAAGTAATCAATTTGGGTCTTTAAAGAGCCACTCTTAAAGGTCACCAAGTGGTCATCCTTCTTCTTGAAATAGGAGTTTACCACCAATAATTCATACGCCACTGCGAAGTCCAGCACAGAAACTCCTCCGTTGTTTCTCTCCCCAAAACCGAAACCCCCGTGGGCCATATCATATCCGTCTGAATCAACACCAATATGGCCATTAAAGTCTTCTCCTATGAAAAGTTTCTCGCTCCGAGGTACGTCCTGGATGACCATATCCAAATCCTCCCAAAAAAGCTTCTTAATATCGTCCGGCATACCTATTTGAGGAGCATAAACACTAACAACATTAATGAATTCTGAACCCACCCAAACCTTAGTGGCCATAATATGGTCACTCTTATGCTTCACTTCAACAGCAAAGTCTACCAACTCCTTATCAACCAAAATGCCAAATTCATTCCTCGCCTTGATTGACCCCAAACCACAATTTGTACGCATAAACTTCTCTAGCTTTAGCCCCCATCCACTTCATCTCTTGAACAAACGCTATGTTAATCCTAAGCCTATGCAAAGGCTTAACTAATTCTGTAGAGTTACCCGTAAGAGACCGAATATTCCAAGTTTCCAAGCGCACCTTCCGGAACCCTACCCCCCTTTTAACCCCACTACCCCCCCCCCAAGGACTGGCTGAAGCTACTAACATTTATCTCCACTACTTTAAGCTGCCAACACCCACCTCCTGCAATGAACTAAAAGATCCTACTGAAAATACAATAAGTTTGCACTAAAGATTAATGAGGGAGTAAGCGAAAAATGCTCCCCAAAATAATCCCCGGGTGGGCCCAAATTAGAAAAAGAATCAGGCACTGAGACTAATACACCCAACACAACACCAATAATACACACAAAAGTGATTTAAACTAATACCCCAAACAACAACACCGGTAATAGCTAAACAGCGCACTCAAATACAGTTGCTACGATACTTACAAAAACCAATCGGAGACCACGCAAAACGGTAGAAAAAAATACTACTATAGGCGAATAATAGTAATTGAAAAATAATCTAAACTAATAGAAAAAAATAGCAGTAACGAATTTAAATTAGAAAATAATCCTACAAATTCAAGTAAAGTTACCAAGAGGCTAACCAAAAAATGATTGCACTTACGTGTAATAAGGGCGTGAGCAGGTAGAATCACCCCAAAGTAATCACTGGATGGGCCCAACTAATAGGAAAAAAGAAAAGTATTGAAACTAAAAGGCCAAATGGCGCTAATTAGGAAGATCAATGGAAATTGTTAGAAAGACTAGAAAACCACTTGGTAAGAGTACACAACTATTCAAAAGAGAATGAATGAGCAAATAACAATAAGTTAACTAGAACGCACAACACAATTATTTAACAAGACTAGCAATCTACTAAACAAGAATAAACAATTAGCCAAAAAAGAATGAATGAGCAAAGAACTATAAGCAGATAACCCTTCTGAGTAATAATATTAACCCAAGCTACGCTAAAATAATACAATATACTAGTACAGAAGCCCACACCCCTAAAAGATCAAAGCAAGTAATGAAGCCAGAATAAGAAAAGCATGTAATGGAGCCAGAAAAACTTTGCAACTTACACTATAATAAGGAAAGCAACAATGGTAAAAATAACCAAGTAGGTGGCCCCTATCCTAAATTTGTACACACCTACCAGGCTGACCCAATGGACAATTCTTGCAACACTTAGAAGAACACCAAACAATGCAGGCAAAATGGTTGCAAATTACAAACTCAATTGATAAAAAGGGTCTTAGTCCAATGCCCACTAAACACAAATTAAAAGAGGTAATTAGGAAAATTAGGTCCTTTGAATTATTGCAAATTACCAACTCAGACCAAAAGCACCACTGCAAGAATATACACCTCTCAACAATCTGAACTGAAAACCAAAAATCTTTAAGAACAATTGAAATAAAGTATGAACTGTTAAGTTACTTGACTTGCTCCAACAAATCAAACTTGAGTCTGAACAAACACCTCAAATTTCCATACAACTTCAACTCAACTCCAAAAATGGTGAAATGCAAGGGCGACCAAGAAACCGGAAAATTTTGACTTGGTTGGGCAATGAGGGAGTTTCTGGAGAACCCCAATGATCTGATCGTTCTATGCTACCACTACGAACAACACGCTGGCGACTACAGTCACAGAGCCACCACTGCCCACTGCACGCCTACTTCACTGAGACCTTGGCTGGGAACCACCAGCTGAAAATCCCGAGAATTTGTCTGTCCATTCGAAGCATACGTGTCGGAGCCGATGAGGTGAGGACCTGTTGCGGCTGCTGGCTATGGCCTAGCTGCCGGTTTGCCGGACACTTCCCGGGGTCACACAGTGACCATTCTGTGTAACTGGCATAGCAAGAGCAGAGAGAAGGAGAAAAGGAGCCATTTTCTTCCAAGCAATTCTAATGTGTGATAAATATGGTGATAGTAAGCGATCATAAATTAAAACTTAAGCACAAAACAGATTAAGATAAAGAAATTCAAGGACATTTGATCTGCATATCAAGGACACTAAGCAAACAAAGTGTAAAGGACATTGCATTTTTTTAATTGAGTTCAACCCTACAGCTGGGCTACATCACCACCTAAGGGCCATCCTCAGGATTCAACTAAGGCCTTGTTCTTTTCGTAGGTCATTTTAGATTTACCAACTTCAACCCACTTCAACCTACTTCAAACCAACTTCAATCAACTTCAACCTACCTGAAAGAAAAATATACCAACCTCAACTCACTGCAGCCCACTTTAACCAACCTCAACTCACCCCTTCATAAATTTAATAATTTGCAAAGTGTCATGTGAGATTTAATTATTTTTGCAAAGTAGTATGATTTGAAAATGGTGAAAATTTATAAGTAACTTGGGATTGGTAAAAGGGTGAAGTAGGTTAAGGTAGGTTGAAGTAGGTTTACGTGGGTTGAAGTACATTGAAGTGGGTTGAATTTTGATGATGTAATAAATTAAACTTGGTTAAACTAATGAAAGGAGGTTGAAGTGGGTTGAGGTTGGTATTTTTGAATTGACTAGATACGATTCCATTTTGTTGATTATCGTGATGCATCAGGTAGTATTGATTAGATACGATTCCATTTTAATTTTCAAATTATCATCATCATATTTTGCTGTCACACGCCTTTCAAATTACATCATATTTTTATTATTTTCCACAACCTAATTTTTCGTATTTTATAAAATTAGAAAAAAGCTAATGTTATATTTTCAACCAACTCCTACATTTAAAAATTAACAACGAATCTATATTGCTGATATATTTTGTAAAACTTACGATCATACTATTTTCTTTTGTTACATCTGAATTTTTCGAATACGGGCTTGTTATTGTCGTCGGTAAATTGGGGCGGGTAAAAAGGTGAGGTGGGTTGAAATAGGTTGAGGTAGGTTGAAGTAGGTTGAGGTCAGTTGAAGTAGGTTGAATTTTTTTAATGTCATAAATTGAACTTTAGTTAATAGTGAAAGTGGGTTGAAGTAAGTTGAAGTGGGTTTAGGTTGGTATTTTCAAATTTACCCATGAAAAAAAGGCACGTATATAAAAAGTTGTCATCAATAAATTTTGTAACCCAAATCGTTAAAAATAATTGACAAGTTGTGCCGGCCTCCAACTTCCAGAAAAATAGTTACAAAATTGTGAAATTACCATTCAGCGAAAAAATACACTAAAAATTACAATAACTTCATAAATTATCACACATAATTACATTCTCATTACTTTAACCCACTTCAACCCACCACAAAAAAATATACTCACTTTAACCCACTTCAACCTACTTCAACCCACCTCAAAAAAAAAAAATATCAACTTCAACCCACCTCAACCAACCTCAACCCACTTCAACCTTTTACCCACCTCCATTTACTCACGAAAAGAACGGGCCCTAATTGGGATTAATCTTTTACGAGATCAATAAACTAAATGTCCAACAAGGACCTTGACAACACACCCTTTAGGCTCCTCTTGAAGAGATTTTCCATAATTCCCCACTTAGGAAGGATGAGTCTTGACTGGAATTGAAGTTGCGGACAAACTCTGGAACAGAAGTCGCTGATGAATTGAGAAAAGGATGTAGACCAAACACCATGGCCTTTTTATGTACCAACAAGGTAAATAGGAAGCTTCGACCTTGAGATTTGTCATTCTAGGGAACTCTGAAAACAAATCTAAAGTTGATAGAGGAAACTACACCTAATTTCTAGGATGAAAAATCAGGAGTATAAAGGTTTAAATTATTCATGGACGAGAAAAAAGACACGTGAAAGCAAGACGCAAATAAAAAGTCATGAAGAGAGAGAAAGGAGCATTAAGGAATGGGTCAAACCAAAAAATGCACAACACATGTAATTAATTTCGTTGATGAGGACATGTTGAGATACGTACAGCCGGACTTGTATAAAATATATTGTGTTGCACAGGTTGTAACACGGGTTGTTAACATTTTAGTACCCCAACGTTAATGACATTAATTTTTCTGACCCTCCCCTTTTGACATTAATTTTTTAAGTACCCTAACCATTGTAGGCAAGAAATTATGAATACCGAAAGTTTAAAAATCTGGTGAAAGGATGATGTATCAGCATTATAATGGTTGAAGGGTTGAGTAAAATATCGAAATTACCCTTGTTTTAGTTTATGAAAGTAAACCCCAATTGCTTGCTTGAAGTCTCGATAGTCGACCTCCTCCTCTCCCATCCTCACTAAATCTTCCTCCTCTCTGGACGGTGGCCACCGCTATGAAATTGGAAGTTTTCGGCGACAGAACTAAAGGCAGTAGGTGAGTGTACTTGCATTTGTTTAGCTATTTTTAGGCGACAATTATTTGAATGCCCTAATGGTTGCCTACAAAATGGGTACAACGCAGAAGATGATCAATAGAGGGGGGTGATCGTTTCTAGAGTGCAAATGCATGCCCTAGATGCTGTGTTGTGCCTGAGTTGAAGTATGCAATATCAAGGTCCTCAAGGAACCCAGGTTGCCCTTACTATGAGTGTGAGAATTGTGGGCAGTTTCTGATGTGGGCTAGTGCAAGGAGTAATCTTCCAAAAGAGAAAGAAGTAGGAGGGCAGGGGAGAGGGATGAAATGCAATAAAGAGGCTATAGGAGAGGAGAAACAGAGCACAACACTTCAAATGTGGAATGAAATGAAGGAGCTAAGGATGACAAATACAGTTGAGCAAGGAAGGATTTATGAAGCTTTGAAGATTGTCATTGCTCTGAACATTGTCATTTGCAGTGTGCTAGTTATGATGATGCTGAAGTGAAGGGTTGGGTTGTAGGTCGAGTTGTTACTTGGGGTACTGCAATGTTGTAGGTTTTAGTTTGATCTTATGTAACTTAGATTGGAAGTGGTTTTCCCCAAGGGGTTTATTGTCTAATTTCTGTTTAATTTGAACCTTGTATGGATGATATTGTTGACCATGTGTATTTTGCAATGGAAGAAATGATAGCATGGCCTGGCAAAAAGGCATGTCCTTTGTATATGTGTTTGACTGGAAGATGGTTGTTGAACATTGTCATTGATAACATGTGTGCATCCAAAAACTTACATATGTGGCAATGCAAATCCAACAAGATCCAAAAAACATATAGCTGGATGAATTGTTTGAAGTGGCAGTATAAACAGAAGCCACAAGAAGCAAAAAATTACATATAACTGTCAAAAGGCACAAAATTTTTGCTGTTTGTAGAAAAACAGACATAAAGAAAATTACATTCAATTCCCTAGCATTGGCTGAATTGAAGATGGCTGAGCTAAAGATGGCTGAGATGATAATGGCTTAGTTAAAGCTAGCTGAGATGAAGGTGGCTCAGTTGAAGAGGGGTGACATACTGTGGAGACTAGAGCTTGTTTCCTTGGCCTCCCCCTGCGTTTCTACCCAGTGCCATCTGAGGGAGCTGGCCTTGTTTTGATCCTGATGGAAGGTTTATTTCCTTGGCCTTTGCAAGTAAGTGAATTGTGGTGGAGGCCGTTGCATTTGCTGCACCTCACTGTTCTGCTCCTAGTAGGCCTATTTCTCCCCTCTTCAGGACCCCTAACCCTGTCCTTTGCAATTGGTCCTTGTTTTTTGACAACAAAGGGGGGGTCAAGCAAAGGCCACTTGAAGGTATGCCAGAACCTTTGATCCTCAATTGGGTAAATTACCCCACTCTAGGTTGCTCTATACAACTCCAGAGAGTAGTATGGACTGCACCAATCCTCCAATTTATAGTTGAGCCACAAGAGGCATCTAGCAGCATGCTTACATGGTATGCCTCTTATCTCCCAAAACCCACAAACACACTTCTTCAAATTCAAGTCCACCACATAGTTCACCCCTTGTTGGTCTTGTACATCAAATTGCATGTGTCCATTTGGTTTAGCGTCACAAGTCCACGCTTCCTTTCTTATCTTTTCCAGCTTCTGCCTCACTGTTGGTACAACCTTTCCTTCCTAACTCTCTGCCTCACCCTTCCTTGTAGCAATTCATGTCATGACTTGCTTCCGAATTCCTTCAAGAAAATTGAGGATGGGTTTCTCCCTTAGTGTGTTGATTACCTTATTGAAGCTCTCAACAAAGTTTGAAGAGTTATCTGCAGATGCTGATGATTTGTCAAACAAGTACCTAGCCCAATGCTCTTTTGGTTCCTTCATCAACCAAGCATATGTTGCTGGGCTAGCTTCCTATAGCTAATGCAGTGCCTCCTCATTGTCCCATATGTTATAGGCATTCGCAACTTTCCAAAGGAGTATCTTCAGCTCAGGGCCTAGAAATTTTCTCTTCATGTTTCTCTCAAGGTGGACAACACACACTCTTCTTGAACAGTCAGGCAAACACTCTTTTAAAGCATGAATAACTCCCTGTTATGAAAAGGCAATCACAAATTACTGAATCATATGTATAACAAATAAATGATTCAAAGGCAGTAAAAGAAGTAAGTGACTGATTACCTTGCACCTGTCAGACAACACTGTCCACTTTCCAGAATTTGTAGCAAAGCAGTGAAAAAATAGCCCCAACTATCATTGTTTTCAGATTCAACAACAGCCCATGCCAAAGGGTAGCAGTGATTCTCTGCATCCAACCCAATTGATGTCAAAAGTACACCCTTGTATGGCCCCTTCAAGTGAGTCCCATCAACCCCAATGATAGGTCTGCATCCCCTCAAGAATCCATTTATTGCCCCTTTTAAACTGATGAAACATCTCTTGAACCTTGGTTTGGGTGCCACAGTATTACCAATTTCAGTATGCTCATTGGCAGGTTGAGGATTATCCCAAGTAAGGTAAGCATGACTGCCAGGATTAGTTTTCTTCACCATCTCAATGTAATGAGCTAATTTCAAATATGACAGGTCACGCCTCCCTTCAATTTGGAACAACATAATCCTTCTTGCTCTCCTGACAACATGTTTCTTCAATTCCACTGAATAGTTTTTCATTACTGCATCTACAATGTCCTTGGCATCCATGTCACCTCTTACCCTAAACTCATCAATCAAATTGTGGGCAACCCATGTTGAGTTTGCCATAGGATTGTTTACAAGCCTAGGACAATTGTCAACATACTTCTTCGTGTAGGTCTTAACCTGAAAAGTCCTCCCATCAGGCAATTTTGATGCATGTAGTCTCCATGAACACTTTGGGTGTGCACACCTAACTGTGTACCTATACCCAGCATTTTTTTGGATTATCAGGTTAAACCCCTCTTGAACGCAGTAATCCCTAACCACTCTCATACAGTGACTCTTGTTAGTGAACATATCCCATCTCCTAATTTTAATCTTCCCATCACGCTGAGGCATCCATAGTTGCCCCTGATATATCTTGTCATTAGAATCTATAGCCCCTACATCATCATCACACTCAGAGTAGTAATAATCCCCTATTTCACCTACAATATTTTCTTCCTCTAGTGAGGTTTCAGAATCACAAAGGACCTCTTCAGCAACATATTCTGTAGAGTCACTGCTACACCAATCACTCTAACCATCATCCTCCACAACAACTTGATTCTTTTTCCTCAACTTAGCAGCCATTACAGGAACATCTAGGTCCATTATAAAGGTAGAAAAACTACGACTAGGGTCAGATGAAGTTGGTGAGGTAGCTCTGGGATCACAATCATTGGCTGATGTGGGGATGTTGTCAGGATGACTGTGGGGTATAGGGGTGGGGCTAGAAGGAGCTGCTACTACATAGGATGCAGGGGTGGGGTCAGTTGTTGCTGGTGCAGGGGTAGAGTCCACAGTTGTTGTTGGTATAGGGATGGGATCAGAAGTTGTTGCTAGTATAGGGGTGGGGTCAAAATTAGTTGCTGATGTGGGGTTTGATAAGCTAGGGTGAGATTCATGGATCCATTCTAATGCAAGGATAGGCTCAGAAGGAGTACCTAATGTGGGGTTGGGGTCAGGAAGTCTAACTGCAATAGGGGTTGGGGGAACAACATAGGATGCAGGGGTGGGGTCATTTACAGCTGAAAAGGGCACCTTTAAGTCTAACAACTGTACATAAGTAGGGTGTCATGTACCACCAAAGTCCTCTGTCTGTAATGTATATGTTCCCCTCATATAATGGACTTGACTACCTCCTGGTTGACTAAGTATGAACCCATCAATGTCCTGCATTGTCACAACCTCTTCATCCCCCTCCAAATTAGTCACACCTTTAGCATTCTCATCAGGAAGAACTTCCATGACATCATCATCATCACCATCCAAATATTCTTCACTTATCCCAGGATTGCTTTGTGTTAGTTCCATCTCAACAGCTTCTTTCTTTTGTTGCTCCTCTAATGTGTCAGCTAACTCACAAAGTTTGGTGGGTTTCACTGTCTCTTTCATTTCTAGTTTCACTACAACTTCATTCTCCCATAATCCCAAAAATTCCAACAAAGATTTGTCATCATCAATAGACCAAATTGGCTTCTTTGTACCTGGTCTTGTGTAATAGAATGAAAAATATCTGGGAGGTTCAATTTTCTTCTCTGATCTCAGAAACCACTTTGCCATGTTAAATAACTCAAGCCATAGCATTTGATCAGGGTCAATGTATCCCATTTCCAACACCTCCCCTTTGCAAGTAACATGAAGCTTCTTCAACCCCATCTTGCTTGGTCTACAAAAATGGAAAACAGAATCCCTACTTACAATTTGTTCAAGTCTTCTACTTCATATTTTATGTCCTACACACATAGCATGCATCTTCGGACAGGATGTAGCAGTTTCAAAGGTAAAAATTTAAACTTTTATAACCCTCTGTTTCTCATATACCCCTCGACTGACTCATTCTTTCCCCACCAACCCTGCCACAAACACTATAATTTCACGTATACCTTTCACATGTACAATACATTCACCACTCAATCCAACACAAATGACGAACAAAAGTCACAATTCTCAACCTACACTACATCCTCTACAAGGGATTAACAAGGAGCATACCTTTTGAAAGATTCCACCAACAATTCTTGACTTCCACAGCCACAATCTTCACTCTTCTCTCTTCTCTCTTCTCTCTTCAACTGTTTTGTTGGTTTCGCTGAGTACAAATGTCGTTCCAATCTTCAGGGTTTCCCACAGTGCGATGATCTTGGGAAGAAGAAGAGCAGTCGCCACAACATTTCTCTCTCTTCCTTTCAGTTGAAATTTTTAATGGTTTCTGATTTTGGTCGGTGGAAACAAGTCAGCCGAACCTTTGTTGAAAGGAAGTCAATTAAAGGGCATTTTCGTCATTTTCTTGCTCCGATCACCCCATTCACCGAATTTGTCCTTTTTTTTACTAATCAAACCTTGAGGGTACTTAAAAATTAATGTCAAACGTTGAGGGTCAGAAAAATTAATGTCATTAACGTCGGGGTACTAAAATGTTAACAACCCGTTGTAACACTAGTTATAAACGTAAAATGCAGCCTTCCTTGACACCTACATCGTTATTCAAACCAAGAAAAGTCATATGCATGTCAGCATGTCTTATTAAGTACCATGGAAATGCACAGTGAAAATTTGTTTGGTGATTTTTTTTTTTGGGGACGAAATTCAGAATTAAAGTTGAGGGATTTTCTTATGCATTTTAACACTGGGAAATATTTTCACTAGTACAATGATGAAAGTACTCATAAATTGTATTTAAACAAATATATTGTGCATAAATTTTCTCAATTAGGTGGTTAAATATCTAATTTTTCTTTTTGAGTATGTCGATATATTGGGGTATCCTTTGTCTACCCTAGCTTAATTGATAAATTTTCTTGATTTCTTTTTTTGGATGTTTGGGCCTTTGTTTTACAAGAGTCGAGCTACTATTGAGTTGTCAATTGGTAACGTCCTTCAATCACAAATTTTTTATATTTATAATAATCAAACTCGAAATTTTATTTGAGGGGAATAAGTACTAAACAACTTAAAATAATTTTTGTTGATGAATTTAACAATTTTGTGGTATTGAACTATCCAGTACATGCATTCATTTAGGCCGAATAAAGTCAACAGATTTGAGTCCCTATTGAATCATTTCATATAATAAAAAAGAAAAAAATAACTTAATGAGTTGCATGTGCAACCAACGCTTACTAACACCTGCCGGATATCTGGAAATATAATGTAGATATTTGTGATGTTATTCCTTTCAATAGGTACAGCTTGATTTGCTATCAATAATCGTGGAAAAACACATGGAGTATTTGTTATCTGATCTGTCAACAATTCTGTATACAATTGACTTGAATACTTTTCCCCCTTATTTAGCGGGGGGCCGCCCCCCCCAAACAAAAAAAAATAAAACGAATCAATTACCATTATTGTGACATAGTGTAGCTGTCATTCCTGGATATAATTATTGAGGAGCATGGAATCATGCTAAGGTTTGTGCATTACTTATCTTGAGCTTGAAGTTTGAACACGTTCTTCCCAACTCGTTTGACTCGTGTTTATATGTTGGATGTCAATGTCGTGGGAAGGAACTGGGGAAACAGGGATTAATGTTTATGATCCATTTCTGTGATAAGGCTTTTTGTGAGGCCATTTTATCTTATATTTCTTGTGCAATGGATACTTTTGTGACGACTCTTTAATAAATGTGAGGATGATTAAAAATTCATTAAGTAGTGAATTTGATACAAGTCTCAAGTTGATAAATTATTCATTATCTCTTAATTAAAAAATTATTATAGTACAAATTATTAGTCATATATATAAAACATTCAAAAAGCCACACATAAAGGAGTTTATTTTATCATGAGCATCATATGAGATGGCCTCACCCAAACATTTGTAGATGTATATGTTATTTGAAAAAAATATGCAAAGTTAATATAGCGTTAAATTCAAAATTGAAGCATCTATAATAACGTACCTTACGACTTCATATAAAATTAAATGAACGCACACCACATGATAACGGAGGGCAATACTAGCACCTCAATCCAATGCAGACCTTGAAGAAATAACAACACTATCCAACATGAATCTTATTGAAGAAGTGTATGAAGAGATTTAGACTATATTATCCTTAATTAGTAGAGTTAATCAGAAAGACTATTTCCAACAAACTCCACAAATTAGACACCCATTTTCATGCCAAGAATAAAAAAAGAAAATCCTTTGAATTGAATTCAATTCCTTTGGCGTGCGGGCAACCTCAACCTAATTACCAATCAGCACAATCTTTTTTCCCTGCTGCCCTTACTCCCTCTCATCTGCCCTTCTCTCTCTCTCTCTATATATATCCTTATATACTACAAAAGTCTATAACTCTCATCTCATCGCTTAACCTCCACAATACAGACATAAGACTAGCTAGACATATTAAGCAGCAATGTCATCAATCGAAACTGAGAAGGGAGCCGAGCAGCCAGCCGCAGTGGCCGCGGGGTCCTCGAACTACAGCTGCATTGGGGCCGACGTGGGTTTGCGGGTGTTGCTGCTGGCGGCATCGATAGTGGCGGTGGTGTTGATGGTCACCAGCAAGCAAACGGAGATTATTCCTGTGCCTACCATTCCTGGCCTCACCATTGCCAACCCAGCCAAGTTTGATGACTCCGCTGCCTTCGTGTAAGCGTGTCTTTGCTTCCGCATTTTAACTATTTTTTTGGGGTTCAAATTAAGCACAATGATAGAGACTCTGCAATATGATAAATGGGAGGATAACTAATCCTTGAACTTAGCCCTCTCTTCAACAATATCGTCTGGAGTAATCTTTAGTATTTTGACTTAGTTAAAGACACTAACAATAGTAAAATATTAGACTCGACAATAACATTTGAAGTAATATATGCTTAGACTCTGTTTGGACCTAGAAAATTTGGTGGAAAGAAAAAAAATTGAAAAAGTTACTTTTTTTTCTTGTGTTTGGTTTAAAGAAAATCACAAAGAAAAAAAAACATGGAAGAAAGTTAGGTGGAAAAATTATTGGAAACAAGTGATAAAATTTTTCTCATAAAATTGTGAGGAAGGATGAGAAAAATTCTCAACCTCCTCCAACCTCATATTGTTTAGATGATATTAACATGATTCAAATAGTTCATCAACATTCAAATTTTTTATCCAAATTCTTGTATATTTTTCTCAATTCAAACAAGAGAAAAAAAATTCATTTTTTCTGTACTTTTTTTTCCTTCACATTTTTTTTTCCTTTAACTTTTCTTTTCACAAATTTTCTAAGAACCAAACGTAACCTTAGTGTTTTGATCAAGTTGAAACACTAATTAGTCATATTTGTATTCGATAAACTAGTTTTTCAACTATTGTTATTAATAGCATGCGGCACTAAAGGCAACATGCATCTCTGAAACTTTAACAAAATTATCTTTGAAAATTAAACTTTTATGTTTCTTTAGTTCAAAATACCCTTCATTTCGATTTTTTTTTAAAAAAAACCTTCATAAAATTTATATGTGAAAATTATCCACTTCCTTTTTTGTCTATTTACAATAATCAACTAGCTTAACAACTACATTTTCCCAACATATTTTCTGCAATAGCATAGTCAAATAGTTAGATCGATAATAATACCTACCAGCTATTTAAATAGCCGTTCACTATTCAAATAGTCAATGTCGCTCAACATAGATTCTTAATCTTAAATGTCAGTTCAAGACTTATTGTACTAATTAATTTGAAGATGATGATGATCTGCTGGCTAGCTTATTTGATTAACCTTTAATTTTGTGCCCTTTTAAAGGTAGCACAGGAGTGGCATATATAGTTTTATTAGGAAGATTAAGATTTAATTCTACTTAATTTGTGCGTGCACAAATTTAAATAACCAAAATATAATTCATAATCCCATTAATGATATAGGAGTCATTATTTCAAATTTTCAACCATAGTATGTGAATTTATATACCACAGTCTAGCCACAAGCTCCCCTTTTTCTTTTTCTTTTTGTTTTGGTTCTTATTGAATTCTCAAGATGTCCCTAGCCCCTACTCCCACTAGTTCTCATATCCAAAGACAAACATGTTTTTGGACCGTCCTTACAAAGTGTGTTATGAACTACGATATATATAATAACTCACTGTGATGGTAACTTTTAGGCTTTGTTTGATCCTTAGAAAATTTGGTGGAAAGAAAAGTTGAAGGGAAAAACATGTGAAGGAAAAAAAAGTAAGGAGAAAATGAGTTTTTTTTTCTTGTTTAAATTAAGGACAAAATATAAGAATTAAGATGAGAAATTTGAGTGTTGATGAACTATTTGAATCATGTTGATATTATCCAAACAATGTGAGGTTGGAGGAGGCTGAGAATTTTCTTCAAACTTTCCTCACAATTTTATGAGAAAAATTTTATCACTTGTTTTTAATAATTTTTCCATCTAAATTTCCTCCATATTTTTTTCTTTCTGATTTTTTCTAAATCAAACACAAGAAAAAGTAACTTTTCTAAATTTTTTTCTTACCGCAAAATTTTTCAAAATCCAAACAGAGCCTTATAATTTTTTACACATGTAATTCAATATTATTAGCTTTTTTATTTAAAAAAAATCTCATTAGATAATTGGACATAAAAAATACTCAAATAGATATTGACATAAATTTGTAAAAGTAGCTCAAAGTTTGCTTTCCTTGATTTAGATTTCAAATTTGAATTTGTGGATATAGAAAAGCTATGTTGAAAATTTTTACTCTTAAAAACATCTAATAAATAGACTGTAATTAACCAAGAAGAAATTAAACTAAAATATTTGCATTCTTGAATATTATCTTTGGAACTTTCCTTTGTTTTTAGTAGTATTTTTTTTGTGATAAAGTTTCTATAGTATTTTTGAACATAAATTAACTTGCGCAACGAAAATACTGAGCTTCAGTAAGCCATCTGTTTGTCCAGCTACAAGGAGTAACATACCAATTTTGACCTTTTCCATATCAAAGGTCTGCAATTATTGAGATGTCCAATACCTGAAGTTGTCTTTTCTTTTAGGATTAGGATATGACTTTGTTGGGTGTCCTTTTTTCAAGTTGAGGTCCAACCCTCTAAAAAAATAAAAAGAGAAACAGGTGGAGCAAGTATGATGGGACACATTTACACGTTGGGATTTTGTGTAGGTAATTGGTTTTGCAGAAATTTTTTTGGGTTAAAGAGAGTCTTTTATATTGAATATTACTGTTTAATCTTATCAAAATGACAATTTAGATATATTGTATTAAAATTAGCTTTTTTAAAAGAAAATTTTGAGTCAAAAAGTTAAAAAATTATGAGCTTTTTGTAATTAGCAACTTTTTGAAAATTCATGTGGAAAGAAAGGATTGTAGTGGTACAAATATTTTATAGATAGAAGTTGACACAAAGATCTAGAGTACTGGATGAATCCTTCTTAGGAGGTGGCTTCCTACTTTACATACTTATAGGTTGTACATATCTCTTTATTTTCTATATTTTGTGGGATTGTTTTATTCGTAATGAAGTTTGCCTCCTTACCAAAATTAGTTTTTATTTCACAATTTTATCATAAATAATTAATCATTAGCTAATATACATATATATATATATATATCTAATGTAAATAACTAATAGTTAATAGTTAATGTACACTTAATAACTAATAGCTAATAATTATTTACCCAAACCCCACTTTTTCAACAAAAAAGAGATCTAGTAAAATGTTTCAATATTTTTAAAGCATGAGATATTTTAGTGACTTCAATAACAGAACTGAAAAATCTAATTCAGTAGTGTTTTTTGCACTCTATTTTGCATATTTTTGGAGTATGTTCTGGTGTCAATTGTAAAAGCACTTTACCAATATATGCGTGAATAATAATAGGTGAACCAAAAAAAAAATGAATAATAGTGTTTTATTTTTTAGTGTAAAACGAGGAACAAAGTGTGATGATACTTCTCCCCATCCCCTTAACCCTTTTTTTAGTGTAAAGGGAAGGAGAAATTAAAGTAACGAATTTACAATTCTATTCAGTACAAAAATAAATTCATAATTCCAACATGCTTATAAATTCCTGTATGTGTTGTGGCATATATTTATTATGATGAAACTCATTTTAAGGGTAATAGGTCTTTCATAATTCTTGCTGTTGAAATTCGGTTTAGTTACATTCTCACCAAATCATTCGCAGTAAACATGCCATTTAAAAAAAAAAAACTCAAATTTCATTGTAAAAAGTGCAGGTATGACTTACATATTGATATACGTGGATATCATTTTAAATGTTTTAATTTATTCTAAATTATACATAAAAAAAAATACAGTTAAAGGCTTAGATGTATGAGAAAAATTAAAAATATCTGTTGAAAAATATCACAAAAAATTAAATATTTAGTATAATGTCTCAAATAAATGCACTTTAAAAATTAAGTCTTAAACATTTAAAATACAACCCCATAGATCAAAATGTGAATTCACTTCAATGATTTAGGTAACAAAACATGAGTTCCACTAAATTTAAAATCCACAAGAAAATAAATTAAAATTTTAATATATATATATTACATAAAATTCTAAAATTTAAATTATTTTTACATATTTAACCTATAATTTAAATTATTTTAAACAGATTTCCAATTCGATAAGTAATAGTCTTCTCAAAATATGCCGGGAATACTGTTTTATCTGAAATCTTATCTGAAATCATTCCTTCTGCGTATGAGTTCAAGGGAATAGAAGTCGCAATTGTTCATTATTTGGCATTTTGTGACTTCCGGCTTTCGCGCTGCCGAAGAAAAAGCTGCATAACTCAAATTAATTTGCTTTTTTATTCTTTCCTTTGTTACTGGCCCCCCAAAGTTGAATTTTCTCATAAGATAAATACAAAATGTCTCTAACAATCCACACGTTGGGAGGCAATCATTATTATAGTTTGTCTGAAATTTTACTATTTTAAAACAACTTATTATGAGACATATTATGTCAACCCTCATCTTAATTGTCAGCACTTTCTGAATCTTCTTGTCCAAAAATTTACATATCATTTATGCTAAAGTAAATGAATCACTACGGTCATTAAACTAAATATGCTTCTGCATGCTGAAGGCTTACCGTTTTCTTTCTTTTCTTATGGGGTAGAGTTAGCTAGATACCATTATAATATATGTTAGAGGATATCCTGTGTATTGTCTTTATCTTTTATAAACTAATTTAACTCATAAATTAGTGATATATTAGCACAAAAAATCATAAAAATAGAAATATGTAAAACTGTTAAAAGTCTTTTTAAATTCAGCTGTTGGTGATAATCTCAAATTATATATGGCATTTTGAAATCCAAAGCAAAATGCAAGTAGGAAAATGTTGACGAGACCAAAAAAAAAAAAGGTTAGATATCCGCATATAGAATATGAGCTTGATCTAGATGATCAGGTTGCTTACATAAGAAAAGTTTGATTAGGTACGTAGCATGAATTGCAAAACAAAAATTAAATTAAATTAAGGTAATTAGATAGTATGCTTGGTAAGATTTTAATTATTATTTGGGTTGAAATTCCATATGGATTGATCTTTACATCTTTTATTTCTAAATAAATATTCTTATGTGGTCCTTATCTCATTTGTCATTGGGAAAAGAAAAGAGAGCCATCGCTATACAAGTCTTGATCATTTTATATTATCGCCCAAGATGTGAACTTTGAATAAATTGTCGTTGGGCTCACCTCTCAAACTACTTTACGATTGTCTTGACAAAATCAACATTATGGTATTATTAAAAGCTCTAACGAAAGTAACGTTTTAGGCCTGTTCTGTGTGGCATTGGTAAGTGTCATTTTCACTGGTCTTGTGATATATAGCCGAGGTAGACAATAGCTAGATGGATACTTGCTATTGTTTTGTAATCAATTGTATGAACGTAATCTATGTTAACTTTGCTTTTTTTGAAACCCTTCAGTTTTTTTTTTAAACAAATAATGTAGATAGGACCATAATTTTACATTTAGAAACTTTGAAACTTGTATTCTTTTTTTCCCATTAAATTTGTCACTTATTTAATTAGGGTGTCCCAAATTATTTGTGAAAGTAAAATAGTCAATGTATACATGTAATTTTTGAACTCTCAATTACTCATTTATAATTTAATTGGCTAAAAGATGATGTAATATATATGACGATTATCAACAATTTATCATTTTCAATGTCAATCAATAGAAAATAGAAAAGAATTAGATTGTGTTCCCTCATTATTTTTTTAACAAAAGTTGGTAAGTTAATTTGTGAAATGGAATAGGAATTGTAAATGAGTTGCAGTTGCCATCAATAGTGTTTTGAATAGTGTTTTGTTGTTGATTCTTAACAAGTTTTCGCATGAAAACAATTTCAAGCAAATTTCTCATGAGACCAATCTATTTCAGTCATCCCTATAGCTCAATATTTACACATGCTAGTCTTTAAACCCATACTACACATGGTTTGTTTTAAAATTCTTAGCTAAAATATTTTTTAAAATATTATAATTAATATTATAATATAAATTTTTAGAAATAATAATATTAACATATCTATAATTTAATTTTTTTTTCTTCATTGAAGTAGTTGAAAAGACGCTATTCATTATGAAGACTTTAAATCACTTCTTGTTTTAATTTTTACTTTTAGATAAAATCTTAATAAATGTTTAACGTAACACGTGTTATAACCGCAGCTTCCGAACTCACTTGTACATATATGTGATTAGCTTCCATATTTCTGAACTTATAAATTAATTTCCATTACATGTTTTAAAGACGGACAGGTGTTCTATTTTTTTAATCAAGATAATTAACTAATTAGAGATAAATAGGTAATCAAAATACGTCTTTCTTATTTGATTTGAGAAGACTTACCAAGGATGAAATAACACTTGAAATTTGTGAAAATATTGACATATTAGGTATACTCAGTCGTCATCAAAAGGCCATTAATTAGCACCTGCTGGCTTCTGCTGAAATAGTTAATTATCTGACAACAATTGAATACTCGAACGTTGAAATGCTAAGTACGTGCGGCCTGATTGGTCATGACAGGTCTAATCCCAAATTAATGACGTTAGTTGACCGTAATTTGTTTCTAATCAGTGGATTAGTTTCAGCAATTGATTAGGGATATTACATAAATACGTGTTTGGCCTTATTTTTGGCGTACCAATATTCCCAAGTTTAGCTCACGTATTTATACTATTATTGTCCCATATCTTTCATCTTAAGCATACACGTAAGTTGATGAAATTCGCAATGAAAAGAAAGGGGGTGATTTTAAGCCGCAAGTTGTGATTTATAGCCATTCAATTGTATGAAATATCCTGAATCTCTTTGATTACCGTGACTAATAAAAGCTGATATAATTACCTAAGAAAATATAGGGTTGTATTTTCCATGAACACTGGATTTATAGCCAATGAAGACATAAGTCTAAAGAATACACTCGGCCCACAAATCAGAATCAATTTAGCATCTAGAAATTCTCCTAAATAGGAAAAAAAAATGTACACTAATCTTGACATGTGAATGTTAACATTCTAAAAAAATATTCTTAGTGGCCATCATGCTAAAAATACTTTAATTTACTATGATCCTAATAATCGATTTGGTTTTGGCTTCTAAACCCAACGAACTTGTATATGTGTTACAGATTCTTCGTGGCAGCACTATCTTTTGCAGGGCTGTACAGCATCATCACAACAATAGCATCACTGACCGCTTTGGGGAAGTCTAGTGTCCCAGCAAAGTACTTCTGGATTTTGGCCGTACATGATCTGGTAAAGTTTTATATCACGAAACAAATTGATAAGCAATTGACTACTCCCGGCAAACACTAAATTTCGAAAAAGTTCAGTGGAGTGATCATAGGGTTGAATTAGGTTTAAATTCCAGTTACTCATATTTTCTGCTATTGATTTTTAGTAAATTATTCGTTAATATTGTTAGGAGTTATGACACACCCAACATCATCATCATCATCATCATGATTATTATTATTATTATTATTATTATTATTATTATTATTATTATTATTATTATTATTATTAT
>JACYFF010031952.1:83641255-83677752 GCA_017589665.1 Selenicereus undatus | reverse complement strand
ATTATTATTATTATTATTATTATTATTATTATTATTATTATTATTATATCATTTGACATAAAAATGAAGAGGAAAATTAATCCAAGAATGTGAGAATTATAAAAGTCATTTATTAAAGTTTGAGAACAAGCTCTTTTAATTGATAATACGAGCTCTTTTATTAATACAAGTTCTGATAGTACCAATTTAATTATGATGTATTGGAATGCCTTTGATGTTTTCAACTCCTTAGGTTGATGATTTGATACGGTGGAAATAGCTTAATAAATATAATAAAATCAATAAGTCTTGTGTAACACTGCCTCAAGGTGATTCATCATAAGATGGATTATATGGTGATTAACTGCCACCTTGAAATAAAAAAGGAAAAAAAAAAAACTTGCCATGCAGGCAGCAAAATTGATAGTAAGACTAATCAAAAACTGAACTGCAGCTGGTATTGGGATTAGTAGCAGCAGCAACGGGCACAGCAGGTGGAGTAGCATACATAGGTCTGAAGGGCAACTCTCATGTAAACTGGGGCAAGATTTGCAACGTCTATGACAAGTTCTGCCGCTTCATTGGCAGCTCCATCGCAGTATCACTCTTTGCTGCCGTTGTGCTTGTCCTCCTCGTCGCCATCAACGTCTACTCCCTTTACCGCCGTACCCCGGGCTCTTCCGTCTGGTGATTGTTGCTCCTTCCATTTTCCACCATTTCCTTGTTCCCTTAATTGTCTCAATGTTTAATTGTCAGTGGGAAGTTTGAAGTTGGTTGTAACCATGTTCAAAATGTGAGTGCACGATTCTGTGGTGTTCATGTTTTGCGCGGACTGTGTGGCTCGGGAAACCTAGTTCATAGTCATGTACTTAATGTAAATCTCTCTGAATCAATAAATCATGTGATTGGATCTTGCAAGTGAACTAATCAAGGGAAATGTCATGATAACCACCTATATCACTCGCAAAATTTTGTTCTATTTAATTAGTTAAATGTATTCGACTCAAAGATCAAGTGTGGTCATGTGCTTTTTTAATCTGACTCTTTTCTATTTATCTTTTGTTAGTCCAATCATCATTCAAATTCAGGCTCCATTAATTTATTTGAGCAGAAGTAAATTGGTTATTTAATAAATACTCCTTTTGATTTTTTGACATTATCTGATTTGTCGCGATTTAAATTAGACCCAAATTTAATTTTTTTACAATCATTGTATCTGCCAATGAGGCTTTTATTAGAGGGAGGGAAAAAAAATAAAAATAGAAGAGCATATAATATTTATAAATATCCCAGTCAGAAACTAGAAAATTTAAGATGCAATTGCTTAATGATGGACAGGTAATTCCTACCAGGAGTGGCAGTTGCTTCAAGGTTGCTGTTTCTTATGTGAATGGCTACTTTGCTTCTAGCTAAGAAATTCACCTAATTCCTTAATGATGGAAAATGATAGCGTGCCAATTAGCTAGCTTACTCAAGTAGATAGAAAAATTTAAACCCATGTATAATAATTCAGTATTTCCTATTTTGGGTATGCTCTCGTTCAACTTAATATTTTTTCAAAAAAATACGTTTAGTTTAATTTATTTTTAAAAAATTAGTTTAGTTTAGCAAAAATAAGTTTAATTTCTTAAATTTAGTTAATCAAATATTAGTTTAGTCTCGTTCAATTCAACAAAAATAAGTTTAAGATTCAATAGAAATAGAACTAGTTTGGATCATTCACGAAAAATAAGTTTAGTTTAGCAAAAATAAATTAAGTTCAATTTAGTCAAACAAAAACGCCCATCTAATTCATATAACTTCAATTTAAACCATTCCAATCCAACTAAATTAAAAAGAACAAAACTAAATTTTACGCGGTTATTCATTGTGTTGATTTTACACAGTTATCATTAAAGTTGATCAAGTATGGTTTGGATTCGCATAAATGCGGGGTGACATACACTTGAAATTACATTTCGCCAAATTCTCAGCCATTGTGATGTTGACATGATTCAAGAATTGCTCATGTCATCCCTATTTGGAAAGGATAAGCACACGAATTTCAGCTACAATATGCCAAGCTATTCAATTCATTTGTTAAATAAAAGAAGCTTCTGCCCAATCCTATCTTGTCAACATGCACAAGAAAACTGCAAAATAAGCTTTAACAGGTCCTCAAAGTCAATGCTTTCACATTCTCCAGCGTAGCTGCTTTATTTTATGGCTCTAAGTTCCCTGCCATTCACGTCTAGAGTTTCTTCACCTGCACCTCTAGAAAGCATTATCCAATAGGATAAGGTCATATGACCAAGTCAATCATGCAAATCGTATTGATTTAAAAAAATAAGCATCACACTTGATTATTTAGGATTTTTTTTTTCATTTTAAGAACTTTAAGTTATAAAAATTTCCCATAGCTAATAGTAAAATAAGGCTACTCCCATAAATTCATCGGTCAAAGAACCCTCCTACAACCTAGAGTTTACTATTCCACTGAATAGCATAATGGGTCATGACTGCATTATATGAGGAACTAGAGTCACTACGTACAAGGCAAAATTAGGGAAGAGGAGGGAGACTAGAGGACACCTTCACCAATAGTTGCAAAGAACTGACCCAAGGCCCAAAATGATTTGTAGAAGGAAAATTGTACATGTAGGTAATTTAGGATTACCTGGATGGGGAATTCGATTGCCCGAATCTGATGCTTGTTCGACTGCTACCCACGAAAACCGGTGGCTACCAGAGTCACCAATAAGTCACACTCCAAACCCGAGCCTCTGGGATGGTTAGGCTGTGAGAGGGAACGACAGAGAGAATTTGGGAAGTATTCTGATATTGCTTGAAAATACTTTTTTTGTGTATGTCACTTACACAAACACACATGTTTATATCCTTAAACTAAATCAGGATATAATTACTGATTAATACACAATTAATTCGCTATGTAACTGCCAAATCAAATATGTGATTACGGCGATTATGCTTATGTGATCGTTACTGGTCAATAGCTCCCCCTCGGTCACACAGACTTTATATCTCTCTTTCAACATATTCTCTCACGCTTCATACTGGGAATGGGACGTGCGACCAAAATTGAACACACCGGTGTTATATCAAGTCACCATCTAACTGACATAACACTTCCAAGAAAAATCAATACCCCGAATCATTCAAAAGCATCACCAATGGCATACACTGTCCCTTTATGCCTGATATATCAAATGATTATATACTAAATATAATCGCCCGGGCTTGATATGGTGATGGGAAATGATTCTTCCTTAGACAATTAAAATAGTCCATCTTAGCATAACTGCTTTCCTAATGTGCTCCACTGGACCGTATACATCTTGGCCCTTGGATAACACATTAAGGTAGCAACACCATGCTTAGATTTCAAATTATAACTCTAAGTCCAAGAGTATTGCCAATGAGGGCCACACGGTGACGAGGTTAGGGATTTCACTCGTCACCCATCAAATAGGTTGACATTTAGCACACACAGTATGAGGGTGTGTCATGGCATAGACCCAACTAAGTTGGGCATGTCACTCTTCTATGCCATGCGAATCATAAGTTTGGTTTTTACTCAAAAAACCAACCTGAGTTACTAGATTAGCATACACAATGTTAATCACTACACTTAAGATTCGGCTATAAGACTTCGATATGAAAACTTATTTCATATGCGACTCCCTCGAGTCTCATCTTAGTCTTACTAAGGCGACTATATCCTTTCATTCATACACACCTGGTATCAGTAATCAATACTGCACACCTGGTGCCAATATGATTCAGTCTCATCCTGCCCGCTACTCAAGCGTCAGGGCGATTGCCTGTGTGACAAGGCCAATCTGAAGCCTAGTGACATTATAATGTGCCTTATAATGTACTCGCATATTTATGAACATTTGAAAAGAAACATCATTCTTTATTTCATAAATATTCAACACAAGAGTACACATGCCCATTTTTCATTTTACACTTAGATACATCCAAAAACTAAATCCTATGCAGGCCTAAGCTCATCACATGAGCTTTAAAAGCGTCTCTTGGAATAGGCTTAGTTAATGGATCAACTATCATCCTACTTGTAGATAGATACTTAATGGCAACTTCTTTCTCTTTTATGGCGTTTCGAACAAAATGATAACGCCTCTTGATGTGCTTGGTCCTTCTGTGAAACTTGGGATCCTTAGCAAACTGGATAGCAGTAGTATTGTCACACATCAACTCTATAGGATCGTCAACACAAGGAGTAAGATTGAGATCCTGGAGAGAATTCCTCAGCCATATTGCCTCTTGAGTGGTGAGGCAACAAACAACATACTCTACTTCCATAGTAGAAAGTGATATGCAGTCTTGTTTCTTACTGCACCAAGATATGGCTCCCCCACCTAGGGTGAACACATATCCTGAGGTAGATCTGGACTCGTCCAGGTCATCACCCCAATCAGCATCTGTATATCCTCTCAGCTTAAGATCCCCTCCTTGGTAGCAAAGCACAAAATCACTTGTACCACGTAGGTACCGGAAGATTCTCTTGACGGCTTGCCAGTGAGCAGACCCTGGGTTGCTTTGGTAACGACTTACCAAGCCAATCGCAAAGCAAATGTCTGGCTGTGTACATAACATGGCATACATTAAGCTGCCCATTGCACTTGCATAAGGAACGTTACTCATTCTTTCCTTCTCTTTGTTTGTCTTAGGGCACTGATCAAGTCTTAAGGTTAGACCCTTTTCAACTGGAGTATCCACAGGTTTAGAATAATGCATTCGAAAGCGTTCCAAGATTTTATTAATGTATGCTTCTTGACTTAGACCAAGAAGCTTCTTGGAATGGTTTCGAGTTATTTCAACACCTAGGACATACCTAGCCTCACCCATATCCTTCATCTCAAAAACGGAGGATAACCACTGTTTAGTGGTCTGGATCATCTCCATGTTGTTTCCAGCCAACAGTATGTCGTCAACATACAGAGTGAGAAACATAATCCCTTTTGCAGTTTTCTTGACATACACACAGTGATCTTCAGATACCATGTCCAAGCCAAAAGAAATAATGGCTTCATGGAATCTAAAATACCACGCTCTGGAAGACTGTTTGAGACCATAGATGGATCTTTTAAGACGACAGACTTTGTCCTCTTTAGCTTTTGATACAAAACCAATAGGTTGATCCATGTAGATCTCTTCCTCAAGATTTCCATTAAGGAATGCAGTCTTTACGTCCATCTGGAATAACTCTAAATCCAGATGGGCAACCAAGGCTAGAAGCAGGCGAACAAAGGCAATTCTCACCATAGGAGAAAATGTCTCTTCATAGTCTATCCCCTAAATTTGGGTCAACCCCTTCGCCACTAAACGGGCCTTAAACTTATCGATCGTTCCATCAGCCCAACGTTTTATTTTGAAAACCCACTTATTTCCAATCGATTTACGTCGGGGAGGAAGATCAACAAGTTCCCAAACCTTATTTCTCGCCATAGAGTCCATTTCATCCCTCATGGCTTCTATCCACTCTTTGTGGTTTGGTGAATCAATAGCCTCTTGGAAAAAGGTCGGCTCCTCAATTTCTAAAGGAGTGCACAAGAAAATCTCCTCTTCGATTTGAAAATATCGTCGAGGGATTCTTCCGCGTTCACTCCTCCGGAGTTGAGGACCAGTGCTGGTTTGTCCCACTGAGGAATTTCTCCCCCTATCTGTAAGAGGTATTGAATCCTCAACAGGTGGAGAATCAAGCCTATCATCCTGAACAAGCGGACTAACCGCAGGTTCATAAATAGGAGAGCGAGCACGAACCTCATGATTCTGAGGACGAAGCTCAGTATCAGGTTGATCCTCTTGATTAACCAGCAATTGTGCATCTGGCCTACTATCCTCGGCGGTGCGGTGAGTACTAAAATTCTCCCCCTCACCGAGAGATAGTGGGTCATTTAGCAGTAACTCATACAACGCTAGGTCATTTTTGATTTCACCAATACTGGGGAACTCATCCTCAAGGAAATCCACATTACGTGAATCGACTTCCGTCATGCCACCATTAGGGTGTTCACCATACATAACGTATCCTTTAAAATGTTCGGGATAGCGTATGAACACCATTTTGGTGGCCCTTGGACCAAGTTTCCCATGTTTATGAGTTGGGTTGTGTACATAACCAGCTGAACCCCATGGGCGTAAATGGTCTAAGGAGGGCTTTCTACCAGACCATAAATCATATGGAGTGACGAATACGCTCTTACTCGGCACACGATTAAGGATGTAAGCTGCCGTAAGCAGCGCATCCCCCCAAAAACTAATTGGGAGATTGGTGTGTGCCATCATTGACCTGACCATGTCAAGCAATGTTCGATTCCTTCGCTCTGCCACACCATTTTGTTGTGGAGTGCCAGGAATCGTGGGTTGTCTGCGTATACCTTTTTCCTCACAAAATTCTTTGAACATATGCGAGAGGTATTCACGACCTCGATCAATTCGAAGAGTCTTAACTCTCTGATCTAACTGGGTCTCAACCTCAGCTACAAAACATTTGAACATATCTAGTGCTTCATAGCGATGTGATAAGAGGTACACATACCCATATCTTGAATAGTCATCTATGAAAGTGAGGAAATAGAAAGCCCCATGACGTGTTTTCACATTCATGGGTCCACAAATGTCAGAGTGAATCAGCTCTAGAGGACTTGACGCCCTTGAAGCCTTACCAAAAGGCTTCGCGGTCGCCTTGCCAGCTAGACATGACTCGCACATAGGCAATTTAACCTTAGTGAGTCGGTCTAAAAACCCTTCTTTAGCTAGCCGACTTATCCTATCTTGGCCAATATGACCAAGCCTAGCATGCCACTTAATCGATTCTAAATCGGAATCAAAATTTGAAACGAAAGCTGAAGGAGAATTATTATATGATTCGTCCAAATCCAATACAATAAAATCGTCCCTTAGAGTAGCGTGGCCAAACGCATTGCCACAATACAAAATGTTCAAACCATCATTACAGGAAGAAAAACCAAAACCTGATTTCATTAATGAAACTAAGGACACAAGACAAGTTCGCACCCTGGGTGCATAAAGAGCATCAAACAGGAGCAACTTATTTCCTCCTTTCAATATGAGCCGGTATGTTCCAACACCTAGAACATCTTCTTCACTGCCGTTTCCCAGGATGACAGATTGTGAACCCACCGAATAGCGGTGAAAGTCCACGAAGTCAGCTCTGTCCCGAACTATATGTTTGCTTGCTCTCGTATCTACAATCCAATTAGGAAAGGATTTAGCAACTAATGCATGAGAACATACATATAATTCAGGAGAGTGAGTGGAGAAAGGTACCTTCTTCGGCTCAGGACAATCCCGAGCGTAGTGACCTTTCTTACCACAGTTATAGCACTTCACACGTGCTATTTTTGTCTCTCCATTGCCTTTGGTCTTTTGTTTCTTAGCCACTCCAGCATTTGGCCTACCTTTCTGAGGGGGGCGAGAACCTCTCTTGAACTGCCTACCTCTTGTGTTCTTGTTGCTTTGAGGCCTGATGCCCTTGGCGACAAGAGCCACATTGGGAGTCCCGAACATTTTCAGGCGCTCCTCCTCCATTTCGAGATGGCTTTGTATTTGACCAAAGGTTTTCAAATGGTCAGAATGAGTCAAGACTGTCCTGACTTGTTCCCATTGTGGAGGTTCGTTAGGGAGAGCCCGAATCACATTCAGGACTTGCTCCCCCTTAGAAATATCTTTTCCTGCGGCCTTGAGATCACGAATTATGCCACTCATAATTCGTAAATGCTCGATCACAGTGCGACTGGGATCCATTTTGTAGTTCATCCATTTCAATTGCAAGGTACGTAACCTTGTTTCGGATGTATGCCCAAAACGGATTTTGAGCTGGTCCCACATGTCCTTAGCTGTGAGATGAACTTCAAATTCGCCAATCAGATCGTCATGCATACAATACAACATTGTAAAACGTGCTCTACGATCTTTCTTGGTCCAGTTTTGGTAGGCCTGAAAGCTTTCTTGATACTGCACAGTAGAAGTATCAATAGGCTTACCATCTGAATCCTTATCAGATGGAGGAAACTTGGCTACCGTCAAGTGTTCCAGCAGGTCTTTTCCTTCCAGAAGATATTGAATCTTCCGTTTCCAGATGTCATAGTTAGACCCATCTAACTTTTGACTAGTGGATAGTTCGGTGATTATCGCGTTGTTAGCTACCATATCTACAAGTGTTAAAAGATGGACATTAGGCACATTACTTAAAATAATTAAATTAAAAAAAAATTTCATCATTCATGTGATATGATCGAAAATTTCGCCAAGCTCATAATCATCTCATATAATCATGAATTAGAAATTTAAATAATTTAATCTCTATATTTTCATAAGAACTTTATCATGTGGACCTTCATGAGAAAATCGTTAAACAAATTAACGTTTATTTAAATATCACAGATATTTTATTGCATTGTATGTAAAACTAATTTACATTTGAATACTAATCTAAACACATATATGAAACGAATTCATATATCACTATTTACTAACTCTTATGTTGTTTGAAATATAAAACAAATGTATATTTCAATTGGGCATGTGATTAATATTAAACGCATTAATATTATGGGTATCATTACTAGTTGAAATATAAAACTAATTTACATTTACATTGGCATAAATATTAAACATATTAATATAATACCAATTTCATATATTCAAAACTAATTTGAACGATATGAATCATGAACCACATGTCACAAAAAAAAAGGTATAAAATTGTAGCCCATGACATTTTTCCAAAAAACAGCCCAAATTTTTTTTTTTAAACCCTCGACTCTACCTCTGGTTTGATAACTCTATGCCTCTCTCCAGGTTCTCAAAAGCACTCAGTCTCTTTCTCTCTGGGTATTCAACTCACCCTCACCTAGAACCCTCTCTATTCTCTCCAACCCGCACAGCTTTCTTTGGCTTCCACCCTCGATGGGTTCCCCGGCACACAGCCCAGTCCAGTACGGTCTTCACCGACAGCTCCCAGGCAGCCATGGCCGCCTTCGGCCTTCAGGTCCACCACCTAAACCACCGAGAAACAACCCATATGATGGTAACTGCAACCTATTTTTTCCTTCTAAAAAAAATCCTCGGGCCATATCTACTCACTTGTTGACAAAACCACCACCGCCATGGTGAAGATCGGCCTGTTACTAAGTAACCTAGGCCGATCACTCACCCCACACGGCACTCCTGTGGCGGCGCGTGACATACACGCGCGGCCCGTGATGGCGTTTTCGGCATAGTTTTGTCAAAAATGAGTAGATCGGCAGAGGTTTCGGGCGTGGGAGGAAGAAAACGGTCTTAAAGCGTTTTCATCGGCGGCGCGTGACTCACACACGCCACCTTTCCCCGATGGTTCTGATGGGTTCTAGGTAAGTCTCATTCCTTTGTTTTGGGGGGGGGGTTGTTCCGTGCTGTGGCAGAGAAAGAGTCGTGAAGTTCTTGACTTAGGGGGTTCAGATCTGGGGTCAGGTTGAACAAATCAATGGGTCTCGGTATTCTGGTATGACTGGCATGATTCTGATTGTTACGATTTTCATGAGCATATAAAAAAAAGGTTTTGTATATGTCTGAGCATGAAAAACATAACAGAATGTATGGTATGCTTGCATAATCGTAATGTCTCATGAATTCACACAGAATTTATATGTTAATTGAGGCATTATTGGCATTTTTGCATAAACACACACTTTTGCATACTAGCATGTAATTCAAATTCAATTGATTCATGCTTCAACCAAAAATAATCATTTCGGGACTAGCATCATGCAAGCTAGGCTCTGATACCACTGTAGGTAATTTAGGATTACCTGGATGCGGAAATTCGATTGCCCGGATCTGATGCTTGCTCGACTGCTACCCACAAAAATCGGTGGCTACCAGAGTCACCAATAAGTCACACTCCAAACCCGAGCCTCTGGGATGGTTAGGCAGTGAGAGGGAACGACAGAAAGAATTTAGGAAGTATTCTGATATTGCTTGAAAATACTTTTTCTGTGTATGTCACTTACACAAACACACATGTTTATATCCTTAAACGGAATCAGGATATAATTACTGATTAATACACAATTAATTCGCTATGTAACTGCCAAATCAAATAGGTGATTACGGCCATTATGCTTATGTGACCATTACTGGTCAATAGTACAAGAAACGATAACAGAGCATGAGTTAAAAACAGGCACAAGATGCAAAGTATTCACAAAATGAGGAAATTTTGAATTGACTACACAAAAGTATTGTTTGTGTCTTAAATGAAGCTGCAGACTTGGGGTGAAGATTTTGAATAGTGAAAAACACTTTCTTTAAGGTGCTATTTGCCCCTCTACCGGCTTTGTGAACGGTTTTGGCAAATACAATTTAGGATATTTCAAAGTCAGAATTTTCTCAAGCAGCAAATTTGAGAAACCTTCTTTTAATAATTTAGAGAGATGTATCAAGGGGAGAGAGAGACTACATCAAACATGTTGGGAAAATATACAAACACAAAGCAATTAATCTGAATAACAAAATGTTGCGTCTAATCCATTTGCTCTGATAATAAATAGTTGATTTTTGGATAAGAGCAAACAAATAAATCCAAAGAAATGAGCTAACTTTTTTGTTTTGAACCATCTAACGTATGCAATCCATACATGTCCTCCACTACCTCAATGAAATTAACAAAATTCAAAATTTTCACTTAATCCTTCTACATTGGCCTTGTGCCCATTATAAGGGCCTCGTGTTTTCTATTATGCCGGTCAAGAGTATTGATCGAACAACGGTCAACTATTTTTGCTTCTATCCAAGCCCATACCTGTCTTGTTCAAACATGTTGAATGTGAAATTTTGGTATATTAAAATTTGTCAAAGTTAACCCTTGTAAAATCAGTATGATCCTATCACAAAAAAGAGAAAAGCTTCTATTGCTTAAAATTAAAATTTGTGCTCTATAGTTTGGATCCCGTAAATACAATTGAGAGAGCTACCAAGTCAACAACAAAAAAAAATCAATCAAGTGATGGATTGGGCCTTGGGCTTGGTCATGGGAATACCCATTCTCATCATAACGTTAGCACAAAGCATAAAACAATTAGTGTAAGAAAAAGTGGACCAAATGTCCAATTTAGTTTAAAAGCACGTGCTGACATTCTCATTGTTTACACTATAGCTTTCCACTTACTCCATTTCCCCACTTAACTACAATGTGGGCAGAAGAAAAAGAACTACCTCACTCTCACTCTATAAATATTTGGGAGGTAAAACTCCATAGGGAGAATAAAAAAAGAAGAAGAAATGGACCCTAACATATTGTTTGGATTGGGATAGAGAAAGGGGAAGGGAGGGGAAGGTAATGGAGGTGAAGGGAAGGAAAGGAAGGTGATTTATACTCAACTTGTTTGGATACGTTGTAAGAGGGGATGGAGGGGAAGAGGGAAAAACTATTAAAAAAAAAAATTTCCCCTCCTTTCCCCCTCATTTTGGGGGTGAATAAAAATAAGAGGAATGGGGAGGAATGAGGAGAAAATGTTTCCATCGGTTTCCCTTCTTTCCCCCTCATTTAATATTCCCAAACAAGGAGAATATATGTTCATTAACTTTCATTCCCCTTCCCTCCCTTTCTCTCCCCTCAATCCAAACATACTGTAAAGAAAAAAAGGAGATGTACGTAAGGTGAAGAAACACCGAACAAAAAAAAATGGGTAGTAAAAACAGCAAGATTGAAGATTGAACCAGAGTAAGAAGAAATCAGAAGAAAAAGAACGATTTTAAGTAGCAAGTTCATACTCCACAAACTAAACTAGAAAATTAAAGCTTGAAGCCAAGAAGGACATGAATTTAGTGTAATCCAGTGCTTTCAAAGTCCGATGATTTCTTCTCAAACATGAATCATCAAAATAGACTTTGTAGATTTTAGATTCATAAGGATCTTGTGTTTAAAAGACTCACAAGTTGAATTCTTAAGGATCCTAGGTTCGAAAGGACTCACAAAAATTTGGGATTCAAGAGGACTCATAAATTTTGATTTGTGAGAATTGAATCATGGGTTCGGGAAAGGTTTTACTTAAAGATGGATTTTGAGATGGCTCATGACTTGGTGGTTTTGCAAGTGAACAACTTGTGGTGGAAGTGGTGAGGATGGGTGACATGACTGTCGTTCACCATTATGTCATGATGGGCTTGGACAATCAATAAATTAAAAGCAAGGCTGGAATATCGAGTCATAATGATCAATAAAACTCCACAAAGGGAGGATACCAATGCATTAAGTTCTTCAAGAACTTTGACCTCGGTTAATAAAAAGGCCTAAAAACAAGTATTGACCATAAAAGAGATGAACATCATGATGATTATATACGTGGTCAAACAAATGGGTACACAACTCATATATTGGCTTTGAAAGCCAATTGGTGTTTATATTGGAAGGTTGAAAATGCTTCCACGTAATACAGGGGACAAAAAAAAAGAAAAAAGGAAAGGGGACAATTTTAATGATGATTGTATTGTGGTATCTCATTAACCAACCTTGAATAAAAAATAAGTACGTGCTTGCACTATACAATCAAATGGCAATGATAAAAGAAGAGGAAAAGATAAATACTTGTCTTAAGGAAGTTGGGTGCTTTGGATTGAAATCAACACATCATTTAAAGTCAAACAAGTCACCATAGCTTGTAGCCATAATTCCTCAACGGATGTAAATAATATTCATACATCTACTTAAACAAAATTTACGAAAGAGGAAAAATGAAATGTGGTTATGTCAAGCATCAACTAGAATTATATTAATTTTATCTTACTAAAATTACGTTAAAAACTCGATATAACATAATCGGGTTGTCAATAATCAAATTTTCATATTTAAGTCGGCGCCCCCTTTTTTAACAAAAGCAAATTTTTCAGGCCGATTGCACCTTACTTTGCCCAAAGTAAGGCCCAAGCTCCAAGAAAAATCCAAGCCGAATATATCAAATCCTAAGTCGACAAAATGGACGAAACTTGAAGCAAAGAAAATCCAAGCCCATTAAATTTTCCTTCTCTTAGATAAGTAAATGTCTAGAGCAAATTTTGGGTTGAGAACTACGTTGATTTGATCTCATTATGAGTACTTAGGAACCCACAATTAAATTTTGGATACAATCACAAGTAAAAAAAAAATAATAAATAAGTGGACAGATCCCAAGAAGGGCTAAGTCGGCAAAAAAAAATGTATGAAATGGCTAAAAAAATTATTATAACTTAGGCATCAACGTCAAAAATCAAATGAAAAAATAAATGAAAATTGTGGCTATTAGTTTAGCCCGATTAAATAAAATTCAAGGTTAGAAACCAAATTAAATTGTAGCTGTTAACTAAGTTCAAATATATTAAAATCAAATTAAATGGTTATCAACTTAACTAGAATAAAATACAAATCAAACCAAAAGAAGTGCGGTTGGTTTGATCATCTATAAAAGAGATACACAGGCAACTCACAACAAAAAGTGAGTGCAATCTAAATTCCAAATCGAATAAAATTACCTCTCTCCTGGCTTGCACATAAAGATTGTATATGTATAGTACCCTTCATCTGAGATGCATATATAGGACACTATTTGATTCAATTAAGTTTTTGGACATGGGTGATTCATCATCAAAAACATGATAAAGGTCGGGCCAAGCTAAAAAAGAATTTTGATGATTCAAGACAAAATAAAGGAAGAAAAGTTAAACAAAATGAGTCCAAATCAGGGACTGATCTCTCGAGAGGGGGGTGCAATTAAGGGGGTCCATCCTATTGAATAGTGTCCTACTAAAAGAAAAAAACCAATGTACATTTTTGTATGTCGAAGAGTTATGTTGTGCATATTATATATTTTATTAAATTTTTGCTCAATATAGTTTTTAGCACGCTTATTGGGACCTTATTTTCTTTTTCGTTTCCGATTTGTTTATGTTAACTAATATTTGTTATTTTTCTTTCTTATGCTTTGCTTGTGTGTGATTTTGCAGAAAAATAACACCTCAAGTTACCATCAATTTTAACGAGCTTCCCACCACCATTATTGTCAAGCATTAGATGCTTAAGTCAAGAAGAAATGTCTAGATGGTCACAATGGGAGCAAGATTCGTCTTTACTGAATTTCCATTGGCAAATTCATCGGAACCACTTCGGGGTCTCGAGAGGGTAAGCAAGCCGCCTTAAGACTAACGAGCCGCTTACCAAGAAGGTGGTCAAGAACTTGAAGCTCAACAAGTGCATAAGCGACAAGCGTCGTGCTAAACTTAGCGCACCCAAGCTAGCTCTGTCACCAGCATTGGAGCTAGAGAAAACAACTTCAAGGAGGGCTTATCAACAAAGACCATCCTTTGCGACATTCGCATCAGTGTTATGCTACTCAACCCAGTGCCCGCTCCCTGCTCCAAGCAAGTTTCAACTTGGAGGGCACCCTAACAAGGGAGGCACTAACAACTTGAGCAACAACCCAACTAAGGCAAGATTGGGTCCAGTCTAGCCCTAAATAAGCTCGGGTCCCTACATCAGCCCCAAGGAAAGTTTGGTGCCCTACATCTAATAGGAAAGGGGGCAAAACCAAGTACACAACCCCTAACCTTGAAGAACCCTAATAAGTTATTTGGGGAAAGAACCTCAGGAGTAAAAAAGGCTCCTCCAGTATGCTCGACAAGGCAAATCTTAATAATGACTATCCCCATCGATATTCCCATAGTTGAGGTAATGGTGTCCTCTATGAAAACAACACCTAGAACTCCAAATGTTAAATTTATCAAACCTTCAGTCTCAAGCACCCTTATTATGGTGCCAAGACCTCTACAAGTTAGGGAGGCTCCTCCTCCTCTAGTTCCTGAAAAAGGCTAGAGGATATTCCTTTCTAGATCATAGAGTCAAAGTTACTTGACCTCAATAGGGGTTGAATCACACGTATATAGTGGGCTGATCACAACACAAAGGGATAAAGCATTAAAATATGCTGAGGTAACCTTACAATCTTCAGTCACCATTCTCGATTAAGGGAAGGACCAACTCGAAGAATAGAATGAGGTTACAAGTCCTATTTTTTATAACCGCAAAATGCTCTTCTAAGAAGATTAGTCATTAGTTGTCATCCCACAAGACTAAATTATCGAGGATGATGAGGCTGAAGCATGCCAGTCTTAGTGGCCAGCACTCCAAGTCTTAAGAAACAAATGCAACAACTACATCGGAAGCTTGCAGAAAAAGAGATTGAAATAGCTGACCTCACTACTCCCTCTTAAAACAGGGCGTGCGAAAAAAACTAATGAGGTTAGCAGTAGCCACATAGTTGTCACTCTATAAGATATCAAGGAGTTGATAACCTAAGGGATCGGGGAGCCCAAGCATCCATGAATCCACCAGTGTTGAGATATAGGAAGCCATATCCAAGTCATTATGATTCGGTTCCTTTCCCCAAAGGTTACTAGAATCCTAACTTTGAGAAGTTCAACGGAATAAATGGGTCACACAAGAACATTTGGCCTATTTCTACTAAGTGCGTGACAAAACTGCCTTAAATGATGCATTATTAATTAGACAGTTACTACAATCCCTCAAAGGGGCAGCGTTTATGTGGTATACTTAGCTTCAATATGGGTAAATTCACACTTAGGTTGACCTTCAAAGGGCATTCTTAGCTCACTTCGTGAGTTCTAAATGAAGGGTTTCCATAATAAACCTTGCTAACACACACAAAAGGCTAAACAAGAGTGTAAATAACTTTATTACAAGGTAGAGGAGTCTAAGCTTGCAATGCCCAAAAAAGCTAAGTGAGTAATCAACAATTCAAATGCGTGCCAACAACTTAGACATTCAAATTACTACATACGTTGGCACTACTACTCAAAACTTTGATGCCCTCGTGTCTAAGGCAAGCTATGTAGAAAGATGACTTTCCATCTGAAAAGCACACAACCTAAGAGGGAAGAAAGCAAGAGGCTAACCAAGAAAAGAGAGTTCCATAGCCACCTTTATCAAAACAAGCCCAAAGTCATCCAATGGAGAAAACATCAACAAAAATGGCAAAGCTAAGCAAGAGGACGAAAGCTGACTACTCGCCCTCTAAGAAAGGAAGGAAAAGAAGTATCTCTTCAATGATGATAAAGTTCGAGGGATATTTGATGAGTATATGGTTCCAAAAACAATCTCTTTCCTAGAGCCAAAACGACCTGCCAAAGTCAACAAGACAAACAATCCTAAATATTACTCGTACAGTAGGATTGTTAGCCACCTCATAAAGCACTATTATTCATCAAGGAAATAATCCAAGATATAATTAGGAGGGGAGAAATCAAGATAGGAGGAGATTCACACAAAGAGCCACCACATCCTCAAATGCAACCTCAACTATTGAACAATGTAAGGACCCCACCCCAGGGAACCTATCCCAGGTTACGGTCCCCCCACAAATGGTTAGACTTGTTTGCTGGGTGTTTATTATTTTATTTTGTTTTCTGCTTTGGAATTTAAAACTACTTGTTAGTTTTTTCTTTTTCTAAAAAATCAGATTCTGGAAGGTCAATTGGCTGGATCGGGAGACTAGACTAGAATTCTAATCCTAGGAACTTTGCTTGGTTCCGAGGCCAGAATTAGGTCTAATTCCCAAATATGGTTCCTGGAAGTATTCACTACCTAATCTAGGAATTGAATGCAAGTAAGATCCAAAAAGCTAGTGCTGGGCGTATGTCCTAGTCCAAACAATGGTATTGTCTCAAATCCAAAATCCTTCTACCTAACAGTAAAGTAATAATAAAAACATAAATTAGAAATAGGACGAAAGTAATGAAATTAATTAATAGAATCGCCAATGAATTGTAGGAAAAACTTACAAACAAAATCTAGTTTTTGAATCAAACCATAAACCAATAGCGACATCAAAAAGAGAAATTGAAAGGGATAGTTGATTTGCTTCAAAAACTTTTTGAAAGGCCCCCCGAGTAATCTCTTGTATAGGGACCATCTTAATTCTATAGGCTTGAACCAAAGATTTAGATTCAGGGGCAATGATACGATGATATGATGGGGTGCATCACCATCATTGCCTATCATCACTAACAGTCTCTACTATTCAATATGGGAAATCGGATTTGAATTACACTATCATATAATCATGTAGCATATTATTATGAATCACATTAAGCGGGTGTTTGGTTGCAAGAGCTGTTTGGGTTAAAAGAGTTTTTTGAGGGAGTTTTAGCTATTTTGACTTATCAAAGAACGAATATATTGTTTGGTAAAGGGTTGTTTGGGTTGTTTGAAATAGCTGTTTGGACCCAAACAACTCTTTTGCAAAAGGCCATTCCCAATAGCCTTTTCTAAATGGCTTTTTGTGGAAATGAGCTAATTGCCAAGATTTTGGAGAAATTACATGTGTGCCTTCAAATGTTATGTTACCTATTATAATAGCCTTGCAATTAATTTGTTATATGATCAACATAATTACATAGTATCATGATACGTATCTTATTTCTATTTTACTTAATTGTCAGTTACTTATTTATTCATGTGGGTTATTTGATTTATATTTTACTTATATAGTTCATTTGAACTTCGTGTAAATAGTAATTCATACGAAAAGAAAAATTATGTCCAATAAATAACAAAATAAATTTATAAGTCATGGCTATTATGCAAATATAGATTCAAACTAAAAGGAAATTGAGGCAAATAATGAGTACAAATTATAGAGAATTAGTAAGAAAATAAGATATAAATTAAGGTAATTTGTACAGATAACATAAATTTCCTTATTGTTGAAAATAAACTTAGATGACCAACAAATAAAAAATAAATTCAGTTAAATAATAGATTAGAGACATGGGCATGTATGGGATTTTAAACATATTTTTTATAAATAGCTTGTTTTACCTAACACCTTATTTAGAGACAGTTAACTCAAATAGCTAATAGAAATAGCTGATTCAAATAGTTAACAGCTAATAGCTAATACAAACAGTTAACAACTAATAGGTATTTTTCAATAGGGTTTAAATAATGCAAAGATGTACAATTTTTGGTTAAATATAAAGTAAACAATTACAGTGGATGAAAAACTACCTAAATATTACATATTTGGCAATTTGATTCATAAATCATAAATAGAGATGAACTAAGAGGATAGATAGAGGATGAGAATTATGTTCTTAGGATGACCCACCTAATTTTACCTAGGAACCTAGCAAAGTGATACCTCTTAACGATCAATCAAATCTCTTATTCTCAATGTTGTCAATGTCTCTCTTGGGATTTTGCCTTTGTCATTTCTAGTACTATTCTGCTAGAAATATCTAGCAATGTTTTTCAATTCTTTCTAATTTATGCCTCTAACCCCAGACTAGCCCTGCTTTTTATAGTGGCTGTTGGAATAGTTGAATCAGTTTAGAGAAAGGAGACTTGTCTCTAGTCTCATTAAGCTTAACCTAAATATGTGCACTAATTCAGTTAGGATTTAATTTTCTAAGACACATTTTAGATATGGAACAGTACTTAGAAAGGGAAGACTACAGAGCCCGGTCGGGTTGCAAGACGGGTCAGGCTCTACTAACAACTCAACCGGGTTGCTGGACTAGCTGTAGATGGCTCAATTTATTTTGACCATGACTTCATCATCTGACCTTTGTTTTTGAGTGTTTTTTTCCCCTTGAAAGCTTATTGGGTCTAGTTTCTAATAAAATTATATTGGTAATATTTGGATAATTTTGGAAGAAGATATAAGTGAAATAGTGAACATATGTCTTTTTCAGCACACGTCTTAGTAATCGACTTTTATCTTTTCTGTTGCTTATCGGATTTTAGCATATAATATGTCACTAGAAATTTTATGTAATAAAGAATACTAATATCTAAACTCAATAATTTTATGCTCCCTAGAATAAATCTCAATTACATGCCGAATACTATCAATTTGGGCCTATTTGGTCTCTTTTGTTTTTCTATTTAGACTTAATTTTTAGAGATTACTCTGTTGGGCCCTCAAATACATAAGTTATGGTGTAATTTTTATCACTGAGAAATCAAAAATATGATGCCATTTTTAGGCATATACAGTAAGCTCCACTTTGCCTGGCCTGAGTAAGGTGAAGGTTAAAGTAAAAGTCTTCACTTATAGCTGCTTGTTGGTTATGTCGATGTAATACACGAACCTGGCCACTAAGGGTCCTGAGACTCAACGTCTGCCAACTTTTGCCGTGATGGTGGCTAATGATGGGAATTCCAAACCTGGTCACTGAGTGTCATAAAATTTGACGCCTGCCAAATTTCATTGTGATAGTGACTTGATGATGTGAAATCTAAACCTGGCCACCAAAGTTCATGAGTTTTGGCATCCGTCAAGTCTTGCCATGACGGTGGCTGATGATGTGAAATCTAAACCTATCTGCTGAGGGTCCTGAGATTTGGTGTCTGCCAACTTTCGTCGTGACAATGGTTGAAGATGTCCCATTGTGTTAGGAGCCAGCAATGTTGTTAAAATGTCCCATTGTGTCAAAAGCCAACGATGTTGTTGAAATGCCCCATTGTGCCGAAAGCCAGTGGATTTTGATGTTAACCACTCATTGGTTTAGCAGACATTTTGCTGATCTAGCAGACCTTGATGTCAACCTTTTGCCAATTTAGCGAACTTTTTCTCAGTAAAACAGTTCTTGACCTTTTGCTAGTCCAGTGGTTCTTGATATTGACCTTTCTTCGGTCTAACAGTGTCAGATTTGGTGGAGTGAGAACCTAAAGACCTATAGCCAAGTCCCTATGAACTTGTTGGCTTCTGAGCCCTAAAGATCTCTTCCATCTTGACTTTTTACCACTCAGGTGTTGATATCGTTCCCTTTTGATGGTAGCTTGTTAAATGTTTAAATCTCTTACACATTGAATTCCCAAGGATAAAGAGGATGAGGTGTCTCCTACGACTGGTTACCTGCTAAGTTGAAGTTATGTTGATATCCTTTCCATAAGGATGTAGGTGAATTGCCCAAGGTCGATGATGACTATGTAGAGCCCGCTTTAAGAATGGAGCCCCTACTTTGACCGAGCCTAATTAAGGTGAAGGTCAAAGGATAGATATCTTTCATGACAGTTGTTTATGCAATCTTAAGAACCTTTAATGTAGGTTCATTGCTAACTGGGGTTGTGCGCTTTCCTATAGGCCTGCTGTCATGCCTGTGGCACGCTTCTTCGATCTATGGTTCCTAAGTGATCAAGGAAAAAGGTGGGATAGTAAGTAGGCTAAAAATCCATATATTGATGCAAATGCACTTGCTGATCTAGGTAAGACTATACATGCATGATGACTATGTAGACTCAATTGTGCTGGCTATGCAGGCATGTGATGACCTTGCCTTGTATACATGCAGGTGGAGATTTCATACTAAGTTTGGGGTCCATTAGATAAGGCCCGATTAAGGTATAGGAGACTGGTGGATTAGGCACAGTGGTGTTAGGCTACGAAATATAATAGGTTAGGCCATGTCATCGTATATAAGTTGCTCAGGATAGGGAATCCTTCTGTTAACGGAGGAGTAACTTTTAATGTTCATTAAAGTGCTCATTTTCTGAAGCAGCCCCCAATTTCTATTTATTGTAATAGAAGCCTAGATGTGTGTGGATAGTGGTAGCCACCAAGTTTTGTTTACTGTTGCAGAAGCCCTAGATATGTAAGGATATTATAGCCGAAGATGTCGTGGCTAGTTTTGGTTAAAGTAGCTCCCAGTCTTGTAGAATAAATGTGAGCCTTCCTATGTTAGGAAATATTTACTAGTTGCTAAACTCTAGTTATGTAGAGATGTAGCAGAGAAAAATATCTTTGTTGGTGCTGCCCACAGTTGGTTCTAGTAAAGAATATGGTTATCTCCTTATCAGGAAATACTTACCATGACAGAAGCCCTAATTGTGTTCGAAAACATAAGGGACCCCCTGTCTTACATAATGGATGGGTGTCCACTTAAAAAGGATGAGAATATAAAGTGGGCATCTACTGAATTGAATTTGCAGTCATGGTTGGGACCAGGAGTCCTACATTTTGGAATGGAAGTGAGATTAGGGGCTAAAATGACTGAGAAGTAGTGGTAAAGTGAGTGAATGATTTGTCCAAGTCTAATTTGGTGGGTATAATATAATGCCTCATTTTCCTCAAAAACCAAGGTTTTATTGTCACTCTCCTTTTGCCAAGTCTTCCTTTTTACGTTTTGGACCAACTGCTCTCCTTTTTTTTTCTTTTTTTTGGTGGACCAGAGGATTTAATGTAAATAAATGTTCATGACCAGGCCTCTTTTGAGGTTGCCTATGTATCCAATGTGGAATCATGTTGATCGTACTTCATGAATAAGAACATGTAGCTTAAAGGAGGGATGCTTTCAAGAGGAATTTTTAAGGTAGGCTTCAGGTTTAGGGTACCAAAGAAAGGGAGTTGTCGTGAAGATTCAAATGACCATTATGAACTTCCCAAGGTTGTCGGATGATGCAAATCTGTAATTTTTCATTTCTTTATTCTCCTTCTTTTTGAGCTTTCTCTTTTTCTTTTATCTTTTTTTCTTGGTTTTTTTTTCTTGGACAGGACCATTTGGGCCAAACTTTCTTCTTTTTGATTGCTGATTTTGATATCACCTGTGACACGCTCCTACTTCCTAGATAGGTTAGATGTGTCTATGAAAGAAATAGGCTCATTTAAAGGCATCAAAGGGTTCTACGTGGTAACTTTTCAAGTTTAACGTAGGAATAACGTGGGTTGTCAAAAAAATGCCTCCCATCTTAGGCATCTCCTTTAAAGATGCATGACTTATTATAAAGAAATTTTGATATTTCACTTTTTATATGACAGATTAAAATCCTTAGTCTTCTTCTTTTGTTTTTTTCCTCTTTCCTTCTTCTGTCTAGCTCACCTTATGAGGTTTTTAAGCTAGCCTCTATGTTTTCTTTCTTTTTCTTTATTTTTTTTTCAACCCTAATTCGTCATAGGATGGAAGAATTCTAGAAAATGGAGTATATGGAACTCAGAAAAGAAGATATTTTATTAACAATCAAGGTTACATCAAACCCGGACTTCGGATTGGAAAAGTAAAGGAAATTTCAAGACTCAAGACACGACAACAAACTCAATATCAACATATTCTCCCGATTTGGGCTAGTTTTAGGTCCTTTCACGTGGAGACTCCTCTTCCACAAGCATGCACACATTCTTTAATGTCATGAAGTTTTTGAATGGAATGAACCTTAGATGTTGCCTATATATGGGCTGTCAGTTCATGATAAACAACATTACTTGATCAGCCTTCGATGGTCGGTTCGCCATATGAGCGGCCTTTCCCTTCTATATCAAGTAAGGAACTCAGAAAAACTTTCCTTTTTCTCTTGCTTAATTAACTCCAGGTCTCTAAGTGTAATTGGGAGGTCAACGTTGTAATTGGGAGGTCAACGTTGTATGAATACTCACATAGGAACTCTTTTCATAGATCACCCTAGTTCATAACCTTTCATGGCTCAATAGTATTGTACCTCTTCATCATATCCTTGTTAAATGTCCAAGGGAAAGATCATGCTGAAGATATCTTTGTCAATTCTTTTTGAAATAATTACATTAATAAAGTTTCTCATATGAAGGTGAGGATTTTCAGTTCCATGTAACTTGATGTCTGTTATGGTGAACTTTGGAGGTAATTTCATTTTTGTAATCGAAGTGAATCTCATATAATCATTAAAGTAATTGTTAAACCTAGAAGAAGCCTTAAGTAGTTGTTCTACTTATGGATCAGTTTGACAAGTGTTCTTTTCCGCTTCTTCTTCCTTTCTTCTTCTTACCTAGCTCTCCCTTTCCATCATCTTCTCCGTCTTCGTTACGAGGTTTCACTCCATTTTCCTTTAGGGTGCCCTTAACAAGGTAGTGGTCATCAATTCCATCTTCTTTCAACACTCCTCTATTCCACTTTGCATTGTCTCTACCATCTTCATAAGTGAAGTGATCTCGTTATTCCTAGCCATTGGAATTGGTGAGGGATTGGACCTTGACTTTGATCTCGACCTTGGCAATGACCCAGTAGGTGGAGTTTTTTTGGATTGTTCTCGAGATAGAAGTCTCCCAATCAGTGAACTCTGCTTATATGCTTTTCTTAGGTGTCTATATCCTCTTCAACAATGTCATGGTTGAGAGGAGTTGAATTTTGTTGATGTGAATAATGGAAATGAAAGGTCAACAACATTAGCTATGGCAGAAGGAAGTGGTTAATGACTTGCAGTCTAATTAGGGAGTAGATAAGGTTATGAAGTTATATTTAGGCTGTTGGTTTTACATGAAATCGGGTCTCACTATAGACTACTCTAAGTTGGGCTTAGATAGCAAATCTATAGACCTAATTGTGCATATAAGTGTGGCTCATGTGAATCATGGGCCTAGACTATGTCTAAGCATGACTATAGTCTAGTTTCCCTAAAGTGGATTAGTTTATGCTTATGGATGGATCTAGATGGACATCCATGAAGTCTACACTAAGGAAATAGGATGCATGGACCATGGAATTATACATGGATCAAACATCCAAGTCTTAATTAAACTTATGCATTATGAATATGACGCATGATTAGGTGCAACTTAGAAGATTAAGGCTCTAAAGGTCTAATAGGCACCATTACAAACATTGGACCTAGATGAACTCATGGACAATGTATGATGAGGTGAAATGATGAATGAATCTTTATCCCTAAGTATCCTACAACTGATGTGCTAAGACCCTAAATAGACCATGTTAACCCATGAACTGAGACAGTGTGTCGACAGCCTAGGGCACTGACTTTATCCTCTAAATGCTGACTTGCAGGGGACTCTAAAGCTGAGTGACTAGACTGGACTTGTACTACAGTATACTAAAAGTGTTTCTTATTGGGGCCTAAGACTGATTTCTTGAGTTTTACCTTTTTTTTCCTAAGTCCAGACTCAGTTAAATGTAAACAGACTCTTTAGGGTACCGACTAGGTTCCATAATGGCCCAAACCTTACTTCTGCCCTTCCGAATTCTAACTTAAGCCCAAACTCCTGGAATGGGCCTAATTTCTACACCATACTAGACAAATACTAACAAGCAGGCTCTTTTGAACATCCAAACAGGATTTTTAAAGCTCGATTAAACCTCTCATTATGACCTTTTGTACCCTAAACTAAGGCTAGAACCTATTTGGGTCTGAGATAAAGAGCCCTTAGAGCTTTGTTGGCCACAAATCCACTTTGATTCCTAAACCTAGTCATTAATTTTGACCTTTCCTAACCTAAGCCATCCTAAGACCTAGAGCATCAATACATTGTCCTTAGGGTTAGGGAAGTTGAATGATACAAAAAAGCATTCAAGCGCACATATGAGTCTCATTCCAAGTTAGAGTTACAAGTTACAATGAAGTGCCAGACAATCATTTCATGACCCAAATGCTTCGTATGCCACTAATAGGGTGAATGGTGAGAATGGAAGATTTTGGTTGCTTTAGTAAATCATGTGGATTGGGAAGTGTATTGCGAGTGGGTAGAACAACTATATGCTTAGTTGAGTCTAATGGACCCATTGAGTTAACCGATTGATCTTCTTAGAAGTAATAGTACGGCTTGCCTAGAGGCGTTGTTAATCCTATAAGGGTAGCACATTTTAATGCAAAAATGCCTAATTCAGGTGTAATTAAAATAATTTCAAATTTCAAATCTCAACCACTTTAGAAAAACGTCCCTAGTGGAGTCACCAACATAAAGATCCTAGCCCTAGGGAACCTATCCTGGATCGCATTCACTAACAAGTGGTCAGACTTATTTGGTGGGTGTTCATTATTATTTTTGAATTAAATCTGATTTTTTAAAAAAATTTCAAGAAAACGGCTCAGGGTGCTAAATTACAGGTTCGACCTCGAGAACTAGGTCGTGGTCCTGGTCTAAGAACTTGACTGAGTTCCTAGGCTAGAGCTAGGTCCACTCCTTCTAGCTTGATCTTGACAGTAATGTCTAGCTGGTCCAAGAATCAAGATAACAAGGCTACTCTAAGAACCTGGCCGATTTTGTGGGCTAGAGCTAGGCCCCAAATTCTGCTCTAGACAGTATTAATGTCTACATCTTGAACCAATAGCTTGCCCATTCTAGAAATATGACATAAAAGAAAATAAATGAAAAAAAATAAGGAAAGGCAATGAACTTTAATTAATAGGGTCGTTGCAAGTTTTAGGAAAAACTTATAAACTACTTTTCGAAGTAAACCATAAACCAATAGGGACAACTAAAACGAACACCAAAAGGGATAGTTGATTCTCTTCAAAAAGGCTTTTGAAAAGGTCCCCGAATGATCCCTGGTATGGGGACTATCTTGACTCTGTAGGCTTGAACTGAGTATCCAAATTCAGGGGTGATAGTTTGGTGATATCATGAGGTGCATCGCATCACTGTTTGTCATCACTGATAGTTTGTATGATTAAAATGGAAAATTAGATCTTAATTACATAATCTCAAAATCATGTAACATATTAGTCTGAATCACATTAAACAACGCAAGAGGTATAGTTTTTAGTCCAAAATAAAGACGACAATTATAGCCGATAGGGAATTATCTAAAGATTGCATCTTTGGTAATTTGAAATCATAAATCATAAATAGAGATGAAGTAGGAGGATAGAGAGAGGATAAGAATCACGCCCTCAAGATAACCTACCTGATTTACCTATGAATCACATAAAGTGATAACTTTTAAAGATCAATCAAATACCTACTTCACAATGCTCCTAATGTCTCTCTTGGGATTTTGCTATTCTAATTTCTAGTATTATTCAGCCATAAATCTCTCACAATTTTTGCCATTCTTTCTAAATCCTAGTGTTAGCTAATGCTGAAATGATGCCTAGTTTGTGCCTCTAACCTCTGGGGTACCCCCCTTTTTATAATGGTTGTGGGGATATGCTGAATCCATTTAGAGAAAGGCGACCTATTCTAGTTTCATCAAGCTTAATCTAAACGATTCAGATAGGATTTTGTTTTCTAAGACACTTTTTAGACATGAAAATGGGCTAAGAGAGGGAAGACCACAGAGCCCGATCGGGTTCCAGCTAGGCTAATTACCGTTCGAGTTAGGCTCTATTAAGTAAGAACCCTGTTGGGTCCCTACGTTGGGCTATAGGCAACTCAATTTATTTTGACCATAACTTTGTCATCCGACCTTCAATGTGAGTGATTCTTTTTCTTCTAAAAGCTTATTGAGTCTAGTTTATAATAAAATAGTTTGATAAATTTTGGATGACTATAGAAGAAGATATAAGTGAAAAAGTGAACATATTTCATTTTCAGGACTCATTTTCGTAATCAACTTACATATTTTCAATTTGGCACTTAATATGTCATTAAAAAGCTTATTTAATGAATGAATATAGATAGCTAAGGTCAATAATTTTATGCTACCTAGAGTGGATCTCAATTGGATGCCGAACACTGTCAAGTTAGGCCTAGTTGGCCTCTTTTGTTTTTTGCTTTCGAACTTAATCTTTAGAGATCACTCTATTGGGCCCTCAAGTACGCAAGTTGGGGTATGATTTTCATCATCGGGTAATTAAAAATTGGATGCCATTTTTAGGCATCTACAAACAGAAGGATGACTCTTATGCATCATCCTCAGAACTTAATGAAGGGATTCTAACGGTGTCATTACCACCTCAAGGAGTGCCTATCAAACTTTTTTATCGATGATGATGTGGTAATAGTGTGGCCAATTGTAGATATCCGTTACCCTTCACCAGGAGCACCAATCTTATACGATTTCTACCTAGACCCATGTCTAGAGGCATGGGCGACATTAAATGATTATGATGATGGCGACTTCGGTTGGCCAACTTCAAGAGGAGTCAATTTCGTTAAAAGTGGCCTAAACTTCTCACTCTTAAGGAAAGTTCGAGGTCAGAAGCCACCACAAATGAAAATAAGAGAAACAAAAAGAAGAAGCCAAAGGCCAAAAAGAAGTTGGAGATAACTTTCGAAGATGAATACACACCGCTAATTAAGACCCCTTTAAGTTTATGTGATTATATCCCTAAGGGTTCCTTCGGTAGTTGTTCGTCCAATGATGATAACAACCTGGAAGATGAAGCGGTCCAATGTTGCATGGCTTCTTGGGCTCATGAGTTGTAGCACTCGGGATTTTTCGCCCCTTCATTAAGCCGATTGCACTATTTTATATCGTTATAAAATCGTATTTGGGTTGTTTCGATAAAATGAAATAATATTGTTAGATTTATGAGTCTACTTCCACAAGAGGGGGGGTGAATTGTGGTGTCTGATTTTCGCGTTATAAGTAATAAACACCCTGACTGAGGTTGTTCTCAGATGACGAACACCCTGTTGACTTGTTTGCAGGGGGTGTTTTCAGATATTGCAAATACGAAAATCACCAAGATAAATGCGGAATTAAAGCACACACAATTTTTACGTGGAAAACACCTCTAGCCCAACTGAGGTGTGAAAAACCACGTCCTACCTCGTGTAGGCTTTTAACCACTTCACTATAACCGGGCTTAACTCGTTACAAATGTAACACACCTTGTTACAACTTGCAACCACGTAATCTCCTTCTCAAGGCAGATCACACCACGTCCAAATCTCACCAGATTGGACACGTCCAAAGTCCACATGACTAGGACACACTCACTAACTTTTGACTGATCTGAGATCAAGGTCAAAAACACCTTACTGGGGTGCTTCTCACTAAGCAGATGTAAGGTACAAATGAAGATCCTATTATGCCAATATATTGAAAGCTTGCTTTAAACACAACTTGAACTGGTTTTTCTTTTCTCAAGTGAAGCTCAAAAATTCTTTTCACTAGAAAAACCTCTTTTGAAATTTTGCCTTTTGGGAATGTTGTGTTTCAAGATTTCTTTTTTTGCTTTCTTCTCTCTATAGCTCAGTATCTGTCTCCTTTTTAGTGAAAACGGAGCTGTTTTTAACCATAAATTCCAACGGTCAAAAACCAAGGAGAGGAAAGGAAATCACCTAAGTTTGGAAGGTGATTTTTTAAGAGAAAAAACTCCCAACGGCTAGTGATAAAACATTTCTCAAAATCTAAGGGATTTGTTATCTTAAGAGATAACCTTTATCTCCTTATAGCCGTGGGTAAGCTTTAAGTAAGGCAACCAGAAATCTTTAGCATTTTAAAAACTTTATCACATCCGAAGATATGGGCAGAGAAAATCTTCCAATTTTGGCAAATCTCCCAAAATCTATTTTCCCAAATCTCCCATAATATATTCAAGAAATATATTTTCCAGAAGAATAACATTTGAAAATATTCTGGAGATTTTGGCCAACCGAAATAATAATTTCAAGGATAATCGGGTATGGCCACTTCAGGTCAGAAACACCCTAGGCACCCTGTTTGCAGGGTTGTTCGCAGTCTGGTGTTCTGAAGCACTTAGCGCAAATACCGATTCAAGAGATGTTTAAAAAGCTTTTTCAATATTGGCATATTAACAAGAGTCTAAATAAATAAAGCCTATATACCCAAGACTTCTTGTTTGAATCTTGTCCAAGATCCGTAGAGCTGGTGTGAACATCAAGGCTACCTTGTTTGCTGGGGTTGTTCTTTGCACCGCTAGAGAAGCTGCTGGGAACATCAAGGCTACCTTGTTTGTTGGAGTTGTTCTTTGCATTGCTAGAAGAGCTGCTGTGAACATGCCTTACAACCAACTGTAAGATGGCGTTCTTGACTTAATGTAGAATCACCAATTTAAAACCTGTTTTAAGGACTTGTTCTCACATGTAGCAAACCAGTTAACACAGTAAAGATTACAAACACCAGTTAGGCCTGTTTGCAGATCATGTTTGGAGCAACACTACTTGGACACATTTTTACACTTGGATTTGTTATCATCAAAACTTGAATATAATAACTCAACAAATATCGATGTAGACTGCTTAAGGGCTGATTTTATTGAAAGGAATATTATTATTGGTTTTATTGTTATTAAGGAGGGTCATTGGGTACCACATTGAGTAGATTCCCGAATACAATTAGAATGTCGAACCTTGGGAATAATCCTGCAATTTATTGAATCGAACCTTAATATAATCAAAAGGCGAATAAACCGCCCAATGATTATATTAATGGTTACGGTTTAAGAGTGGAGGTTGGAAATTGGATTTACGGTACAACGGGTTGGTGTTTCTATCAGTGGCTAATTAAAAAAAAAATAAATGAAAAAGGGGCCAAAGCCCCTTCGTTTTTTTCGGGCAGCAGATCGCGAAGAAGGGGGGCTCATCGACCCCCAGCCCCGCCACACAGACACACACACCAGTAGAGAGAGAGAGAGAGGGGGGGGGGGGACGTGCAGGGCCGCCGGCGCCCCGCCGTCCCACACCTCGACCAACCTCCAAACCGGAGGTAGAAAGGCAGACGGCGGGAAGGGGAGGTTGCCGCGAGTCTCAGTGGCTCCTCCCGGGCTCGTCGGTGACGGCGGTTCGATAGGAGGACGGAGCTAGCGGATGGGGAGCAAAAAGGGTTGAATCGAGCCCGCACCGAGCCAACCCAAATGAAACCTTTAAATGGGTCTTTTAGCTTGGATTCGAGGTGGGTTTCCTCTTCCTGCTGATTATTGTTAAATTCGATGAAAGTTTACTAAATATAGTTTGTTCAGGTTGAATTTGAGTTAATTATCAGTAATTCGAGGAGATTGTAACGTAAAATGAACATGCCTAAAAATATATATATTGATTGTACTAAACGAAAGTTTATCGATTATACGTCGTTTATCGATTATATGAAGTTTATTGATTATATAAAGTTTATCGATTATATGTGGTTTATCGATTATATGAAGTTTATCGAATATTTATATAAAGTTTATCGATTATATGTCGTTTATCGATTATGTGTAGTTTAGCGATTATATGTATCTGTTGATTATAGTGATTGCATAGAAAGGATATAGTTATGAATGCTAATTGTGAATTAAGGATTGACCAATAAGGCTAGTTAAGCCTTTATAGAAGTAACAGTTAAGGGCATTGATATCACCATTAACGTTGCCTCCGAATTTATGATTATATATGTGTAAATATCAAAGCCATGTTTGAAATTCATTGCAATCGTGTAGATTTTGGGAATCGGTTGGTGATATGATTTTATGATGTGATCTTACATGCTATGTGAAACCTTTTTCCCCTGAATTGATGAATGCGTGAGATGGCATTGAGTTTTAAGTTTTGGAGTTTCTTAAAAGCTCATAAATGCTTATTCACACGATTTCCAAGCGTTTCTAAATGTTTTATCGGTCGCCTATTTTAATTGACAAGTCGGTGGTAACGAAATAACCATAAATTTTCGGATTGATCAACCGAATGAGTCAGGTGACCAATCGATAAGTCTAGGGATCCTTTTGAAAAGAAGTTAAGTAATAAGCATGGGTTGCATTGCATCAATTGGATTCTTAGCATAACCAACCCAGTACCCCCCTTTAAATTTCACATATAACTTCAACTTCAATGTTTCAAAGTTCAGTGTTTATTGCTCTGCCATTAGGCGGAGGCTTCAGAGTTCAGTGTTTCATAGTTCTGCCAATAGGCAAAAGTTCCAAAGTTCAAAGTTCATAGTTCTGCCAATAGGCAGAAGTTCCAAAGTTCAAAGTTTATTAGCAGAAGTTCCAAAGTTCAAAGTTCATAGTTCTGCCAATAGGCAGAGGTTCCAAAGTTCAATGTTCATAGTTCTACCACTGCGCAGATGATTCAAAGTTCAACGTCTCATGATTATAGTTCTATCAAATGTTTTATAGTTCATCAAATGTTTTACAATTCTATAGTTCTATCAATAGGTAGAGGATTCAAAGTCCATATATCCTATAGTTCTGCCAACAAGCATGTAGAGACCTTACTAATCACATGACATAGTATATGTTTCACTGTATGGTTATCGTTCCATGTTATAGCGAGGGAATTCACTCCTATATATGACCTGTTACTGTATGGTGTAGTGGAATCATCAATTTAGTGATTGCATCGCATTGGACACAATGATGGTTTTAGTGTAATTGCTAAGTTCATATAGCCTATCACCTAATAGCGTCTTCAATGAACTTTAATGATTAGATATGGCATAAATTATATGAACTAAAATCGGCCTTACTAATGTACTGAGCATTATGTACAAAGCTTTAGCGATTGATGGGTAATATATATAAGTCTTTCGTAATAGAAATCCCTGCAAGTAGTGTTTATAGGCTAAACCCCATTTATTTTTATTGAGTTACGAGTTCATATGCATGTATTATGGCAAGTTTAGTGAGTATAGCTATTCTCAAGTTTAAGCTGTTGGTGCAAAGGCTATTTTTCTTGCATTATGATTGGAACACATTGTACAATAGGTGAGTTCTTCAAAGAGAAGGAATTATGAACAACGGTTGTAAGTTATTATTGCACCGAAGCCATTGTTTTAGGGGAGGGGGTTATCCACTGAGCGATAATTGCTCATTCTCATCCATTATTGTTCCCTTGCCAAGTTTCTGCAATAGTAGGTAAAGGTCGGTCCAAATAAGTGGAGATGGAGTCATTGCTGTCCTAGGAGTAGAACGATATGCTTGTATGTGAGTTGTAATATGTATTATGATGTATTGGGTTGTAATTTAAGTCCTTGTCTGCTTGTTTCGCATAGCATCTCGAGTCGCTCTGTATGGCCACGTGAGCCAACCATCGAAGTTGCCAACATGTCTTAGTGAAGGCTGTTTATGGTTGGGATGTAAACCCCAATACTCCAGACATGTGGTCCGCGGAGTTGTACTTTTCATTGTCCATTTGTTTTCGCGTTGAATTGCACTGGTTGTTATGCTCCGGGCGGGTGGCTCATAGAGCTATGAACTCCAGTGGGTAGCTGTTGAGTTAGTGACTTAGTTCTTTATTGCTGTTTTCACTGCATGGAATTTATTGTAAGGCTTTAAGCTTGAAAAATGGTCAGTTTTCAGGCAAAACTCTGTCCGTTTCATCCTAGGATTTAAAGAAAAATGTTAACACTCATAGCCCTAGGGTTGGGGGTGTTATATGAGTGGGAAGAAGTAAAGGCCAATTCGGTGAACACCACTCAAGAATTGAGCCAAGAGACTCATCGGTCCGGTCGTCAACTCCAACCACTAGAAGTAGGTAAAAGGCGAAGGAAAAGAAGAATGACACTAAAAAATTGATAACATCAGGGAATACTAATGAACAAAGTGAAGAGGAAGTAATCCCATCAAGCTCAAATAACAACGGTGCCTCCAAGGATAAACGGTTGACCAAAGAGCCTAAGGATCTTCCCATCCCGGTGCCTTTTCAAGTTCACCGAGGGTCTTATAAAGAGAGAGTTGGTTATGATGTTATCTCCCTTCTCAAGTAAATACCAGCATGTCTAAGTGTCTATGATGCCTTACAAATGTCAAAGGAGCTAATAAAGGCACTCATTTAGGCTTTGATGGATCTTGATGATGATAAGAAACCATGGAGCATATCATTTTAGGGTCATTTTGATGCGTTTTTAGGGGATTCATAAGTTTTATGCTTAAATTTTACCCCAAAAATCCCATTTTACGCTTAGGTACAGTGCTCTAATGACTTTTGCAGGTTTTGAGACCTTTTTGATCAAGAATTCGCCCTTAAAAGTCATCTTTGTGACTCACCACAGATGCCCCCAGTCGCCATGCCCATGGAAGAGAAGACAAAGCCTATATCATACACTCGAGTGTATGTACTCCCACATGGCACATAAGCAGCTATATATTAAAATATGAAATATATAACAAATATACATCAAAAAAATATATACAAAATAGATATGGGAGCATGTGCTCCCGGGTGTACATAATAGTTTGCCAAGAGAAGAATAGAGGAACACCGAGGCAGTGGACACCACGGTCTGCTCGTGGTGGATGCCACCATCCGTGGTGTCTCTATTTCCTGCGAGCCTATTTATTTTCGCGCGGCTTTTCCACTTCCAAGCAATTTTTAATGTCATTTATATGCGTGGCTATTCGACTTCCAACAGCTTTGCCATAAAAGGGGCTCTTACCTTCATTTTAACACACATCCCATTCCTTTCCTTTTCCTCCCTTGAAGTAGATTCAGATTCTACTTTAGAGTGAGGGAGAACAAGTAGAAGAAGAAGATTCACGAGGAAGCGGGATCAGATTCTACAATCGAAAGATTCAAGCACGCATTTTGGCTAAGCAAACTCTTCTCTCTTCTCTTCTCTTTTCGCTTTAGATTTATCATTTTAGAGTTGTTAGATGTTTAATTTAATCTTGTGTGAGTAGTTTAATTTTTATCTAGGGATTTAGTAGTTTACGAAAGTGTTTTTGGATTGTGTTTTAATTTAAAGGATTGTGCTTATCTTCATGATTGGTTTGATTTTGTTCTATCAAGTGATTATCATGTTGTGAGTGGATTTTTGGCAAAATTTTTCTTACACACTTGAAAAAATCAAGATCAAAAACTAAAAGGTGACATTTGATTGTTGGACTGCTTGATAAAACCTGATATAACGTCATCTCGAAAGAGAGATTTGCATGTTGGGAGGACTAGAAAGTAATCGAAGATGTTTAACTTGGATTAAGACAAATTAGTTTGAAAGAGCGACTTTTGCTTAGTTTAGGCAAATTTTGTTGAGTTCGAAAGAATAGACTAAATTTTTGAAGATTTTGCAATTCCTCGAAATTAACCGATTAGAGAAAAGCATATGTTCATCATTTTGATCCAATCAAATTTGATAACTACATGAATTCCTCGGCGTTTTCTCCTTAATTGGTTTAAAATTAGTGAATTAGAAGTTGTTAAATTAAAACCCCTTGAGTTAGTTATAGTCATTTCCTTATCTTTGTATTTTTATCAATCCAAAGTTCGGATTCGCTTAGCATATTTTGAGGGAATATAGCCCAATAGATCGACCTAGTCTCTGTTGGATCGTCCTTGATTTGCTACAACGTCACCGTGCGCCTGTGGTCGTATCAAGTTTTTCGCGCCGTTACCGAGGACTAGCGTCGAATATTGGGTTTTTCCTGGTAGGTTTTACTAAGCTTTTGTTTTTCTTTGAAATTGAAAATAAAATAAAATAAAATAAAATAAAAATTGAAAAAAAACAATGGCAATTTTCCATTTCCCCCAATTCGAGCATGAATTATTTTGGAGGTATTTTAAGCGTTTGAATGCTTTCCTTGCTCAATGTGGTTATTGTGTGGGTAAATGAGAAATTTTACTAATGAGGGTGTGAATAGTGAAACCTGAGCTCTTTTAGAGTTTTGGGGTTTTCATGCTAAAAATGTTGATGAGGCATGTTATTTGCTTGAGTGGATTGCTTGGGATTCATTTGAGTTTGAGAAGGCTAGTCGTGTTTCTAGATATTCATTTCCTGATCCTTGTGCATGCATTCTATTCTAGACGTTATTATGCCCCTTTTTCGTGTGATTTCTGTAATTCTTCTGACCATGAAGCTAATTTGTGTCCTTATTATGCATGCTATGCTCAATCGGACTTTGCATCACCCTGGGACAATAATGATGTTGTCTTGACCTTACATGATTGATCATTTCCTTTAGCTCAATGCACAGGGCTTGAGGTGGGTGAGCCTTTTGGGGGAGTTGCTAGGTTTGATGTTAATGATGCATGTTTTGAGTCAGGAGCTACTTTTGATGAGGTGCATGATCTAGCTGGGATGCCCTTGGAGGGGTCACGTGATGTATTTATGCACAAGGAGTCTCCTAGACTTGGTTTTGATAATATTGTTCTCCCCAATCCTCTTGATCATTCCCATGTTTCACCTATGTATTTACAACCCTCTCCTTCCTCCGAGTACTATATCGATGAGCCCAATGATAATCCTATGATTTGTGATGCTAAAATTGATTTGGCCTATGATGAGAACCTATTTAATATGCTTGGCGGGAATGTTGAAGGTTATGCATCCTTACGTTACTTAAGAGGGTATGATCCCTTCATTGATCCTTACTGTGTAAGCCTAGAGGACTTGTCTAGGAAAATCACATGGACTACATTCTTTAATCCGTTCGATGATTTTTCTATGGGCTTTGATAAGATTAAGAGGATACTCATACTCTTTGGTGTGATTTTGGTCATTGCCTCTTACTTTGTATTTTTAAGATTGTGGTTCCATCTGTGTGATAAGCTCCTGCGTGCTTTAACTGTGTCTGCTTTCATGAGTGTTGAGTTATTATATTTAAGTTTTGATGAAAACAAATCCCAGTGTAAAAATTTGTCCAAGTAATGTTGCTCCAAACACGATCTCCAAACAGGCCTAACTGGTGTTTGTAATCTTTATTGTATTAACTGGTTTGCTACATGTGAGAACAAGTCTTCAAAACAGGTTTTAATTGGTGATTCTATATTAAGTCAAGAACGCCATCTCGACAGTTGATTGTACGGCATGTTCCTGAACTTTAGCAATGCAAAGAAGAACCCCAGCAAACAAGGTGGCCTTGGTGTTCACAGCAGCTCTACAAATCTTGGACAAGATGACTGGTTCAAAACAAGAAGTCTTGGGTATATAGGTTTTATTTATTTAGACTCTTGTTAATATGCCAATATTGAAAATGCTTTTTAAACACCTCTTGAATCGGTATTTGCGCTAAGTGCTTCAGAACACCAGTTGCGAACAACCCTGCAAACATGGTGCCTAGGGCGTTTCTGAACTGAAGTGGCCATACCCGGTTATCTTTGAAAATTCATTTCGGTTGGCCAAGATCTCCAGAATACTTTCTTTAAACTCCAAGATTGCTATTTTTTTGGAAAGGATATTTCTTGAAAATATTATGGGAGATTTGCGAAAATAGGTTTTGGGAGATTTGCCAAAACTAAAAGATTCCCTTTGCCTATATTTTCGGATATGATAAAATTTCAAAAGCTGAAGATTTCTGGTTGCCTTTTGAATCTTCTTCACGGCTATGGGAAGATAAGGGTTATCCCTTAAGATAACAAATCCCTTATACTTTGGGAAAAGTTTATCACTAGCCGTTGGGGAGTATCTTTGCTTGAAAATCGTTTTCCATACTTAGCTGATTCTTTGGTCTTGACCGTTGGATTTTTGTGTATAAAATCTCAGTTTTTTCACTCCCATTGAGAGATACAGGAAAGCAAGAGAGAAAAACCAGAAACACACAACATACGCAAAAAGGAAAATTTCAAAAGTAGTTTTTCTAGTGAGAAGAATTTTTCGAGCTACACTTGAGAAAAGAAAGACCGACACAAGTTGTGTTTAAACTGAGCTTTCAATATATTGGCATAATAGGATTTTCATTGTACCTTACATCTGCTTAGTAAGAAGCACCCCCAGTAAGGTGTTTGTTGACTTTGATCCCAGATCAGTCGAAAGTGAGTGAGTGTGTCCTAGTCGTGTGGACTTTGGACGTGTCCAATCTGGTGAGATTTGGACATGGTGTAACCTGTCTTAGAGAAGGAGGTTACGTGGTTGCAAGTTGTAACAAGGTGTGTTACATTTGTAACGAGTTAAGCCCGGTTTAGTGAAGTGGTTAAATCCTA
>JACYFF010031952.1:83540274-83640855 GCA_017589665.1 Selenicereus undatus | reverse complement strand
GGTTGTGAGTTGATAGTTAGTGATTCTATGCCTTTCAATAATTGCAATTTTCATTTCATTTCGCGAAAAAGAAAAAAAAAGGGGGGAAAAGTAGAAGAAAAAAAACAAGAAGAAAAAAATCATGTTAGAAAAAAAAAAACAAAAAAAAGGAGAAAAGCAAAAGAAAAAGGCAAAAAAAAAAAAGAGTGAATAAGTGATTGGCATTGGATATGTAAATAGCTTGAATTCCTTTCTTTATCAACCCATTTCTTATTTGATTCATTGGGGTATATTCATTATATTTTTGAGGTTTTGAGTGTTGGTGAACGTCATTATTAATTAGTGGTTCGTTGGTTTCTCCCTAATCACTTGGCTAAGTAGCTCCACATTGTCCCAAATTTATTTGTCCACTCCTTTCCCTAAACCCTTTTTAGCCCATATTACAACCCATGCAATGTCCTCTTGATTGTCTTATGCACATTGCATTCTAGTAAAGGAGAATTTGAGAGCCTTGTCAAGCATATGGTAGTTGCATCTTTGGGATGAGTCTTGAGTGAACTTATGCTTTATTTTAAACACATGAGCGGAGTGATCCACATTTCCCGAAAGTGAGGTTATATCGGTCCATTTGGCTCTAATTAATTCAATGTGCTCACATGATGTGCTTTGTGGTTATTTCGGGGTGATCAAGTTTGATATCGAGCTTGTGGTCTTATACTTCTTCGAAAACCTTCTCCTCCTCCTGATTTTGAAATGTTTTCCACACTAAGTGGGATTGCCAATGATTGATATTCTTGCATGTGATATGCTATAACTCGCCTACTTTAAAAAGGTTTCATGTTTTGAGTCCTAGATGTATCTCCCCATGTCGGTTTTATCTAATGTTTGCTTGAGGACAGGCAACGGTTTAAGCATGGGGGAGTTTGATAAGTACCTATAGAACATATCATTTTAGGGACATTTTGATGCATTTTTAGGGGATTCATAAGTTTTATGCTTAGATTTTACCCCAAAAATCCCATTTTACACTTGGGTATAGTGCTTTGATGACTTTTGCAAGTTTTGAGTCCTTTTTGACCAAAAATTCACCCCTTAAAGTCATCCTTAAGACTCACCACGGATCCCCCCAGTCACCATGCCTATGGAAGAAAGAGAAGAACACCGAGGCAGTGGACACCACGGTCTGCCAGTGGTGGATGCCACGGTTCGTGGTATCTCTATTTCCTGCGAGGCTATTTATTTTCTCACGGCTTTTCAACTTCCAAGCAGTGTTTAATATCATTTATACACGTGGCTGTTCGACTTCCAGCAGCTTCGCTATAAAAGGGGCTCTCACCCTCATTTCAACACACATCCCATTCCTTTCCTTTTCCTCCCTTGAAGTAGATTTGGATTCTATTTTAGAGTGAGGGAGAGCAAGTGGAAGAAGAAGATTTGCGAGGAAGCAGGATCGGGTTCTACAATCGAAAGATTCAAGCACATCTTTTAGCTAAGCAAACTCTTCTCTCTTCTCTTCTCTTTTCTTTTTAGATTTATCATTTTAGAGTACTTAGATGTTTAATTTAATCATGTGTGATTAGTTTAATTTTTGTCTATGGATTTATTAGTTTATGAAAGTGTTTTTGGATTGTGTTTTAATTTAAAGGATTGTGCTTATCTTCATGATTGGTTTGATTTTGTTCTATCAAGTGGTTATCATTTTGTGAGTGGATTTTTGGCTAAATTTTTCTTGTACACTTGGAACGATTGGGTGAAAAACTGAAAGGTGACATTTGATTGTTGGACTGCTTGATAAAACCTGACAGAACGTCATCTTGAAAGAGAGATTTGCATGTTAGGAGGACTAGAAAGTAATCGAAGATGTTTAACTTGGATTAAGACAAATTAGTTTGAAAGAATGACTTTTGCTTAGTTTAGGCAAATTTGGTTAAGTTCGAAAGACTAGACTAAATTTTTGGAGGGATTACAATTTCTCGAAATTAACCAATTAGAGAAAAGCATATGTTTATCATTTTGATCCAATCAACTTTCATAACTACATGAATTCCTAGGCGTTTTCTCCTTAACTGATTTAAAACTAGTGAATTAGAAGTTGTTAAATTGAAATTCCTTGAATTAGTTATAGTCGTTTCCTTATCTTCGTATTTTCATCAATCTAAAGTTTGGATTCACTTAGCATATCTTGAGGGAATATAGACTAATAGATCAACGTAGTCTCTGTGAGATCGACCTTGATTTGCCAAAACGCCACCGTGCGCTTGCGGTTGTATCAGATTAAGGCAAGGTTACCATAATCGAACCGGTGCGAGAACCGAACCGGTGAGTGAATCGGTAAGGTTAGAGGGTCAATGGTTGGATCCGTCCAACCGGTTAGACTGGGTAAAACCGTTTTATCATATTTTATTAAACTATGAGGAATTTTTTTATTTATACAAGTAAATTTTGAACTTAAATACGTAGAAAACTTTTAATAAGTACTATCATAAAATTTTTGATTAAAATATTTTAGTAATAAATGAGTAATAGTTTTCTTAAATTCCAAAACTTTTTATGAATTTCCTTGTGAGTAACAAAAATAAAATTATTTAATTTGATCAAAAATCGATGAAGTAGTGGACCAAATATTAATTTGGATTGTTAATATGTAATCAATTAATAAAAGGATTCAATGGATAGGGAGGAAACTTTAAATGAGTAACAAATAGAAATATATTTGCAAGTGAACATGTAGCACAAAAGTTGTGTTGCTCACTTGGTAAAAGACCTAAGAAGAACTTTAAAGTAGGTAGAGGTCTGGGGTTCAAAGCTCTTTACAAACACATTGTAAATTTTTAGGGCCTGTTTGGTTCACTTGGAGTGGAATGGAATAGAATGGGATTTGAAATCTAGAAGGAATGGACTGGAATTTGATTCTTTGAAATCATGTGTTTGGTTTAATAAAGGAATGGAATCAAATTTTTTATTTTTACCCTTTTTATATTAATATTAATATTTTTAATCTAAAAAACCTATTATTAGGCTTTGTTCTTTTCGTGGCTAAATTTTTTATTTTTTACTTTTTTATTTTTTATTTTTTATTTTTCCATTTATTTTTTGTTTAATTTTTATTTTTTATATTTTATTTATTTTTATTTATTATGTATTTTTCATTATTTATTATTTATTATTTATTATTTATTATTTATTTATCATTTATTTATTTATTTATTTATTTTTGTATACTTTAGATTTTCTAATTTTTTCTTATTTATTTATTTATTTATTTATATTTTTTTTACTATTTATTTGTTTATTTATTTATTATTTTTAATTATTTATTTACTTTTTATTTTATTTTATTTCTTTGAATTTTCTGTAGGTTTTTTGGAATAAAAATAAAAAATTTCAAAAATTAAATACAAAAAATTAAACTCAAAAAATAAAAAATAAAAAATTAAATACAAAAGATAAAAAGAAAATAAATAAATAAATAAATAATTTAGAAATTAAATGTAAAAATAAAAAAATAAAATAAACATTAAAAAATACAAAATACAAAACATTAAAAATTAAAAAACTAACAAATTAAAAATTTAAAAAATTAAAAAATTAAAAAATTAAAAAATTAAAAAATTAAAAAAAAAATTAAGTACAGAAAATAAAAAAATAAAATACAAAATGAAAATTAGATAAAAATTACAAAATTACAAAAGTACAAATATTCAAAAATAAAAAAAAATCTAAAGTATGATAATTTACAAAAAAAGTTATATAGTAAACTTTTTGGTGCAAGAAAAATTAAATCTCACATGACACTTTACAAATAAATAAATAAATAAATAATTATTATTTTTAATTAAAATGGGGAATGGGACTTGAAACCCTCCCAAAATGGGGGGAATCAAGTCCCACTAGAATGGGGGGAACTTGAAACTCTTGGGTATCAAGTCCCATACACTTAGAGACTCAACCAAACAATGGGTATGAGAACTTGATACCTAAAGGTATCAAGTTCCATTCCTTTTCCTCCAACCAAACAGGCCCTTAGTGGTACCCAAAAAAAAAAAGACATGAGAGGGTCTTGAACCGGGTCTTGACCAGCTCAATAGGGCATCGGTTTATTGCCAGTGAACAGACCGGACTGTTGCTAGGTTCGCGGTTAAACCGGTTGAACCGGCCGGTCCGGTCCGATTCTAGTAACATTGGTATAAGGATCAAGTCGACCCTATTAAAGTAGATAAGGTGCTATCCTCCCCTTTAAATCGGTGTGCTGCATGTGTAACTTGCATAACGTTCTCTAATAAAGACCTCCAGTTAGGCTTCTCGAATCACAACAAGTCTTTATATGTCACCAGCATAATCACGGTAAAAGGATAAATCAGATCCTATACGATTGTGGTTCTACACTCTACCCTTGTTCCGTTAAGGGGAAGAACAATAAGGGTAACACCAAATCAATTATCCGTAACTTTGCTCACAATAAAAGGATTTAATCAAGTGGAGCAAAAAGCTTTAGGTACTATTTCTTTGAAAGTTGAGCTAGATTACCTCTACATGAATGTTATCTTTCCTGTGATAGAAGCCCACACTTCTTAGAATACCTTTTTTGGGTGGTTACAACTCCATACTAGCAAGGTTATAGCCTTAACTTTTCATTGGTGTTTGAAATACACTGTTGAGTATGAAATAAGAGGACAATCAAAGGGGATGCAAATTATTTCCATAAAGAAGATGCTAATTAAGTTTTACAAATTGTTGAATTCTGGAACCTCTAAGTTCCTTTAGACCTAAAGGAGGCAACCAAAAAGAAAATCCCCAGGCTCTTACTTTGCCTCAGAAGGTCATTCAGGTTGTCAATAGCTATGTCAATGAAGCCAATCAGCATCAATCCCCACAGTTAAAGGTGTTCTTCAAAACACACATGAGGACAAACAAAAGGCTGGCCGCAAGGCCTTAACACTGGTAGGGGAAATTGTGAACTCCTTTGTCATGAGTTTTGCTTTTCTCTTCTGAAGAATCAACCAGTTGGTACCTATGGAAAACTTGATCGTAAAAAGATTACTGAATAACAAGAGAGTGGTGTTAACAAAAAGCTCTTCAAATCCTCCAGCAGAAGCATCTTCTTCAAGCAGTCGACCTCTAGGAGAAGGATCACCATCTCAAAGAAAGAGGAAGAAGAATAATAAGAGAAGGCTTGCCAGAGACAACAAACAAATAAACATCTCTAATAAAGATGGGATCTTAAAAGCATTATTTCAAGGGGATACCTCAAAAAATCTTTAAGTATCATATGATGGGGGAGTTCTTAAGGCTTATGACATGAATGATGTGGTTTTCATGCCCTAGGAGCAAGAGATGTTCTCCCTAAATGAGGAAGTCCGACCTCGAATCTTGTTTTTTCAAAGACTTAGGAAAGTCAATGAACCTAAATAAAAGAATATCCAAGTTAGAAAGCAAAAGAAGTAGAAGAGAAAAGGCAACAACTTAGGAGCCTTGCTTAGTTTCGAGAACAAAACGAAGTTGATTAAGTTGACCAAGTAGAAGAAGTTAACGTTGTGTCCATTGCAGATGAGGCAGACATTAAAAATTTTGAATTATCATGTCAAGAAGCTATCAAACATCATGAGATTATCACGGTAAATAATGAAATATATGGTGAGGTTCAGCCTCAAGCTGCTACATTAAAATTTTTTAATGGTGTCACAACTGTCATAGAACAAGAGTCCTCTCAAGATTTTTTTCAATTTTGTTCAACCAACAACACCAGAAATGGAAAACAATACTCAAGCAATAATTGATGAGCTTGAAGAATTAAATTTGGGGACAATAGATTACCTTAAGCTAATTTTTATGATGCCATTTTGAATAATGAAGAAATGGCACAGTATAAATAACTCCTTTAAGAGTACAAAGATGCTTTTGCTTGGGGATACTCAGACATGTCAGGCATGGTTCCAAATGGTGCTATTCATAAGTTGGCTATTTCTAAAGGTGCAAGAGTAGTAAAGCAACCTCAGTGACTCTTTTGTCTTGAGCTGACAATCCAAAGAAGCACTGAGGTGGACAAGCTCATGAATGTTAACTTCATTAATGAAGTTAAATACCCAACTTGGTTAGCTAACATTGTCCTTGTTTGAAAAAAGAATGGTCAGCTTCATGTATATGAGGACTTCAAGGACTTAAACAATGTAGTCCCAATGATGATTCTGCATTAACAATCACCGAACTCCTTGTGGATGCCATTACGGTGTTTGCTGCTTTGTCATTTATGGATGGTTTCTCAAGGTACAATCCAATCAAAATGGATCACCCTGAAAATAGGACTGAGAAGCCTTCTGAACAGCATGTGGCATCTTTTTCTACATGACAATGTCATTTGGTTTGAAAATGCAGGGGCCAGCTACTAGAGAGCTATTGATTTTCTCCACAATTGTGTTGAATGCTACTTCGATGACTTGGTTGTGAAAAACAAAAGACAGAGAAAATCATCCACATGACCTAAGAAAGGTCTTTGAAAAGCTTCATGAACATCAACTCAAAATGAACCCCATTAAAATGTGCATTGGGGCTTACTTTGAGGAAGTTCCTTAGCTTCATTATTTGGAAAAAAGGAATAGAAATAGACCCTGACAAAACCAAAGCTACAATCCAAATGCCCCTTCCAAAAACTTAAGGGAATTTTGGGGTTTGTGAGGAAGGTTGGCTTATATAAGGCGATTGATCTCAAATTTGTCAGGAAGGTGTCAACCTTTCACAAGACTCTTGAAAAAGGATGCCCTTTTATTTGGGACCAAGTGTACCAAAATGCTTTTAAAAGCATCAAACAATACCTAACAAAGCCACATGTCCTAATGGTACTAGTACAAGGAAGACCTCTAATCGTATATGCAACAGTCCTTGAACGATCTTTAGGATATATGTTTGCCCAAAATAATGACGAAGGGAAAGAAATGCCTTGCGTTATATCCGCTAAACAATGGTAGGTTTAGAAATAAATTACTCCTCCATGGAGAAAATTTACCTCGCATTAATTTTTGTCATTCAAAAGTTACGATATTACTTCTTATCTCATTCGATAATTTTAATCTTAAAGGCAGAACCTTTAAAATATATATTACTGAAGCCCATGTTATCAAGGTGATTGGCTAAATGGGCTATGCTTTTGACCTCCTTTGGCATCAAATTCTTGCCTCAAAAAGCAGCAAAAGAACAAGTTATAGCTAATTTCCTAATAACATCCGTGTCCGGATAATGAGGAACTACCAGATGATGAAGTTATGCTTGTTGAAACAAAATCATAATAGTTGTATTTTAATGGGTAACACGAAGCTAAGGAGCCAAAGTAAGGATTGGTTTGTCATACTACCAAGAAAACTTATCTCTTAGTCATTCTCTCTCCTCGAGATAATGTTGCGGAATATTAGTGGTCTTTCCTACAAGCGGCATGGGTATTGTAGTTTAGAAAAGATATCGTTCCCATAGAGTCAAATGTAGTCTATTAAGTTTTATCCTATAAAAGTGCTAAGCAAGCAAATTTTAATTGGGTGTTTTGAATAACGTTATAATCTAATGGGAAAATTCAATCAATTTAAGACATTTAGGGATTTGTTTTGCCTAGTAAAGATGTGGATCAATGGAATATAACATGCACTTGATCTATATTGGGAGATTCAAAGGGGTGCAACCGTATTTAGAGTTTAATCTTTTCTTTCGAAATAAACTAAATTGCCTAAACTAACCAATTGTTGTTCTTTCAAATGTTCTTGTCTACTCTAAGTTATGGATTTTTGATGGATGAAGTTCCTCTTAACAAGCAAATCTGTCTCACGTATTGCTAAGTCAAGTCCTATCTTGTCGGGCAAACAATAAGTTTCACCTTTCAATCATTCTCTTAAATATTTAGAATTAGCAAGTAAATTCAACCAAAATTCACTCACAACCATGTCATACACAAGATAGAATTCAACCAATTCTAATCAAGAACAAGCACAACTAAACAAAAATGAGAGATTTCAACATCAATACTTGGCTAACAATCCCTAGATTGAGGAAACTATTCACGCATATTTGAAATAACAACAGTTAAACAAAGTTTGAGAGAACTTAGCACAATTGGAGATCCTCTAAGGGTTTCCCTACTTTGCAAAGGCTCCAAAACAACAAGCACTTCTTCATAACTTTCACTCTTAAACTCAAAACTAACTTAGAAACCTAAAACTAAACTAAGACAATGGAAAAGAGTGGAAGAGATTAGAGAATAGGAGTTCTATTTTGCTGTGTGTATCTCAAATCTGCTGCGAAATGACTCTATTTAAAGAAGAACTCGATCAACGTCATTCACACGATGAAGGAAAACGAAGAGAATTGCAATTATGGACTCACCACGGACCGTGGACTTCACCACAAATTGTCCATGGTGAGCTCTGTCTCGACATTCGTCTGTTCTTTTTTTCTTTTACGGGCATAGTGACTTGGGGGTGTCCATGGGGGTCAAGCTACACTCATTTAGGCATCAAATTTGGGGTAAAATGGTCCAGAAGCCTACAAAACAAGAAAAGAACCATACCCGAGTGTAAAATAAAAAAGGAGTTCATAATATAGCATAAAACACATATTTCTCCATAACAATGGTACAAAATGACCTTAAAATAGAGTGCACTTTGAGGACTTATCAAACTCTCCCATGCTTAAACTATTGCTAGTCCCCAAGCAACTATAAAACTCATGCTAAAAATGAATGACCTCCTCAGGCATACTTCAGTAGCAATATCAATAGCCAAATTAACCCAAGAAGTGTAGTCCAAAAGTGATTAAAATTTTTTACAAACAGATAGGAGAAGGAAAATTTTAAAATAAAAGTAAGAAAGATCGCATCAAATACTAAATCAATAAGCCACATTAACTTGAAGAATCATATTGGCATATTACAATAAGTAGAGCTAAAAGAACCTATAGAACCTCACTTTAGGGATGAAGCACTTAATACTCATGCGTTTAAAGTAAAATGCAGTCATCTCAAATCTCATTCCATAGAACCAAATCAACCATAAGTTTGATAAGACTCTCTAGTTCGGCACCACTACAATACAAAACACACAAGGGAATCATGAGGACTTTTTAAGGGTTGTAACGGGGCAATTGGGTAAAGGTAAGGAGGGAACAAATATTTTGGAATTTATAGGATTAAAAGCCAAAGATTAAGAGCATAAACCATCATCTCCCAACTAAAACATATTCCTCAACCCTATACATCTCAAAATATCAACAAAATCCCCAATGAGATCACAAGAGAAAGAGTTTAAAATATACAAAACCCATGCCAAATCCTTTTATTTCATTTTTTTCTGCTCTTTTTTTTTTTTTCTTTCAACATTTTTTTTAAACCCTTTGGTGGGTTTGTTATTTTTTTTTCTTTTTTTTTATTTTCTTGTCAACCATCAAAGAAGAGGATCATGGAAAAGGAAACTATGCACTTTCAACACTTTTAGCTACTCACAAAATACTACTGAATTAACTAGAAGGAAAAATAGAACATGAATCCCTTATATCATATCCATCCAGACCAGAATATCCATAAAAGGTTATTATCCACAAAATGCTCCTAATCAACTATGAAGCTCTATAACCTTGGCTAAAAGGGTAATATATGTGTGTGGCCAAGGATGATTAATATAGGTTCTGAATAAACACAGTGAAGGCTTAAAGGCGTAGTAAGGGATAAATCATTCATCTACAGGTGGCTGTTTGGTCAATGTAGCTCATAAAGTCAAAGAATGCCTCAATCATGTTGCCTAAATATGCATGCTAAATGTGATCTTGAACAAGAGTCAAAGCATGTTCTAGAGACTTGAAATCTAGGAAGAGTCACACATGAAAGGAAATATGAGACTAAAATGATGAATTAGTCTACCCAAACTCAAAACCTCATAGGACAAAGCTCATCTAGCTCATTAAATTTCAAATGCCAAATGGATGGTCAAAACATGAAGCATAGTTAAAAAACTCATAAACAAGCATTTTGTTGACAAATGGGCCTAACCAAAAGGGTTAAAATAGGCAAAAGAAAGCCACTTAGTCTAAAGACTCATCATCGAAGGATTTATAGACTCATTTTTTTCCGGTTTTTGTTTTCATTTGATTTTTTTTTTTTTACTAAGCCTAAAATGCAACTAAAGACTGAAAAAGGTCAGGACAAAACTAAAATGAAGAAAGAAACCCAAAAAACTAAATGACCAACTAAAAATATAAACTAAACCCAAATGCACGACCTAAAATGCAAACTTTCATACATCCACAGCACACATATATACAACCACAAACACATAACAACTACAACAACTCCCCCATGCTTTGACAAAGCATTGTCCTCAATGCAAGCATATAAGAAGCATAAGACACTAAAAGGGAAGGGGGGTTGGATAAGAAGGAGGGTAGGGTTGAGAAATGTGCCAGTCTTGGAAGTCGTGGAAGTATTGGTTTAGAAAGGCAATCATCATACAAAGCTCATCATGCCCCTCTTGAACAAAATCACGAAGTGAGGCATGCTCAATTTCTACATAAGCTCGTAGGGAAGCTTGCTTCTCTTGAATTGAACGAAAGGTAGCATGCAAATCGGGATAATCATAGGAGGAGGATGGTTGGGATAAACTAGAAGCCCTAGGTTGAGTAGGTGGAGGAGGTGGGGCAAGTCGCGCCAACTCTTCATCACTATGTAAAAAGTAGACATTGGCCCAATTTAGGAGACATGTGCAATCAGCATTTGGAAGATGTATAAGCCGGTTCCCAGTATAAATCCAAGATATATGCCTAACCTATAAAATTTCATTTGTTCAGAAGAGGCCAAGTTCAACTGCTCAGAACCTACGACTCTATCATCAGGGTTCAATTAAACACCAAGTAACCTAGTAATGTGGGTAATGAGGCTTCTAATGACAATCCCATGTGCAGAACTAGTGGTTGCACTAAACAACTGATTGACCAAGAATGATCTGGGGTCACTCCGGGCGCTTCAAGCATGCTATACAAAAAATATAATTCAGACAGGTGAGGCACATTTAAACTATCCTCCCGGGGCAACAAACCACAAGCTAACAAGCGTCGGGCCACACGAATATAGGAGTTTTGAATAACCATACCATTGGAGTTACCAGTGTCATACTGATGATCCCCAAAAATTTCATACCAAAAAGCATTCAGATTGAAGTCCCTAGGGACATGGTGGTATGGTAAATCCTTACTTGGTGGAAAACCAAATACACTGTTAAAGACACTCAAATTAAGTTTATAAAACTCCCTATTGAGATAAAATGAAATTTAGCCCTCTTAGCATCGAGGGCCGCTCGTGATCTCAATATGCAATGTGCTTAAAACTCTAGGGTAAGGTCACATTTAGTATGGTCCGTAGTTTCTAAAAATTGTCTCATTCCTCCCCGAGCAAACAACTAATGAATATCATCCAATAATCTAAAACAATTCAATACATCCTCATCATAATATCAAGTAGCTACTACTAGTTTACTACTCAAAGCATTATATCTAGCAATATGCTCAGGATTAGTTAAACCAAGGGGGTGTACAATGTTACCTCGGTTTCTCACGGTGGTGAATGTTCGGGAGCTTTGGGGTGCACTTTATAGGGCTTGACTTGAAGTCCCAGCTTCTTGCGTGGTTCTTGCCTTCTTCTTTGGAGCCATGGTGTTGTAATGTGGATGGGTAAAAAAGTTAAAAAATCAAACTGAAAGAAAATGACTAGAAAAATGCTAGAAAATGAATATTTTAAGAAAAGAAAATTAAGTGGTGAAGAAATATGAAAGAAAAATGGAAGTTGGAAGAGTAACAAGTGAAAAATGGAGTTTTGAAGGTTGTGGGTATGGAGATGGAAAAAATAGGAGAGAAACAAGGCTTGTAAATAAAAAATAAAGGGAGATTTAGGGTTGAAGTGAATAAAGCGAATGAAAAGGGAAGAAATTTGATGGATTTTGGTGAAGAATTAAAGTGAAGTGGTTATGGGGGTTTTAGAGAAAGAAGGGAGTGTTGAGAGAGAGAGAGAGAGGGTTGAGTTTTGAGGAAGAAGAAGTTTAGGGTCAAAGGGCCTTCAAAACCCTTGACCACATATGCAGGGCTCACCACGAACTGTGGACCGCGGTTACCTATGGTCCCAGTCTTTTTCCTTTCGTTCTTTTAGAGCCATTACAGACTGTGGGTAGGGACCACGAAGTGTCCGTGGAGGTTCTAAAAACCTTTGCTATTGGCTTTTTCTTCTTTATTATTTTTATTGCCTTTTTTTATTATTTTATTGATTTTCTAGTGGAAGCTCTAAATAGCAAAATCATACAATTAAAAAATAAAAAGAGAAAATAAAAACAAACACTTGGGTTGCCTCCCAAGAAGTACTTGTTTAAGATCGGGAGCTCGACCTTTCTTCTATTCTGGTTCAAATTCAATGAAAGTATGGGTATTGGACTCCCTAACAACATATGTTTCGTTTTTAGCGAGCACCACAAAATTAAAGTCTTTCAACTGAAGGTACCACCTCAAATGCTCAGGTTAGAGGTCCTTCTCCATCGTCAAATTGTGCTAAAGTGCATTATAAGCATACAAAACAATTCGATATTGGGCTCCATCAGACGGGCCATTATCTTCATACTCAATCCTAAGATCAAAATCCAAATCAACTCCTACCATAGGAGGTAAAAAAGAACTAATTTAGCAAACCTGCAGTAGTCACTCATGGAAGACTCATTAGAAGCATAGGTCTCAACCTCGGGTATGCTAGGTGGCGTACGAGTAGCAAACTCCACCTTAACATAATCCTAGTTGGGATCCTCAGTTGAAACCTAATCAAAATTAGAAGGGTTATGACAACCCAATCATCCTCTATCTCAATTTCAGGAGAAATGGAAACTGCATCAGAGAGGAAAGAATTGGGGGAAATAATTTTATCTTCAATAAAGCAAAATGCAGTATAACACCCCCCACTTCAAATGTTATCCACCACCCTTTTATATCAATTGTACAGCTTGAAGTAGCCAAAAAGGGTCTCCCAAAAATAATCTAGGCATTGTCCATCTCAGTCATATCAGCAGTGATATAAGCTTCAAGCACCCATAAATCTCCTATTTTTAAAGGCACATCCTCTAACGCACCTAAAGGTCATGTTCTAGAACCATCCGCTTATTGGAGTGAAAAGGGTGCTGCTTGCAATGGTCCTAAGTAAAGCTTATGGAACATAGAGTAGGGCATCAAACTGACATTTGCACCCAGGTCACATAGGGCTCTATCAATCTTCACTTTTTCTAGTACACAGGGGATGGAAAAGCTACCTAGGTCATAACGCTTAGGGGGAAAGACTTTGGGGATCTCAAAACTGCCTTTTCCACTAAAAGTTATGGGCTAACCCGCATCATTTTTCTCCTTAGTCTCAGCCATGCTCATCTCTCTACCCTCTTCAAGTCTCATGTCCTCAAAGTCCTCTATCCCTTCTTTCAAGGCAACACAGTTACACTATTCACGAGGGTTAAACTCTGGTTTACTAAGTAGTCTATCCAGGGGTGTAGATGAAGAGGTAGCTTGTTGAGCAATTTGAACTTCTAACATCTTATTGTGAGTAGTAAGCACATCAACCTTAGAGGCTAATTGCTTAATGTACTCATCTTGCTTTTATTTTTCCAAAAGCATATTCTCCATCATAGTCACTAAGTTGGATTTTTGAGGTGCTTATTAAGGATATGATGGTCTTTGAAATCAGGGGGATGGTCTAAAATTCATTTGGGGCAAGAGTGCGGCATTAGACATATAGGAGAAATTGAGGTGATTCCTCCAACCAGGATAATAGGTGCTAAAGAAATGATCATTTGTTGGTCTAGGGTTATATTTGTTCACATAGTTGACCTAATCACTTACATCTTAAGCAAAACGGCTACATGCTTGATAATGGACAGTTAAATGATCAACTGGGGAAGGGGTACTTGAACTGACAGAATCAACATTCAAGCACTTAATTTTTGAGGCCTAGCATCAACTTTAGAAGAAAGCATAGAAATAGCATCTAATTCTAGCTTGGGTAGTGCTTTCTCATACGACCATTGGAAATTGTTAAGAGCCATCTCTTCGATAAGATTGTATCCTTCATCTTCAGTTTTGTTCATAAGAGTACCTTTTGTTGCTGCATCAATAGTAGATCTTAATGGCTAAGTGACTCCATTAAAATGTATGCACGCTCATCTACCTTTGAAGACCATGGTGAGCGCATAATCGTAACAGGTCCTTGAATTACTCGTAGGCTTCATAGAGCATCTCATGTTCCTTTTGAGAGAAGGTAGTGATTTGATTCCACAGGCTTGCCGTCTTACTCGAAGGAAAGAACTTGGTAAGAAAAACTTTTGTAAGTCCGTCCTATGTCATCATGCATCCTGAGGCAGTGAGTGAAGCCACACCCTCATCTTATCCCTAAGTGAAAAGGGAAATTAGGCACAAGCGAATGGCATCGATGGAAACTTCGTTGAGCTTTAACATGTCACACACCTCTAAAAAGACCGATAGGTGTAACTTAGGATCTTCTAACAGGGTGCCTCTGAACTAGGATTGCTGTACCATTGAGATAAGGGTTGGTTTGAGCTCAAAAGTGTTCGCTTCTACGGTTGGACGAGCGATACTGAAGGAAATTCCTTAGACTCACGGGATTAGAAAATCCTCGAGTGTCCTTCTTTGGTCACCTCCTATTCCTGCCATCGATAAAGAAACTGCTTGAGCCTTTAGTCTTTGCTCTTCTACCCTTAATTTCTTCCTCCTAGAGCAAAAATTCCTTTCAATTTTTGGATCGAATTAAAACAGAAAGGAACTTCGCATATAAAGGAGAAATCCTGAAAAGTTACTAACAAAACTACCAATGCAAATAAAAAATATAAAGAAAAAGAAAGAATGACAAAAATGCTTGGTCAATTTCGAATGGCTAACTCAATATCCATAAATTTGATCCCCAGCAATGGCGCCAAAAACTTGACCTAGCACAGGGGTATTGTAGTTTAGAAAAGACATCGCTCCCACAAAGACCAAATATAGTATATTGAGTTTTGTCCTATAAAATTGCTAACCAAGCAAATTTTAATTGGCTGTTTGAATAGCACTACAATCTAATCGAAAAATTCAATCAATTTAAGACATCTAGGGATTTGTTTTGCCTAGTAGAGATGTGGATCGATGGGATATAACGTGCACTTGAGCTATATTGAGAGATTAAAAGGAGTGCAATCATATTTAGAATTCAATCTTTTCTTTTGAAATAAACTAAATTGCCTAAACTAACCAATTGTCATTCTTTCAAATGTCCTCGTTTAGTCTAAGATATGAATTTTTTTATGGCTAAAGTTCCTCTTAACAAGCAAATCTTTTTCAAGTATTGATAAGTCAAGTCCTACCTTGTCGGTCAAACAACAAGTTTTACCTTTCAGTCCTTCACTTGACTATATGGAATTAGCAAGTAAATTTGACCAAAATTCACTCACAACAATCTCACACACAAGATAGAATTCAACCAAAATCAATCAAGAACAAGTATAACTAAATAAAAATTAGAGATTTCAACATTAATACTTGGCTAATAATCCCTAGATTGAGAAAACTACTTACACATATTTGAAATAAGAACAGCTAAACAAAGTTTGAGAGAAGAAAACTTAGCACAATTAGAGATCGCCCAAGTTTTTTCCAACTTTGCAAGGGCTCCAAAACAGCGAGCACTTCTTCACAGCCTTCACTCTTAAACTCAAAACTAACTTAGAAACCTAAAACTAAACTAAGAAAATAGAAGAGACTAGAGAATAGGAGTTCTCTTTTGCTGTATGTCTCGCAAATCTGCTGCCAAATGCCTCTATTTAAAGAAGAACTCGATTAACCTCAGTCACACGATGAAGGAAAACGAAGAGACTTGCAGTTGCGGACTCACCACAGACTGTGGCCTTCACCACGAACCATTCGTGGTGAGCTCTGTCTTGACATTCTTCTGTTCTTTCTTCCTTCCACTGGTATGGTGAGTTAGGGGCGTCCATAGGGCATCAAGCTACTCTCATTTAGGGGTCAAATCTGGAGTAAAATGGTCCAAAAACCTACAAAATACACAAAAAGAACCATATCCGAGCGTAAAACAGAAAAAGGAGTTCATATAGGCATAAAACACATATTTCTCGTTAAAAATTTACAAAATAACCTCAAAATAGAGTGCACTTTAGGGACTTATCAACGAGGCACTCCTTATTGGCCTCAAATTGGCCCTTAAAATACGTATTGATAGGCTTGAAGTATTTATGATTCCCAGTCAATCATCCAACAAATAAATAACTAGTACGAAATAAGAAATGCTAAATTGGTGCCTCTCTACCAAAGGACAAGAAGCCTTATAAACCAATTCCTTAATGTAGTGGTTAGGCATGTGCTAAGATCCAAAAATGATAAGTTAGATGTCTTAATAAAGTTGGCTATTTCGCTGATACTCCATAATGAAAGAGAAATTCAAATAAAAATTAGGCAATGTCATTTGTTGACCTCATCTTTGAAATTTTTTAATAAAACAGAACACATAAAGGTTGTCTCAATTCTTGAGGTCGAAGAAGAAGTAGACTGGAGATAACATCTAATTGAGTACCTCCAGTATGGCTTCTTAATCACTGACCCAAGGATAAGGGTAGATGTAAAACAATGAGCATTAAGATTTATTTTTAAAAATGACACTTTATGTTGAAAAGCTTTCGATATGGTGTTACTAAAAGGCTTGTCAAGGAAAGAGGCTATCTATATTCAAATTGAAATTTATGCCAGTGTTTGTGTTGCTTATCAACCAGGTCTAAAACTTGCTGATCAAATCAAAAATTTGGACTATTCTTAGCCAATTAGTATTCAAAATGCAATAAATTTACGAAGGCATGCCAAGCTTGATTTCATTCATCAACCACCCTAACTACTTCACTTAAGCATATTATCTTAGCCCTTTGTACATAGGTGTCAGATGTCATATGACCTTTCAAGCCATCATCCTTCTATGGCCATATATTCATTTTAGCAGTCACAAATTATATCTCAAGAGTGGCTAAGGCCATTCCTCTAAGAGAAGTAATGGCTAAACAATTTGTGGATTTCATCAAGACGCATCTAATTTACAGATATAGAGTCCTATAAAAAATCATCTCAGATAATGCCCTCTGCTTTAAGAATCAATTGATGGTAATAAGGCTTGCAAACAGTATAAATGCAGACACAACTTCTCATCAAGCTACAGTCTATCGTCACATGGTCAAGCTAAAGCATTGAATGAAGTGCTTTGTAAGATTCTAAGGAAAATTGTCTAAAGATCAAGGAGAGATTGGCATGAGCTTTATGGGCTTATCAAACTACAATTCGAATGACAACAGGTTGTACGCCTTACAACTTGCTTTGGTTCAAAAGTCATGTTACCCTTTGAAGTGCAATTGCCTTCCCTCAAAGTAGCCATGTAATTCATTGACTCTATCATTATTTTCCGTTTGTATCCCAAAGAACAGATTGTGCGCCTTACAATTGGTTGTGCACCTTACAACTTGTTTTGGTGCCACTATAATTTTTCATTTTAGAGCCACTATAATTGACTCTATTGGTATCTTCCTTTTGTGCTCCATTTGCCTTCTGAATGAGTTGCCTAAGCTTTACCAAATTGAGGCACCAACTTCATTAAAATGATAACCTTAACTACATCCCAGGTTCTTGATTCCTCTAAGGATGTGGCACCTATTTAATTCATTAAGACATCGCAAAATGGTTTTCTAATCCATGCAAGGCTTTCTAACAACCAAAATTCAAAACATTTTTCAGCCAGCACTGGCAAATACTAGATAACAACTAGTAAACCTAAAAGGAAGAATTTATTCTATGCATACATGGTGCTCTAAATAGAAGGCTACGATAAGATGGATGAGACTAAGTAGAAGAGCAGATGAGGTGATTAGAGATGGGGGTATGAGGATACTTTGGCACAGCTTGACTTGACAAGGCTTAGATTTAGAATGCTAGTAGGAAGAATGTGAGTTTGCACACAGTTTTTTAGCTCTTTTTCAAATGATTTCCTAGCAAAGGCTTTAACCCTATTAATTAGAGTGTCTAGTTCCCAATCCTTATTCTCTTTCGTGTCACCTCTAGGAAAAATTATTTTTGTCAGTGCGACCCATAATGTCTTCTACATAAATAGTAGTCAGCACCTTCATCTTTGTCATCAAATAGGTAACTTGTGTTTGAAGATTTCATTGACCCCTTTCTAATTCGCTTACTTTAACTTCCAAGTTGGGTGCTATCCCTGAGTTTGGTAATCTAATTCATAAAAAGCGCAAGCAAGGTAATAGTGACCTCATACCTACTGTGAAACCAAAACTTGGATCATAGTCCTAGTTAATTGGCTTTCTTTCCCTTTTCGTCCAAATTATCAGGATGAATCCATTTGTTGCCAAAGTACTCAAACTTTAGTGACCTCATCAATGTAGTTTGATTGATGACATTTATGGGGTCTCTAAGAAATTGCTCTTGAGTCAAAGGCACATTGAACTATTCACATATAAGTGTGACGAGATTTAACTAAGGTAGAGGAGATTGCCTGTTGCTATTAGCAATGCATTCCACATATAAGATAATAGTATTAGCTACATTCACATCGTAGTGCTCTATGATATGATAAAAAAGGCTTAAAATTTTATCGTTGGGATTTTCCTTTCACAATCGATGGAGCAACATGGTTCTTACAATGATGAATTCTAAGCATTCTAGGCTATGAACGGAAGATTGTGTAGGAAAATCCTGTTTTGCTTTTCCTTTTTTTAATGTATTTTTTGAAAATTTTGGTTGAGCCTCCACCTTTGAAGGTTAACACAAGTGGCCTTCTTGTACTTAATAAGACCTAATAACTACTTTTAATTTCATAATCAATAATCTCAATTTTGACTCCTTAAATCAGGATGAGAAGTACACTCCATTTACAATCTCTTCCCTCTTTAGATTCACATAGAAAAGAAGCACACAATCAAGATAAACCTTGTCCCCTAGTTTAAGCAATGCTCTACAACCAGAAAATTCCTACTTTTCTAAAAACCAAAGCCAATTTTTCTACGGAACTTAGTGTCAATTCCTCCGCGGGGAACCAAACTTCTTCCCTGAAGAGAAGCACATTTTGCCACCCCAAATTTCGTGAACCAGTTAGGATAATATTTTTCAGGAACGCAAGCATAGTTTACCTCTTTTTTTTCATCTATGCTTCTTGACTTAGGGAGATTGTGAGTCCCCTTATATCCATTCTTAGATAGTGATTTCATTTTGGATATAATCCCTCCTTTTCTTTAAAGCTAGGGTTAGAAGCTTCACAAAAGCAAGTCTTTTCTAGTACTTTACTTCTTTCCAATTTGGGGGGTCGGGGAGGGGAGAGAGAGATTAATTTATTAGGGTTATGGTTCTTTTGAGTTGATTTCAAAGTGATGAAAAGAGGATGAGTTGAAAAGAGATAATTTTAGGGTAGATATGATTAGTGAGTAGTTAGGTGATTGGTAGGTGAGCCGATGGAAGAGTATACAATCACTAACAAATAGTTAGTAGCGGCAAATGACAAAATCTCTTCCAAAAGAATGTGTCAATTTAACTTAAAAATTTTTTAAGTCCATAAACTTTGATCAATTGAACAGTGTAAAATTTAAGAAATTACTATAATAATTGTTTATTAATTGATCAGAGTTGCGATAATAAAGGCCCATTTTTACTCTTATCAATTCACTATCAAAGCTAATAAACAAATTATTACCCTACTATGGTTTGCATATGCTTTTTTAAGAGTCTCTAAAATGACCTTGAACAATCCTTTTTTCTTATTTTCATATATCCTACAATCACTTGACAGATGTATTTGTACTTAAGTAATGTGTGGAGTGTAGGGCCACGACCTCCAAGCTTATCAAGTTCAATGTGAAGGCGATGAGGATTGATCCTCACTTCCCAAGATCATAAATCACATAAGAGAAACACAAAAAAAAAAATGGATGCTCATTTTTGGATTCAATCTCAAATAATCAAGGAGACTATGAGATTAAAGCCCAAAAAAAAGAGATCCTAAAATAATAAACACTTTTCACCCAATCTCTTTCCAGAAGCTTTGAGCCATCAAAGAGAAATTTTAAAGGAATGACTCTAGATCACCACTCCAAACTAGAGAGAAAGACTAGGAGATTTTTAAGAGAGGAAATGACCTTAGCCTTTCAATTCACTTATTCATCAATTTTGTACATATATTAGGGATAATAGGACTATAGACACCCAAAATGAGGACAATAATTTGTTATAGTAGTGGGGGCAAGCGCATCAATGAGAGTCGTATAAAATATCCTAGGAAATAAATCAAAAACTTAAAGATAATGACAATTGTCACGAGCTACAATCTCTAAGATTTCTTTCCCATACTATAAGAAGCTTCCAGAAGCTTGTACTGTAGGGGTGCTACTACTTGGAGCCTTTTCCTTGGTGAGTGTAGATTCATTCCATAATTGAAAATGCTAAGAATTACGGTTGTATTCTCCTCAAATAGAGCCAAAACTCATATTGCTCGAACACTAGATTTTATGTATAGTCCTCTTAATTTTGACCATTTCTCTTTAATTGAACCCAATGCCAATTTTTAGCACATGGGGCTAAAATAGAGATCTTAAGAAATTAAAAGAACTTGGATTTGCATCAATTGGGCATTCGCATATGCGAACAAACTTAACCCAAGTTTAGCACATTTACCAGCAAAACTTGCACTATAGGAGTCCTAGTCTTCACCAATTTATGAAAATTAAATACAAACATCTGTTTGAAACATTTACATATCCCAATAATAGACTCAAACATCTTTCCCACAAGTAAAACATCAATTTTCTAGCCTATTTAATAGGTGAATTACTATAATAAATTAAGCCTATGTGCTGAAATTTGGTGCCAAGTAACTTTTAGATATGTGAAACTATCTCGTTGTCTTAACACAAGGTTGAGGGAGTCTAGATATATATCAATATACTAAGAGTACTCTATGGGAAATCAATAAAATGTTGTTCTAGGAGCTTAAGAATTTTTACTCCCATGTCGCTCAATTTCTAATTTCTAGTTTTCTATGGGGGATAGTTTTGGTATCTTCTAGTTCTACTTTAGGCAAGAAAACAAGCTTAAATTTTGGTGAATTATGTATGGTTAGATATCCTTTGAGGTCTATTTTCCAAGGAGCTATGACACAACTCTAGATACCCAGCATATCTTAAGTCGTAAGGTAAGGACTAACCAACGGTCAATGCCTATTTGTTGAGGATAGAATTTTGGTTAACAGGTTTGTTTTATCGTTGAATGGAATTTGTAGCTAAGCCCTTTAGAGTAATTAGTACACGATTTACATTTATTGTTTGGTTGAGGAAATTTCATGCTTTTAGCCAGTAAATTTAATACTTTCCTAGTCAAATTAGATGATTTGTTAGTTAAATGTTAATTCAAAGTATTTTGTTAATTACGCTTTATTTAAGATTATTAATCCTCATTACTCTAGCAATATTTCTTTATTAGTGTTTATTTAATTGGTTTGGCTTTTCATTGCTTTTCTTTGAATAGAGATATGTGCTAGATTAGCTAATAGGTGACTTGATTTCAAAATTGTCATAAAGGACGATAAATTTTCAACCTCTCACATCAAAACCTATGTAATAACCATCAATAATGATCTTATTTCAAACATAATTTAGCATGAAAAAATTAATTTCACTCTATATTTTTCTTATCATAATTATTGAGATTATTCACTTGATTATTCTTAGCTATGTTTAAGAATGACATTGCATCAAGGTAAATGGGGAAATTCTTCCAAAAACAATGAAGTAAGTTGAAATTCAAAATGGGCTTGCAACGGGAAGTTATAAACGTTAAGCATGAGATGCTAGTGGTGCGCTGTCTATTAGACCCTTTGGTCAGCAAATAAAACAGGATGCTTAGCGAGATGATTAAGGAGTAGCCACTATATCAATGGTCATCTTATTAGAACAAGTTGTAAAGATTATTCTCTTTATGGAATCGATGATTAAATTCAAGACAAAGGGAATTATCAAGATGGGGTAAACTTAGACTCCCTAAAATACTTGTTAAAGTCCCTGTGTAGATATTTCCATACTCCAAGAATAAGGGTTAAGATTAAAATAATGATACAATGGCTATGTTCGGTGCTAAATTGTCGTATTTTACAAGCCTCTATCGCCTAATTTTAACTCTTATAATAATATAATCTTTAGAATTTTTACATGTTTTGTTTACTTTTGTAGGTAATAAGTTCAATTGAGCAAATACCGTAAAAATAAGCGATGACGAAACAAAAAAGTAGGAAGATCGCAAAGCAAGAGACGGTGGGAGTCGTGGCCACCACCCCCAACCGTCATCGTGCTGCAAGTGGCTGGGTAGGGGGTGGCAACGGCCGGTTGTCTTGGTGGCAATAACCACCAGCCATCGGTGCGACGACCGTCGCCACTTACTGCTCTGTTCGCCTATTTTTCCCCATGCTTGATTTCCTTTTTTAAGGGCATTCTTTGAGACTTTTTGGTCGTTCTTTTGGAGACATTTAGGCTATTTTTAGATTAGGTTAATAAAAACCCCGAGAGGGGGAATTAGATGAAGGCAATTAGGATTTGTTTAGGTGAATTATGGATTCAAGCTTGTGGATTTGATCTTCATTCAATTAGGCATAAGTTTTCTCTTCACTTTCTCTCTCTACTTCATATTTTGTTCTTATTTAGATTTTGTTAGTTTAGTTCTTATGTTTTATTTTGTTTGGTTTAAATGTTTATATTTTATTATTAATTTATGTTTAATTAGCTTGTTAGATTAGATTAGTTTCATTCTTCATCCTCTCTAGTTCATATTTGCTTTCATGTTTGCTAGCTTTATTGTGGTTTGATTTCATGGCTTTCTTGTGATATTAGTAGGTAGTTTGTGTGGGCTTGGACTATGATTAGCCTCTTGATGGCTAATTAGTCTTGGATTAGGCCCAACCACACATAATTTCAGCTTCCAGCCTAGAGTTTTCTCTTGTGCCTGCCAAGTGTTCGATGAAATGTTTGAGAGAGCCTTCATCCATAGTTTTGGGTGATTGACTTATGCTGAAAGGTAATGTCAATTAGCTAGTGTGGGGAAGAGAATAGCTGGGATTTGGACATGAAAATAGACCCAATCCTAGCTAGTGTGGGGAAGAGAATAGCTGGGATTTGGACATGAAAATAGACCCAATCCTAGCTAGGTCTGAGGGTTGCTAATCTCAAGGTCTAATTGGGCTAGCCCCATAAAAATATGTAATTAGAGTACTTAGACTAGATCATGATCCTTAAGAGAGGGCTTGGATGGTCTCCAATGAGCAACATACCGTCTCTTGTTTTTAGTAGAAGTTGGGTAGGTTAGGACTCGCCTCGATTACATGGTTTGTTAGTTGGCTCAATCATAACTCCAAGCCTCTTTTCGTATTTTTATTAGCTTAGTTTAGCTTGTCTTTCTTTCCTTTTCACTTAGCCTAGCTTGAACAAGTTGAGTAAATCCTAGTACTTGAAACCCAACTCCCAGTGGACAACACCTCAAGTACTCGACGAATAGATATTGCACTTGGGGTTACAAATTTAAAGCTTAAATCTCACCAAACATGTTTTTGGTGCCGTCGCAAAGGAGTTGATGCTTTTCAATATCGGGCTTTACTTGAGCATTCGAGGCTAGGCCTTTTCAACATCCAAAAAAAATTTGAAAAATCAAAAAAAAAAAAATTTTAGGAAAAAACTTCAAAATGGCTATTTTTCATTTATCTCAATTTGAGCATGAACCTTTTTGGTAATATTTGTCCTGACTAAACAATTATTGTGCTCAAAATGTCCATTTCACATATGAAAAACGGGAAATATGCAATGTTGTGCTTGAGGGGATAACATGTGAGACCCGAGCCACCCTTGAGTCCATGTGTTATGGTGGTTTGTGCTCATTAGATGATGATGATGATATGTGGGACTTGTTTGAATCTTTAGCTTGGTACCAATGGCAACATCAAAGTGCTAGTTAGTCTTTTGTGTACTCCCCCCTACCCTACAATTTGCACTCTCAATCTCCATGTGTAGATCGATTTAGGAATTCATTTCATTGCCATTCCTCATATTCTCATGTTTTGTGCTCTTATTGCCAATCTATTGACCATTATGTGAATTTTTATCCCTATTATGATATTTCCAATTAATGATTTATGAAACTTAATGGCGTAATAGAGACAATGAATGAGTGACATGAGTGTTTTGTTAGTGAGATGAGGGAGTGTGGCCTATTGCATGAGACTTACCCTAGTCTATCTTCCTCTACACTGGAGGTTGGTCTCTATGATGATTATGAGCCTTGTCTTCCCCTAGAGGTCGATTATGCAGTTTATACACCTTTGATCGACCTAGAGGAAGTGATTGAACCTCCCTTTGCTGCTTCGCCCTTGTCTACCACACCTAGAGGCACTATCATGGGTGACTTGACCTTACTTGCTTCTTCCCTCCCTTTAGCTCAGTGCACGAGGTTAGAGATGGGTGAGTCTCCTAGGGGTGGTGCTAGTTGTGTTGATGATGATTTTCTTGATTGGTTAGGAGATATAGCATTGTTAGAGCCTTCTTTTAAGGAGTTATATAGTGATGACATGAGGGTTGGTATCGCTCCTAGTATTGAGCATAAAAACCCCATTTGCACTGAGTCATTTGACTTGGTCCCCATCTCATCCCCTTTGCTTCCCACCACCCCCTTTCATGTACATGCTTTTCATGAGTCCCTAGGTGACATTAGAGGGTACAATCCCCCATTTGATCCTTATTGTGCATACCTAGACGAGATGGCTAGGAAAATTAAGTGGAACCCCTTCTTTGATTATTCTTTCGATTTTTATATGGAATTTATTAAATGTGAGAGGGTACTAACTATCTTTGCTTGGATCTTATTAGTGTTCTTTCACTCACATTATTTTGAGTTGCATGGAATAGCATATGACTTGCTCTTGAGAGCTTTGACGATGTCTGACCTGGTGACCCACATCCTGACTGATTTGGAGGAGTGGGTGAAGCTCCTTAAGCGTCCATAGCAACATCTTAGAGAGGTGTAGCTCGAGTGGAATCAGTACCCGACCTGGTATAATCGTTCTAACTCTTCTCCCTTCTTTTTATTTTCTTTCTTTTACTTTTTGTTTAGTTTTGGGAATTAGGTTGTGTTTTTGTTAGTGATCGATATTGAGGTGAAACTTAGGATGTTGTGAAGCCAATTGATGGCTATGATAACCTTTGTGTACTTTTTGTACATATTTGTGTTTTGTTATTGGTGCTATTAATAGATTTGTGTATATTCATTGTTGGTGGTGTTGATTTTGTATATATGTGTGGTCTTCTTATCAATTGGTGAGGGTTTGTTTTTGGGTGAGTGTGTTAGCTTGTGTATATGTGTGTTTTGTTTGGTTTTTATGCTTGTGTGTTTTGTGGTTGGTGATGACTCCTTAGCTCCCAGTGAGGGCTTTGTGAGATTTAGGTGTGGCGATGGGGAAGTCGTATACCCCTTTGTGCATATTTTTTGTGAATATATTTCATTTTGTATAGTTTTTCTTCTTGGCTTCGGAGCACTTTTGTGCCTTTGATACGGACCAAGTTCTGAGCTTGGGCCTACCTCCTCAATCAAGGGTCTTGAACTAAGTTGATCCAATATAACCTAGGTCAATATTGACTTAGGACCCTTAAAAGGTCCAAGTGGGGTTAGAAAAGGTGGTTGGGCTCATAGTAGCCCTAAATAAGGAGTTGACCACTTAATCCTCCCAAAACCATCTCATTAGCTCATTTTTAGTTTCTGAGCATAATAATTTGCTTCATGTCTAGCTCAATTTTGACCAGGCACTTTCCAAAAATTATACATGGATAGAAAGCCCTGAATGTCTAGTTTCTAACGAGTCTTGAATCACTCACAAATTCCAAGAATTGAGAATGTTATGGGCTAAATACCGAGCAAGGGTCGGTCTAGGACTGAAAGTGTATGGTTCTTGTTATGAGCTTAATTAAGGAGTTAAGGCTATAATTTTGGGGATTAATTAGCACGGAATGAATCTTACACACAAGGGAAGAGTCAACAAGTGGCAGCACCTCATTTGGAGGAGTAGAGCCTACTCATGGCTCTCTAGAAGATGGAGGATGAATCTTAAAAAATACAGCTCATAGTGAGTATAATTATCTTAAGCATCTTGATTTATTTTCCAGTGATATTTTGTAAGTCTCATATTGGACCACTTACCAAACTAATGTATAGCTAATTCCCCCTCCCATTGGATATTTATGGACCCAATTACCTTAATGAAAAATCAGATTGAATGAATGATATGAGAGCTTGAAGCTTGGTTTTGCTCAAAATCTCAAAATTCTTATCTCTCTTAGGAGGGTGGTAATTTGAGTCTTCCCTTTAATCTAATCCTTGGTGCTAAGATTTTAGAGGGTTAGAGGGTGGGATGAATTATCTGCTTGCTACTTATTTCAAGTGCTGAATGTTTGCCATTGGAAGTTTTCTCTAATTAGTTGGGAACACACTCTCTCTCTCGTTTGGTTCATCTTTGGGGAGATTAATTCTTCAACCTCCATTGGGCTCATCTACAAGCATTTCATGCCTTTATTAGGTCAAATGGAAGTGTCCATGCATTATTTGTATCAGAGCAAGTTCGATCTGCATCAGCCTTTGTGATTGGTTTTTTTTTATCTTTAATAGCTTAGTTCCTAGCTTGTATATAAGTAGAATATTCATGATAAAACACTTGTCTACAATGTGATTTTTTATTTTTCATAATAATCCTATCTTATATGTGTGATTCTGTACCCGCCTTGCTCACTTTATCATCAATTCTTTGGGTCTTGTTTGTTAAGTTTGCATGTGAACTTTTTGCCTGTCAAAGTTGCCGTCTATTCTCCTGAAAAATGCAAAAAAGGGGAAAAAAGGAAAAAGTCTTTAAAAAATGAATAAAAAGCCGAGCACCAATGTTTAAAGTCACTCTCTTTATTTCATATCTTTAATTAGCTTGAATATGTGATATTTTACCTGATTGCACATCTATTTGAGCAATGAAATAAGTGCATGTGTGTGAAATGGAGCAAAGAAGTCAATTAGGTAAGGAGATAGGATTGTGTCAATGTTAGCAGCTTGATTCATAAGGATTAATACACATTTGCACATGCACCAAGGTGTGCATATCATTGCATATTGTGTGTGGGGTGAAAAATAAGAGTCGGGATGCATTTATAGCCTATGTGTGTCTTGAATGTGTGTTTTGCTTGCATATAGCTCAGTAGCCAGGTTATTAGAGAGATAAAATTGATCTTGATGTGTACATCTTTTCACCTTTTCCTTGTATATATGCTTTGCTTTTGAAAAAATCCAAAAATATTTCAAGGATTTTGTGGGTATATCTACTACAAACCCGCACAAGACCTCACTCGTCCACTTGGGGGAACCAAGGTGTTTAAAAGGCTTGTTGCGTACACTTAATGCAACTATGATTCCCACAAAAGTGAGTTAGGTTCCTAGTTTAGTTTTTCTTATGTTTCGCTCGAGGACGAGCAAAAGATACGTGTAGGGGTATTTATCGGTACTAAATTGTCATATCTTACATGCCTCTATCGCCTGATTTTAGCTCATATGACAATATAATCTTTTTGATTTTTAGTTGTTTTGTTGACCTTTGTAGGTAATAAGTTTAATCGAGTAAATATCGTAAAAAGAAACTAAGACTGAAAAAGAAAAGCCGAAAGACTGCAATGCAAGAGATAATAGGGGTCGTAGCCAGCACCCCCAACGATCGCCGCCCTGCAAGTGGCTAGGCAGGGGTGGCAACGACTGGCTATCTTGGTGCGACGGTCGTTGCCACTTACTGCTCTGTTCACCTATTTTTCCCCCGGCTTGATTTCCTTTTTCAAGAGCATTCTTCGGAACTTTTTTGAGGGTTCCTTCGGGGACTTTTAGGCTAGTTTTAGATTAGGTTTAGCCAATAAAAAACCCCTAGAGGGGGAATTAGATGAGGGAGATTAGGATTTGTTTGGGTAAACTTTGGATTCAAGCTTGTAGATTTGATCTTCATTCAATTAGGCCTAAGTTTTCTCTTCTCTTTCTCTCTCTATTTCATATTTTGTTCTTGTTTAGATTTTGTTAGTTAAGGTCTTGTGTTTTATTTTGTTTGGTTTAAATGTTTAGTTTTTATTGTTGATCTATGTTTAATTAGCTCGTTAGATTAGATTAGTTTCATTCTTCCTCCTCTAAAGTTAATGTTTCTTTTCATATTTGCTAGCTTAGTTGTAGTTTGATTTTATGGCTTTCTTGTGATGATTAGTATGTAGTTGTTGTTGGTTTGGATTGTGGTTAGCCCCTTGATGGCTAATTAGTCTTGGATTAGGCCTAACGAAACCCAAATTATGCTTTCAAATTAGAGTTTTCTTTTGTGCCTGCCAAGTATTCGATGAAATGCTTCAGAGAGCTTTCATCCATATTTTTTGGTGAAGGACATATGCAGAGAGGTGATGTCAATTAGCTATGTGGGGAAGAGAATAGCTAGGATTTGGATATGAAAATAGCCACGATCCTAACTAGGCCCAGGGGTTGCTAATCTCGTGGTCTAATTAGGTTAGCCCCATGAAAGTATTTGGTTAGACTAGTTACACTAGCTCAGGATCCTTGAGAGAGGGCTTGGTTGGTCTTTGATGGTTTAACCAACTATCTCTTGTTTTCATTAGAAGTTGGGTAGGTTAGGACTCGCCTCGGTTACCTAGTTCGTCAATTGGTCCACTGATAACTCCAAGCCTCTTTTCTTATGTTTATTAGCTTAGTTTGGCTTGTCTTTCTTTCCTTTTTTTCTTAGCCTAGCTTGAACGACTTGAGCTAATCTCGGTACTTGAAGCCCAACTCCCAGTGGATGACACCCTAAGTACTTGATGATAGACCTCGCACTTGGGGTTACAAATTTAAAGCTTAAATCCCACCAAACAGGCTATATCTCTCATATCCACTAGTTTAAGAGCTGCAAGGAAGATCTATAAATGCATGAACCAAGAAAACATTGAAGGGTTAGAGAGCTTAAAGAAAAGAAAGAGCATATTGTATTATTACTTGTAACCATTGTACTTAACTCACACATTTTAGTTCTCTACACTACTAATGTGATAGGAGTTAGTAAAGGTCATTACTTTTGTATTGTAAGTGTTGTTTTCCTATGGGCGTGTGCTCTGGAAGTTGGGCTTGTTAGAGTGTCTTGAGAAAATTCTATATGTTAGCAAGGAGCTAGGGCGCCCTTATTGTTTGGTGTACACGCTATTACAAAGTACTCTATGAGAACTTTATTAGCAATAGGGAGTAATGACACTCTTATTAGATATTGTACTTCTAAGAGTTAGGAGTTCTAGAAGTCGAGCTTTGAGAGTGCATAAAGGAAACTCTTATTACAGACAAGGAATTAGAGGATAGTTGCTAAACTATCTCAAGAAGATAGTGCATTGATTGACTCCTGAGCTTAATGAAGGAACTCAGGTAGGGGTGTAGTCCAAGGTCGATTTGGACGTACCTCGTGAAAATTTTGTCTCTCATCTCTTTATTTTCTGCACTTCTTTACTCTAAATTATGCATTCTTCTGACAAGCTAAAGCCTCTATCTGGTTCATTGTTGTTGATCAAACTCAAAGTAACATTCCATCTGACTCTAATTCTTCTTCTTAGAAAAGAATTCACAAAGTACCAAAAGCTTTTACTCGTCACCCTATTTACTCCCTTTTGGGTTGACTTACCTTGATTTGTGAGACCAATAAGAATTCCTTACACAAATTGTAGTTAGTCACTCCGAAGGTAATATCATCCACATAAATATGAAGGAGCAAGAAATCTTTGCTTCTAGATATGATAAACAGGGTTTTGTTACTCTTAGCTTTTTTGGATCCATGATCAAGAAGGAATTTGCTCAGCCTTTCATACAAGGATCTTGGAGCTTATTTAAGACCCTAATGACCTTTTTCTAGGCTGTATACATGATCAGGCTTCTCTACATCCTCAAATCTAAGTTATTGTTCGATATCGATCTCTTCTTGCAAGTATCTGTTTAGAAATGCACATTTCGCATCATTTCATAAAGCTTTAGATCCATAAATGATGCAAATTCAAGTAATAGTTTAATGGATTCAAGTCTTGCTATAGGGGCCAAAGGTACCATCAGAGTAAATTTCCTCCTCTTAATTGTATTCTTTTACGAGAATCTAGCCTTATTTCCAACCAACACACCATTTTTATCAAGTTAGCTCCTTAACAACCCTTTGATGCCTATTAATGGGTTTGGTGGCCAGAGTCCGTACTCTTTGTTTCTTTTAACTTGATTCAAGTCGTTTTGCATTGTAATGGTCCACTCAGGATCTCTAAGAACCTCTAAAAACTCTTGGTTTCAACTAATGATACAATGGAACAAAATACACGTAAACTTTTTTGAGAGGGGTAGATTCCTACACCCGTTGTGAACATTAGAGATCACATTCTCTAATAGGAAGATTTGTGCTTGAATCCTCTATATGATTCCTGCATTCCTTCTCCCAAAGTAACTAAAATTTCCAAAGTCTTTTACTTCTATTTTCTTCTTGTGTTTGATATACTTATGTATGACTCTAAATTTTGTTAATCTTTGAAGGTGCCTCATTAGATGCTCATCTTTATTGTACCTACTCAATTAGAGTTCTTGGAATGAACATGAACTAATGCTACCATCATTAGTTTTGTCAAACACTACATGAATGCGTTCATTAAAGATCTTTGTATTTTTGTTGGAAGCCTTATATTCTTTAAGATGAGTTAAACAAGCAACAAAAATACCTTCCTTGCTTCAAGCATCAATTTCGCAAGATTTTCCTAACTGTGGTTGTGAATATATCATGTGTTGCCAAATGCTCTGAAGTAGGACACATTTGGCCTTTGTCCTTGAGGAGCTCATAAGGGGTCCTTTAAAGAATCTATATGATGGGGCATCTGCTGAAGATATAGGTGGTTGTGTTAATAGCTTTAGCCCAAAAGTATTTTAGTATGTCATTATCACATATCATGGCTTTGGCCATGTTTCTTAGAGTTTTGTTCTTCCTTTCCACCACTCTATTCTGTTAAGGAGTCTTGGGTGTTCAAAAATTATGACAAATACCATTCTTTTCATAGTACTCAACAAATGGTTCATGATCATATTCTCTCCCATGATCACTTCTAAAAGCAACAACACTCAGACCCTTTGATATCTACACTTGCTTCATTAGTATATATGATAAAACTCTCTAAAAGTTGTTTTGTCCTTCAGGAGCATAGCACAGGTGTATCTTAAGAAATTATCAACAATAACAAAGATATATTCACTTCTACCAACTTCCACTAAGAATTTAATTCTAATTAGACTCTATAAATTCATAACCAGAGGTTCAGTATGCACTGTAGACTCTATCTTTGGTGAACTTATGCTTTGGCAAACCCCCAATTAGCCCATATTTCATATGTTTATCAATGGTATGCATGTTTGTGTGTCCTAAATTCTAGGCCATAACTAGCTTTCATCATGATATCTCTTAAGGCATGCAAGATTTTGAGACTTGACCTTATCTAGGCACACTACATATGTATCACCAATTTTGGGCGCAGTGAGCACATTCTTTCTAGTGTAAATGTCCATAACTTAACAACCAGATGCATTGAAATTTTGCTTCATTTCCCTTACCAAACACTTGAGAAATATTAAGCGGAATTAATGCTAATCCTTTAACGAGATGCACATTCTCAAGTAAGCTTATGTAATTTTTATCAATTTTCCAATAGGCAATTATTTGCCCTTTGCTTTTGTTTCTTAAGGTGACCTTGCCGCCATTTCTTATTTGTGTCTCAATGGAAAGTGAAGCATTCATTGTTATGTGCTTAGAGCATCTACCATCAACATACTAGATATCCTCTTATATTTTGAAAGATGCTTTCGAAATAGGAAATTACTCATTCTATAACGTCTTACTTAAAGCTTAGTCATTAATCGAGGTGCAGATTTTAGTGTCTACTTCCCTTTAGTACCCAAGTCTGTGGACCTTTCCTTTATTAGATAAGGAATTTTGGTTGCCTTGTCGGCTATGACATCTTCTGGAATACCTATGATTTCCTTATCTTCTCCTTTAGTGAGAGTTACCTTGATATTCTCTATTGTATTCAGAATGTTCTTCAGTAACCCCTAACTTTGAACATTTCTTATATCTACTAGAATAGTCAAGTTTCTTTGACCACCTATGACATATTTTTTTGGACCTCTATGAGAATTACAAAAGTAACTGTGATGCCAAGATTTGGAGCTTTTATGCTTCTCTTGACTTTCCTATTGTGTGCTTTCCTTAAGAAAGAAGTTTTTGTAAACTTTCTTTCCATTTGAAAAGTCATATCTCATATCTTTCTTGCTGAAGGAAACACATTAATGTCCTATTGTTCTCTCGAAGTTATCTTGTCCCATTATGAACTTTGAAAAGGTTTTTCAAAACATGTCATTTTCCTTTTGTAATAGCTCAGCTGCTTCTCTAGCGACATCCGTCTTTCTGTAGAAATAATCACAAATATCATATAGATTGTTGCTCTTTTTTAGGAAACATCTAAATATCTTTTTAAAATCGTCAATTTCCTCTCTAGGGTAGAGGAGTTCAAAACTAACTAGAACAAATTGCTCGAACCTGACCTAAATTTTTTTATAATCGAACTGAACTTTTTGAAAATTTTCATTCGATTATCCAAATCGATAAATTTTTCATGTTATCGATTTGAGTACGGCTCGGAGGTATTGGGAACTGGGGTACTCAAAAAGTTCCCTTTTATTTTGGAATCTAGATTTTGTTTAGAATGTATTGCATGAATCACTTTATCGATTGATTGTTACTTGTCAAAATTGTTGACTGGTGAATAATGTGCATTGCAAGTGCATCTTACTTTCATTGATTTCCTCCAAGCTTTAATTTTTTTTTCTCTTTTGGTGCTGAAAAGTTAGAGTTCAATTTGATTTTGTTCTCATTTGCTTTGATCTTATCTTTGTAGTGAATTTGTAATGCAATTATGGAATTCTCGAGTCTAGAAAACATCAAGTATAGTGTGTATACTATTAGCAATATTAGGTATAATACAACAAAATTATGTAACAAAAAGAAAAGAAGTTGAAACAAATTTGGAGTTATTGGGTATCCGGGAGCCCAAACCGAAAATTTCAGATACGTAAAATTCTAGTTACCTGAAATTTTCATTTTGGTTTCGGTTCAAGTTATGGCCGACCCAAAATTTTTGTTACCTGAATAAAAATTCATTTCGATTTGGGTACCCGAACCATGAACGCCACTACTCTAGAGGCCTTGACTTTGTAAGAGAGTTCTTCAAATACCACAAGTTTTTGAAGTCTTTGCATTTTTAATTCTTCTTTCTTAATGTCCAAGGTCTCAATTCTTTGACAAAGGGACTTGACTTTGGATTGATAGGAGGTTTCATTGTTTATTCCATGCATAATGAGTTTAATAAGATCATCTTTGTAACACCTTGACCCATTCCCGAGTCATGAATAGTTGCCAAGAATGGCTTCAAGGATCGACGGCTGATCCCAGAAGTGGCCATATGCCTTTCCGGTATGATTCATCCTCTGTCATCTGCCGCTTAGAAAAACTTCCAGAAAGTCACCTAGTGCATGACTTCTCCATATTTAAGTACGCAAAACAGTGAAGTTCTTAAGGATGGGATTCCCAAAAAGGAAGGTGCAACTTTGATTATATAAGTAATTTCAAATCCTTTTAGCCACACTTGGGTTATTATAATCACCCCCTCTTGAAGAGCGCAATGTACTCGTTGTGCCTCATTAATCAATTGACTTACGAGTCCTCTTAACCGATGGTCCACCCCTTGTATCTTTGCCTATTTAGGTGATTGCCCAAGGTCCTTCTTTATGGTTATTTGTAGAACAAGTCACGTGTTGGCTCCAATACTATTTGTGATGCTCTAGCCCTTTCTTGGGCCGCGAACAATTATAAGGAATGGCTTCATGGATCGATGACTTGTTCTACAAATAACCATAAACCTTTTCAACGAGCGTTGTCTTCACTTTCATGCCTTGGAAAACTTTCCATGAGGCCACCTATCCCAAGACTTATCTGTTGTAAGTTCACTTAACTATGGAGTTCTAAAGAGTAGCTTATCGAAAATGAAGGTATACCTTCAGTGATATAAGTAGTCATTTTAAATACTCTAAAGCACACTCTGGTTATATCTTTAGAATGAATATGGAGCTAGCGCTATACGTACCTCATCTATAGAAGTTTGTTGAAACTCTGTTATCAGCATTTGAACCTCGATCTCATAGCCTTTTTGGCTCTTTCTTTAGGCCTCTCACTTTAGAGCTTGTGTTGGCAGTGTGGCTCAACATAAGCCAAATATTATCCACCTCCATGTTCTCATTATCCTCATTATTAGAGTCACCATCACTCGAGGCTACCACCATTTCCTTTTTGTCTTTTCCCTTAAACCTTTTTTTTTCAAGGGATTTCTTTGGATTGGGACAATCTTCAAGCATGTGACCTAGCTGATCACAGCCAAATCAATGATGATAGTATTAGAGAATCGAGAATTGGAATTACCACTTTTTGATCTGGTGAGCTTCTTTTTAGAACTTTTTATTGATTCCTTCTTCCTAGGATTTTCTCAAACTGTATTACTATCATAGCAAGGGCTTCCTCTTCATCATTAGGGGACTAACTTTTGTAGGTATAGTCTTCTTTAGTGACCTCTGAAGTAGCGCCTCTCTTAGACATATCATATGACTCTTCTTGGTGATGTATCTCATAAGTTCGTAGTTTTCCCAATAAATCATGTTGTTGAAGAGTTTTGAGGTCTTATTCTTCCTCAATAGTTGTCCCCTTTGATTCTTAGTTAGCCTTAGTGAGGCTCTTATGTATCTTCCTTGTCATTTCCTCATTTGAGTAAGTTCTCTCCAAGGATTTGAGTTTAAATAATCTCTTATGAGATAGTGTACATCTTTTAGATAAATTTAATTGTTTGCATCTTGAACAACTTATGTTGATGTATGTAGATGCTTATTTTGTTCTTTCAAACCTAACCTATTCCTTCATAAAAGGTGATAAGAGCATCCAACATTTCGTTAGCAATTTCATAGGTGAAGTCCATGCTGAATTAACTTGGATCAATGGCACAACAAAGAATATTTAGAGGCTTTATGATACTTTTGGGCCTTCATCTTTTCTTTCAGTGAATTATTCCTCAACTTTTGGAATCATCTTGTCTCTTTTTTCTCTTTTCTTAACTTTCTTTAAATATAACCTCTTTTATCATTGGCACAACAAAGAATACTTAGAGGTTTTCCCAATAGAAGTCGGCTCCCTTGAATAGGGATTGTCAATTATATGACCTACAGTTATCCCATTTTAGGTACCAGATGTGGTCGTGATCTTTATTTACTCTAATGGTGAAGTCAAATGTAAGCAAGATCGACTCTAATACTAACTATTGGTTCCACCAATTAAGGTATATCACCCTAGAAGGAATGAATAGAGTGTCTTAGAAAACTATTATGCTTTAAAAATTTTGTCCTTCAAACTCAATTTTGCCAAATTTAATAGCTAGCAGAATGTAGTTAAAAAGCGAAATTCTCTTAGTAGATTTATCATATTGATTTGCTAAAGATGCAAGCTTAAAAAATCTAAGGCACAAATAGTTTGCGCAAAAAAAGAAGACATTACAAGAAAGTAAAGGGATGAGATAGGAGATTTTTTAATGAGGTTCACCAAACTCAAATTTGGACTATGTCCTTACCTAAGGCCCTTTCTTAACCATAGAAATAAAATAATCCACTATCTCCATCAAGATAGATTCAACAAAATCCCTTTAACTTTTTTTCTACAATTAGAGTTTTCTTAGAGCGCTTTGACAAGCTTTTCTTCTAAGGTTCCCTAACTCCCCAAATAACTAAAGCGTCTCTTTGATGTGATGTGACCATGTTCTTTATATGTCCATACGTGTCTTAACTTCAAGGAACATTTGTTATATCTTAAATATTACTTGATCATGCGTGCATAGTTGGTTGTATTCTACTTATATGCGAATATGTTAACAAGTAAATATCACATCAATTTCCTTGGGTCACTGTTTACCTAAAGTATCACCGCTAGACTTCAACCACCTTGAACTCTCAATATCAAGGTCCTTGATAAGCATATCAGAAATACACCCTTGTCAAAATCATAAAACTCCCATAACTTGAAATTAACTTGAAATGAATTTCATGATACACTGATCCATTGCCTTAAATTAGGAATTTGTGTAACTGAGCTTTATTGATAACATTGAATATTTATATACAATTCTATGATGGGTAAACGTAGAACAAATTGTTGTATTAATTTGTTCATTATTTAATAAATATTTGTCTATGTATTTCGCCCTTAAAAGTAGTGATCTATCACTTTTACTAAAACTGGTTAATTAAACTATATCAAATTTAACTAACTAATAATCTTACTAATTACCAATTGTTTGGCCTTCAAAAAGTAAAATAAAACTTCTCGTTTCATTAGGTGACAGTTGTCTACATCAGGGAAGAACCAAAAACACTTTATGAAAAAGATTAGGTGCAAGTCAAATGTACTTGGAATGGAAAGAGTCAGCATCAGAGTTTGAAATAGTGTTATTTGATTTATCAAATAAGGAATGCCATAGCTAGCACATTAAATGCAGGCTGAAAGACCATTCTTCAAGCCATAAGAAGCCAAGATCTTACTTAGAAATTGTCAAGAATATGGATGAATGTTGTTAAAGAGAAGCATCAACAGAATATTCTAAAGGCAGCCCACAACTACTTCTTGTAGCTAACTCCAATGGTCCAATGCTTAATGCCTATAAATAGAGACTTTAACTAAAGAAGAACAGAGCAAGACATAATACAAAGAGCTTAACTCATATTCTATATGTCATTGTACTTTTGAGTGGACAATTCGAAAGATTCTAATCTTTGTACACACTTTGAAATTCCTTATGGGACAAGAGGGTTGGGAGAATCTTTCCTACGCAAGGACTTAAGAGGAATCACTTCAAGGGGTTATTGAAGGGTGCATTATCCTTAGTGGATGCTTGGCTATGTAATTTTAGAGTAGAATAACACAAGTTGGTTGAATATTAAGAAAGGTCCTTAGGTAGAGACTTAACCTAGTTGAAGGGATGAACCTTGTTGACAAACACAATGTGCTTTATACTCTATTTATTCTCATTTTGCTCAACTTCCTTGATCTATTTATTAAACGTTCCTAATCAATTGCTTAGCTTCGTTGAATTTGCTATATTCTTTATTATTTAGTGTTCATATTTTACTTGTAATTTTATGGTGTTGTGCTATTCACCCTTCTCCAGGGCGACTTAGCATTCTTAAAACCAATGATTGGTAAAAGTTCTAGTCTCACCTCAATTGACTTAATTGTCAAGTGAGTAAAAACCAATATCTTGGTTAGCAATGGATGAGATCAATTAAGGTGGATCTACATCTAGACCTCCTCTATTATGCGGATCTAGCATGCTTATTGGATGAAGACTAATGTAAATCTAGCTAATTGATCAAGAAAATGAGCTTCAAAACATTGTGTCAATGACTCCTATCCACATATGCATATTATTAGCACTGAAGATTTGGAGAACCCCTTGATTAGTACACCCTAAAAAGCCTCAAAAAGTGCAAAAAAATTGTAAGGGCTTAAATGCTTTATACTTGTGCTTTAGAAGCTTACAAGTTTAATAGAATTTCTACTTGTGAGACAATTAAAGTGTGGGATACCTTAACCATCACTATGATGGGAGAAGCAAGTTAGGGAATCCAAGATAACCACTGATGTACACCAATTTTAGCTTTGAAGATGCTTCCCAATAGAGGTGTCAAGAAGATGCACATCAGATACACTGGCATCATCAAGAACCTCAAGTGTCTTAGAAAATTCTACTCAAATAAAAAGATTATGAGCAATTTTCTAAGGAGTCACCTAAGAGACTAATGGGGAGTCAAGGTCACAACCATTGAACATGCTCAAAACCTAGAGACCTTTAAATTGGAGGATCCAGTAGGAAAACTTCTAACTACCTATAGGATCTAGTACGAAAGCTTCTAACTTTTAGGATCCACCTTCGAAAATACAAGGAACAATCCTCAAACAAACGGGTGGCCTTGAAATCTATAGTTAAGGACCCTAAAAGTATAGATGATCTTGATTATGAGGAATATAAGGGTAAGATTGTCATATTGGCTAGAGGCCTCCAAAAATGCTAAAAAAGAACTTAGGTTTCAAGAAGCTTAAGAAATGGTCAACCTCAAAAGGTATAAAATCCTCCTCTCAAAGCCTTAATTATAACTCTATTTTCTACTTTGGGTGTGTAAATTTAGGGCGCATGATGAACTGTTAGTCCTTTCCTTAAAAAAAGAAAGTTGAAAAGCAAAAACTCAAGGAAAAAGGAAAAATGGCTTTGTAGTTGCATGAAGTGACAATGATTCTGATGATAGTGAGAGTAAAGGCAATGATGTCGTTAACCCATGCTTCATGGCAAACGATAAGAAAACAAGACAAAGAGTTGAATTCACTAGATACTGTAAATTAGTATGTGAGGAAGCTGATGATACTTCCACCACTAGTTAGGCAAATTTGCTTCCCTCTGAAATGTCTAGAGATGATTTTATTAAAACTATTATGCATGGTTTGAATGCTAAAGATGAGGAAATTATTCTTTTGAAATATGAAAATGAAAGTTTGCAAGATAAATGAGCCAATTATTACAAAAAATGCATACCTTTGAAAGAAGATAATAAGCACTATTTGAAACTCCGTGATCAACTCCATAACCTATCAAAGGACCCAATAAAAGAGGTTCAAACTTTAAAGGAAAATTTATAGAGGCAGAAAAATACAAATAAGCATGTTTTTAAATATAACTCTAAGCTAGTTGAACAGCTTTATAAAGTTCAAGATCATATTGAGAGGCTAAAAGCTCAACATGATCATTTCAAAAAATATCTTTCAAAATGTACCACAAAATGACAAATTTAGATAGATTAATTAGATTTCTATGTGTATGCTTTAACAGACAAGGACTTGGAAATGATCCCAACAATGAGATGAAATCAACCAAAATTTCTTCGCTCAAGCGACAGCACTTTATGTAGTTGAGAGTAGTTTTAAGGCACCTTGAGAATTCATTATAAAGCATTCTAATCATTTAAGGATTAAGAAGGGCTATCAAAATAACTCTAACTATATATGTTGGTAGAGAGACTTTGCGTATCCCAAGAATCACAATAGAGGTAGTCCTAAGATTGTTTCAGTTTGGATACCCAAGGGTACCAGGCCCCTGAACATGGTGACAAATCCTTTGGCCAAATGAAGAACTAACATTAAACATAAAATTATAATAGAGATGAAGATAAAGAAGACCCAATACAAAAACCCACAAGATGAACACACTTGAAATATAATAATTAATCTCACAAAGTAAACAACAATCTTGGATAAATCCACCCATCAATCAACCATCTAAGCCCAAGAATTAAGAGTTAACTTAAAGAAAAGACCCATATTCACTACTCTTATAGAGAGATCAAGAAAATGAGAGTTTTAGATAAAAATAGTAAGCAACAAGCTCATTTTATTTGAATTCCAAGTTTGAAAATTTGACAGGGTTCATGCCAACGTGTATAGTGCTATAAGGATACTCTCCTCTCCGATGCTCCTAGACAATCAAAGGAGATTGCAAAGAGTACTAACTAATGAGGTGTTATAATTTCCCTATGAAAAGTTACTGGAAGGTATCACAAATTAAAAAGAAAAAGGGCGACCAGTTGCTAAACTAGCAGGAGCTGATATTTTGTATTTGTCCTTACTTGGATGCCTTCTCAAGCATCCCAAATGGAGACATTTGTTGGATATCTAAGCAGCAAAAATTTCGGGATGTCCAATAGTCACCCACCAATAATTACACTTTACCTCCTTTGTTTGGTTGCCCAAAGAATCTCTTAATAAAAAACAAGAGAAACCTGACCTTGCACTGACCTTTGCTCTATTTTCGCTTTATAACTTAATTAATACTTAAAATCTAAGTGCATACCATAGCTTCAAAAAAGGAATTTGGATCTATTCATTTAGATAGAGTTCGTAAAAATTGGATTCTGTTTTCCTATTCAAATCTGCGCTAAAAGCTGGAAAAAATTTCTGCCCATAAAATAGACAAGCAAAAGGAGCAGCTTATGAGGAAATTATCTAAGCCTATTTACGGCTACTAATTACCTCATCACACACCCAAGCTTGCCTAGACTTCCTCGAAAGCCCCCAGTCAACAAGTACCTTGGAAGATCAACTCCTAGAGTCTTTTCTCTTTGATTCCATCCTGAAACCTACTTTTAGTAACGCCTTGATATGGTAGAGTAGGTTGGACTGAGTGGCTTGATCTGTATAAGACCTTGCACATAAATTTCTTGTCTAAGGAACTACCATGTTTGGATGTCTATTTTACAACCATGATCCAAGTTAAACACTAATCTATCTTATCTTAATAGCATATGCTAAAGACATTTGGTGATGCTATAGCATTCTCTGAACTTGAAGAATCTGGTCGAGGCAAGATGACCTAGATAAAAGAAATGGTAGAATCATTAGAGTTTGAAAAGTTAGTAAATATCCTTCCAACTCATTTGCGAGTGTTTATTTGTTGATGGCTTTAGATTTAATTTTCTTAGCATTTGTTAATTGCAAGATAAAGGAAACATATTCACTTTCAGCATTGCCTAATATGATGTCTACAACCTTAAAGCTGAAAAAAAAAAAACTAACTTGCTTGGATCTAGAATTGCAAATGTTTATGCTATTAGTTTAGATCATGTCAATTCTAAGTACCTCAAATGTTTTAGAGTTGTTAATGATGATGTATGACATCGAAGATTAAGTTATGCTACATACATACCTGTGAACATTGTCTAAGCATGACATCCCAAGTACAAGCATGACAAAGATCAAGTTCCCAATGTATGTGTTTAGGGAAATCAAGTTAGAGCTTCAGTTAAGCCTTAAAAAGTTGTTAGCAACCACCAAACCACTTGAATTCTGCATATACACTTGTGTAGTCATATTAGACTAAAAAAATTTGGTGGCGGTACATTTATGTATGTTATTGAAAGCAAAATGACCTAAGGGCCTGATTCCGCTTTCAAGTGTAGGCAATTATCCTTTCGGGTCTATTTTAGGAAATAATTTTTAGAAAACAATCTCTATGGTCTTGGATGGGGATTGGCTTGACTCTAAGGCTATGAGCCAAGAGTTGAGTCCAACCATGAAGGTGTGACTGATGGTCAACAAACAAGTCAGTCCATTAACATCCATATTCAACAATGACCTCTATTAGGGTTAAACAAGAGAAGAGTGAAATCCATATCATTTTATGTCAGTTGGTCTTATTTATTTTAAGCATCAAAGACATGAACTTTTGTGCTGATCACTAAGACTAGTGTTGATGATTTTTGAGGGGTGGAAAAATAAACTAAAGAAAAGAGAAAACCTCAAGCACACAATTGTCATCGTAGTACTTTGAGGGTCGATCCTCAGGGACGACGTTGAGATTACGGCCACAAAAAAATGTGAATTAACTAACTAATTAATCTAGAAAATTAAACTACTCACAACCAAATCAAACCAAGCCAAATCCTAAGTAATCCTCCAAACTACTAAGAAATCAACATTAATCAAACTTAAGCACTAAACTACTCACTTCAAATGATCAACCAACTACTAAAATCAACTAAGTCACCAAAACTACTAATCAACTAATTTAGCTTAACTAAATTTAGAGTATTATTCAATCAACCAATCAAACCATCACTATCATTCAACATTAACCAAAATTAGCAGAGCCATGAAAGTGAGCAGCAGACTAGAATTCTAACTCAGAACTGTAGCCAAACTCTAAATTATGAAAAACTGGAATGAAAAACCGAGACATATACTAAAATTAAACCTACAGACTTGAAACTAAAATTTTAGTCAACACCTAAACTTGCCTATAATCGAAGATTAACAAGCTTATGGTAGAATAAGAACTAAGCAGCAGGGGAGGGGAAAACTTCACTATGCCAGAACAAAGAATAATCACCACCTTAGATTCAACAAGGGTTCAAGTTGAAGCTTCATCTGTGACATAGCAGACCACCGAACAGAAAACACGAACAGGGAAAGGGGGAAAAGAACCGACACTACCCAAGTTCCGGCCTCCTCGCTTGCAGCTCAGTCGTCCATCAATGGCATTATCGCCATTAACAACAAAGCAAAAACGAAACAGGGGCAGGGGAAATGGAATCGGATGTAAACACCAAAAGTCGACCAAAATTTCCAGAAAAGAAACAACCAAAGTCTGAATTACACCCAAAGACTTCGAAATCAAAGCTCAATTACATGGAATTAAATGCTGAAAAAAATTGAAAATTCGAAACCCTAAATCGAAACAACCCTAAATTACGAAAATGAAAAGAAAATTAAACTAAACCTAAAACTGAATTTAAACCCTAACCTAACCCTAATTTTACCTAACCTAATTCCCTCTTCAATGGTGTCTTCGGTTCCATTTATACTCAAACCCAACTCATTCTCGACCCTTCAATATGTGGGTATCTGGATGGTGACGATGGAGACAACGAAGGTGGTGTATGTGGCAGTGGCAGCGTGATCCGCAGGTGGTGGGATGGTGTTTTAGGTTAGAGAGAAGATAAGGAAGAGAGAGAACGGGGATGGCGATGGTGAGGAGGATCGAAGAAGGCAGAAATGGGGGTTTCGAATTCTGTGGGTTGGGGTTTCTGGGTGCTGGTTTCGGATGAGGAGGAGAGAGAAGAAGAAGCAGGGGAGGGGGTGTATTAAGGGTCACGTGAGGCGCACGTGAGGAAAGCTGGACCGTGAGCTGCACGCCTGGCTGGCTGAACCGGGTTTTTTCTAGCATTTGGGCCAATCCGGTTTTTTCAATTCTCCTTGATCGGTTCTCTTCTAATTTCTTGGGCCCATTTTCAATTCCCGGCATTTTCCACTATTTTGTTCGCATTTTTCGCCTTTTTTCACATTTATTAAAAACCTGCAAAATAAAATAAAAACGAGTATAAAACAGGTGTAAAATTACCTTTAAAATAGCTCATTTTTGGTACGAACAAATACTCCCCCACCAAGATTTTACTCGTTCTCGAGTAAAAATAAACTAACCTAACTACAAGAAAATAGAAAAATAAGAGAAGAAAATCCTAACTCACTATCGTAGGAATCACGATTGCGTTTAGCATATGCAACAAGCCCTTTAAACCCCTTGGACTCCCAAGTGGACGAGTAAGGTCTCGTGAGGGTTTCCAAGTGAAATACCCACAAAATTATTCCAAAAATAAACGAAAATCTTTTGGGGTTTTTTTTCAAAACTGATATGTACAAAACTTGGGAAAGATATGCACACATTCTAATAAGCTAAATCACCCATGTACTCAGTCCTTAACCTGTATATGCATAACATGTACTTCAAAGCCCTTTAGCCTCCTAAATGACATCAGAGCGCTAATTGTTTACCCCATTAAACATCAAGATTTTGAATCCATCCCAGTGCTCGTGTGCAAGTGTATCATCATCCCAGGGTTTAGGTTTACCAAAATTAGACTCAATCCCACTTAGTTGACACAACTGCATTATTCTTATACTGACTTTGGAAGCAAGCTTTCCCAGTAGCAATATTGTCTCAAAGGGTAACACCCAGTAGCACGTGCCTCAAAGGGTAACGCCCAGTAGCGCATGCCTCAAAGGGATACTTGTCATTCCAAATTTTATTCTTTTTCTTTATTCATAATACAATTTTTTTTCTTCAATTTTTCAAAGTAATCATGTCACAAGCTAGTGGGAGAATCATTCATGGAAACCTAAGACCTAAAGATAATGATGAAGGAATAAACAATGACTGAATTACACAACCAATAATGAACAACTGGAGTTAGAATTAGGACATAGAATATCGCATTTGAGGTTGAAGACCTATCATGCACATCCTATTTATATACAAGCTGACAACTAAAGCACAGGGTATTTAAACTAATCAGAAAAAAAAAAGTACACACGTCCCCAAAAACAATGAAAATCTTCAAAAATTTTCAAAAATGGGCACCTCACCTCTACACCAAAACTTCACAATGTCCTCATTGTGGGAACTAAGATGCTAAAAAGCAAGCACATCAGCTATACAACCGTAAAACCATATATATACAACTAGAACACCACCAAAAATCAAAAACAAAACAAAACAAAACACCCACATGTTTACAAAACCAAAGAAAAACGAAATCACAGAAGAAAGCCAGAATCAAAACTGAAACCAAAGCAAATACACATATTCACAACCCTAAATATTTACAGCTAAGTACAAAAAAGAAAAGAAATGGAAAAGAAAAGGAAAGAGAAGAGAGTGGAACGATCAAACCAGCTCAGGTGTTGAAGTACACCTAAGCTATGCCTCACTCAGATGAGGTCCATGGAGCATCATCCACTCCATTACAAATCACAAGTTGTTATTCAAACCAAAACCCATTAAAGCACGTAGCAGCTTATCATATAACAAAGACCAACTCTCAAGAAGATGGAAACAGAAAGAAGCAAAGAGTTGAAACCATAAAGAGTACATCCACCATGTCAATTCAGCACAAGTAAGGGTCCGTTTCAACTTATCAAACTGTTGGACCCAATTAGAAAATAGGCAGACATACCTAATTATAGCCAGTAGGTGAGTCATCGACCTATAAAGTATATCATCATGCATGAATGGTCTAGGCAAATTAAGGGGTCTTAAATTCACAAGTCCTTTAAGTTCAATAAGCATAAGAGTCTGGTTTAAAGCAAAATTCTTATTGGCAATACTCTCAGACTCAACAAAGTCAGACTTGCAGTGTCCAAAAAGGAGGTCAGTTTGGACAGGATCAAAAGAAAAAGATTCATATTCAGCACACAAATCCACATCCAAACCCACATTGACATCAAAACAAAATGAGTCATATTCAACAAGGAATGACTCATAAGGTATTAGAGGGTTAAAAGAGAATCATTCATATTCAACACAAAAACCGTCATCAAGACTTGCAGTAATATCAAGCTCACATGAAAAGGATTCATATTCCACAGACAGAATATCATCATCAAAGTCCAAAATGGCGGGTTCAATGTCCTTTTCGCGTGACTCCTATGAAATAGCATTTGAGTCATCTAAATCATGAAGCTTAACTACAGATGGGATGCTCATATCTAACTGACCAGTATGCTCAGACTCATAACCCTCCTCAGACTCAGAAGATTCATAAAAAATGGTGGGTGGGTCGGCATAAACTAGGACGTTTTCAATGACATCCGTATGTGAGCTAGTGTGTGTTGTAAGGTCAGGAGATAGAGACATAGAGAGGTCATCCTCTTGTGATAAACTAGGCAAAGGCTGGGCATCATTCAAGCTAGGCCTAGGAAGACAAGAGAGCTCAAAATCATCAAAAAGACTAACTTCTGATTTAGGAGATCCTAAACAAGAGTCAGACTCATTACAATTCTCCCTACTTTGATTAAAACATTGAGAATGTTCACTAATTCTCGCTTTCATTATCTCCATCATTTTATCAGTCAATTCATGAATTTTCTTCTCAACACTAGCACATTGAGCATCAAAATAGTCACGATATGGACAAGAACAAGCATCATGAGTAGAAGATTCACAATAATCACACCACACAGGAGGCACAGAAGCATAAGAGGAGTCATACGAATCTATAAAATGACCTCGGGAGTAAGGATTAGCATAAAAAGCATACTCAGCATGAGTTAGGTACTTTAAGTTCATTTTAGCTCGTTCAAACTCATAAGTACCCCAAGCTAACCTTTCAAAAAAATCCCAAACCTCATCTTGAGATCTAGACAACAATCCTAGCAAACCCCCTGAGCACATGGACTCAACAATACCCCTAAATTCAGCATTTAGACCCAAAACAATGACCTCACAAATTTTTCATTTTTCAAAATCACAATTCAGTTGGACATGATAATCGTTAAGCCTTGAAAAATAATTCCAAAAAGGTTCGCGCTCAAATTGCGGGAAATTGAAAACTGACATTTTGAAATTTTTAAAGTTTTTAAAGTTTTTCAATTTTTTTGGATTTTTAATTTTTCAATTTTTTTGGCTTTTTGAATTTTCTAATTTTTTTGTGATTTTCAAGTTTTTTTCAAATGTTTTTGGATTTTAAGCTTTTCCAATTTTTTTTTGGATTTTAGAAGGCTTTTTGAAATATTTTTGGATTTTTTGGGTTTTATGTAGAAATGATAGCTAAGTAACAATTGATAAAGAAATCAACCAAACAAATCACAACAACTAATTACGCAACTTCACAGCTAATAATGAAATAAACGAAACAAAGCACGAAAGAGAGTACCTACGAAAATGAAAAAATGACCAAATCTCACACCATTGTCCCTGGCAATGGTGCCAAAATTGTTGATGATTTTTGAGGGGGTGGAAAAATAAACTAAAGAAAAGAGAAAACCTCAAGCACACGATTGTCATCGTAGTACTTTGAGGGTCGATCCTCAGGGACGACGTTGAGATTACGACCACAAAAAGTGTGAATTAACTAACTAATTAAGCTAGAAAATTAAACTCACAACCAAATCAAACCAAGCCAAATCCTAAGTAGTCCAACAAACTACGAAGAAATCAACATCAATCAAACTTAAGCACTAAACTACTCACTTCAAATGATCAACCAACTACTAAAATCAACTAAGTCACCTAAACTACTAATCAGCTAATTTAGCTTAACTAAATTCTGAGTATTATTCAATCAACCAATCAAACCATCACTATCATTCAATGTTAACCAAAATTAACAGAGCCATGAAAGTGAGTAGTAGACTAGAATTCTAACTCAGAACTGTAGCCAAACTCTAAATTATGAAAAACTGGAATGAAAAACTGAGACATATACTAAAATTAAACCTACATACTTGAAACTAAAATTTTAGTCAACACCCAAACTTGCCTATAATCGAAGATTAACAGGCTTATGGCAGAATAAGAACTAAGCAGCAGAGGAGGGGAAAACTTCACCATGCCAGAACAAAGAACAATCACTACCTCAGATTCACCAAGGGTTCAAGTTGAAGCTTCATCCGTGACATAGCAGACCACCGAACAGAGAACACGAACAGGGGAATGGGGAAAGGAGCCGACACTACCCAACTTCCGGCCTCCTCGCTTGCAGCTCAGTCGTCCATCAACGGCAGTATCGCCATTAACAACAAAGCAAAAACGAAACAGGGGCAGGGGCAGGGGCAGGGGAAATGGAATCGGATGTAAATGCCAAAATTCGACCAAAATTTCCAAAAAAGAAACAACCAAAGTCTGAATTACACCCAAAGACTTCGAAATCAAAGCTCAATTACATGGAATTAAATGCTGAAAACAATTAAAAATTCGAAACCCTAAATCGAAACAACCCTAAATTACGAAAATGAAAAAGAAATTAAACTAAACCTAAAACTGAATTTAAACCCTAACCTAACCCTAATTTTACCTAACCTAATTCCTTATTCAATGGCGTCTTTGGTTCCATTTATACTCGAACCCAACTCATTCTCGGCCCTTCGATTTGTGGGTATCTGGACGGTGACGATGGAGACAACGAAGGTGGTGTACGTGGCAGTGGTAGCGTGATCCGCGGGTGGTGGGATGGTGTTTTAGGTTAGAGAAAAGATAAGGAAGAGAGAGAACCGGGATGGCGATGGTGAGGAGGATCGAAGAAGGTAGAAATGGGGGTTTCGAATTCTGTGGGTTGGGGTTTCTAGGTGCTGGATTCGGGTGAGGAGGAGAGAGAAGAAGAAGCAGGGGAGGGGGTGTATTAAGAGTCACGTGAGGCGCACGTGAGGAAAGCTGGACCGTGTGCTGCACGCCTGGCTGGCTGAACCGGGCTTTTTCTAGCATTTAGGCCGGTCCAATTTTTTCAATTCTCCTTGGCCGGTTCTCTTGTAATTTCTTGGGCCCATTTTCAATTTCTGGCATTTTTCACTATTTTCTTCGCATTTTTCACCTTTTTTTCACATTTATTAAAAGCCTGCAAAATAAAATAAAATCATATAAAAACCTAAAAAATACGATTAAAATGAGCATAAAACAAGTGTAAAAGTACCTTAAAAATAGCTCATTTTGGGTATGAACAACTAGGTTAATTTGCGTGCTTACTATGAAAATAAAGTAAAGAAGTAAAAGAAGTAAACTTAGTGATCCCTTTGACTAGTTGCGTAGGTTTATAATTAGTACAAAGGATAGCCAAGCTCACATCACTATGAAAAAGTAATTAAGATAAATTGGTTGTTATCTTATTTATAAATTCTCAGGACTTACCTCAATTCAAGTTTACCAAGAACAAATCCCAAAGATCCAACCTTTACTTAGGTATGTTAAAGGCTAGTTAAAAAATAATTAAGAAATGACGATGATTACGGTGTTTGGAGTCAATAATCAGATATAATAGTGTTTAGGGAAAGGCCTTTGCTCCTAGTGAAGGACTTTGCCTATAAGAAGAGTAATTTCTTTAACAAAAGGAAGAGAAGAGATGAAAGCTACAAGAATGGCATCTATTTAGTAAGAGGAGAAAAGGTGAAAATATTGTGTATGTATATATGTGTGTTACGGGGTAAATGTGTGTTGTGAATTTCCGCAAGAGCACGGTTTATCGCCGTAACAATTACGGGTATCGTCCTCAGGGATGGTTTATGAGATTAGGTTACCAAAAATTCTAAACTAAATCAAAACTTTAAAATCTAAATTATACAGCTACAATATTAAGATACTCCACAAATTGATACTAAATTAATGTAACGTGTTCTCCAACTTGCAATGCATGCCACGAACTGAGGAGAAAAAAAAATAAAAACCAAACTGCAATTAATCTGAGCTATCAACACTTAAACAAAATTATTTCTTGATGTTCAATTCACGAAACAGAGGAGAGAGAACGAAGGAATGAAACAGAGCAAACGAACCAGGAGCAATGACAAAGCCCCGGTAAACTTGCTTCATACGCTGAGAACTGAAATGCTTGAAATGTATGAAGCTAATTTTCAACGCTAATCCCAAAACTTCTCACTTGGATTCAACTAAATTGAAATCGATTACACAATTTTCAGAGTCTAACTCGAAATCTGAAAACAGGAACAAAAGCAAGGAAGATAACTGGAAATTAAACCTAATCCACTCTGCTCTACGCTAGTATAATCTACTGCTAATATGCTTGTCTCCTTGCTCTGTTCTTCGGCTTCCATTAAAAGCCCTGAGGAAGGCCAACTTTTGCCCCTTCAAATGCTTCTCCCTTCATCCTGTAACCGATGCTTTTATGATGTTAATGATGGGGGAGAGAGAAGAAGTAATGGATGGGGAGGACGGAACCGAAGGGCCCTATTCTATTCGTGGCTCTGTTTCGATCTGGGCTACAGGTTTCGGTTTTCTTGGCAAACAAGAAGACAGTAGCATCGTGGAGAAGAAGATGGGGGGTCACGTGACTTGCGCATGGAAACAAAAAGGAAGGCAGGCTGGGTTGTCTTATGTGGGTTCGGGAAAGGGAAAAAAAAAAGGTTGGGCTAGGGCCACGTAGGGAAAGAAATGAAAGAAAAGAAAGGGGGAAAGAGAAAAAAGAGAGGGGGGCGGGTCTAGGCAAACCATTGGGCCAGGCCCAGTTGAAAGAACAAGGGAAGAGGGAGAAGGGAAAGGAGGTTCTCGGACTGGGCTCGAAACGGCCTTGGTGAGAGAGAGAAGGAGGAAACGAGGAGGGAATGGGCTGCTGGGCTTGGTTCTTGAGTTCTTCCCTTCTTTTTATCTTGCTCCAATGCTTCTTTTTGATCCAATCCCTTTTTTAATTCAAGTTCTTTTTTTTCTAGCCATTTATTTATTCTTCAAATTCCTACAAAACAAACAAAAACCATATTAAATTCCTAAATTAATAATTTATTTTGAGCAAATAATGAATAGTATAAGGGTATAAAATATCATAATTTTTTTGGTTGAACAAATACCCCCACACGTAAGTTTTGCTCGTCCTCGAGTAAAACAAAACGAAAAATCCTAGAAAAAGAAAACAAAACAAAATCCTAACTCACTTTCGTAAGAATCACGGTTGTACTTAGCATGTGCAACTAGCCCTTTAAACCTCTAGGTCACCCCTAGTGGACGAGGAAGGTCTCATGAAGGTTCGCATAAGATATACCTACAAAATCTATAAAAGAAAACATAAACAAAAACTCGAAAGTCTCATCTTTTTTTTTTTTCAAGAATTAATATGTACAAAACTGGGAACAGATATGCACTAATTCTAATCAGCTAAATCAACCATGTAGCAAAGATGTTGGCCTGCATATAAACATATTGTACACATCAAGGCTCTCTACCCCATGAATGACATCGAAATACTAACTTTTCATCCCACTTGTACACTAAAGATTTGAATCCTTCCTCGTGCTTGTGTGCATGTATATCATCATCCTACGACTTAGGTTTACCAAAATCAAACTCAATCCCACTCGAGTGACACAAATTACATCATTGATTAATCAACAAAGGAATCAAGCTTTTCCAGTAGCAATATTGTCTCAAAGGGTAACGCCCAGTAGCGCATGCCTCAAAGGGTTGCTTTGTCATTCCAAATTTTATTTCATTTCCTTTTTCTTCTTTTTGTTGTTTTTTTTTCTTTTTTCTTTTTTTTGTTTTTTTAATCCCACAAGAACAAATGGGAGAGCCGATAATGGAAAACTAAAACCGTAAGACAATGAAGATATAAATAGGGATTGGATTATACAGTGATAATGAACAAATGAGGTTAGAATTAGAGCCAAAAATGTCACATCAAGGACAGAGACCTATCAAGCACATCATGCGTATATACAGGCTATCAATCAAAGCACAGGGTATTTAAGTGGATCAGAATAGTACTAAATTGCCCCAAAAACAAAACAAAATCGTTTTTTTTTTTTCAATTTTTTTCCAAAGTTTCCCCACCCCCACACCTAAATCTCACAATGTCCTCATTGGGAGTAAAAAGAAACATAAAACCACAAAATAAAACTGAAAAAAGAAAACAAAACTCATAAAGACCCGATTCAAAACCAAATAGTCAACACAGATACAAAATAAAGACAAAAAGTATCAACATATAGACAAAAGGAAAGTATAAGGGAAAAAGAGAAAAGAGTAAAAGAGAGAAGGGATGAAAAGAAGTTCGTAGCAAACCAGGTCGGGTGCTAAGTACACCTGAGCTATCATCTCAATACATCACTAAGCAGGACTCGGCTAGCGGAGTATCAGAGACTCCACATCTTCATTGCTAGGCAACTCCAGAAATTGCTTCAATCTTTGGCCATTCACCTTAAAAGTAGCACCACTGTCAGAGTCCTGAATCTCGACTGCACCATAGGGAAAAATACGTGAGACAATGTACGGACTAGTCCATCGGGACCTTAACTTCCCTATAAACAAATGGAGCCTAGAGTCATACAAGAGCACTTTCATGCCTGGGGAAAACTCTCTCTGAAGGATATGCCTATCGTGAAACAACTTAGCCCTTTCTTTGTAAGAACGAGCACTCTCATAAGCCTCGACTCTAATCTCATCAAGCTCATTCAATTGCAGTCTACGCTCCTCACCAGCCTCAGTCAAGTCATAATTCAGTTTCTTAATGGCCTACCAAGCTCTATACTCTATTTCCACAGGAAGATGACAAGGCTTACCATAAACAACCCTATAAGGTGACATACCCAAGGGAGTTTTAAAAGCTTTCCTATAGGCCTAAAGAGCATCTATGAGTTTGTCAGCCCAATCCTTTCTATTCCGACTCACTGTCTTTTCAAGAATTTGCTTAATCTGTCGATTAGACACCTCAACCTGACCATTGGTTTGGGAATGATAGGGGGTAGCAGGTCAATGGACAATTGAATACCTATTCAGGAAGACATCAAAGGACCTATTATTGAAATGGGTGCCCTGATCACTAATAATAGCACGGGGCATGCCAAATCTAGCAAAAATGTTCTCCCTCAAGAACTTCACATCAACTTTAGCATCATTAGTCCTAGAAGGGATGGCTTCAACCCATTTAGACACATAGTCCATAGCTAGCAAAATATACTCATTCCCAAAAGATGTTGGAAATGGTCCCATAAAGTCTATACCCCACACATCAAAAACATCTACCACAATGATGGGGTTCAGTGGCATCATATCCCGCCTGCTTATTCTACCTATCTGCTGGCACCTAAGGCAATTCTTACAGTACTCAAAAGCATCCCTAAATAGAGTAGGCTAGTACAAACCACATTAAAGAACTTTGGCTGCAGTCTTCCTACCACTAAAATGCCCCCCACATGCTTGATCATGATAGAAAGAAAGGATACTTTTCACCTCATGATCGGGAATACACCTCCTAAACATTTGGTCAGAATAGTACTTAAACAAATAAGGGTCATCCCAAACAAAGAACTTCACAAGGTGAAAGAACCTATCCCTATCATTCTTAGTCCAACTCTCAGGGATCCTACCATCAACTAGGTAGTTCACAATATCAGCATACCAAGGATCAGAGTGGATGGCACACAACTGCTCATTAGGGAAGCACTCAGAAACAGTGGACTCACGCTCTCTTTCATAAAGAATCCTAGACAAATGATAAGCTACAAGGTTTTCAGAACCTTTCTTATCCCTAATCTCATAGTCAAACTCTTGCAACAACAATATCCATCTAACAAGTCTAGGCTTAGCATCCTTCTTAGAAAGAAGATGCTTAAGAGCAGAGTGATCAGTATAGACAATCACATGAGAACCAATCAAATAAGGTCTAAGCTTCTCAAACCCAAAGATCACAACCAAAAATTCTTTCTTAGTCACAGTATAGTTCAATTGGGCATCATTCAAAGTGTGACTAGCATAGTAAATCACATGGGGTTTCTTATCAACACGCTGCCCTAAAACTACCCCAACAGCATAATCAGAAGCATCACACATCAATTCAAATGATTCTCCCCAGATGGGAGGATGAAGAACAAGAGTAGAAGTCAGGGCCTTCTTAAGCTTAGAAAATGCCTCAAGACATTCATCAGAAAAGTGAAAAGACACATCTTTAGCTAACAAGTTGGACAAGGGCTTTACAATCTTACTAAAGTCCTTAATGAAGCAACGATAGAAGCTATCATGTCCAAGAAAAGACCTTACTTCTTTCACACAGGTGGGAGGGGGAGGATTAATAATCAAATCAGTCTTAGCCTTATCAACCTCAATTCCATCTTTAGAAATAACATGGCCTAAGACTATTCCCTTCCTAACCATAAAATGGCATTTCTCCCAATTCAGAGTCAAATTTTTCTCCCTACATCTTTCCAACACTTTTCTCAAATTAGACAAACAGCCATCAAAGGAAGACCCAAACACAGAGAAGTCATCCATAAAAATTTCCATGCAAAGCTCAACTAAATATGAGAAAATGGAAATCATGCAATGCTGAAAAGTAGCAAGGGCATTGCACAGTCCAAAAGGCATCCGTCTAAAGGCATAAGTTCCAAAAGGACAGCTGAAAGTAGTCTTCTCCTGATCCTCAAGAGCAATAGAGATCTGGGTATAGCTAGAGTATCCATCCAAAAAGCAATAGAAGGAATGTCCACCCAACCTCTCTAACATCTGGTCAAAGAAAGGAAGGGGAAAGTGGTCTTTCCTAGTAGCAGCATTCAATTTTCTATAATCTATGCAAATACGCCACCCAGATTACACTCGAGTAGGGACTAACTCATTCTTGTCATTCCTAATCACGGTGATCCCAGTATTCTTAGGAACAACTTGAACAGGACTAAACCACTCACTATCAGAAATGGGATAGATAATCCCATGGTCTAACCACTTCAACACTTCTTTCCTAGCTACTTCCTGAAGAGTAGGGTTCAAACGCCTTTGATGGTCACGGTAAGGCTTAGCATTGTCCTCTAGATGAATCCTATATTGCACAACAGAAGGACTAATGCCTTTAATATCCCCTAAGGTCCAACCCAAAGCTTCCTTGTTCTCTCTAAGTAGGGCAATCAATTCAGTCTCTTGGTCCCCGTCTAGGTCAGAAGCAATAATGATAGGCAAAGATTCATTGGGGCCTAGAAATGCATACTTAAGAGAATCGAGAAGGGGTTTCAATTCAAGAGTAGGAGGGGAAACAGTTTCAGAAGCAGATTCAGAAGCAGCAGTGAGCAAACAATCAACAGTAGAGCACAAGTCATCAAACTCAAAAACATCATACTCAGGCTCATCATTAACAAGAAAGGACTCATACTCAACAGCAAACACATCATCATAAGCATCATCAAGAATAGAATCCTCTACCCAGTGGAGAGTAGAGAACTCCATATCATCAAAACCAGAAGGCTGTCTTTGCAGATTAAAAATATTAAGCTCTATGGTCATGTTACCAAAAGACAATCTCATCATGCCATTCCTGCAATTAATGAGGGCATTGGCAATGGCCAAGAAAGGACGCCCTAGAATCATAGGGACTTGACTAGCTAAGTTAGACACCATCTCAGTCTCAATCACAACAAAGTCCACAGGGTAAATGAATTCACCCACTCTAATTAGCACATCCTCAATAATACCCCTAGGCAACCTGGTCGATCTATCAGCCAACTGAATAACCATCTTGGTAGGTTTCAGCTCACCTAACCCTAACCTCTCATACTCAGTGAAGGGAATCAAGTTGACACCAGCTCCTAAATCAAGCAGGGCTCTATGAATAAGTTGGTCTCCTATACCTATAGAAATAGTATGGCAACTGGGGTCCTTATACTTCACTGGGATCTGATGAGATAGAATAGAACTAGCACTAGAGGCTAAGAAAGCCCTCCTAGGGACATTGGTAGCTCTCTTGGTTGTGCACAGATCCTTTAAAAACCTAGCATATGGAGGCATCTGCTGAATAGCATCGAGCAAAGGAATGTTGATCTTGACTTGAGAGAAGGTCTCTCTCATCTTCTCAACATGAGCTTGGTCTTTCTTCTTAAGCCTATGGTGAAAAGGAGGCAAAGGCATATGGACTCTCTCAGAAGGAGGAGAAGAAGAAGAAGAAGAAGAAGGACCCTTAGAAGGAGAAGGGTCAACTGACTCAGATGAGTCTTTCTTTTTAAGCTCCTCATCCTTAGACAGTGACTCAGGAAGATGGTGAGAATCAGAATCATTGGGGACACCATCAGTAGCATCCCCTAACTTACTAGAGGAGCCATTCTCTGGAGGTGAAGAAGAAGAAGAAGATTTCTCGAAGAATTGGTGAGGATACATGCAGGGCTCATTAGGACTTCTAACTTGGTTATCAATCTCTCAACCAGAACGGAGAGATATCACTGCATTCACTTTCCTCACAGGCTCATTAGAGTTACCAGAAGAAAAAGAGGCGTGACCCTTAGGGTTCACCTCAGGCTGACTTGGAAAAGTACCTGGCTCCCTAGAAGACGATGCTAAATTGGAAAACTGTTCAATCATCATTCTTTCCATGTTAGCATTAATCATTCTCTCCACATTATTATTAATTCTCCTCTCCATTTTATCAATATCACTGTAACCAGGAGGAGGCTGAACTTGAGCTACAGGAGGTGGAGGTCTAGGTGCATTAGGTACACCTGGAAAAACTGGTCTCTGAAAGGAACTAGAAGGGTGAGAGATAGGTTGGGAGTTAGGAACCGCAGCATTTAGTCCATTACTCCAAGAGAAGTTAGGGTGATTTCTCCACCTTGGATTGTAAAAAGGAGAGAAAGGGTCATTCTTAGGTCTCTGGAAGGCCATATTCGCTTGCTCTTGCCCAGTTACTAACTGGTGAGCAAAGTAGGGACAAGCACTCAATGAATGATCTAAGGCCTGACAATGAGAGCAAGACAATGAAGAAGTCTGGGATAACTGAGTCATATGTGGAGTCAATCCTTTCAACATGTTTTCTAGAGTAGCAATCTTAGACTCTAAGTGACTCACATGAGAGACAGAATGTAACCCACCCCTAGCAATCCTAGAACTTAAGCTGTCATCCTGAGCGGTTTCCCACTGCATAGTTTTCTCAGCTAAGTCCTCTAAAAATTCTCAAGCATCTGTGGCGCTCTTAGAAAGAAAGCCACCCTGACACATAGACTCTACCATGGTTCTAGTTTGTTGGTCCAGTCCTTCATAAATAATTTGGCACAAACGTGCCTGGTCTAAACCATGATGGGGACACTGAGACAACAAATTCTTGAACCTATCAAAATATTTTCAAAATGATTCCCTATCTAGTTGCACAAATTGATTAATCTCATTCCTTAGCTTAACAGTCTTGGCATTAGAAAAATATTTTCTTAAGAACAATTTTACAAAATCATTCCAAGAGGTTATAGAATTAGCAGCCGAGCCATACATCCAACGTTTAGCAGAATCTTTCAAAGCAAAAGGAATTAATTTCATGCGCACAACATCAATGGGAATATAAGAAAAATGCATCATAGAACAAACTTCTTCGAATTTCCTCAAAAACAAATAAGCATCCTCTAAGCCAGTGAATTTAGGGAGCATATGAGTATAGTGAGGTCTTAATTCGAAGGTCACATTGGGTCCAAGGTCAGGTATAGTGAAGCAAGATGGCAAAGCAGTCCTAGGAGGATAGAATATATCACTCAAAGGTCTTTCTTGTGCCATTTCTTCAAACTTGGGTTCTGGTTCGAGTTCCAAGTCATGGTCGGGTTCACTCCTAAAAAGTCCATGATTTTCAGGATTTCTAACGCAACCAGTCATATAAATCCAACACCCTCACCCCAAAGTTCTGTTTTTTTTTTCTATTGTTTTTATTTTTTTTTTTTTGAATTTTTTTCTTTTCTTTTTCTTTCAATCACAAGACAACAAAATGAATGATAAAACTAAAAACACTATTAAAATAGAAAATGAACAAAACTGAAAACAAAAACAAACAAACTAAAAGAAAATAAGAAATAAAACTACACCTAAACACCCTAATTCTAACAATAAAATTAAAACAGAAAATAAAGCTCCTAAAATCAAAACTAAATATACAAAAAAGTCCATAAAATCACAAAAGACATAATATAATTTTTCTGAAAATTTTTCTATCCCTGAATAATACAAAAAAATGCAAACAGGATATTAATTCTAAAATTCACAGAAAAATCTAAACAGCTCCAAAAATTCCAGACAAATTCACACACACTCTAAAATTATGCTGAATTTAGGAAAAATATCAAAATAGCAGAAATCACACCAGAATAGGTTCAAAAATTTCGAACAGAATGCAAAAATTGGTGAAAAATCTGCATTGTAAATATTTCTGGATCAGTTCAACCTTGAATTTTTTTTTTTTTCACTGCACATAAACCAAAATAATTAGTACTATTTTTTTTTCAGCAATAAACAACATCTAAAATTTGTAATTAAACTAATCTTCACACAAACAAAAATCGAAATCAAAATATAAACAAAATTCAAAAATAAACTAAACTAAACGAAATAACGACTCAACTAAAACTAAAAATCACAACTCTAAAATTAAAAACGAAAACGACTCGAACCACTCGATTACTACACTACGACTTGAGGAAACCCAATCTCACAACGCCATCCCCGGCAACGGTGCCAAAAACTTGTTGTGAATTTCCACAAGCGCACGGTTTATCGCCGCAACACTTACGGGCATTGTCCTCAGGGATGGTGTATGAGATTAGGTTACCAAAAATTCTAAACTAAATCAAAACTTTAAAATCTAAATTAAACAGCTACAATATTAAGATACTCCACAAACTGATACTAAATTAATGTAACGTGTTCTCCAACTTGCAATGCGTGCCACGAACTGAGGAGAAAAAAAAAATAAAAACAAAACTGCAATTAATCTGAGCTATCAACACTTAAACAAAATTATTTCCTGATGTTCAATTCACGAAAAAGAGGAGAGAGAACGAAGGAATGAAACAGAGCAAACGAACCAGGAGCAATGACAAAGCCCCGGTAAACTTGCTTCATACGCTGAGAACTGAAATGCTTGAAATGTATGAAGCTAATTTTCAACGCTAATCCCAAAACTTCTCACTTGGATTCAACTAAATTGAAATCGATTACACAATTTTCAGAGTCTAACTCGAAATCTGAAAACAGGAACAAAAGCAAGGAAGATAACTGGAAATTAAACTTAATCCACTCTGCTCTACGCTAGTATAATCTACTGCTAATATGCTTGTCTCCTTGCTCTGTTCTTCGGCTTCCATTAAAAGCCCTGAGGAAGGCCAACTTTTTCCCCTTCAAATGCTTCTCCCTTCATCCTGTAACCGATGCTTTTATGATGTTAATGATGGGGGAGAGAGAAGAAGTAATGGATGGGGAGGACGGAACCGAAGGGCCCTATTATATTCATGGCTCTGTTTCGATCTGGGCTGCAGGTTTCGGTTTTCTTGGCAAACAAGAAGACAGTAGCATCGTGGAGAAGAAGATGGGGGGTCACGTGACTTGCGCATGGAAACAAAAAGGAAGGCAGGCTGGGTTGTCTTATGTGGGTTCGGGAAAGGGAAAAAACAAAAATGTTGGGCTAGGGCCACGTAGGGAAAGAAATGAAAGAAAAGAAAGGGGGAAAAAGAAAAGAGAGAGGGGGCCGGGTCAAGGCAAACCATTGGGCCAGGCCTAGTTGAAAGAACAAGGAAAGAGGGAGAAGGGAAAGGAGGTTCTCGGACTGGGCTCGAAACGGCCTTGGTGAGAGAGAGGAGGAAACGAGGAGGGAATGGGCTGTTGGGCTTGGTTCTTGAGTTCTTCCCTTCTTTTTATCTTGCTCCAATGCTTCTTTTTGATCCAATCCCTTTTTTAATTCAAGTTCTTTTTTTTTCAAGCCATTTATTTATTCTTCAAATTCTTACAAAACAAACAAAAACCATATTAAATTCCTAAATTAATAATTTATTTTGAGCAAATACTAGATAGTATAAGGGTATAAAATATCATAATTTTTTTGGTTGAACAATGTGCCCCTCTTATACGGCAAAAGGAAGAACTCCCTTAAGGTTTGCAAAAGAAGTAAAACAAAGTGGGCAAAGTCGATTGAGGAAAATAATTCATGCAAGAACCTATCCGTGACAAGCCTTGGCCACCAAGCCAAGGTAAGCTACTTATTACCAGCACCTGGTAGTAGTTTTCTTGGTCATTTTGTTTTGGCCATAACTTTCTCATCTAACCTCTTAGTGACTTGATTTTTTTTTGTTAGAATGATTATTAAGTTTTTGTCTAAATGGTGAAGTTTTGAATCCCATGGGTAAGTTTGGATTCAGTTATTAGCCTAAAAGCTTGATAGTGTCTGTTTATATGCATATCTCACTATCTGACACATATCTTGTCCATTAGTTATCAAAATTGAGCTTATAAATGGTCATTGAAAATATCCTTCAACAAACAATGTAGTTATGCACACTCAAGCACCTTTCAACCTTAACCTGGGGCCATAAATAAGTTATAGATGGCCATCAAACACTAACTCTTCACGAATTACCTAGAGTGGCCCCTCTTTGAAATGTTAGCAAACCTTCTATAATCTTTGAAATGTTTTAGCAAAAACTTTATTTTGAAAACAATATTTTTTGTGGACTAGAACATGGAGAAGGCCAGAAATGAAATAGCTTCACCGCCTTTGAGTTAAGTGACCTCCATCATCGCACCATCAATGCACATAGCACCCTGAACATGCTTAGTTTATAATCTAAGGACCAATTTATATGTCTATAGAAGCCTCCACTTTGATCGAGAACAAGTATCATGAATGGGGATGTCTTATCATAAGCGATTTCTGTAAATTCTTAGACTCTTGTGGTCTTAAGGAAGGTGTAAATGTAAATGAGTACATAAGACATACCCATATAAGATATGCAACACATGAGATGTGAAAGAGGAAAAGACTATCATAGGGCTCAAAGGCCCTATTTAGCATAAGGGATAAAAGTTAAAGCTCCCACTTTAATTGAACCCGAGCAGGATAAAGGGTAATGCATGCAATGTAAAGATGGGGATAAGTGTTCATGTAACCCCTTACGTGTTGAGTATGCAGGCATGCAAGTGGACAAGTGTGTGGTGCAACACGTGATGTTTATATGCACATGTCATGTTTGCATTCATGCAAGGAGATTGTGTGATGTGTATGTCAGCATGTAGTGCATATGTCGATAAGTGAGAGGTAGGTGTTGTGTTAATAAAAATGTATGTGAGTATGTTGAAGTGAGAATATATGTATGTTTTAAGGCTATTATGACCCAACCTAGAATTTAGGGTAGATATTATTTTGAACTTATAACCACCCCATCAGATCAAGAGAAAAAAGGTTTAGTTAAGGGTTATTACAACCTACCCGATTGGATAAAGAAGCTTTCAGAGCTATTCTAGCCCATGCAGGACAAAAGAAAGCTTTTGAGCTATTCTGGCCCACCATAGTAAAAAATCATTTTGGAGTTACTCTAGCCCCTCCCCTAGGACTAAGAGAATTTTGGAGTTCTTCTATCCCAAGTCCCCCTGCACAAAGAGAATTTCAGAGTTATTATCGCCCACCCGTTGGACCAAGACAATTTTGAAGTACCCATTAAAAGAAGTTTTGGAGTTATACTGGCCTACAGTTGGGACATAGAGAATTTCAGAGTTATTTTGACTGACCCCTAGGTTAAAGACAAGGTAAGGTGAAATGATTTAGATAGAGAATTTTTGAGGCTTTTTGATCCACCTTGGGGCTGCCAACCCCATAAATAAAGGTGACAGGATTGTGATAGCAGATAGTTTCAAGGTTTTTTAGCCTCCGTAGGATTTATTACTTGACAAATAAAGCTGAAAAGATAAGAAAGTGAAAACATACGTTTAAGAATTTATAGGCATTTGCATGAAGATGAAGGAAAGACAAGAGATGTGCTATACCATATAAGAATGCACGGGTAAACGTATTCGCATGTAAAGAGGCAAGCAAAGTGTCATATAGTGGTTGCATCTTACTTGTCTCGATAATATAATGCCTACTGGCATTTATTTGTACCTTATCGTTGTTCCTAATAGGCTTATAAGGTTATCTTGTAGGGGTCCAAGCTTCTTTTATGAGGTGTGTTGACTTTGATCATGTAGCTAAAAGACGCTAATACGAGAGCTCTTAATTTGTATTTCTTTTTTGTTAAAGTTTTTGAAGTGCTTTGTCTCTATTATGAGAGGTTTAGATTATGAAGGGTGTCCATCCCATGGCTTTATTTTCAACTAATATTTTCTCCCTAAACCTTTTATCGAGATGGTGTAAATGTGAAGAAGGTTTATCATCCTTCATTAAAAGTGTTTAGACTTAAGCTGGTATATGGGCCAAACATGTATGTGTGAATTGACTTAAGCATGTATGCAAAGTCTATGATATGAGCATATATATGTATACATACACCTACCTTTTGAGACCTAGTCAAATTGGTCATTTCCTACTAGCCTAAACTAATTCTCCTTCTATATCCTTACACCTGTATCTCCTGCCTAACCTAATTTGCCTTCCAAATGTCTACATCGAACACCTAGTCCAACAGGGTTTATTTTCGATGAATCTAACCTAGTTGAATCTAACCTCAATCTTGCATTTACCTCTCCAACCCATCTTAGTTTGCTCTCTAGTAGCCAAACTTGGTCCAACCTCATCTTAATTGTGGACCTTAGAGCTTTCCTAAACCTCTACCCTTTACCAAAACTAGTGCACCCTCACCTATGTGGCTGAGTCTAGCCAACCTACACTGGCATTATACTGTAGTCGCATGCTTGACACTTGTATAACACCATAGTTACATCGTAGTTTGCATCCATGCGTCATCCATTCATACTAATATGCTTATATGCATTTAGTTAAATATACACCATTACACGAGTACTCACTGCTTTAGCCTTTGCATCCCTTGCCCCATACATAGGTTTGTACTAAATGAAGGTCTAAGGTAAGGGTTATGGGTCAAAGGTTAGGGAGTAGATGAAGGCTTAGGTGTGATTGTGGATGGGTGTGGCTAAGGCTTAGGTTAAAGCTGAGAGCATAATGAAGACTTTAGAATGGTGACAGGTAGATGAGATTAGGGATTATGCCAAGGTTCATGGTAAGATCAAGATTGGAGATGAAGGATGGATGAGACTAAGGCATGGACTAAAGGCTAAGGTAGGATTGAAGGTTAACATTGCAGATAATGGCCCTATGAGTCTAGTGAAGACAACCTTGGTTCTAAATCAAGCGTGAAGATAGGATGGGTAACAATTTAGGCTAAAGTTTGCAGGTGAGGTTCGATTATCCTAGGTTAGAGACTAAGCGTTTGGGTGATAAGGATGAGGAATCAGATATGAATGTGCAATGGATTGGACTTGACTCTGGACTAGAGATGGAAGTCCAATGGATCAATCATGGGTTGGATCTTGCTTAATGAGCCTTCCTAATGTGTATGAGGACTTATTTATATGGATGAGGTACAAGCAATTCGGGTTGTCCGAGGTGGGTCAGCTCTTGTAATGATAGACTTCCCTCTGTTGGGTTAGCACTTACATTGAAAGAGCTTATGTAATGAACTATGGAGTGCATGCAAGATGAACTAGCGAGGTTGTATGTGAGATGCGCCATAGATTATAAATATATGATTGCATATGTGATGAGTGCATGGACTAAGATGGATGCTAGATGGACTCTTGAATTGGCCCTAGATGGGTAGGATGTAAGCTTGTTTGAGCTATTATGGGCCGATGATGGGCTAAACTAGTGAACCATGGTGTGTATATGATGGACTATCTTTTATAAATATGAGTAATGAGCAAGTTCTAAATGCTTGAATGGGTTATGAGGGGTTGTGCATGATATGTGCTTTTTATGTATTTTTTCTTTTTTGTGCATGGCTTATAATGGACTCCTTTTTTATAGGTCTCTTAGAATCAGCATCTCTACAGGTAGAAATGCCTGTAGAGGTATGGTTACCTACATTTGGATCTCTCCAAACCCGCAAAAGCAGAACCCATACTGAAAGGCGGTGGTGCTGGTAGTGTTGTTGATGCTTATAGTGGAACCCAGGAATATTTGGTTGGTAGTTAAAAGGAAAGGTCTTTGCTATAAGAACAAGACCTAGCAACAACTACTAGGGTGTAATAGTACACTCTAGTCTCCAACGGCAAGCCATTGGGCACCGACAGCACACAGAAACTTGGCGCCTAGAACACGTTTCTACAATCTTTTTTTTTTTAACTCTGTTGTCTTCTCCCCTTCTTTTCTTTTTAAATTTTCTTACAAGCCTATATGCAAAGTATCCTAGATGACTTACTATAAATGCATGAAATTTTTTTAGTTTATTTCTTTTTTTTATGAAAGCCTATATGCAAATGTTGAACCTATATACAAGGTGCCCTATATTGTCTAATATGAATGCATAGATGATGGGTATGAAATATTATAAACATGTACATGAATCACATTAACAAATAACAATGGATCACAATTGCTCATAACATGCCCTAAGCACATGCTTGAGGTGTCCCAAATATAGGTTCTAGTGTTTGCAATGTCAAGTTAGGCTTAGGGTTTTAGTGAAAATGGAACTTATGAATGGGGCCATAATCTCCCTCTTCATTATTGGATAGGTTTAAACAATGCTTGGTTAATCCAAAGGATTGCTGAGAAAGAGTGTCACAAGTCGGATGACCCTTGACGATAAGGTCTAACCGAATGGGAAGAAGAATGTATCAAATGGGTTACTATGGCCTAAAAGAAAGCAGGAATTCCCATGTGCACTATAGGAGGGATCAACTCTTATATTGTCATTGATCAAACCTCATGTGCAATGCAAGATGTCTAATAAGAAAATGTTTAATATTTAGATATCACTATTTTATTGTAATTATTTTAAGTCTTATGCTCCTAAACATCCCTAATGGAGTCACCAACTAGAAATGTCAAATCACAGGTGTTCTAATCCTACTCTTTAAGTTAGATGATTATTATTTCAGGAAAGTTTAAGATATGTAAACATCAGTAGAGCCATCACCATATTTTAAAGAAAATATGAAAATCATTTTACAAAATAACTTTTAGAAAACAATCCTCATGATCTCGGAAGTAGATTGACTTAACTCTAAGGCTATTAGCCAAAGCTTGGCTTTGGGGATGATAGTACAATTGATGGTAGGGATACAAGTCCTCCCATCAACATAGCTCATTCTGCAATGGCCTGTACTAGGGTTAAATGAGAGAAAGTAAAATTCAAATAACTCCATTCAATTATCAAGTTTTATGCCAATTGGTCTTATTTAGAGATTTAAACATCAGAGAAATGAACTTTTGTGGTAATCATTTAGATTGGATCAATTTGAATGCTTATTATGAAAATAAAAGAAAGGAGTAAAAGAAATAAAGTTGGTGATCCCTTCAAGTAGTGTACATGGTTTTATAATTAGTATAAAGGACAATTCCAAGTAAAGATCACATCATTGCAAAAAAGTAATTAAGATAAATCGATTGTTATCTTATTTATAAACAAGATAAATCAGTTGTTATGTTATTTATAAACCCTTAGGTTCTTATCTTAGTCCAACTTTAGCAAGAACAAATCCCAATGATTGAAACACTTGCTTCAACGAGCATAGCTCTCCAAGCCAATAAAAGGGTCCTAGTTGTCCAACTAGCTAACCATTGATCAATTTGATCACAACTCCTTAAAATCTTTGTTTAGTAACCCTCCCATTAGTTAGTTATTGGCATGCTTAACTATTTACCGAGATCTCAATTAATTGGAATATCTCGCTCACTATTGATAATCTTGGCCTAAGAATAACTAATTTTCTTAGAAAAGAACACTTAGAATTTTTAAGTACTCGCTTTTTGCTTGAAGGCTTTGCCAAATCAATTGATGCATAGTTTCATGGTTCTAACTTGGTCCAAAGTGGCTTCATTAGAGAATATTAAGTCATCTGCAAACAATAGATTAGCCACAGGAAGACTAAATCTACTTCCCTAGATACTTTTCCAACCTCATTTACACTTACTTCCTCCATGATATAAATTAGCCATTCCATAGAGAGAACAAATCTACATTGTGACAAGGGGCACCTCGTCAGACCCTTCTAATATGAGTGAACTCTTCTATAGGAGTACCATGCCAAAGTATGCTACAAGATATTGTCGTAACACAATCCATAGTCTCGTCCACCACTAGGATAACCTAGTCTCTTAAAGGATCAATGAAAGCACTGCTATCGACAGATGGTACTGTATAAACTCATAATTCTATATAAATGAATGCATTAAAGCCTTTAATTTTTTGTTCCATACAAAGAAAGTTGTCATCAATTTAGGTCTTACTCAGTGGGGCAATTAACAAGAAATATTTTTGCATCCAGTTATTAACAAATCATTGTCATAATTAAATTGAAACTATGAAGTCATAAATCTAGTGGCATCTATATTAATGAACGCATTTGATCAATGTATTACATAAATAAGCATGGAAGCAAGTAATCATTGGGGATCAAAAGGAATCATGATTTTGAAGAATGATAATGACAACAAAATGATTAAAAAAAATAATTCTTTGATTAACTGCCTTTAGGACCTACCTTGATCCAAGTGATTGGCCATGCTACAATGTTCTTAATTCCTTCATCTAAAGTGTATTAGGATAGGATGAAGGCTAGTCTAATTAAAAAAGGGCTTGAGTGAGTATTTAGGTAGAGTTTGGCTACAGAGAAGGAGAGAGAGTTTCTCCTTAGTAGTGATGTTGTGGGGAGAAATGTGGAAAGTTTTCTTTAAGTGAAAGACGTTGTCAAATGAGATGGAGAGGCTTGCCTTCTACTAGAGAGGAAATGCACTTGGCTAGGAAATGACTCCACTAAGGAAATTATCAAACCAAATAAAAATTAATAAAATTAAAATTAATCAAAACTGTTTTATTAATCAAGTAAATTTTGCCCCTAACTTGGAGCTTGTTAGGTGGTTGATTAAGTCAACCATGCAAAGTGAGTATCAATTTATAATGAGGTCAAGGCAAGCCTAGCAATAGATGGATAGGCATAGTGGCAGCCACTACGGTATAAATTATGCTGCTAAGATTGTCAACACAGTAGGCTTAAGTTAATCAAGTCGTAACTTTCTCGCCAATCTATGTGATTCTTTTCGTGTTAGAAAGCTTATTGAGTCCACTTCCACATGAATTAATTATCATGAATTTTTAGTATGGAAAGCTTTATGGGCTAAAGAGTGGAGATGTATAGGTGTCTATGCATGTCTTACTATCTGGCTCATAATTTTTCCGTTTCTCATCAAAATTGAGGTTTTAATGTATTATTAGAAAGCTATTTTGATGAAGAATATATTCATGTAGACTTAAGTAAACTTTAGATCATGTCTAGGACTAAAAATAAAGGGCGTATAGAAGGTTTTATTGACATGACTATAGGCCTGGCGACATCCACTAGGCTTCAAAACCTATCACTGGGCCTTGGTGGCATTTGTGATCATGGCATCAATTCACACTTTAGGCTAGGTCTATGTTTTGACATTAATGATTAAATGCATTATGTTGGAGTAGATAAGTGGATGGTAATGCGTCACTCAACTGATCTTGCTCCTAGTATCCTGTAGATGTGATTTTTAGGGGTGAGAAAGGATGAAAAGTCATCCTTAGGGATGATGCGTGATTTGCATAAGATTGTCTTGATTAAGAATAGGGTTATAATTTGGTTAACTACACTAACCTACTCTAAAATACAAATTTAATCTACTTTCTCTACAAATAAGGATCCAAAGCAAAGTAATAACAGAGGAAACTAAACTAACCTAGCCAACAACTAATTAAACACAATCAAATAACACACAGCACATAAGAAATGGAGTGATCGTGGGTCGACATGACCACCAATACAATACCAACAATTCTCAAGAGATCACCCCTAAAAAGAAAATCTAGCCTAAGTTACCACTAATCCTAAGTAAAAATAATAAAAATGAAGAGAGAGAAAATTACCTAATATTCAACCTTCATTGATGGTGAAATTTCTATGGCCAAACGAACGTCTTATCTATTTTCGATCACCAAATACCATAATCAAGTCCCAATTTGATCCTCTAGTATTGATTCTTCAAACTTGAAAGTAATCAACCTAATATTGTGGTATTGATAATGAAGATGGAAGAAGGGCAATGAAAAGAAAGATGATTGAGTTTTGAGAAGTAGAGTTAGGGCTTAAATCCATTAGGATTGATACTAAAATCTCTCTACAATGCCCATGTCCCCCCCTCCCCCATGGTCAATGGTTTTTACCTGGGATTCCTCTTCACCAACCCTATTTCTTCTTCGTCAATTCAACATTTTCTCTCTCTGACCCTCTCAGTCTCTCTTTAAAACCTCAATATCCAACCCTTCAATCTCCAAATTTCTCCCCCTTCTTCATTTTTCCAAATTCCTCAATTTTCCACACAAATTTCCGTATCTTCTTCCTCTCTACCCATAAATTCGAATTCAAGCCACCACCGTTCCCACTTCATTTTTCCTCCACCCCAATGTCTCACTTTGTTTATTCATCTTCTTCCTTTCATTTCATAGCCACTACCTACCCCAAATTCTCTATTTTCTGTCTCTTCCCATACTCCCATATCCTTTATTGTTGAGTATTTTTTAAAACCTTCCACATTACTCTCAAGTTCTTCCCATGGAACCCAAAAGGAAACTAAGGAGCAGGAATTTTTGGGCAAGCACCACAAAGAGCAACATAGACATCCCGAACATCCACCAATGCAAGGAATCAAGGTAATGCTGAACACCCTCTTGGTTTAACTAATCCGAGTCACATTTCTAGATGTAATGCTTTGAGTAGTAGAGTTTTCATAGCTACTTTATACTTTAATGAGGATTTCTTGAATCAATGGGCTCTATTGGATTATATGCGTTAGTTGTTTGCAAGGAATGGTATGTGTAATTTGTTGAGATCTGAGACCATAATTGTCAGGACCTCGTCCTTGATTTTTTTAGTGCATTGCATGTGGAGGTCACTAGTAGTCCCAATTTTCAAGAAGGATACAATTCCTTCTACTTAAATGAGGAGTTTTATGAGTTGAACCTTAGTGCTTTTAATGACGTATTTGGTTTTTCACCTAGTTTGGACCTACCAAGGCATCGTGTCTATCAACACTTTAACCCGAATGCCTTCTGGTATAAAGTTACAGGGGATTATCGAAACAATACAAGTACATGTAAAGGCACTTTCATAAGAAACCTCTGTATTCAAGTGGCCCAATGGATGTTGGCTTGTGGTATTTTTGCTAGGTACAATATTCTAAATGTCCCTCAATTGTATAAGTTGCACTTTTTATCTTGTATAATAAATAGTGATCTTATTGACCCTGGGTCTTTCTTGGCCACCTAGTTGTACATCGCAACTACTAGTACTGAGGGTAGGATTGTGATTGCGGGTATCACAACCCCATTGCTCAATCTCTTGGTATTGAGCCCAACTCGGAGGATAGAGTTTCAAGGCTGAGTGACTTAATAAGGCTGCTTTTGAGCTAATGAAGTTTTGTAGGGTAGAGGCTGGTCGGTTGTGCTGGATATACCTTAGGAATCGACTTTTGCCCCTTCCTAATGTAGAGTGGACCACACTCCTTCAATCTCTCATGGTTACCCGGTGATGAAGAGGTTGTTCATCACGCACCTTCATCTCCCTCACCTACACAACTTGGTGCCCCTAGTTCTTCACATCCGACCTCTTTTCATAATTATGATGAGGTCCATGCCACCATTAGGTCCATTCAGGAGGAGCACGCCTCACTATAAGCATATATTTAATATGAGAAGGCCACTCTTCGTGATTTTGTTCAAGAGCAGAATGATGAGCTCCGCAAGATGATTGCCCTCCCATATACAATACTTTTAGAATTTTAGGGCATGTCTAGAGACTTGGAAAGATTGGTATAACTCTTAAGGACACCCCTGACACTCTGCTTTTCCACTATGTTTCTAAAGCTTCTTGGTTCTCCATCTCTTTTATACTTATGTGCTTACATTGCAGACAATTCTTTGTCCAACCATGGAGAAGTTGCGTTGAGTGATGGTGTATAATGATTGATTTCTTCAGCATGTGGATGTTTATACATTCAACACAGTTGCATTTAGAATTGCATTGACGGATAACTTGTTGCATAAACATGTAGCTACTATATTTACTTTTATTTCTATAGCTTTTTATCTATCATGCATTTTAGTATTAGAAGCATAGCATTTGGAGTAGTTTTGAATTTTAGGATTAACATCATGTAGGACTACATTCAAAACGAAAAAGAAAAAAAATTCTAAAAAAAGAAGGAAAAAACACCCTCCGATGATGAATTGTGTAGAGTAGGTAGACTTCTTTGGTTTGACTTGCCCTTTGTTATGCCTAATCGTGAATAAAAGTGTTTGAAAATGAGTTTTTGGAAATGTGCTTCATGTTTTGACCATGTGTTCAATGCGAGTTGATTGCCCAATGAATCTTAGCATGAATGTTGCCATTTGAATCTTAATGAGCTAGTGATGACCATGGTAGATGTCCCATGAGGTTTTGAGCTTTCAAGGACTAATTCATCAATTTTAGTCTCAAGTGTAAGCTTGATACCCATTTTTATGTGTGAGAAGCTGTACTTAGAAGAAATGAGGCCTCAATTGAACACCAAAGAAATTTAAACCCTAACATGAAAGAGGTGGTCAAAAGAGAAATTCTGGAATTCCTTAAGGTCGGCATTATCTACAATATCTTCAATAGTAAGTGCGTAAGCTCAGTCCATATTGTGCCTAAGAAAGGGGGAATGATGTTTGTGAAGAATTACAACAATGAGTTGATTCCTACTAGGACAATCACACGTTGGCGAACATGCATTGACTATAGGAAGTTTAACAATGCTAGCCGTAAGGACAAATTTTTCCCTTCCCTTTGTTTGACCCAAAACTCCTATTTTACTACCTAGATGGGTATTCATGGTTTTTCTAAAACCCTATCCACCCTAGTGACCAGAAAAAGACCACCTTTACTTGTCCATATGGGACATTTGCATCTAAGAGGATGCCAATTGGGCTATGTAATGCCCATGCCACCTTTCAACGTTGCATGATGGCCATTTTCTCTGATTTTATTAAGGACATTATGGAGTGTTCATGGATGATTTTTCTATGAATAGTACATCTATTGGCCATTGCTTGAATAATTAGTCCAAAGTGTTGTAAAGATGTGAGAATGTGAATTTGGTCTTGAGAACAAGTGTCATTCTATGGTATAAGGGGGGTTATCCTAGGACACATTGTTTCTAATAAATGTATTGAAGTTGATAAAGCAAAGTTAGAGGTGATTAATAAATCACCACCACTAAATTCTATAAAGGGAGTGAGGAGTTTTCTTAGACATGTCAGTTTTCACCGATGATTCATTAAAAAAATTTCAAAAACTACGAAACCTTTCACCTAATTCCTTGTCAAGGATGTGCCTGTTGACTTCAATGGTGAATGTTTGAGTGCTTTTCTCAGGTTGAAAGAGGCCTTGATTTTGGATCTGGTGATGCAAACCTTAGATTCGAAGCTTCCCTTTGGAGTGATTTGTGATGCAAGTAATTATGCATTGGGAGTCGTTCTGGGACAAAGGAATGACAACAAGCCCTATGCCATCTATTATGCAAGCTAGATTTTAGATGAGGTCCAAGTGAATTATGCACAACGTAGAAAGAGTTTCTAGTGGTTGTTTTGCCTTGGAAAACCTTTGCTCATACCTCAACAATTCCAAGGCGATTGTTTTCACCGAGCATGCCGCATTGAAGCATCTTTTGAAGAAGTATAACTATAAGCCCAACTCATTTGTTAGGTCCTACTTCTATAAGAGTTTGATTTGGAGATTCCTAATAAGGTAAGGCTAGAGAATGTGGTGGTGGATCATTTGTGTAGATTGGGCCCAGAGAATACTCCTATTGAACAGCTCACCATTGATGATTCATTTCCAGATGACCACCGACTTGCTATATCTCACCAAGCTACTCCATGGTATGTTGATTTGGTGAATTACAAGGTGTATGGAGTGTTTCCTCTGGGGTTAATCTACCGATAAAATAAGTTCTTAGCCGATGTTATGTATTGTGTTAGAGGAGCCTCTTCCTTATGAGCTACGTGGAAATGGTCTTTATAGAAGGTGTTTGCCAAAAGATGACGTCCAAATGCCTTTTGCCATTGCCATGCTTCTACTTATGATGAACACTTTGGCCTCGAGAAGACATTTTCCAAGGTTCTTCAAGCGAGCTTCTATTAGCCCACTCTCTTCAAGGATGTAAGGAGCTTTGTCACAACTTGCGATTGATGTCAAAGACCGCAGAATATTTCTAAGCGTCATGAGTTGCCTCAAAGTGGTATTCATGAGGTGGAACTATGTGATGTGTGAGGAATTATCTTCATGGGTTCATTCCTCCTTCACACAATAATCTATATATCCTTGTGGCGGTACTCTATGTCTCCAAGTGGGTGGAAGTCATTGTCATCCATGTCAATGATTCTAAGGTCATGATCAAGTTCCTCAAGAAGAATATTTTTAAAGGATTTGGCACTCTAAAAGGTCTTTCAAGTGATAAAGGAACTTACTTTTACAACAAGCCACTAGAGTTTCTCTTGAAGAAATATGAGGCTTTTCACAAGGTTGTTACACCTTACCATCCCTGAACAAGTGGCCAAGTTGAGCTATCCAACCGAAAGTTGAAAAACATATTAGAGAAGACGCTTGATCGGTCCCGAAAAGATTGGTCCTTGAAAGTAAATGATGCTCTATGGGCACATCGGGCCACTTACAAGACTCCCCTAGGTATTACTCGATCAATTAGTGTTTGGGAAGTCTTTCCATTTGTCGATTGAACTTGAACACAAGGCGTATTTGACAAGCATATCATGAAGAAGAGGTTTGAAGAAGGTGACATGGTCCTTTTATTCAATTCAAAATTGAGGTTGTTTCCAAGCAAGCTATGATCCACGTGGTGGGAACCATTTCTAGTCACTATGGTTTTCCCTCATGGTGCAATGGAGGTATGGAGTGAGTCCACGGGTTCGTTCAAAGTAAATGGACAGCAAATTATGCCATATTTTGTGGGGAGCCCATTGAAAAAGCCACTACCCATACAATAACCGACCCTATTCAAGCTTAAAGAAGGAAAGTCCGACACTCAACCCTAAAAGAGCGCTTCTTAGGAGGCAATCCAAGTCATTTATTACTTTTTTTTCTTTTTAATGTATATAGATTTTAGGTTGTTTTTCTTATGTGTGAGGAAGAGAGAAATAAAAAAATGCAAGGACAGGAGTGACTGAGGCAGTCTTTGCGACAGTTCAACAGTTGTCCCAACCATGGACTATGGCTAATTTCTCTTCTGAAAAAAAAAAAATAGAAAGGCAGAAAGAAAGAGCAGTTCCTGGCGATAGACACCACAATCGAACTGTGATGAGCTGAGTTGATTTTTGGTGCTTTTATTTTTAGAGAACCAAATGTGTATTACTGGTGTTAAGTGGCCGAAACTGTTATCCAAGCCATATCTCTTTTACATAAGTTAGTATAAATAACTCTCAAGATCCAAAGTTGTCATCCATCAGTGCTCAAAAAAGGCATGTTAATTGTGAATTTCTTAAAATTTATATTCCAATAATGATGCACCTTAAGTGATACTTATCAAATTGTTTAATTATTTTTCTTATGTTATATTTCAATTTATAATCATGCGCACCCAGAAAGCACCACACACTCAGTAATAAATTAGCCCATTTATGTTCCATCTTGAGCTATAATCCCATCAATTATCCCTTGCTGATTGACTGCTAGAGCTTTCCAATACATTGGCACGATCAATGGTTGTAAGTTGGCTTTAATACCTAACTAGGCCCTAGTTTTTAATTATATGTAAAATTTTAATTCGAGGTATTACATTATCAATGACAAAAGTTTAGGGCAATAAAATTTTTGTTGCTAGTGTACTAATTTCCCTCTATCTATTTTGAAAAATTCTAAAGCTTCTTTCCCAATACTATATTTTTTTCCTGGGTGAGAATACTTTCCTATTAATATGCTTATCATGAAAGACCTTGGCTCTCTCTTTGATCAACCAGGTGTTGTCATAAGCCTCTCTCATAATCTCTTCAAGCTAATTAAGCTCAATTTTCTTTCCTCACCACCGGCATTTAAATCAAAGTTGAGGGTCCTAATTACCCAACAAGTGTGATGCTTGAGCTTGACAGCTAAATGGAATGGATGGCCATAGACTACCCTATAAGGCCACATGCCTCATAGGGTCTTCAAGGCAGTGCGGTAGGCCTATAACACATCTGTCAACTTATCCGCACAATCCTTCCTATTCTTCTTTACAATCTCTTCAATGATTTGTATGATTTGTCTATTGAACACCTCTACTTGACCATTCTTTTGAGGATAGTAAGGAGTTGCAAGGCGATGAATGATGAAGTACCTTTTTAGTAGTTGTTAGCTTTCTTAAAGCTCACATTGAATTTTTTAACATGTTTTGATGAAAGAAAAAAGGGGTTTAGTCAATTGACATATTCATCATGTTATAATTAAATGATCTTAATAATTGTTATTGTTTAAATGTGCTATATTTTTGAAGTGGATGTTGGAATATTAATATTACTTAGTTGATTTTATATTAGGTATCACAATATCTTTGACATTGTTTAATATTTAAATTTAAAGGTTAAAGTTATGATATTATGTTGTGTGATTCAAATTTGAATATAAGATTGTGGAGTTATATTTATTAATGTCAAAGATTTGCTCTTAATATGATAATATCTTGTGATAGAATATCTTGAAATATTTTGCTGAAAATTATGAATGGTTCTAGAAGATTCTCAGCCAAGATATTCAGCCCAAATCAAGAAAGTAGCCGTTGGAAGTACTTCAGCAAGAACAAAAAAAAATCAAGGGGTTGGAATGCTAATTCAAGGCCTTGAAATCAGACATGGATATTGGATTTTCACAAGATGCGCAACGGTCACTGGCCATATTTTTCTCCACTCTTCTTTACATGTCTCATCTATAAAAGGGGAAGAGATTGGTAGCAAGAGAACAACAAGAGAGAGCAAGCACTCATTTATCTCTTGAGAATTTATTGGCATACTTTGAGCTTAAATTTGCTTCTACATATTACATTTCATTGTATTGTTCAAGTTGTAATTTGAGTGGGATCATAGAGTTGAAGGGTCAACTTTACCAACGACTTGTTGAAGGGTCAACTTGTAGCTTGGAACTTAGAGTAGGTGTACTCAAGAGTTGTGTAATCATCTCTCCTAATAAAAGTCCGGGTTAATCCTAGAGTTGGGGAACTCTAAGCGGGGACTAAGCTTGGTTGATGCTAACCTCGTAAAAAATTACTCGTGTCTTGTCCGCATTTATCTTTCCGCTCTTTATTTGATTAATTTGCGATACTAATCATCACCCTAGTCAACCCCCTCCTCTAGGGTGATTTAACTAGCCAAACCGGGCTAACAATGGGTATCAGAGCTAGTGCTATTTTTATGAGACTTCACCATCTAATAGTTCGATCCCATGGCTAGTTATGATTTTGACTCTGATTGTCATCCGCTTTTTAAAGGTACTAATTATTTTTTGTGGCAGGAAACAATGGAACATTATACAAGCACAAGGGTCTCGATCTGCGGGAGATCATGGTCGAAGGTCCAATAGTTATTGAGAAATCGGAAGATGAATATGCCGAAGATGATTACAAGCGGATATCCAAAAATTTTAAAGCTATAAAAATTTTATTTTGTACTCTTATTGTTGATATTTATGAGTTTATCTCACATTGTGATAGTGCCAAGGAAATTTGGGAGACTCTTTATAATTTATATGGTACTAATCAAAATGTGACATTAAGCGAATTTGTGGCGCAGGATGAAATAATCATGTATGAAAATGTTAAGCAAGTTCAGGATCACCAACCACATGAAGAGCAAGAACATGAAAATGACGATCCAATTCAATGGTTTATACATAATGATATCAAGCATGCCCAAATTAAGGAATTTCTTGGAAATGGTGAGAAAAATAATGATTCATCTATTCTTCAAAGTGGTAAGGATGAGGTAACATCCAAAATTGAATTTTCAAATAATAGTATTTCTCCAAGTTGTCACATTTTTTATGATTTAAATACCACACCAAATTTTCAACTTTCAAAAATTCTTGATTGTGGTATTAAATCAAGAAAATGTGTCAAGATTGAGGGAAAGAAAAATTTTACGTCATTAATTTTTCTTACTTCTAACAATTTTGAATCCAAGAAGAAAAGGGTATCAAGATTTGGTCGAGCAACTTCATTCTTGAAGAAATCAAAAAAGAATGCACATGTTCGTGGGATATTATTGATTCCTCATTTATGTACTAATAATGAATTTTCAATAGCATTTGATCATCTTGAAAATTTAAGTGGACAAGGAAACATTGGAGCTTCGCAAAGGCATATGGTAAGTTATGGTTTTCCAAAAGTAAAAATAAGGTAAGTTCATTTGTTTTCTCATTGCTCAGATTTCAAGGCCATGAACTACAGTCCAAGGCTTTGAACTACAGGCAGAAACTGGGTATCTCTAATATGACTAATTCAAAGCCTTGAATTTTATGTGAGAATATTTAGATTCTTGCTAAACATAAGACTATGTTACTTTGCATGATCTACTTCCTATTTGTGGCATTTTGATTTCAACATTTTTTGAATTTTAATTTGCTTTATTATTAGTGTCTTATACTATTATGACATGTTATTATGCACATTGCTTTTGTCCATAATTATTATGATCCCTAATACTTATATTGCTTGTTTCTAGAAGAAAAAAATTATATCACTTGATCATTTTTTTGATAGCCTTGATTTACTCTTGATAAGGGAAGAATTTTGTTCAATTATTGTATCATTATGTTGTTTACAAAAAATCCAAGTCAATGAGCATTAGTGTATGTGATTAATTTTTTTGTTAGTATTTTATCCCCTATATTTTTTTTTTATGAGTGCCATGGATTGAGGGGAGCATCTTTATATAACATTGACTTATCAAGGGGGAGTTATATGTGTTTACCATAATAAGCTTCAATTTTTCTTTCTCCTTCTTGTGCTACCTTTTTGATGAAATACAAAAATGGGGAGAAATATTTGGAAAACTTTTCATGGTGCGTCGTTCAAAATTGTATGAATATGTTATTTTTATTATTTTTATTGGATTTTGTCTTTCATCAAAAAGGGAGAGATTGTTAGCTTTCTTAAAGCTGACATTGAGTTTTTTAATATGTTTTGATGAAAGACAAAAAGGGTTTAATCAATTGACATATTCATTATGTTATAATTAAATGATCTTAATAATTGTTATTGTTTAAATGTGCTATATTTTTGAAGTGGATGTTGGAATATTAATATTACTTAGTTGATTTTATATCAGGTGTCACAATATCTTTGACATTGTTTAATATTCAATTTGAAGGTTATCTTTATGATATTATATTGTGTGATTCAAATTTGAATATAAAATTGTGGAGCTATATTTATTAATGTCAAAGATTTGCTCTTAATATGATAATATCTTGTGATAGAACATCTTGAAAGATTATGCTGAAAATTATGAATGGTTCTAGAAGATTCTCAGTCAAGATATTCAACCCAAATCAAGAAAAGTAGCGGTTGGAAGTACTTGAGCAATAACAGAAAAAATCAAGGGCTTGGAATGCTAATTCAAGGCCTTGAAATCAGGCATGGATATTGGATTTTCACAAGATGTGCAACGATCACTGCCCATATTTTTCTCCACTCTTCTTTACACGTCTCATCTATAAAAGGGGAATAGATTGGTAGCAAGAGAACAACAAGAGAGAGCAAGCACTCATTGGCATTGTAAAGCCTGTCGAGAGCTACAAATTTAACCACTACTTCGGTTATTATATAATTTTTATAGCATAGGGAAGTAGGGATCGATCCACGAGGAAAGATTGTTGTAAATCGCTAGCTTAATCCTAAGTGATTTTACTAATTCAATTTATTAAATCAAAACTTAATAATTCTAAAATAATTAAAATATAGAAAAATACCCAATAATGCTCCTAAATATTATGAATCATATTCTGAAAATAAAACAGTAAAAAGATTTCCTGAATAATCCAGAAAAATAAAATCAGAATAGTAACTGAAATATTAATAAAAACTCAAAACAGCAATTAATAATCAGAAAAATAAATATTAAAATTATCAAACAGTAACCTAAAATATTATACTTAAATTGGACAGGTTTATAACTTCAGAATACTGTCGGATTAATTTTAGGAAAATTAAATCAGAAACTTACTGCAGAATAAACAAGCAGAAAGTTTAATCTGAAATTAAAAATGAAATAATCTGGATAAATATAAAAACGAAATTAATTAGGAAAATTACCCTAATTCTAAGACACAATTTTCTTGACTTAACAATACCTAATAATCGTGAATTAAAATTAAAAATCGAAATTTTCAGAATTAATTACCTAAAAACCTGCACATACCAATTTCACAAAATAAATCTGAAAAATTATCAAATAATTTCCAGAAATTACGAAACTGAATATGGGCATATTAGGACACTATATAAACCCTAGGAATTAATTAAAATCGAAAAATAATGAAAATAACTATTTTTAGTCTAAGCTCTAACAAACCGGTAATTAAATACTAAAACTGAATATAAATCAATCTAAAATTATAACCACTCTAAAAATCAAAATCTAAGCTATATAAAATTACCTAGACACTCCTAAAAGACTATACTTTTGGGGGGGGTTGATTGAAATTATATTGAAGCTAATACAATTAGAACAAAAATCAACAAACTAATCAAATTAACTCTAATCAACAAATAATGATCAAAAGTTATCAAATTTATGAAGGATACTTAGTATAATCTCAATTCACCATGCAAATTAATATTTATCATTAACACACAAGTTAATTTCATTCATGAGTTAAACTGTAGAAGAGATCCACCAACGGTTCTTCCCCGTTTTTCCTTGGATTTTAGTTTACTTAGGTCCAGCCCTAATATAAACCCTACTAATTTGATAATCTTTACACCAGCGCAAAAATTTAACCAAACTAGAGCATGAAGAATTAGAAAAACATCATTTAACACTTTGTAACCAATTTACGAGCAAATCGATTTAACAAAGATCTAAAGCGATTACCTAATTAAAAGAGATGGGTTTGAGCCATCCATGATTAATTAGGATGATACCTAGGCCTAAAAGATTATAACTTTTACGTATTACAATCTTCTAAACTATCAATCGAAATCGTATTTAATCAACTAGCGTGCATTCTAATCGATTTAACACAAATTTCATAAACGATAAACACTAATCGCTAAAGAATCATGAATGGAAATCAACTAGGCATTAAAGCACAAAACTTGTTTCAAAATAATTAATTTAGCATGGCTTCAAGAAGATTATACTAAGCACAAAAAATTACTCACTCATATTAAAAAATAAAATCACGAATAACCAAAGGGTTCATGTTTAATAATTAACTAAACAAAAAGTAAAACCAAAGTAAAATATACTAAACACAAAGAAAAAGAAGAGGTTTGATGTATTATGATTGGTGGGGGGTGGAGGAGATTGATTAGCCGAGAGGTTTTCTTAATGGTGTGAGGAGATGGGATTGATGGAGTTAGATGATCATGGGGGGGATGAAATGGAAGATGCCGTGGAGGGAGGGTAAGCGTGGGCTGCCTTCGTTCTTTCGTTTTGAGGGTTTTACGTGGGGAAGCTGGTGAAGGAGATGAGTGAGTCGTGGGCTGTGATTATGGTGAGGCGTGGAGATGATGCAAGATTATGATGGGATGAGGCGTGATGGTGGGGAGTGGAGGGGTTGCCGTTGAGATGATGCATGGGGGAGTGTGAGGAGGTGTATTAATAGGGTGGGGGTCTAGGGTTTTTGTTTAGGTTTTCTTCTCCTCTTCTTCCTTAGATTTCTTCTTCCCCAAGACTTGTAGCTTCTCACCAACTCTTGAAATCCTAGCCCAATATAATAATTATGAAAATAATAGTTCCCATAATTATTATTTTTGGACCGTCGTGTAGCCAAGTGTATAAAACTCGAGCTTCTACGTCCTCTCTTCTCCTCTTTATTAAATTAGCACTAACCCTGAAAAATATATAAAACAAATCAAATTAATCGAAATAATATATATAATATACTCAAAATAGTTATAAAAATAATGTATGATTTTTAACTTAACAAATTCCCCCACACTTAGACTTTGGACGTCCTCGTGCAAAGAAATCTTAGACTCGACCTAAAAACTTACCTTCTTTCTTTCTTATAAAGTCATGCATAAATATAATGTTTATACTAGGCCTTGGATTGCTTTAGAAAAACATTTTTACTGAATTAATTAGTTGTTCCTTCAATAAGTGAATACATGCTAAACATTCAACTATCCTTAGAGAGTTTATTCATCAGCCTCATAACATTTTCATAATGAAGTAACAAGATCGATAATTATCCATCTCTTTTGGTTTATGCATACACCAATCAAGATGTCGAAAAAGAATTTAATATGGAAAAATTTGGGCATGATCTGGCTATAGAGACAATTGAACTAGGCAGAATAACTCCATTAAATTTGATCATAAACTTGCCTTGTATTTGTTTTTCTCTTTTTCTTTTGTTCAAACTCCGATTGCGCACATATTCGATGCCCATATAGGGTCTTAGAATTTAAACACTCCCTGTCTCTCACTCACCCGAATAGCGGTGCTGGAGCAAATAATTCATTCTTATCTTTTTATTTCTTTATTTTATTGGCTCATTAGTATGGGAAGCAAGCTTTCCAGTGGCAGTATTACCTCAAAGGGTAACACCCAGTAGCGCATGCCTCAAAGGAGTACTTGTCATTTCTAACTTTTACTCTCTTTTTTTTCTTTTTCTTTTTTTTTCTTTTTTTTCATAAATGAAAAGTAGACAAAGTAAAATCATAATTTTTAATGAGTTATTCAACTAATTCAGTAGTCTAGGAGATGGGTTAGGTCATTTTATTGCATCTGAATCGGATATATTACATGACCAAATAAGATGAATAATCAAGAGAGTTACTCATTAAAAAGATGTATGAGGGTCAACTCAAACTTCTCTAAAGGGCAACTATCATGCTTAGAAGTCTTCACTTATAAAACAATAAACTACAAAGTAGCTAATAAAAAAAAAATTCTAACCAAGCAAGCCTAGCATAAACTCATATCATGCATTATTTATAAGAAAAGAATTTTTTGTTTTTTCGATTTTCTACTTTTTTTTTTCAAGAATAAAAACTGCAGGAATTAAATGCAGGATGCACCCCCCACACTTAATTCATGCATTGTCCCTAATGCATGCAAAGAGAAAGAAATAATGAAAATAAAAGCAAAATTAAATAGGAACTTCCCTAAAAATGTTGGGTTGCCTCCCAACCAGCGCCTTTGTTTATAGTCGTTAGGCTCGACTCCATGAAACTCCTGGATCCTGTAGTTGGATCTCTTCCAGTAACTCTTCATTAATCTGGTAAAGAACTTTTTGAAACTCAACATGATTAAAACTCTTAGTAAGCACAGTCAAAAATTTATCCTCATTGGATAGTTCATAAATATTTTGGGGCAATTTAGCAATAACATCAAGTGCATATACGTAACTCACATCAGCAGAGAATCTCATGGCATCAAAAATATTAAATTTAATCACTTCACCATCAAATTCCATGGTTAATGTTCCTTCATGCACATCAATTTTAGTCATAGCTGTTTTCAAAAATGGCCTGCCCAGCAAGATGGGAATATCATGGCATGCATTGCCCATGCTCAGCACATAAAAATCAGCAGGAAACACTAATTCATTCACTTTAACCAAAACATCCTCTAACACTCCATCAGGGTAAGTGTTGCTCCTATCAGCTAATTGAATCACTATGCCAGTTTTCTTTAATTCGCCTAGGTTCAGTTTGTCATAAACGGACCTAGGCATAACATTAATAGAGGCACCGAAATCAAGCATAGCTTTGTCAAAGCAAAGGTTTCCTATTTTGCAAGGAATAGAAAACACACCAGGGTCTTGACACTTAGGGGGAAGTTTCCTTTGAAAAACAGCAGACACATTTTCCCCCACACTTACCTTTTCATTCCCTACTAATTTTCTTTTAGTAGTACATAATTGTTTCAAGAATTTAGCATAACGAGGCACCTGTTTAATGGCATCAATGAGAGGTATGTTGATCTCTACCTTCCTAAATGCCTCTAAGATATCTTGGTTAGCCTCATTTATCTTAGAAGTAGGGTTTCTAAATCTACTAGGAAATGGTGGAATTGGCTTATAAGACTCCCTTTTCTTCTCTCCTATTTCCTTAGTAGTTTGATTAGAATCTGTGTCTAACCCTGGTTCAGTCACCTTGACCTCTAATTCATGCTCAACCTCTTTACTCTTCCTAGGCTCTTGTAACTCTTTCGCACTCCTAAGTGTTATGGCACTAACATTTTCCTTAGGGTTAGGGTAAGGCTGAGATGGAAACCTATTTTGCATTTGAACCTGCAAGTTGCTGACTATGATATCAGTTGCAGTTTGTTTCTCTTGAACTTGCTTAAGAACTGTTGATCCTAGAGTTAGGGAACTCTAAGCTGAGACTAAGCTTGGTTGATGCTAACCTCATAAAAAATTACTCATGTCTTGTCCACATTTATCTTTCCGCTCTGTATTTGATTAATTTGCGATATTGATCATCACCTTAATCAACCCCCTCCTCTAGGGTGATTTAACTAGCCAAACCGGGCCAACAGTAGTGCATCAATTTACTTATTATCAAAATGGGTCCCTTGATCACTAACAATTCCTCGCAGCATCCCATAATGGGTAAAACTATTCTCCCTTAGAAACCTTATGACTACCCTAGACTCATTAGTTCTTGTGGGGATTACTTCCACCGGTTTAGATACATAATCCACACACACCATAATGTACTCACTCCCAAATGAATTTAAGAAAGGTCCCATAAAATCGATTCCCTATACATCAAATATTTCAACGACAATGATGGGGATGAGTGGCATCATGTCTATTTTACCTATTTTGTCTAATTGTTGACAATGTGAACACAGTTTACAATAGTCATGGGCATCTCTAAAGAGGGTCGGCCAATAAAATTCGCTTTGGAGAATCTTTGTAGTGGTTTTTCTTCCACTAAAATACCCTCCATAAGCATGATCATGGCAAAAAGAGAGGATGTTATTGATCTGGTAATCAGGTATGTATCTTCTAAGAATTTTTGCATGATAGTGTTTAAACAAGTAGAGATCATCCTACATAGAAAACTATAAAGTCTGTCGAGAGCTACAAATTTAACCACAACTTCGGTTATTAAATACTTTTTATTGCATAGGGAAGTAGGGATTCATCCACGAGGAAAGATTGTTTTAAAAAGGCTAGCTTAATCCTAAATGATTTTACTAATTCAATTTATTAAATCTAAACTTAATAATTCTAAAATAATAAAAATCTAATGAATAAAAATCTAGAAAAGTACCCAATGATGTTCCTAAATATTATGAATCATATTCTGGAAATAGAACAGTAAAAAGATTCCCTAAATAATCTAGAAAAATAAAATCAGAATAGTAACTGAAATTCTAATTAAAAATCAAAACAGAAAAGAATAATCAGAAAATAAATATTAAAAATTGCAAACAGTAACCTAAAATATTATTCTTCAGGTATATAATCTTATAACTCCTCAATTGTATCCAAATAATTTCAGAAATATCAAATCAGAAAATTACCACGGAATATCAATGCAGAATATTAGATCTGAAATTAGAAATAAAATAATCTGCATAAATATAAATACGAAAATAATTAAGAAAATTACCCTAATTCTAGGACACAATTTTCTAGACTTCACAATACCTAATAATCGTGAATTAACAATTAGAATCAAAATTTTCAGAATTAATAACCTAAAAACCTGCAAATATCAATTTAACAAAATAATTCTGAAAAATTATCAAATAACTTCCAAAAATTACGAAATTAAATATGGGCAAACTAGGACGCTAAATAAACCCTAGGAACTGATATAAATCGAAAAAGAACAAAAATAACTATCTTTAGTCTAATTTTCTAACAAACCGGTATTTAAATACTAAAAGTGAATATAAATCAATCTAAAATTATAACCACTGTAAAAATCAAAATCTAAACTATCTAAAATTACCTCCACACTCCTAAAAGACTATACTTTTGGGGGGGTCGATTGAAATTATATTGAAGCTAATAATAATAGAACAAAAATTAACAAACTAATCAAATTAACTCTAAGCAACAAATAATTATCAAAGTTGTCAAATTTATCAAGGATACTTAGTATAATCTCAATCCACCATGCAAATTAATATTTATCATCAACAAACAAGTTAATTTCATTCATGAGTTAAACTGTAGAAGACATCCACCAACGGTTCTTCCCCGTTTTTCCTTAGATTCTAGTTTACTTAGGTCCAGCCCTAATATAAATCCTACTAATTTGATAATCTTTACACTAGCGCAGAAATTTAACCAAACTAGAGCATTAAGAATTAGAAAAACATCATTTAACACTTTGTAACCAATTTACCAGTAAATCGATTTAACAAAGATCTAAAGCGATTACCTAATTAAAAGAGATGGGTTTGAGTCATCCATGATCAATTAGGGTGATACCTAAGCCTTAAAAAACTATAACTTTTACGTATTATAGTTTTCTAAACTATCAATCGAAATTGTATTTAATCAACTAGCATGCATTCTAATCGATTTAACACAAATTTCATAAACGATAAACGCTAATCGCTAAACAATCATGAATAGAAATCAACTAGGCATTAAAGCATAAAACTTGTTTCAAAATAATTAATTTAGCATGGCTTCAAGAAGATTATACTAAGCATAAAAAACCTCACTCACTCATATTAAAAGTAACATCACAATTAACCAAAGGATTCATGTTTAATAATTAACTAACAACACAAAAACAAATTAAAGTAAGAACAAAAAAGGAAAAAAAATATAATAAAAGAGGCTACTTGGTGAAGAGGAGAAAGTTGTTGTGAGGGTGGGAATTAAGATGGTGTGATGATGGGATGATGATGATGATGAGACGATGAAGGATGGTGATCAAGAGGTGATGGAGAGTTAGCCGTGGTGAGGTTGTGAGGAGAGGGATGGTGGCGTGGAGTGTATGGAGATGAGGATCCTTATGGTGATGGTGATGGTGATATATATATAGGGAGGAAAGGAGGGGTGTGATTAGGGTTAGTAACTAGGGTTGGTGATGTTTGTGTGGGAGATGATGTGTGGAGGTTTAGAGTTTGATGGAAGGATGATTATGATGAGGCATGAGGTTGGATGGGAGTGTGATTGTAAGCTTCCTTCGTCTTTCTTCCCTTGACTTCTTCTCTCCCACGACTTCTAACTCTGTTCCAACTCTTGCAATCCTAGCCCTAACATTATCTTCATAATTATCATTTTTGGACCGTCTTCAGACCAAGCATGTAAAACTCGAGCCTCAACGACTCATCTTCTCCTCTTTATTAAAACAATGCCTAACCTGAAAAATATATGAAAATAACATAAATTAGATGCAATAATGTGTGAAATATAATCAAAATAATTAATAAAACGATGCATAATTAATGACTCAACAAATTCCCTCACACTTAGACTTTGGACGTCCTTGTGCAAAAAAATCTTAGACTCAACCTAAAGTTGACATCCTTTCTTTTCTTATAAAATCATGCATACTTTATGATATTCATACTAGGTCCGAGCTTGCTTAAGAAAAACAGTGTTATTGAATTGATTAGTTTTTTCCTCCAATAAGTGAATACCTGCTAAACATCCAACTATCCTTAAAGAGTTTATTCATCAACCTCACAACATTTTCATAATGAAGTAACAAGATCAATAATTATCCATCCCTTTTAGATATGCATACACTGATCAAGAGGTCTAAAAATTTATGATAGAAAAATTTGAGACACGGTATGGCTATGGAGATAATTGAACTAGGTAGAATAACTCATTGAATTGATTCTAAACTTGTCTTGTATTTATTTTTCTCTTCTTCTCTTGTCACACTCCACTTGCGCACATATTCGAGGCCCATATATGGTCTTAGAAATTAAACACTCCCTGTCTCACACTCACCCGAATAGAGGTGCTGGAGCAAACATTTTATTTTCATCATTACTTTTAATTTATTGGCTCACTAGTATGGGCATCAAGCTTTCCAGTGGCAGTATTGCCTCAAAGGGTAGCACCCAGTAGCGCATGCCTCAAAGGAGTACTTGTCATTCCCAACTTTGACTTTATGAACAATAGACAAGTAAAATCACAATTTTAATAAATTATTCTAATAATTCAATAGTCCAGGAGATGGGTCATATCATTTTATTACCTCTGAATCGGATATATTACATAACTAAATAAGATGGATAATCAAGAGAGTTACTCATTAAAAAGATGTATGAGGATCAACTCAAATTCTCTAAAGGATAACTATCATGCTTAGAAGTCTTCACTTATAAAAGAATAAACTACAAAATAGCTAATAAAACAAATTTTTTTCTAAACAAGCAAGCCTAGCATAAACTCATATCCTGCATTCTTTATAAGAAAAGAATTTTTTTGTTTTTTCGGTTTTCTACTTTTTTTTTCAAGAAAAAAAATACTGTGAAAATTAAATGCAGGATGCACCCCACACACTTAATTCATGCATATTCCTAATGCATGCAAAAAGATAGAAATAATGAAAATAAAAGCAAAATTAAATGGGTACTTCACTAAAAATGTTGGGTTGCCTCCCAACCAGCGTCTTTGTTTATAGTCAGTGGCTCGACTTCATGAAACTCCTGGATCCTCTAGTTGGATCTCTTCCAGTAACTCATTATTAATCTGGCAAGGAACTTTTTTAAACTTAGCATGATCAAGACTCTTAGTAAGCATAGTCAAAAATTCATCCTCATTGGATAAGTCATACATATCTTGGGGCAATTCAGCAATAACATCAAGTGCATACACGTAACTCACATCAGCAGGGAATCTCATGGGATCAAAAATATTAAATTTAATCACTTCACCATCAAATTCCATGGTTAATGTTCTTGCATGCACATCAATTTTAGTCCTAACTATTTTCAAAAAATGGCCTGCCCAGCAAGATGGGAATATCATGGCATGCATTACCCATGTTCAGCACATAAAAATAAGCAGAAAACACAAGTTCATTCACTTGGACTAAGACATCCTCTAACACTCCATCAGGATAAATGTTGCTCCTATCAGCTAATTGAATCACTATTCCAGTTTTCTTTAATTCGCCTAGGTTCAGTTTGCCATAAACGGATCTAGGCATAACATTAATAGAGGCACCTAAATCAAGCATAGTTTTATCAAAGCAAAGGTTTCCTATTTTGCAAGGAACAGAAAACACACCAGGGTCTTGACACTTAAGAGGAAGTTTTCTTTGAAAAACAGCAGACACATTTTCCCCCACACTTACCTTTTCATTCCCTACTAATTTCCTTTTAGTAGTACATAATTCTTTCAAGAATTTAGCATAACGAGGCACCTGTTTAATGGCATCAAGGAGAGGTATATTAATTTCTACCTTCCTTAATGTCTCTAAAATCTCTTGATTAGCCTCATTCACCTTAGAAGTAGGGTTTCTAAATCTACTAGGAAAGGGTGGAATTGGCTTATAAGGTTCTTTTTTCTTATCTCCTATTTCCTTAGTAGTTTGATTAGAATCTGTGTCCAACTCTAGTTCAGCCCCTTTAACTTAGGCTCAACTTCTCCACTCGTCCTAGGCTCTTGTAACTCTTTCCCACTCCTAAGTGTTATGGTACTAACATTCTCCTTAAGGTTAGGGTAAGGCTAAGATGGTAACCTATTTTGCATTTGGGCCTGCAAGTTGCTAACTATGATATCAGTTACAGCCTGTCTCTCTTGAACTTGCTTAAGAGCTGTTTTCATACTCTGGAACCTATCATCCATTTTCTTAAGGACTTGTTCTAGGAGGAAATTGGTCCTATCTTGACTAGAAGGTTGACGAGAGGGTTGGTCAAAACCAGGTGGGTTAGGCTTAGGGCCATACCTAAGGTTAGGGCGGTCTCTCCATCCTTCATTATAGGTGTTGGAATAGGGATCATACCTCCTTTGACCTTGGTCAGAATAGACAGCATTAATATTACCCTCTTGAAGTGTAGGACATGCATCAGTAGGATGTCCCTCTAGACAATAAATGCCACATCTGACTGCCGTTTGAATTCCCCCAGTAACGATCTTATTTAACATCGCAGTAATGTGAGATAACTGACTCTCTACGGATGAACTAGACCCAATCTCATTAACCCTTTTAACTTGTGAATCCCTAGCACCAAACTGTTGGGTATTTTGGGCCATTAGATTAAATAAATTTCTAGCCTCTGCTGGCATTTTATTAACCAGAGCCCCCTCCACTTGCAGCATCAACCATATTACGGTCCATAGGAAGTAAACCCTCATAAAAATATTGAATCAACAACTGTTCAGTTATTTGATGTTGGGAACAACTAGCACATAATTTGTTAAATCTTTCCCAATATTCACAAAAAGTTTACCCATTCATTTGTTTGATTCCACATATATCTTTCCTAATAGATCCAATACGGGATGCAAGAAAAAACTTTTCTAGAAACGATTTATGCAATGCAGTCCATGTAAAAAAAGATCCAGCAGGCATAGAATATAACCAGTCCTTAGCATTACCAAGCAAAGAAAAAGGAAAGGCTCTTAGTCTAATTTGGTCCTCAGGAATTCCTTCAGGCACCATAGCAGAGCAAGTAATAAGGAATTCACTAATATGTCGGTATGGGTCCTCTCCAGCTAATCCATGAAACTCAGGTAATAAATTGATGAATCCAGAGTTCAGTTTCAAGGGTTTATCTAATACAACATAAGTAATGGACATGGGTTGGGTTTCTAGGTTAAGGGCAGCAAGTTTCCGAAGAGTGGACATTCTTACCTCTTTAAGCTTAAGACTTACTAGCAATCTGCAAAAAAATTAAAAAAAAAAATAAAAGTAGTAAAGTCAAATAGGAAAAAAACTAGCAATTTAATTATCTTTCCCCGGCAACGGCGCCAAAATTTTTAAAGCCTGTCGAGAGTTATAAATTTAACCACAACTTCGGTTATTAAATACTTTTTATAGCATAGGGAAGTAGGGATCGATCCACGAGGAAAGATTGTTTTAAAAAGGCTAGCTTAATCCTAAATGATTTTACTAATCCAATTTATTAAATCTAAACTTAATAATTCTAAAATAATAAAAATCTAATGAATAAAAATCTAGAAAAGTACCCAATGATGTTCCTAAATATTATGAATCATATTCTGGAAATAAAACAGTTAAAATATTCCCTCAATAATCTAGAAAAATAAAATCAGAATAGTAACTGAAATTCTAATTAAAAATCGAAACAGAAAAGAATAATCAGAAAATAAATATTAAAAATTGCAAAAAGTAACATAAAATATTATTATTCAGGTATATAATCTTATAACTCATCAATTGTATCCAAATAATTTCAGAAAAACCAAATCAGAAAATTACCACAGAATATCAGCGCAGAATATTAGATCTGAAATTAGAAATAAAATAATCTGCATAAATATAAATACGAAAATAATTAAGAAAATTACCCTAATTCTAGGACACAATTTTCTAGACTTCACAATACCTAATAATCGTGAATTAAAAATTAGAATCAAAATTTTCAGAATTAATAACCTAAAAACCTGCACATATTAATTTCACAAAATAATTCTGAAAAATTATCAAATAACTTCCAAAAATTACAAAATTAAATATGGGCAGACTAGGACACCAAATAAACCTTAGGAACTGATATAAATCGAAAAAGAACAAAAATAACTATCTTTAGTCTAATTTGTAACAAACCGATAATTAAATACTAAAACTGAATATAAATCAATCTAAAATTATAACCACTGTAAAAATCAAAATCTAAACTATATAAAATTACCTACACACTCCTAAAAGACTATACTTTTGGGGGGGTCGATTGAAATTATATTGAAGCTAATAATAATAGAATAAAAATTAACAAACTAATCAAATTAACTCTAAGCAACAAATAATTATCAAAGTTGTCAAATTTATCAAGGATACTTAGTATCATCTCAATCCACCATGCAAATTAATATTTATCATCAACACACAAGTTAATTTCATTCATAAGTTAAACTGTAGAAGACATCCACCAGTGGCTCTTCCCCGTTTTTCCTTAGATTCTAGTTTACTTAGGTCCAGCCCTAATATAAATCCTACTAATTTGATAATCTTTACACTAGCGCAGAAATTTAACCAAACTAGAGCATTAAGAATTAGAAAAACATCATTTAACACTTTGTAACCAATTTATCAGCAAATTGATTTAACAAAGATCTAAAGTAATTACCTAATTAAAAAGATTGATTTGAGCAATCCATGATTAATTAGGGTGATACCTAAGCCTTGAAAAACTATAACTTTTACGTATTATAGTTTTCTAAACTATCAATCAAAATTGTATTTAATCAACTAGCATGCATTCTAATCGATTTAACACAAATTTTATAAACGATAAACGCTAATCGCTAAACAATCATGAATAGAAATCAACTAGGCATTAAAGCACAAAACTTGTTTCAAAATAATTAATTTAGCATGGCTTCAAGAAGATTATACTAAGCATAAAAAACCTCACTCACTCATATTAAAAGTAACATCACAATTAACCAAAGGATTCATGTTTAATAATTAACTAACAACACAAAAACAAATTAAAGTAAGAACAAAAAAAGGAAAAAAAATATAATAAAAGAGGCTACTTGGCGAAGAGGAGAAAGTTACCGTGAGGGTGGGAATTAAGATGCTATGATGATGGGATGATGATGATGATGAGACGATGAAGGATGGTGATCAAGAGGTGATGGAGAGTTAGCCGTGGTGAGGTTGTGAGGAGAGGGATGGTGGCGTGGAGTGTATGGAGATGAGGATCCCTATGGTGATGGTGATGGTGATATATATGTAGGGAGGAAAGGAGGGGTGTGATTAGGGTTAGTAACTAGGGTTTGTGATGTTTGTGTGGGAGATGATGTGTGGAGGTTTAGAGTTTGATGGAAGGATGATTATGATGAGGCATGAGGTTGAATGGGAGTGTGATTGTAAGCTTCCTTCTTCTTTCTTCCCTAGACTTCTTCTCTCCCACGACTTCTAACTCTGTTCCAACTCTTGCAATCCTAGCCCTAACATTATCTTCATAATTATCATTTTTGGACCGTCTTCTGCCCAAGCATGTAAAACCCGAGCCTCAACGACTCATCTTCTCCTCTTTATTAAAACAATGCCTAACCTGAAAAATATATGAAAATAACGTAAATTAGATGCAATAATGTGTAAAATATAATCAAAATAATTAATAAAACGATGCATGATTAATGGCTCAACAAAACCTGAACCACATGCCCCATCATCCCTTAGGCTTTTCCTCGATCACCAAGTAGTTCACTATGTTGAGAAACCATGGCTGAACATGAGTCTTATAAAGTTGTTCATTGGGGAAACAATCACAAATAGGAGACTCAAATGCACCACTAGTCACAATCCTAGAGAGATAGTTTTCTAATGGGTTGTCAGAACCCTTCCTATCCTTCATCTCACAGTCGAATTCTTAAAGTAGCATAATCCATCTAATTAGCCTAGACTTTATATCTTTCATTTCAAGAAGGTGTTTCAAGGCGATGTGGTCAGTGAAAACAAGGACATAAGACCCTATGTGGTAAGGCCTAAACTTTTCGAATCCAAAATGACTATTGGAAACTCCTTTTCAATTATGGTGTAATTCACTTGTGTCTTATTCAAGTTATGACTCACATAGTAAATTACATGGGGTTTTCTATCAATCCTTTGTCCTAAAACTACCCTGACCACATAATCTAATGCATCACACATAATTTCAAATGATTCTGCCCAAACAGGAAGATGCAAGATGGGATCGGTGGTCAATTTCTCCTTAAGGTTTCTAAATGCCAATTCACACTCCTTGGAGAAGTGTAATGGTGCATCCTTGGCTAGGAGTTAGCAAAAGTCCTTGATAAATTTCCAGTAGAAACTGGCATATCTAAGAAAAGATTGTATGTCTTTCACACAAATGTGGAGGGGGAGGTTTGCAATCAAATCCACTTTAGCCTTACCTACTTCTATCCCCTCAATTGAGATAATATCGCATAAGACTATCCCCCTCTTGACCATAAATGACACGTTTTCCTTAGAACTTTTCCCAAGTTAGCCAAGCAATCCTCAAAAGTTTCCATATATGAAGAAATCATCTATAAAAATCTCATCGCATTGCTCAACTAGATTGAAAAATATCAAGATCATACACCTTTGAAAGGTAGCTAGGCCATTACAGAAACCGAAAGGCATTTTCCTAAAGGAATAAGTACCAAAAGGGCATGTGAATGTAGTCATCTCTTGGTCTTTAAGGGCAATAGAAATTTGGGTATAACCAAAATACATATCAAGAAAGCAGTAGAAATCCCATCCGGCTAACCTCTCTAACATTATATCCAAAAAGGGTAAAGGAAAGTAATCCTTTTTAGTGGTGTTCAATTTTTTATAATCAATCCATACCCTCCACCTAGAGTGGATTCTTATGGGAATGAGCTGATCCTTGTCATTCTTAATCATGATGATACTGATCTTTTTAGGAACGAATTGGATGGGGCTCACCTGCTCACTATCTGAGATGGGGTAGATAATATCATGATCCCACCACTTTAGGATTTCTTTGTTTCTCACCTCTTCAAAGGTAGGGTTCAACCTTCTTTGTCTATCCCCGGTAGGCTTGGCATTATCCTTAAGGTGGATTCCATGTTGCACTATGGTAGGACTAATGCCTCTAATGTCTCCTAAGGTCCACCCTAGAGCGTCTTGGTTTTCCCTTAGCAAGTCTAGGACTTGCATTTCTTGGTTCAGATTCAAATCATTCACAATTATCATGGGGAAGGTTTCATCCGAACCTAAGAATGAGTCTATTCAAAAGGGACTTTAATTCAAGAGACGAGGATGAGGGCACACATGAGATGGAGAGGGAGGAGAGGAGATGGATGCAAAAATTGATGTATATAATGAGTCATCAGATTGTTCCTCAAATGCAAATGTATCAAATTCAGGTTCTTACTCTATACAAAAAGACTCTTACACGCATGACATTAATTCCTCATCATGGTCAAACTCCACTTCCCCCAAAGAAAAGTCCCACCCAATTAAAGGTAGGGTGCTCAACATTGTCAAACCCCATGGGTTGCGTTTGGAGGTTAAAGACATTTAATTGCATTATCATATTTCCAAATGTTAACTTCATTTTCCCATCCCTACAATTAATGAGGGCATTAGGCGTCACAAGGACTCACCCCAACCTTGGTCTCAAACACAACAAAGTTAACCGGGGAATATGAATTTCTCTACCTTGATCAACACATCCTCAACCATCTTTCTAAGAAGCTTAACAGAATGGTCAGTAAATTAAAGGATCATATTTGTAGGTTTAAGCCCCCTTAAACCTAAACTTTTATGCACCATCAAAGGTAGAGGTTAACGCTATCATCTAAGTCAAGAAGGGTCTGGTGAATGTTGTGATTGCCAATCACAATTGAGATTGTGAGGTACCCCAGGTCTTTAAACTTAAGAGGTACTTGGTTTGAAATAATTGAGCTCACATTAGAGGCCAAAAATGCCCTTTGGGAATCTTGGTGGCTCTCTTCGTGGTCTATAATCTTTGATAAAATGAGCATAGGTTGGCATTTTGTAACATCGGCATTCTTTATTTTTCATTAAGCTGATTGTATCACCTTTTTTTGGTTATAAAATCGTTCTTCAGTAACTATATGAGTTAAATTATTACTGATGTTCTTATGTGAGCCATAATTTCATTTAAAAAAATAATATTTTTAATATTATTCTTATTATTATTATCGCTAATTAATTAGAAAATTTTTGAGTTGATGATAACTCATGCACTGAAAATCATTGTTCGACTTATTTAGTCGTTTCCGGAATTTAGTTAGGACGTCGATTTTAGGACGTTTTAACCCAAGCCTAGATTGAGAGTTAACGAATTTGGGATCGGGAATCTAGTTGTAGTAGCAATTGAGCACAAAAGAAACAAAAAAATAATAATTAAAAAACTAAAAGGGGGCCAAAGCCCACTTCTTCAGCCAAAACCACAACAGAGGAGATTTTCTAAACCCAGCCCATGACCCCAACACTAAGAGAGAGAAAGAGAGGCTAAGGGAAAGAGATAGAGAAGGGAGGTCGGCCGGCGACAACAACGACAACGACGACACCTCCCTGGTGTGCACAACCAAGCCACGACCGTGGACCCAGCAAACAAAGAGAGATGGAGTGAGATTGAGGGAGCGAATTGAGAAAAAGGATTGGGATTGAGACCGGGCATCAGTGACGGCGGAGGTCGACGGAAAGGGTCTCCGGTAGGCATGAGTCCGATAACCGCTATGAGCCACACAAATCAAGAGTTTGAGGGCAGGGGTTTTCGAACCCAAAGTGTCATAGACTACTGACCCACGCCGCTGGCGATGGGACTCGATTCCAGTGACTGGGTGACGTCAAAGAGGAAGGAAGAAGGCATGATGGAGCAGCAGCAGTAGCTAGCAATGTGGGGAAACGAGGGAACGAACCAATCCTGTACATGCCAACCGAACCAAGCTCTAAGTCGAGCCCAACAGCCGTTAGTGGAGCCTCTATCCTGGATCCAAGGTGGGTGTATCTCGCCTCCTAAATTATTAATAATTTCGAAAACAATTTAGCCCTCAAGTCGTGTTTCATGTTAGTTTAAGGTTAGTTAGATTAACTAAAAAATGGGAGAAGCGATTATGCATGTTTTGTTCAACAAAATTCAGATTCAGATTATGCATGTTTAGGTTGAATGATAAACTGCCCAGAATTGAACTAAACTTTATGCTTGAAATGCTGCTTAGTAGGGTCAGAAGGTCTCCTTAGATGGGCAGAAGATACGCCCTATAATTTGATAAAAATAGGGCTAAAAATCGGATCGAAAATGGATCGGGGAAGGGGCTGCCGTGGCGGTAGAATTTGAGGGTTTTACAATTAGTAAATTGAGTATTTTGTGAATAAAGAATATGTTACATCGATACATGTTAAGTTAGTTAATTTATGCTTGAAAAAGACCTTGAAACGACCCAATAACCTTGGCTCAATTAAAATATATTCGAAGGCCTTAATGTGAACTAGATTTGCTTTTAGAGAAATGACATGAATTGGGCATGCTTATTCCTAATCGTGAGTCATGAATGCAAGTTAGTTTAGTTCATGCCTTGTTGTTCATTTCAGCCATTGAGGGCCTTGTTTAAGTTAATGAGCTATATATGGTTAAATGTCGTAATGTGCAGTTGGATGAATGTTGTTTGCTCAGTAAGTCATAAATCGCTATTACATATTTCTTTATGACTTTTATGATGATATGCTATGGTTATGAAATTGAAACCGAGTTAGTAGTTGGATGGCTTGAGGATGAACTAATGAGAGTTTTGAGGTTCTTTGTGGTCGGTGTTGCGTAAGGAGGGAGCCTGAGTTGTGATTGACCGCAATTGTGTGGATTGCGAGGCCACGTGTGGCTTATTCTGCCAAGTTGAATTATGAAGTGTTTGAATGTGTTACATGTGAATCCCTCCCCTTTTATGTCATTAAGCTTTAAGGGTGAGGTTTTGAAAAAGAATGCTTTTCGTGGTTTGAAATAATAGTAGCCATAACTATTAACGAACAATGGTCTATTTTTAACTATACGAGTACAGTTTTGGGAGTGAACCTGCTAGAACGGGGGAATCCCTAAGGAATTTTTAAAAGGAGTGAGTTGTATGATAAATGATTTTGCTGTAAAAGACAACAAACTTATTAGCCATTATGGGCATACGCTTTAAATTGGCTAAGATAACATGCTTAGGGACATATGTAAGATGGGAGTGAGCCTGCTAGAACAAGGGAATCCCTAGCCTAGGGAGTTAGTCCTAGTAGTGGGAGACCCTAGAAGACCCTGACGAGGGTGTAGGTCCATTTATGCAGCCATCCTGAGAAGTAAGAGCTTATGGGTGAGGACAGTCTCACCAGGGGTTGAGAATAGATCTCACCCCACCAGCACACTACGTTGATCTTATGCCCAGAGTATTTTCCTAATAAGTAAGAAAAGCAGTCGGCATTTCGCCATTTTAAGTATTTCAGGAAAAAGAAAGATTTTTCTGAAGGGCCACTAAGAGGCCAGTTCGAATGAGATTCGAAAAACTTATAAGGGTCATTAGATGACCAATACGAAACATATTCTTTTTAAAAGAATATGAGCCTCAAGAGGCTAAGCAAAGTGTTTTCAAGAAAAAGAAAGAAAACTTTCTGTGTATGTTTTGTGCATATCTTACGAATGAGATTCCAAGTATAGTTTGAATGAAATTTCAAGTATGGTTGCATCCTTATAATGCATGGAACATATAAGCTTTTAAAGCATACATTCTGTGAAAGAAGCATTTAAGTTTTCAAATGTGCATATCCCGTGAAAGAAAGTTCCTTACATAGTTTTTGCTCCATGTGCTTAAGTATCTCTCACAAGTGATTAGACAGACAAGGCATGAATTACGTATTATACCATATAGCCTAATAGTTGTGAATTAATGAAAGTCTCTGCCGTTTAGTACGATAATAGTACTACATAAATACGTAATATGTGACTATTATTGGTATTACTGCCTGCAATTGGTTTGGTTTAAGGAGTCGGGGAATACTCACTGAGTGTGTGGTTTCTCATCCCATTATTATTTCCCTTTTTTCTCAGGTTTTCTTTGTGACAGGTAGAATCTGATTCACTTATGCGAAGTTGGAGTTTACCCTTGCTTGAAAAGGTGTCATGTGTGCCTATAATGAAGTGGTCTTGCTATTAAATGATGTAATATAATGTATCCTTAGTTTGTGAATGCATGTAAACAAGTACTCTAGTTCCTGCAGTGCATTCTGTTTAGGTGTCGCTTTGTATGGCCATGTGAGCCAACCATCTTATTAGTCATATGTCTTTTTAGCTACAGGTTGGGCCCAGTACTCCGGATGTGTGATCCGTTGAATTGTATTTTTTATTTCCTTCATTGTCATGATCACTTTTCAAACATCATTAGGATCAAAGGAAGAGGAGGATCCCCCTCTTGGTTCAGCTCTGGTTGACTAGGAAAAACCCCCTTTTCCCTATTAGACATAACAAATTTTGCAAATTATTCACTCATTGTTTTCATCATTCTCTCATTCGATTCCTTACGTTCTCTAATCATCCTCTCCATATCACTAACTTTCTTGTTAACTTTATCCAAATCATTATAACGAGGAGGGAGAAATGATTGAGCCACATTTTGTTAAGGGGTAGGACCCTATAGAGCATTATATGCTCCATGAAAAGGAGGCTTTTGGTATGAAAAAGATGAGGAATTACCTTAGAAACCCCCACCTTAGGCATTGGGAATCAAAGCATTAGGCCCCAGTCCATGAGAAATTGGTGTGCTTAGCCCATCTCAAATTGAAAGTAGGAGAGTAGGGATCAAATTTTAGCCTTTGAAAAACCGCATTCACTTGACCTTGCTCTTAGTTCATAGCCAATTGTTAAGCGAATAGGAGCGTGCACTTAGGGAATGGTCAGTGCATTAACATTAAGAATATAAAATCATTTAGAAAGGGGGAAAGTTAGTTGACACTTAGGACAACATAAGACCCTTCAACATATTTTTTAGGGCAGTGAATCTAATATCAACAACAACAACAACAAACTCCCAAAGTGGGTCCCGCTTTCGCGGGGTCTGGGGAGATCCAGCTGTAGGCAACCTTACCTCTACCGGTATTCCTACCCATAGAGAGGCTGATTCCATAAGACCCACAAAACAGCTTTGAAAAAAAAGGTTCGACGGGGAAACAATTGCAAAACCATTTGCCGAAGTAAAAGAGAGGGGAGGAGAAAAGGTTCCGGATAATCAAATAAAGAGGGAGCGGAGACATACCTCAACAAATCAGGGGTGCTTGATGTCGTGATATCCCGGACCGCGACCTGTAGACAAGCAAACCACAACCCTACCCACCCCACCCCACCCCACCCCACCTAGAATACTGCCACCTACGGAGTCGGTCCCCTACAATCAGGGACCTTAATCCTGACCCTCCACAACCTCCTATCCTGAGCCATGTCCTCCGTGAGACCGACAACTCTTAGGTCCTCTCTAATCACCTCTTCTAGGCTCTTCTTCGGCTTACCCCTCCCTCTCTTACCACTGGGGGGGTTGATACTCTCGCACCTTCGCACCGGGGCGGCCACACTTCTCCTCTTCACGTGGCCAAACCATCTGAGCCTCGATTCCCTCATCTTCTCCTCTATGGGGGCCACTCCAGCTAAGCCCCTAATAACCCCATTCGTAACCCTGTCTAATCTCGTAAAACCACACATCCACCTGACCATCCTCATCTCAGCTACCATCACCCTTTGGACCTGTGCCTTTTTTAGAGGCCAACACTCCGATCCATAGAGAACAGCCGGTCTAACGACCATCCGATAGACTCTGCCTTTCAAACCCATGGGCACTCTCTTGTCACACAGCACCCCTGACGCTGACTTCCACTTTTGCCAGCCCACTCTAATCCGCTGGCTAATATCCTCGTCAATGTCTCCATTCTGCTGGATGATCGAGCCCAAATATTTGAATTTGGCGACCTTCGGTATTGCACTCCCATCCAGCTCGATTACTCCCCCCTCTTCTATCCTTCCACTGAAACAACAGTGAAGATATTCCGTTTTCGATCTACTCAATCGAAAGCCCCTAGCCTCAAGAGTATGCCTCCAACTCTCCAACCTGTCATTCACCCCCTGCCTGGTCACATCGATAAGGACGATGTCATCTGCAAATAACATGCACCAAGGCACCTCGTCCTGGATTCCTCTAGTGAGTTCGTCCATAACTAAAGTGAAAAGAAACGGGCTTAAAGCGGAGCCCTGATGCAGGCCCAACCTAACAGCAAAGTCATCGGAGACCCCTCCCGGAGTCCTAACCCTCGTCCGCCCTCCCTCGTACATATCCTTGATAACACGAATGTACGCGGGCGAGACCCTTTTCTCTTCCAAACACCTCCACAATACCTCCCTTGGAACTCTATCATACGCTTTCTCCAGGTCAATGAACACCATATGGAGATCCACCTTTCTATCCCTGAACAAGCCCATGAGCCCTCTGAGGAGGTAGATTGCCTCAATGGTTGCCCTACCTGGCATGAAACCAAATTGGTTTTCTGAAATCTCTACTTCCTCTCGCAGCCTCCTCTCAATCACCCTCTCCCACAGCTTCATGGTATGGCTGAGTAGCTTGATGCCCCTAAAGTTATTACAATCTTGGATATCCCCTTTGTTTTTATACAATGGGATGATTGTGCTGGCCCTCCACTCTCTCGGCATCTTGGCGGTCCTGAAAATAACATTGAAAAGCTCCGTGAGCCACTCTAGTCCCACTTCCCCCATATACTTCCAAACTTCCACTGGTATCTGGTCCGGGCCCACTGCCTTCCCCTTCGCCATCCTCTTCAAGGCCTCCCTAATCTCCTCCTTTGTTATCATGGTGCCCGCACGCTGATCACTATACTCTTCGCCCCTACTACAGTCGCCTCCCCCCTTCCCCATTGAGGAGTTTAGCAAAGAACCTTTGCCATCTCTCCTTAATTGCATCATCGTCAGTCAACACCTTACCCTCCTCGTCCTTGACACACCTTACCACTCCCAAATCCCTAGTCTTCCTTTCCCTCGCCCTAGCCAGTTTAAAAACCTCCTTCTCCCCTTCTTTCGTCCCCAATTTATGGTACAGTCTCTGGCTACCTTCTTGGCCGCCTTGTATCCAATCTTCTTATGTGCCCTCTCGTCCTCCGAACTACTGCTCATGAACTCCGCGTAAGCCTCTTTTTTTGCCTTGACTTTCTCCTTTACCTCTTCGTTCCACCACCAAGCGCCCTCCATCCTGCTGTCACCTCCCCTGGAAAGACCTAAGGTTTCCTTAGCCGACCTTCGGATGCAATCCGCCACAGCATCCCACATCGAGTCGGCGTCTTCTGCCCTCCTCCAAACTCTCTCCTCAGCTAATCTCTCTACTATTAACCCTGTCTTCTCCTTTGTGAGGGTCCACCACTTAATTCTGGGTTCTTCGGCTCTCCTCTTCGCCCTCTTAGGAAACTTAAACTCTACATCTAAAACCAGCAACCTGTGTTGAGTTCCCAGCAACTCGCTGGGAATCACTTTGCAGTCCTTACACGATCTGCGACTTTCCTTCCTCGTTAGGAAGTAGTCAATCTGGGTCTTGCACGAATTGCTCTTAAAGGTCACCAGGTGGTCCTCCTTCTTCTTGAAGAAGGAGTTGGCCACCACCAAATCAAAGGCCACCGCAAAGTCCAGCACAGTGACCGCTCCCGCATTTCTCTCTCCGAAACCGAGGCCCCCGTGGACCCCATCGTATCCTGCTGCCTCCGCGCCGATATGGCCGTTAAAGTCCCCTCCTATGAACAGTTTCTCGCTCTGAGGTACCTCTTGAGTGACCTCATTTAGGTCCTCCCAGAAGAGCTTCTTAGTTTCTTCCGGCAGGCCTACCTGGGGCGCATACGCGCTCACCACGTTCACGAAAACTGAACCCACCAAAACCTTAATGGCCATAATCCGGCCGCTCTTACGCCTCACTTCGACCACCTGGTCCGCCAAATCCTTCACGACTAGAATGCCAACTCCATTCTTCGCCTTGGCTGACCCCGAGTACCAAAGCTTGAACCCATCAATCTCTCTAGCTTTCGCCCCAAACCACTTCGTCTCCTGGACACACGCTATACTAACCTTACGTCTATGCAGAGACTTAACTAATTCTATCGACTTACCCGTGAGGGTCCTAATGTTCCAGGATGCTAGGCGTACCTTCCGCAACCCTAACCCCCTCCTATCCCCAAAACTCCCCTGAGGACAGGCTGAAACAGTTACATGGCTCGCCACCAACGCCGACATCTACCAACTAGCGGACACCCGAAAAAGCTGGTCAACTACCCTCCCACCTCAGAAAGAAAATTTACAGCAGGTCTAAATTGTAAAAAGCTAAGATATAGGATAAAAAGGGAACAATATAGAAGCTAATATAAAAGCAGGGAAATCCACCCAGACGATCAGAATAATAATAATAATAATAATAATAATAATAATAATAATAATAATAA